>JAXCIN010000052.1:6000000-7200000 GCA_038502155.1 Parochlus steinenii | reverse complement strand
ATCGAAGATAATCTTTTCCTGGTTTAAATGGTCCGTAACCGTTAACTTTTGAGTCTGTAATTTGTTGCATAAAAAACTCCACCATGTTGAGAACACTGACAAATGCTGAGAAAATCAAACTGAAAGTGAAAATATTACATTAAAATTTAAATTTAGTCCTAAAGGATTTATAAACAAACTCACCACTTATCTCCTTTGGCTTGGAAACTTTTAAGCAGCTCGAACATCACCATCAACTTGTTACTGAGGTACAGTGATTCCAACTCTTGATCCTCGATCATATCGCGCCACCAAACTTGATTATTCTTCGTATCCAGGATATCATCTGGCAACTCTATCTTCTGCTCAACTTCTTCTTCACTTCCAGAGTTGTGAGCTCGTTCAGCCATCAATTCTCTTGTGCGCTTTCTCTTTGCTTTTGCTGCCTTTTCTTTGGCTGCTTCATGGCTGATTAAAAGCACTCTGGGATGCGTCCAGATTTTGCGCAAGAACGTATAATCGGCCAAAAGATTCTTTCCAGACCATCTACCAGTAGTTAAACGATCGACTGGATTTTTTTTCAGAAATTCTTCATACAATTCTTCTTGAAGGGGCGTTAATGGAATATACAAAACATATTCATGTTTTTCGGGCAACAGGGCTGTGATGAAAGAAAGGTCCCTACGTTGAACAAATTGCTCCAAGACCTTTTGAGTGCAAAATGTACAAATTTTAGTTTCAGTTGTGGTTTTAAAACAAATAAACTTACTTTATGTAAAACGTAGCTCTGAGATTGCATCTGAAAAATTTCCACATCATCGCTATCAATATGCTTGCCTTTTTGGATGGGGATATGAAAAATTCTTGAAAAGTCAGCTTTGGTTCCGAGGAAAAGAGGCTTTACAAAATCAATCATACTCTGATACTCCATCAGATCATTCTGGACAGGAGATATCCTGATAGTATGATTCTACGCTTCGTTTCGATTAGATTCATGGCAATCGATGTGGTTGTAGTTGGATTTTTGATCAGATGTCCTTCGTCACAAACAACCATGTCAGGACCTGGCGACAAAAGATATTTACGCAGCTGATTAATTTGCCTCTTGGAAACATTTGCTGCTGTTCGCTTGTGTTGCTCAATCAATGCATAGTAACGGAAACTTTCGTACCCAATTAAGAGTACAGTCGCCTTTTTGTTTGTTGGATTGTGCCAACTTTGCATAATAGCCAGTTTTTGAGCTAAATTACATTTATCTGGAAAAAGATAAACCTTAATAGGCTCAGTTGCAGGGCACCACTTTTTGAACTCATCTGCCCAGTTGAGAATCGTTGTTTTCGGACAAACAACCATAATCTTCAGCATTTCAAAGCAAGGATAACGCATAACCGTGTGGATCAGAGCAATTGTTGAAAGCGTTTTGCCTAGACCCATTACATGGGCTAGGATCGCTCCACTACCTTCGTTCTTGCTGTATAGATCGAGGCTGGCGAAGCAACAATCATACAAAAACTTAACGGCATCTTTTTGATGTTCTTTCAGAAAGGCCAAAATTTCTGGATGGACGCAAATCTTTTGCTGAGTGTTCTTATCGTAATCAAGCAGCAGTTCATCTGTACTCTGAGGAATTTCCTTCAACATAGCTCGTTTCACTTTCAATCGATATAAACGAATATCTTCATTTTTTCGAGCTAATTTGATATTTTTTGCCAATTTTGGGCGCAATAACTCATTTTCGTTGTCGTATTTTGGTTCAACTTTGCCTTCAGAACAATCGGAATCTTTTTGATCGTCAGGTAGTAATTCAACATTTTTCGGATCGTTCAAGAAATTTTCCGAAGGTATCTTCTTTTGATCTTTAGTTTCAGTGGCTTTGACCTTTTCTGCGATGGAACTGAAAATGTAAAAATGATATGAAATGATTCCAACATTTTTGCGATTTTTTTGTAACTTTTTATGAATTAGATAAATAAAATCAAATGTTGAGAAGATATTCACCTAACAGTCACTTTGCTACAGCTTGGCTGCGCGACTTTCTCAATATCATCTTTCAATTCTAGTGAAGACGGAGCATCTGTTTCAGTTATGTTTGTTGATAAAGAGGCAGGAGCAGGAACTTCAAAGCACGCCATATCAAGATCCGAATCAGATTCAGTTCCCATTTTGTAGTCAGAGTCAGAATCCTTGAATAAACATTTGAATATTATATCATTTCTAATTCAAAGTTTGAAGAACTCACCTGCTCTGAACCCCATTTCATCCTCTTACTTGGCATATCATCTTCACTGTCTGTAAACAAATCCTTGTTTTGATGAATTCTTGACCAGGAATGGTCATCATTAGAATCTGCGAGTTTAGATTTAGTAAGTTTGGAAATCGTTTGACTTCGTAAATTTCGGCGATTGATTGGTAAAGAAGTTTCTTCATCAGAGTCACTAAAATATTCTTTCCGTTGAGCACGACGACGAATTGGTATTTCTGCAGTTTCTTGTTTTTGATCCTTGAATTCAACCTTCGTAAAGAAAAAAAATTAATTCCAGCTCGTAATTATGTTAAAAAAGAATGTACCTCAGGTTCTCCGTAAGTGTTCCATTTGAAGATGTTTGCAGAAATTTCTTTGGCTAGAGTTTTTCTGGGTGTTGATTCTGCTGGTGGTGCAATGATTACGGATTCGTTCCTTATTCTTCTGTTGCTTTTACTTGATCCAGCAGCGGGTTCATCGTCTTTTTTCAAATAATTAATCTGTGGCTGTTCTTCACGCTCTGCAATTTTAGTAATACTTTTGAATCCCTCCACTAGCTGAAGAAAATCCGCTTCAATTCTGTTGACCAGCTGGAGAGTATGATTTCCGACATCATTTTTCTCGCAGTTTAAAATTCTTTGAGAATTTTGGAGTAGTGTCATGGCAAAACTTTGCATTTCCGTAAGTACTCTTTGGGATGAATCATTGTTGAGAGCTGGTTTAAGAAGAGCATCTTCCTTTTCAGATGGACTTTTAAAATTATCTGCCATTTTCCTATATAATGTTTGAAAATTTTAATTAACTCTTCATTCATGAATTATAAAGACTTACGGTGAACTAATAAGTGATTTACACTGTATTTAAGAACATTTAATTAGAAAAATAGATATTTCATGAGCCTAGACGTGTTTGAACTCGAATCACACACACTAACAAAATTCAGTTTTACTGTTGTAGTAGATATTTCTTAGCACAAAAAAACGCGGGAGAGTTCTACTTTTGAAACAATTTTAAACGTTTCTTTGTCGTCAGAAAAGTCGGCAAACTAAATTAAAAGGAAATGCTACGGATATAGAAACTAGAAAAATTATTATTTTTGTTTTATTTGGATTTAAGTTTTACAGATGGTGTAATATTTGTTGAATGTTGTAAGTGCAATAAAAAAAAATAGTAAAATTGAAAGGCAACTTCGAATATTGCAAAATTTTTAAATATTTTCAAATAATATTTATTCAATGAAGCGGCTTGGCATTTTCTTTCCTTCGCGTGAAGGTCTTGTTGTAACTACTGGTTCTACCAGATTTTGTGATACTCTCCAAGTCATGGGCTCAAAAACTTTCATTGCGCTTTGTTGGTTGGTGACGTTTTGAACATCAAATTGATAAGAATTTTCAATTGTAGTCTTAGCTGGTGGCACAGATTCTGCAATTAAAAAAATTGTTGATCGTTACAGATTTTATTAATCTGATTGATCTCACCCTTGCCAGCTTGAGCAACTTTCAGACCAACGAGACCTTCTTCCCCTTTTTCTTTCGCTTCAAAAATTCGAGCCGCAACAGACTTTCTATTATTCCAAATTATTAAATTATAATGATGAATTAATAATTTGTTTTTATAATAAACTGATTTTATTTACCTGCGAGGCACTTTGAAGTTTGCTGCAGCACTCATTCCCAATCTGAAGCTAGGGTCAGAATCCTTGAATGAAAGTTAAATTTTTACAATTCATAATACCGAACATTTACTTTATTGCTACGTTACTTTCTTGCTTCGTTTAGGTTCATTACAGTCAAGGTCGATAAAAGAGTCGGAGAGACTTATAGTCATATTTCTGGAAGAAATCGTCATTCTTCGCTTTGACATGCCATGAATGTTTCTTGTTTGGATCGGTTTTTCGATAAAAGTGAACATTTTTTTGATGTCCGGATCCTTAAATAAAAATTGTAAGGTTTTAATTATGATTGGTTATTATGCTTTTTTTGATACTTTACTATCTGAGAATCGATCTTTTGATTTGACTTATCTTCGCCCATCATCATTGTTGATGCCGTCATTTTTTTGTGTTCTTTAGCTTTGTCAAGATTATCACTGGAACAGCCTGGTAGATTATTGCTGACATTTCTAGAAGAAATTGTTTGTCTTCGCTGCTTTTTTTCATGGAAATTTTTGGTATTGATAACGGCAACCGGTTTTTTTTTGGAAATTCCTTGGTTGTTAGTGTCAGAATTAACTTTCACAGCATCACTTTCGGACTTTCGTTGGTTCTTTGAAGCACTTGTTTTTATTTTGAAATCAGGGTCAGAATCCTTGAATAAAAAAGGAACACCTATGATTGATTATTATACTATAATGTTATACATTACTTTTTTGTTTTTCTGAGCTTTATCATTCTCAGGATCGATAGAGACGTAAGAAAGATTATTCGTCCCATATCTGGAACAAATCGTCATTCTTCGCTTTTCCATTGCATGTACATTTTTGCTTTGAATCGTTTCTTCAATAACAGCTGTCGGTGCTTCTTCGATAGTTTCTGCATTGGAGTTTAAATCTTTGCCCTTGAATAAAAATAAATTTTTTCAATTTTTTTTTAACAAAATACTTTAAGAGCTACTTGCCTTCATTGTTGCTGAAACCAATGCTTTCTTATTTTGTTTAACAGGAGCCGTTTTTTCTTTTGAACCTTCTTCATCAGAGTTGATATAGTTTTTAGTTCGTTTTTTAGTTCGAAGACTATGACGAACTGAAACAACCGGAGTCACTTCTTTGATTTCAGACTACAAAAACAAAAACATAAGCTTAAGAAATAGACTATTATTAAAATAATTTTTGGATAAACTACCTTGTCTCTTGCTGTTTTTGTTGTTGATTTTTTTGGTCCTTCAATTCTTGATTTACTTGATCCAGCAATTGGGCCTTTTGATTTCTCCACCATGGATTTTTTTGTGTCTGTGACGACTTTCTGAACAATCTTACCAATTTCCTTCATCATTTGATCAAAATCTTTATTTGTGGAAACTATTAAATCAATAGTTTGAGACAGAGCTTCTTTTTTCTCACAGCTTTGAACAGCCGTAGAATTTTGGATCATTTTCAATGCAAACCTCTGAATTTCTTTAAGAACCTTTTTGGATAAACCATAGCTGAGTTTAGAAGTAGGTGTAGACTGAGCAACTTTATCTGCAGTATCAGATCCTAAGATTCCCGGAAACTTCGACATTGCCTGAAAAAAAAATATATTGACTAAAAAAGGTCCCAGTAGATGGCACTGCCTAAAAAATTCCTGGTCGACGGATTTGACATTTTGTATGGGATATTTTTAAGAAAAGTCGGGAAAAAATTAATAACTCCTTTAAACGTAATTGAATCAAACTGCGAATGCTTTTCAGATAAACTGAAGTATTTTAACACATAAAAAAAATATGAAACCAAAATAAATAGTTGGTCCGCTGAACAAACTTTTCATTTGAAATTGTGTACTTCCGAGAAAATTTTGGCCGACAAAAAAGCTTTTAACAAAAAAAATTCTAGGCGTCGGAAAATTCTGAAAATTTGTATTCTAGTCTAAAAGTGGACCAATATTAAGAAAATTCACCGGAAGTTTTTGTCCACTCACTTCCGGTTTGAAAGGGGTCGATAAAACTGCTTTCTAAAATCAACCCTTTTTTCGGATCTTTCAAAAATTCATAAAAATTAATGTTTATTAAATTCACTTTTGAGAAAAATTAAAAAATTCAAAAATTCAAGATGGCTGACAAAATAACAGTCAAAATAATTTTTAACCTCAAATTTTTAAATTTCAAATTTTTTAATTAAATTTTTAATTTTTTCAAAAACCTCAAATGTTTTTCAGAAAAAAAGTTTTTGAAAATATTAAGGAAAAAGGGAGATATCAACTTTAAGCTAGGCAAGACTAAAATTGACGCCCAAGAGGAAGGAATTTTATTTGGTCAAAATTTTTATACTTTTCTTTAACATGAGTGTTACAAGAAGTAATTGTCAAATTTTCCGCAAAATCGACCAATTCCTTCATCTTGGGCGTCAATTTTAGTCTTGCCTAGCTTCCCAGTTGATATCTCCCATTTTCCTTAATATTTTTCAAAAAACTTTTTTTTCCTGAAAAGCTGACATTTGAGGCTTTTTGAAAAAAATTAAAAAATTTAATTAAAAAAATTTGAAATTTAAAAAATTTGAGGTTAAAAATTATTTTGACTGTTATTTTGTCAGCCATCTTGAATTTTTGAATTTTTTTAATTTTTCTCAAAAGTGAATTTAATAAACATTAATTTTATGAATTTTTGGAAAGATCCGAAAAAGGGTTGATTTTAGAAAGCAGTTTTTATCGACCCCTTATCAAACCGGAAGTGAGTGGACAAAAACTTCCGGTGACGTCATTTTCTTAATATTGGTCCACTTTTAGACTAGAATACAAATTTTCAGAATTTTCCGACGCCTAGAATTTTTTTTGTTAAAAGCTTTTTTGTCGGCCAAAATTTTCTCGGAAGTACACAATTTCAAATGAAAAGTTTGTTCAGCGGACCAACTATTTATTTTGGTTTCATATTTTTTTTATGTGTTAAAATACTTCAGTTTATCTGAAAAGCATTCGCAGTTTGATTCAATTACGTTTAAAGGAGTTATTAATTTTTTCCCGACTTTTCTTAAAAATATCCCATACAAAATGTCAAATCCGTCCACCAAAAAAAGCTCCGCCTGCATTTAGGCAATTTTTGAAACTCGGCCATTTACAGAATAGGATTTAGCTTTCTCGAACTGTAGAATAATCGCGAAAAACTTGTGCGAAAATTTTCAGTACAATGAATATTTTGGTCTAATTCTACAGTTGTGAGAGCATTAACTGATTTTCAAAACTTTTTCCAATTAAAGATTAATGACTTACGATGAAATAATTAGTATTTAAGACAACTAACTACGAGAAATTACTTTAATTAATAAATCAGTTTACCAGCGTGTTTCAAGATACTTCACACTCGCATATCTACAAAAAAACATATACATAGAAATCCCCATTTTTACACTCTTGCAATTTTTGTGCTCAATGGTTTTGATATTGTATCAGTGGGTGTTTGGACTAGTTCAGAAATCCAAAAATTTTAATTATAGCATATTAATGATGATTAAATGACATTTTTCTCCCAGCTTTTTAGAAATTACATATAAACGATTTAATCTATTGAGCAATTCATGAACTGAATAGTTTCCACGAGAAGATTGGAGCTATAATATAGATTTTATTAAGGTAATAAAATCTGTGAAATCCCGATAACTTAATTTAAAAATTTTCTGTTTTCAATACAAAAATTTTTTAGGACTAAAGTATTTTTGCGTACATACTTGCAGTTTAAGAAGGACTCTAAACGTTTAAACAGTTTCGAGCTGAAGGTACTTAATTACGATGAAATGATCAGCACTACAATTATCAACGAGAAATTATTGCAAATAAATATTTTCGCGGAGCTCTGAACGTTTCACCACGCACACACACTGATTAACTAGCGAAGCTTGATCAATCAGTAATATCGATTTATTTTTACTTCGGCAACAAAAAGTTGTGAAGTCTTGATTTCATCCAAACTTTTTTTTTTTTTTTTTTTCTTATTTTTGCCTAAAACAAAAAAAAATTTGGTCTAGAACCCGAAATTTTGGGTCCTTGCGAAATGTCTGTCCGTGGTTTTGACTTCTGAACTTCTGTATTCGTAATCTTTGAACCCATCCGACCGATTAGTCTCAAAATTTCAGAATAAGCTTTTTTTAACCATAAGACGGTCGCGTTTGCTGATTCAAGAAAATCCTACAGCGCCATCTAGTACCTGTAGTACAAAATATCATTTTACCATACAAAATTTTTTTTTCCTGAGATTATATTGAAACATCCGAATATGCAAAACCTTTGTATTTGGCCCAAAATGATCGATTCCAGAAGATTTTATGGAAATATTGTACCATGACCAAGTTGTCATGCTTACAAAAATTTTGGAAAAAAACTTCTGTTGACGTAATCTCAGAACCCATCGGACCTATTGATCTAAAATTTTCAAAATAAGCTTTTTTTAAACCATAAGCAGCTACGTACGAAGAGTTTTTGATAATAATACAGCGCCATCTAGTACCTGTAGTACAAAATATCATTTTACCATACAAAATTTTTTTTTTCCTGAGATTATATTGAAAAATCCGAATATGCAAAAACCTTGTATTTGGCCCAAAATGATCGATTCCAGAAGATTTTATGGAAATATTGTACCATGACCAAGTTGTCATGCTTACAAAAATTTTGGAAAAAAAACTTCTGTTGACGTAATCTCAGAACCCATCGGACCGATTGATCTAAAATTTTCAAAATAAGCTTTTTTAAGCCATAAGCAGCGACGTACGAAGAGTTTTTGATAATAATACAGCGCCATCTAGTACCTGTAGTGCAAACTACCATTTTCCCATACAAAATTTTTTTTTTCCTGAGAATATTTTAAAACATTTGAATATGCAAAAACCTTGTATTTGGCCCAAAATGATCGATTCCAGAAGATTTTATGGAAATATTGTACCATGACCAAGTTGTCATGCTTACAAAAATTTTGGAAAAAAAACTTCTGTTGACGTAATCTCAGAACCCATCGGACCGATTGATCTAAAATTTTCAAAATAAGCTTTTTTAAGCCATAAGCAGCGACGTACGAAGAGTTTTTGATAATAATACAGCGCCATCTAGTACCTGTAGTGCAAACTATCATTTTCCCATACAAAATTTTTTTTTTCCTGAAAATATTTTAAAACATCTGAATATGCAAAAACATTGTACTTGTCCCAAAACGATCAATTCTTGAAGGTTTTTTGAAAATTTTGTTCCATGACCAAGTTGTCATGCTTTAAAAAAACAAATATGTGTTTTTGCAAAAATTTAAAAAATTGTTGGAAAAAATATATTGTTTTTTCTTGAATTTTATATGAAATTAAGTTTTACGTGTTTTTTGTTAAGAAACTACCAACTCAAGTCGATCAGAAAGTGGTAAGATTTGATTCAACAGAATTATCAGTAATAATGCACAATATTCCCGCCCGGCGCTCTGATCGGATATTAATATTTTGGTTACATATTTTTGAATTTCCTAGAATTTTAATGCTTCATTCAAATGAATCATTCTAATGAAACATGGGTATTATGTTGCCGAAGTGCCTGCTAAAGCTTCAGCTTTTCCGATTTTTTGATACATTTTTCGATTAATCTGTGTAAATCGATATCGATTTGAAGTATTTTTGCGGTAATATTTTGGAAGTGCGGAGTCGAGTGAAGTTTCTATATCCGTAGAATTTCCTTTTAAAGAAACGTTTAAAATTGTTTCAAAAGTAGAACTCTCCCGCGTTTTTTTGTGCTAAGAAATATCTACTACAACAGTAAAACTGAATTTTGTTAGTGTGTGTAATTCGAGTTCAAACACGTCTAGGCTCATGAAATATCTATTTTTCTAATTAAATGTTCTTAAATACAGTGTAAAACACTTATTAGTTCACCGTAAGTTTTTATAATTCATGAATGAAGAGTTAATTATAATTTTCAAACATTATTCAGGAAAATGGCAGATAATTTTAAAAGTCCATCTGAAAAGGAAGATGCTCTTCTTAAACCAGCTCTCAACAATGATTCATCCCAAAGAGTACTTACGGAAATGCAAAGTTTTGCCATGACACTACTCCAAAATTCTCAAAGAATTTTAAACTGCGAGAAAAATGATGTCGGAAATCATACTCTCCAGCTGGTCAACAGAATTGAAGCGGATTTTCTTCAGCTAGTGGAGGGATTCAAAAGTATTACTAAAATTGCAGAGCGTGAAGAACAGCCACAGATTAATGATTTGAAAAAAGACGATCAACCCGCTGCTGGATCAAGTAAAAGCAACAGAAGAATAAGGAACGAATCGTTAATGATTGCACCACCAGCAGAATCAACACCCAGCAAAACTCTAGCCAAAGAAATTTCTTCAAACATCTTCAAATGGAACACTTACGGAGAACCTGAGGTACTTTCTATTTTTACATAATTATGGCTTGAATTAATGGTTTCCTCCACCAAGGTTGAATTTAAGGATCAAAAACAAGAAACTGCAGAAAAACCAATTCGTCGTCGTGCTCAACGGAAAAAATATTTTAGTGACTCTGATGAAGAAACTCCTGAATCAATCAATCGCCTAAATTTACGAAGTCAAACAATTTCCAAACTTACTAAAACTAATCGAGCAGATTCTAATGATGACCATTCCTGGTCAAGAATTCATCAAAACAAGGATTTGTTTACAGACAGTGAAGATGATATGCCAAGTAAGAGGATGAAATGGGGTTCAGAGCAGGTGAGTTCTTCAAACTTTGAATTAGAAATGATATAATATAAAAATGTTTATTCAAGGATTCTGACTCTGACTACAAAATGGGAACTGAATCTGATTCGGATCTCGATATGGCGTGCTTTGAAGTTCCTGCTCCTGCCTCTTTATCAACAAACATAACTGAAACAGATGCTCCGTCTTCACTAGAATTGAAAGATGATATTGAGAAAGTCGCGCAGCCAAGCTGTAGCAAAGTGATTGTTAGGTGAATATCTTCTCAACATTTGATTTTATTTATCTAATTCAAAAAAAGTTACAAAAATATCGCAAAAATGTTGTATTATATATCATTTTTACATTTTCAGTTCCATCGCAGAAAAAGCCAGAGCCACCAAAACTGAAGATAAAAAGAACATACCTTTGGAAAGTTTTGTGAACGATCCGAAAAATGTTGAACTACCTGACGATCAACCAGATTCGGATTGTTCTGATCATTCTAAAGGCAAAGTTGAACCAAAATACGACAACGAAAATGAGTTATTGCGCCCAAAATTGGCAAAAAATATCAAATTAGCTCGAAAAAATGAAGATATTCGTTTATATCGATTGAAAGTGAAACAAGCTATGTTGAAGGAAATTCCTCAGAGTACAGATGAACTGCTACTTGATTACGATAAGAACACTCAGCAAAAGATTTGCGTCCATCCAGAAATTTTGGCCGTTCTGAAAGAACATCAAAAAGATGCCATTAAGTTTTTGTATGATTGTTGCTTTACAAGCCTTGATCATTACAGCAAGAGCGAAGGTAGTGGAGCGATCCTAGCTCATGTAATGGGTCTAGGCAAAACGCTTTCAACAATTGCACTGATCCACACAGTTATGCGTTATCCTTGCTTTGAAATGCTGAAGATTATGATTGTTTGTCCGAAAACAACGATTCTCAACTGGGCAGATGAGTTCAAAAAGTGGTGCCCTGCAACTGAGCCTATTAAGGTTTATCTTTTTCCAGATAAATGTAATTTAGCTCAAAAACTGGCTATTATGCAAAGTTGGCACAATCCAACAAACAAAAAGGCGACTGTACTCTTAATTGGGTACGAAAGTTTCCGTTACTATGCATTGATTGAGCAACACAAGCGAACAGCAGCAAATGTTTCCAAGAGGCAAATTAATCAGCTGCGTAAATATCTTTTGTCGCCAGGTCCTGACATGGTTGTTTGTGACGAAGGACATCTGATCAAAAATCCAACTACAACCACATCGATTGCCATGAATCTAATCGAAACGAAGCGTAGAATCATAATAAGTGGTACACCTGTCCAGAATGATCTGATGGAGTATCAGAGTATGATTGATTTTGTAAAGCCTCTTTTCCTCGGAACCAAAGCTGACTTCTCAAGAATTTTTCATATCCCCATCCAAAAAGGCAAGCATATTGATAGCGATGATGTGGAAATTTTTCAGATGCAATCTCAGAGCTACGTTTTACATAAAGTAAGTTTATTTGTTTTAAAACCACAACTGAAACTAAAATTTGTACATTTTTCACTCAAAAGGTCTTGGAGCAATTTGTTCAACGTAGGGACCTTTCTTTCATCACAGCCCTGTTGCCCGAAAAACATGAATATGTTTTGTATATTCCATTAACGCCCCTTCAAGAAGAATTGTATGAAGAATTTCTGAAAAAAAATCCAGTCGATCGTTTAACTACTGGTAGATGGTCTGGAAAGAATCTTTTGGCCGATTATACGTTCTTGCGCAAAATCTGGACGCATCCCAGAGTGCTTTTAATCAGCCATGAAGCAGCCCAAGAAAAGGCAGCAAAAGCAAAGAGAAAGCGCACAAGAGAATTAATGGCTGAACGAGCTCACAACTCTGGAAGTGAAGAAGAAGTTGAGCCGAAGATAGAATTGCCAGATGATATACTGGATACGAAGAATAATCAAGTTTGGTGGCGCGATATGATCGAGGATCAAGAGTTGGAATCACTGTACCTCAGTAACAAGTTGATGGTGATGTTCGAGCTCCTTAAAAGTTTCCAAGCCAAGGGAGATAAGTGGTGAGTTTGTTTATAAATCCTTAAGAACTAAATCTTAATTTTCATGTAATGTTCACACTTTCAGTTTGATTTTCTCAGCATTTGTCAGTGTTCTCAACATGGTGGAGTTTTTTATGAAACAAATTACAGACTCAAAAGTTAACGGTTACGGACCATTCAAACCAGGAAAAGATTATCTTCGATTAGATGGCTCCACTCCACAGTCAACTCGTTATGATATGATTAATATTTTCAATAAACCAAACAATTCAAGATGTCGAGTGTTTTTAATTTCGGCAAGAGCCGGTGGACAAGGAATTAATTTGTTTGGTGCCAATCGTGTGATCATCTTAGATACTTCATGGAATCCAACAAACGATCAGCAGAATATTTTCAGGGTATATAGAATGGGACAAGTAAAATCCTGCTTTATTTACCGTCTGCTCGCAATGGTAATTATTTTAAAAATATTTCACAATATCTCTTCAAATGTATATCTTCAAAATTAGGGTACCATGGAAGAAATCATTTACTCTAGAGCCGTTACTAAAGAGGCCTTGTCACACAGAGTCGTTGATGCTAAAAGTGTGGACAGACACTATACTTTTGCTGAACTTGAAGAGCTCTATGACCTGAAAACTAAAGAAGATATAGGAATTCGCCCAACTCCAATTTTTCCAACAGCTGATGAAGTTCTTGCGAGACTCTTGTACAAACATCCCGAAAAAGTTTTCCGTTATGTCGAGCAGGACACTTTGTTTGAAAATAGGCCGGATGTGGCTTTGACTCAACTACAAAAAGAAGTGGCTTGGAAAATTTTCGTTGCTTCTCTGGAAGAGGAAACAGAAAAGAAAGTTAGTAAATTTATATTGATTACTGTTTTCATTAAAGCTAAACATATTATATTTCAGTCTTGTCCACACAAAAAGGATGGACGTAAAGTATCCGAGGTCAAAGGACTAAAATCAAAAATTCAGGAACCTTCTACATCTGTTTTGAAACCAGCCACTTTGATTCCTGCGATTGAAAATGCTGTTTCTTCTCAAGTTGATTCATTATCTATGAATACAAAATTAGAAACTCAATCCACGGACAAGAAAAGGATTCCTGATGAAGTAGTTGGTGTTATTATTGCTCCAGTTTGCGAAACACAAGTCAGAGTTCAACCGATTGAGGCTATCATGGAGCAGAAAACTACGGCTTATGAAGTTGTAAATCAGCCAATTAAGCAACAAATGATGCAAGCGAAAGAAGATAAAATTCCAACAAAACCGCTCTCTGAAAATAAATCAGTTGTTGCTTCATCATCGACTGCTAAACTCCAAGTTCAATCATCGGCTTCTAAAATTACCATACTACCCACTGTGGGAGCAACTCCAGTCGAAAAAACTCCACCGAGTAAAATTCCATTGAACATTAGAAACGTGTTCTCAAATATTGTTTTAAATCCACCATCAGTTGTTCAATCAAATACTGAAAAGTCACCTCAAATGCAATCAACTTCGGTTGTTTCTACAGATTCAGTTACTTCTATTGCTTCAAATCTCGCAAAGCCATTCATTCATCCAGATTCAAACAAGTCAGTTATCGGTGCAAAAGCTGCTCAGGCTTTAAAGAGTAAGTTTTTTAATTATATACTAACAAATTAATAAAACAAAACAATTTAAATCCATCTCTGTTTTAGGACGTCAAGAAGCTGCTAAGGTTCTTGCCAAATCGCCAATCAAAAGTGTTCCAACGGTTCCAGCTCCAAGCACAAATCGTCCATTGGTACCGAAAAACAGCCAAGTTCAGAAGAAACCAAAATCATTATCGGTTTCAGAAGCAAAGCAGAATCAACCCCAGAAAAAGGTAGAGGCAATTAAGAATTTACCAGTACCCATTGGAAGACGAACACGCATTCCAAAAGCTCCAGTTCGTTACAATTAGAATGCTCCAAAACAAAAATCTCGGATTCTCCAAATATTCTCTCTGAATATTTAATTTATTAATTTATTAATTTCTTAATGTTAATTTCACACCATGACAAGAATTTATGTTTTGTGTTTCTACGTAATTTACACAAATTGAAAATGATTGATTTGATATCTATGAGATTTTCTTTAAAAAAAGATAATTAAATATTTCTGAATTTTTAAGTTTAATGTTAAGTTTAATACATGTTTAAGTTAAAGATTAATTTATTCATTTAAGTTTCTAATAAGAAAATGTTCTAGAAATGAATTAAATATTTAAAATAAAATAACTTTAACAACGAAATTTGAACAATTTGAAAATCTCTAACCTCATTCAAAACATTTGCTTTCGCCCCTCTTTCATTCAATAAGTGTAAAAACCAAAAATTCATTCATATTATTGTTGAGGAATGTTGATTACTAATTTTACTAATCAAATATCATATTAATTATTCAACGGAAAAAATATTCTGATTAGTGATTGATCTGAGATTCATCGCAACCATTTCACTAATTACAGTTATTCATCTGATGAATGTTTTGATTAATCCGATTAGTCGATTACCGATTATTTAATCAGCATCCCTAGTTTATTTACATTTTTTTCTGATCTCGGATGTTTCTTTAGTTTGGTCTCAACAATAGCGTCGAAAACCAACAAAAAATCAGTTTTGAAACCTAATCTTGTTTCATAAAGTGTATTTTTTATAAATTTACTGATTCAAAAATTTGCAAAATCAACAAATCATAAATTTACAGATAATTGTTGCTGTCCAAAATAAGAAGTAATAAGAAGAGTTCCAGTTATTTATTGGCTCAGGTAATTACCAGACGATCGTTACTCTTAATTTATCCGAATCGCGAGGCAATCATCCAGCAAAATCGATTAGTTCTCAACTTAGTGCTATATAATTGTAAGTAGTGCAACACAAAAGACGACTGTTACAATGATTCATAATTGCTTAAGTGGTTTTAAAGACCTCAAAAGTCTTTTCTGTGATGCAATTTGTTCGTTCTCTGTTTGTTTACTTGTGTTGAAGTATTAAATAGAACTTTCGTGAGTCACCTGCAGCTTAATTATCGATTGATATCAGTTAGATAAAACAGTTATCATTAAGATAACATAAATCCACCATTACAGAACAATGATTAATACCATTTACCAATGATTCGATAGTGAGTTTTTTTGCAACTCCAAATAAACCTCAAAAGAGAATTTTCCAGAAAGTGAAAACGTTCAATTTTTCAGTTTGCGAAGGTGTTTCACCGTTTTTGGGTGTGAATTTTGAAATTCTATGTATAGTAATTTTTGCTGTTTTGATATTGTTGCTTCATCACAAAAAAAAAGCTGGAAAGCAGTAGAGTTGTGAAGTACGAAAGTATAAAAATAAATTATAGAGAAGTTCTTCCATTCAACTTCCTCATTGCCGTAGTATTCGAGTAAATCAGATGTGATAGAAATTGTATTTAAAGTACACTGAGGGGTGGATAATAATACGTTTCAAAGATAATTAGTGTTTTTGTAGTACTTTTTGTGATGTGTTACAAATGAAATAAATTTTAAAAGATCTGTAATTTCAGTAAATCAAGGTGGTCCTTCCCTCCCACTCTTAAAAGATTTTCAAAGCCAAACCAATTCAAACTGATCTACTTTATGGTGACAAAACCCTGTTAAATGTTAATTGAATTACCATTTTCTATATGTCTAACCACTTTGAATCACAATTAGACTATCTAGCTTTTGTTTAGTTTGCATTAGTTTGTTGTTCCTGCATTAACAAATTCAGCTGATTTTGCTGAACAACATAGAAAAGACGTGCTAAAACAGTGAAAAGAGAATATAAAATAATATCACGAGTTTATAATGTTGGGAAGTGCTATATAAAGTGCTTAAAACGTGAACTAAGCTTGTGCAGCTGTTGCTGCTTGAGTTTGTTAAACCAGTTAAAATTTAATTTTTGAGTTTTTGGAGATAGAAGAAGAATTAGCAAGACATGTATAGATTGATGCGAATACTAATTATAATTTTTTGGAGAGGCCTTTAACAGTCTCATTAGAAATTCAATTTTGGATTTAAACAATGCACTAATTTGTCTTCATATAAACTATTATTTATGGAATCGTTTGGGATTAAAAAAAAAGTTGTTTATGTTTTCATTATTATACAAAGTTGTTTACATGACTCATAAATTCCTAATAATCGCTTAATATGCTCATATATGAACACTCAACAATGTTTTAAAATATCATATCTCAAAAAAAGCAACTCAAGCTCTTGAAAAAAACGCTTATTATGATTACAATGCGTGAATCATATTTCATGTTTGATTTGAAATTATGAGTATAAACTTTATGAAAAACTGCTGAAACTCAAAGTAAACACAAAGATATTGTTTCAAAAAAACTTTCCTATCATTTTATCAGTTGATTGATATTGATGGCGTCAAAAATTGATAAAGTATTCCATATTTGCTAATTATCTTGAGATTTTCGAAGTTTACAGAAAATTGAACGTAAGAAGCCTTAAAAAACGTATGCATTGATTATGGAGTAAAATATCTGAAAATAATATTAAGGAAGACTAGGCCAAAAAATACTTGAAATCCAAAATAATCGTAGTTTTCCAAATATTTTAAAAATAACGATAACAATTCGCGATAAATATTTCCAGACTACAAATGTAATGTTGAACCACAAATCAGAAGCTGAAACAAAATATTGCAGCTCGAAGCAACATAATAACCGTTTATTCTTTTTGTGTATAATTGCAGATTACTTTTACTCGGTGGTTGCGCCTATTTTCAGCTACTGTATAAAATACGTGAATTTTTAATGCACCAGCAGATTTTCGTAGATTACCTGCTAAATGATTGAATAGAGAAGGCAAACACCTCCATTTGTTTAAGAAGTTGAATGATTTTATGTGAAACAAAGCAAATACTTGCAAAATGTCTTCGAGAATGACTTTAACGGATAAGGAGTACTTGCAGTTGGTGAGTTTTTTATGTCGTCAAATAAGTATTAGAAATATTAATTTATAATTATTCCAGACAATATCAATTGCAAAAGCTCTCAACTCATTTGAAATGCCCACCAAGGCAAAGCATGCAAGGGCAGCTATAATTGGATCATACCACTCGAACGGCGGACACGCTTTCTGGGCCATTGCCATCAGGCAACCGTTACAGGTTAGAATTGTTGCTCCTTATTTCTACTTTAAGTTTTAATGAATAATATTTTTTTTTAGGAAAATCGAATCGTTGCCTGGAAGTTCTGCACTGTTCTACACAAACTTTTAAGAGAAGGACATAATCATGTACCTCAACACTCGATGCGCCATAGACAGATGATTGCTGAGCTTGGAAAACTCTGGGGACACTTAAATGATGGATATGGACTATGCATAAAACAATATTCCAAACTATTAGTGACTAAGCTTGAGTTTCACGACAGAAACCCAAGAATTCCAGGAAATTTGATTCTAAAAAGAGGGGAGCTGGAAAGAATCGCAGGAAATGATATCAATAACTACTTTCAACTTGCTGTAGAGATGTTTGATTATTTGGATGAGCTGGTTGCACTTCAAGCTACAAGTAAGTATTTGGTGACGTTTAAAATAATTTCTTTGTTGATTTATCAAAGGTTCTTAAAATATTTCTGATATTATTCAACTTTATTGATAATAATTCTTATCAAATTTACAGTTTTCAACTCAATGCAAACATTCCATGTTAGTTCAATGACCCCGGCTGGGCAATGTCGCCTAGCTCCATTAATTACCTGCATTCAAGACTCCAATCAACTTTACGACTTTGTGGTTCGCTTGATGTTCCGTCTGCACGCCAATTTATCCGAAGATTTGCTCTCTGGACATCGAAATCGCTTCCGAGCTTTATTCGCTCAACTCAAGTCATTCTACAAGCATTCAAGAGACCTTCAATATTTTGTAAACTTGATCACTGTTCCTCAGTTACCACATGTACCACCAAACTTTTTGGAGCAGAGTGAACTGGGAAATTATACAGCGCCGGTTGTTGTCGTACCTCAAGAAAGAGAGCAAGATTCCGACTCCATATCAGAGGTTTCTTCAGTTGTAGAAAATTTGGTTGAGCTGCAAGCACCACCCACTCCTCCAAGAGCTCAACATCCGCCACCAACCCCTCAACCACCAGCGATTGATTTTGAGAGATTGATTGTGGATCGAGATGATTTAATTAAACATTTACAGTCTGAAATTTCCAGATATTCGTAAGTTCAATTTAGCTGAGAAAGTTTAATTAGTTAAAATTTTCCTTATTATAGATCAATCCTCAAGACAACGAATTCTGAGCAATCTCGTTACCAAGAGCACATGTCCCGTCTTCATTCTGAGCTAACAAACGTGCAAAACGACCTTTCTACGCTAAAAATTGAGAAACAAGAGCTAATAATGAAGATAGAAGCTACACCTGTAGTTGAAGGTAATCTTTTTAATCATTCATGTATAAACTATTTATTGTTGTTTTGGTAGTTAAATCCCAAGAAGAAGATGAAAAAACCAAAGCCGCCGAAAAGAATTTCCAGCAGCTTAAAGTGGTTTATCAGCAAATACGAGATGAGCACGTTAAGTTGCTTAGACAACACGGTGAAATCAGCAAAAAACTCGCAACATCCACGAAAGAAGTCGGTGAGATTTCCCAAGAAAGAGAAGAAATAAAATGTAAGCTTCAAGAGTTAGAAGCCGAACAAGCCAAAGTCTCGGAAAATCTTCAGCAAAGTTCCAATGACAAGGAAAGGGAAACCGAGGAGTATAACCAAAGGATCCGCGCGTTAGAAAATGAAAAATTAGAACTTTTAGATCAATACCAAGAACTTGAATCCAATAAATCAGCGGAAATTGCTGAACTAAAGATGAATCAAATCAAGCATGAAGAAAATTTGAAACAGGTTAATGAAAATTGGCAGTTGAGTTCTAGTGATAAAGATAAGGAAGTGAGAGATTTTAATGAGAAGATTAAGGAACTAGAGAAAGAAAAGCTGGAACTTTTAGAACAATGTCAAGATGTTGAAGCTAGTAAATCATCTGAAATTGCTGAACTAAAATCTACTCTAGAGAACCTTGAGATTACTTTAAAAGAAAGTCAAGAAAAATCGGAAAAGTTGGAAGAAGAAAAACTTAAACTAGAAGGAGAACATCAAGAAATGATAAGCAAGAAAAGTGAGGTGGAGGAAACTTATCAGGAATCGCTCGTTAAAGTTCAACATCTTCAGTCAGCTTCGGATAAATGTGTAGAGTTGGAAGCTGAAATCAAAGAAAAGGAGGAAATTTTCAGAAGCAAAATCGAAGAGTTGGAAATTCAGAAAAAGGAAGTCGCTGACCTGCTCAATGAAACTATTTTGAGTGTAAATATTTTAGCAATATTTTAGAAAATTACTTCTTAAACAAACAAACTTTTACATTTTCAGTTAACATCCGAGAGGGATAATCTTGAAATCCAAAAGAAAGTTCAAGAAGAAGAGAAAGAAGAGCTTGAAAAACAATTGTCTGCAAAATCAGAGGAATGCGAAGCTATTGAGATTAAACTACAAGAGTCAGAACTAGCTAAATCAAATGAAATTGCGCAGCTTCAACAGCAAATCCAGGAAAATGAGGAAAAGTACCAGGTAAGGGGTCAATCATTGTTACTTTTTATAATTTATACATCAGTTATTTTCACACATTAACCAACACTTAACCAAACAGTTAATAATCAATCTATATTTTCACTTAACATTCAATCATTAATTGCATTTTAATCGATTCAGATACACACACTTAACCATAATTCAAACATTAATTAAGTCTACATAATCACAACCATTTAACATTTGATAACTATGTTAAGCATTACATTTACCTCGTTGTTAAAATTCATCTAATTATTTAATCAAATTTCACTATCATTGATTAATAAACATATTTTTCATATAATTTTTAATGTTAACAAATTAACTATAATCATTGACACATAAAAACATTAATTTCACTATTCCCACAAATTGCCTTATATTTTTATAGTTTTATTAATTTGAATTTTCTTTATGTGTTTTTGTGGCATCTTTCGATGATATTGTTAATACCTTAAAATTCAAAAGCAATTGAATGCAAATTATGATCGAGTGTTGATTGAAAAAGAGACGAGCGAGATAGATTGCCAAGATTTATTACATCAACAGGAGCAACTAAATGAAAAACTGGGCGAAGCAAATCAAAAATACAAAGAGTTAGAGCTAGATTTAACAAACTCCCGAATTCATGGAGAAACAGGGTTGAGGACACTTTTGGAAGCTTGCATTAAAACTTCTGAAAAGTTGACTTTGCGGGCAATAACAGAAAGTGAAATGCCTGGAGCGAGTGGAACAGCAACCTATTTTATTATGATGGCTGAGGAGCTTCAAGATGTTCTTACCAAGTTGAAGATGGTACATGAAAGTTACCTTAAAGATAATACGAATAATGTTGAGGCACTCGCAAGAAAAGTTATTGTAGGAGGACATTTATTGGCTTCGGTTCATGAGCAGGGAATGGCTATTTGTAATAAGTCCACCAATATTGATTCGGGAGAAAGTGAGTAGTTTTAATATTATCATTAAATAATTCTCAAGGACCTCAACTTAACATCCCTTTTAATTTTCTTTTCAATCCAACAGAAATTGCAAACGAAATCAAGGACCTCGGACAAAACACTTCCTTTTTATTCGAATCTTTACACACGGCTAGCAAATCAAATGAAGTGCATACACAGATTGATAGTCTTAAAGAAAAACTTTATAAACTTACAAGCATGATTGGCGACATGACAAACAACAACGACCAAATCGATCAAATTGGAGACATGATGGAAAAGGAATTATCTAGTATGGACAAAGCGATCGCAGAAGCAGCTCAGAAGATAGTAGACATGCTTCTCCAATCAAGAGCTTCAGATTCTGGAATCAAGCTGGAAGTGAACGGAAAGATTCTAGACGCTTGCACAACTTTAATGCAGGCAATTCAGATTTTAGTGCAAAAGTCTAGGAAAGTTCAGGCAGAAATTATTTCTTTGGGTAAAGGCACTGCGTCAGCTAAGGAGTTCTATAAAAGGAATCATCAGTGGACGGAAGGAATGATTTCTGCTGCTAAAAGCGTTGCACAGGGAGCTAACTTTTTGGTGTAAGTATTTAAAATTGTTTTTCAATCATTGAATTTTATATCAAATAATATTTTAGTGACGCTGCCAACAAAGCAGTATCCGGAGAAGTTAATCATCAACTTGATATTGTGGTGGCTGCTCAAGAAATTGCTGCTTGTACGGCACAACTTGTTGTTGCAAGTCGAGTAAAGGCTCCAAGACACTCTCCTAATCTTCAAGAGTTAAGTTTAGCATCAAAAGGAGTTACGCAAGCTACAGGTAAAATTTTGCATAATATTTTATAGGAACCATTTTCCAAAAATGTTAATTAATATATTTATTTTGTATATTTTAGGAACGGTTGTGGCTACAGCTAAAGACTGCAGTCAGCGGTTAGAGGACACACAAGATCAAGACCTCACTAAGTTAACCATACATCAGGCGAAAACGAAAGAAATGGAAGTTCAAGTAAAAGTTCTTGAATTAGAGCAATTAATTCAAGTTGAACGAATGCGTTTAGCTGCATTGAGAAGGAAAAACTACCAAGCAGCTGCAGAATAATAATTTAAAATATTCTAAGAAATTTTTTAAAGAAAATTAATCCCAAAGAAATTTTTACTGGAATTTGTGATTGGTTTACTTTTGCCTTAAAAATTTTAACTCCAGAAATAATCAACGATTTTATTAGATTTTTTAATGAAATTATTTAATTAATTGCTTCTGAAAAGTTTTAACGTTTCATTGACGTTTCATAAATTTAATGAGATTATGCATATTCGTTAAAAATATATTGAGCAAGCATTTTATTCAGCTAGAAAGTAAAAGTTTTTAAATGTGAAATATCCATCGTAGAAAAATGTCCCTGGTATTTTTTATTCATTGTATTTATTAATTTTAGTCGACCATTTATCAAATAACATTAAGTTTTTAAACCATCTAATTCCATATTGAAGTATCTTTAGAAAGGAAATGTTAACATAAATATTACCAGAATTGCTTTAAATAACATAAAAGTTTTTAAATTATTATTAAAAATGTCAAAAATAAAATGTTTAAAGAAAATAACAGTTTCTATTCTGCATCCTAAACTTTCATTACACTTATCCATGATTGTTTCAAAGAGTGAAGCTTACAATTTGATGATCGTTCAACCGATGATCTTTTAGGATCCTTCCTCCGTTTATATTTCGCTCGATCTCCAATTAATCTTTCATTTTGATTAAATTTCGCAGAACAAGATTAAAGGCGTTCGATTACACAAGGAATGTAATGTATACAACGAACAACAAAAATGAGTTAAATTGACAATTTTTCACAAAAAACGTTTATAAAATAAAATAAAAATTTACGAGGTAGAACTTCCTTAGCATAAAAAAAAGTGAGGGAGATTTGAAAAATATTATTGTAAAGTTCAAGTTTTTTCCTTTCTGGAACGTAACATAATTAAAAAAAAGAAAACGCTTAAAAAACTCGTAACAAACATAATATCTCAGTTGTAAATTGTCTATATAAATTTTTGGATTATCGATTTTTAATGTCGATTTTGATATATCGAAATCATTAGAAAAGATCTACAAATTTCCCGCACTTATTTTGTGCTAAATAAAGTGAAAATTCTTGTGAGTGTGTGAGTAAATTGCTATTTCTTGTCGGTTCTTGTTAATTTAAGAACACGTTTTTGTGAAAATTCAATTAATTTATCGTTGTTAGTTCTGCATTAATGAATTACTTTACTTGTGTAATCTGAAACTTTTAAAATTGTGCTGTAAAATGTCTGACGGAGCACCAGCAATCGGTAAGTTATAAACAAGTCTATCAAATAATTTTCTAACAAAATTTGTAATTGTTTCTAGGAATTGATCTTGGAACAACTTACTCTTGCCTTGGTATTTATCGTTTTGGTAAGGTGGAAATCATTGCTAATGGATTTGGTAATCGTATAACTCCCTCCATGGTGGCATTTGATGATGCTGTTCGATTAATTGGAGATGCAGCAAAACAACAAGCTCACTCAAATCCGGAAAATACAGTTTTTGGTAATTATCTATTTTATTTATTAACTTCCAACTTTCAATTTTTATTTTTATTTTAGATGTGAAACGCTTGATGGGTCGAAAGTTTGATGATCCAGTGATCCAGGAGGATTTGGAAACTTGGCCTTTTAAGGTCATAAACGACGATGGGCGTCCAAAAATTGAAGTTAACTTTCAAGAACAAAAAAGAAGCTTTTCTTCAGAAGAGATTAGTGCAATGATTCTGACGAATATGAAGCAAATTGCTGAGAAATATCTGGGAAAGATGGTGGAAAACGTCGTTATTACAGTTCCAGCATATTTCAACGATTTACAACGTAAAGCTACCGAAGATGCAGCTCAAATTGCTCAGCTGAACGTTTTGAGAATTATCAACGAGCCAACTGCTGCTGCGATTGCTTATGGATTATATAATGTGATGGATTGTAAAAATGTGCTTGTTTTTGATTTAGGTAAGCATATTACTGTTGGTTAATTGTATTTGCTGATGCCTGATTGAGAGTTATAACATTTAACTCTATGCATTTAACTTACGTTTTTTCTGTTGAATTAAATTTTGTATCGAAAACAATACAAAATTATTTCAATGTTCAATGTTCATTCAATTCTGATAAACCTTTATTCTATGCCTTTATCTTCAATTACAGGTGGTGGAACTTTTGATGTTAGCATTTTAAATGTTAGCAAAAATCGATTTACTGTCAAGGCAACTGGTGGAGATACTCATTTAGGCGGCCAGGATTTTGATCTACGATTAATGAAGCACTTTGTTGAAGAATTCAGGAAGAAACACAATAAAAACATCATGACCAACAAGCGAGCCATGGTGAAATTACGTCGAGCCTGTGAGTTGGCAAAAAGAACTCTAAGCTTGCAGCCAGTCGCTAAAATTGATGTGGACTCGCTTTTTGATAATATTGATTTCAGTTTAACACTGTCTCGAGCTCGTTTTGATGAACTAAACGCTGATTTGTTCAATTCAACACTCAAGACAGTCGAATCAACTTTGAAGGACGCAAAAATGGACAAATCTGATATAGATGAGATTGTCTTGGTTGGTGGATCAACTCGCATTCCGAAGATTCAAAAAATAATCAAAGATTTCTTTGGTAAAGATCCTGTCCAATCAATCAATCCTGATGAAGCTATTGCCCAAGGGGCTTGCTTTGTGGCTGCCATGTTGAACGGTGATCAGTCCGTCGAGATCCTAGAGACGATTTTTACAGACGTTACTCCACTTTCGCTCGGAATCAGAATGATTGGCGATATCATGAAAGTACTGATCCCGAGAAATACTCCAATTCCAGCAGAAAACTCGCACATTTTCACTACAACAACAGATCTTCAAACCAGTATGAATTTTATGGTATTTCAAGGAGAAGCTGAGTGCACTAAGGATAATTTACTGCTAGGTAATTTTAAGATGTTGAAAATCCCACCATCAATAGCTATGGTTCAGAAAGTTGAAGTTAACTTTCAAATCGACGCTAATGGAATATTAAATGTAAAGGCAGTTTCACTATCTACAAAAAATGAAATGCAAATCAAAATTGAAACAAGGGGAACTTTATGTAAAGTAGAGATTGACGAGATGATCGATCAAGCTCACCAGCTGAATGAAAATGATGCACAAAGAGAAGAAGTAAAGGTGGCAAAGAATGAGCTGGAAATGTTCTGCTGGCAAACCAAGTCTGAGTTTGCTGATAGCAAATTGGAACCTTCAGTTCTACAAACTATCATGGACAAGTGTGATGGATTTTTAGAGTGGTTGGAGACCAGCAAATCGAACGATAAAGAACAGTATGAAAAACGAATTGAAAAACTTCGTGCAATTTGTGCTCCGCATATGCCTTGTAAAGTTATTGAAATCGATTAATACTTTTATTTTTTATGTCGTTCATTATTTTGTAGGAAATGATGATTTCACTATTTATTCTATTGTTTCGAAAACGTTCGCTGTAAAAATTTTAAAACTGAAAAAAAAATAAAAAATTGAAGAAAACGCAGAATTGGTGGAAATATTTTTTTGTGACAATTCTCCTAAAATTCCTGGTTTGTATATTTTTATCTTTTCTAAATTATTATTAGATATTTCAAATAACGTTTGAAGAATGGAAAGCTTCTCCCTTTGATAAATCCCCTAATAGGTATGACAGAATATTATATTAATTGTTCTCCATATGGGTCTCTTTTTAAAAGGAAATGGATCAGTTGTTTTGTCTCAAAACAAAAAAGATGGCGTGTTTTCAAATGCTCATATAACACTTTTCAAGGATATTCCGAAAGCTTTCGTAGGTACCCAAATCATTTGATAAAAACATATCTCTACTAAATACCATTCTAGTTGACGATAACATACTCTCACTCAAAAAACCAACTTATATATGATTTTCAGTCACATAATCAATATGTGCAAACTTGTTCAAGGTTTAATTCCCCGAATTTATTTCCAATTTGTCCTTTAAAGGAACTATCATACTTTAATTTTGTAGCAGCTTTAAAACTAAACTACTAATCACAATTATTAATGGCATTTGAATTAAATCTACAATTGAAATTTCATTTGAATTTTTTAATTTTATGTTAATAAATTAATGCTACCCAAATTTCTAGTGGATTAAATTAACAGTTTTTTTTTAATTCAACGATTAAGACAACATGACAATCAAAATTAAAATTTCGCTATAAAGTCTATAAAAATCACTGGAAAATGTATATTGTCGTGCTTTGAATCAGAAAATGAGTTCCACAAACACAATTCTAGTTTGCTTTTTATTAATTTTTCTTGTCAATATTTGCGTTCTTGTAAGATTGTTTATATTTTATTACACTATAAGTCTTTATTCGATCAAACTATTTAGAAAGCAGAATGGTCAATTGATCTTTTTGAGCCACACTTTAACCCAAAATATGGAAATGGAACTGTAAGCCTGGAAAAAGTGCTCGGCAAAAACTCGCTGGTTTTAAATGCGAATATAGAAGTGTTTACAAGTTTACCGGAACTATTAGTTTAGTTTAATTATTTGCAATATTATATTTCTTCAGGTATATTTTAATTATAGCTTACAATAGCATTTGCAGTTAAAAAAGAAAACAAAGGAAGCTTTCATGATCCGATGTACAATCAAACGATAAATATTTGCAAAATAAACGAAGGACTTGTGGGAAGCTTTTTATTCGAAATGATATTCAAAGAATACAAGAAACATGCTGACCACATCCTAAGATGTCCTTTTAAGAAAAGATCATACGCGGTCATGAATATGACTGTTGGCAGTCAACTAGTTCCAGATACATTCAAAAAGCTTCTGCCTATAATGACAAAAATTAAATTTTTTATTAATGTGCAAGCGAGATTAGTTAAGAGAAAACCAGCAGTCAATTATGTACAGTTTCTTATCGTTGTTAATGTGTTTTAAGCAGTTAAAAATTTTGTTTGAATATATACTGTAAATTTAAAATTTAAATATCTGTGTCTAATCACGTTATATACAAATGCCGATGAAAAACAATTAAATCAACTAGACAAATTCCTTACAAATTAAAAGTAAAGGTTTTAAAGGATAAAAAAACATTCTTTAACAACAGTGCATATCCAGCATGATTTTTAACAGCTTAGTCATCAAGGCACTACCAATCATATATAAGCTGCTTTGATATAAGTTAGAAATCAATAAAAATTTTCTTCAATTTTCAAATCCTTTTTTTTTTATTGGAATGAATAGTTAAAACTTTTATAGTTTTTATTGAATATTTATTAGGTTTTTGTCATTTTCCCATCCATGTTGTGATTCGCTATAGTTTTCCCAATAATATCGACCGTCTTTGTCAGCATAAGTTTCAATTATGATTCTTGCATTTGCCATTGGACTATCAATGATAGGTAACTTCGATATTGCATTTAATTGACCCTGTCTGTGTCTACATTTCATTTTTGTTTCCAACTTTGTGTGATCATCTGGTATTGACGCTGTTGTAATTGAACAACTGTAAGCATAATTCACACATATGAGTCCACCACAGTCAAATACAGTCTCTGAAAAAAATCTAAAATTTTTAGTTTTTGCAAGAAAAAAGATGTGGGCTCTTATTGGTATTATCTCATGTTTTTATTTAATTGTTCAAATGTTTGAACCAACTTCACCTACTAGATTCGTCGTTCCACTGAATTTTATGATTATTCGGATAACCAACGCCAAGAGTTTGCGAAACTATTATGTTACAGTTTCGGACTGTCACTAAACAGCTAAAGATAGCAAAAACTACAAGAAACTTCATATTTTTAAATAAGCTAGCAGTTATGCTTACTAATTTGAATTGAGTATTTGTGTCGATATTTATAGGATACTTTTACCAACAAATGTTCTTTAAACATTTCACAAGTATTCTAAATATTTTGAACTTATCACTTTTAAAAAAAGAGCACTCAAAGAAACAAATAAATTTAAAAATTCTTAGAATTTCTCATTTTATTAATTTTTTACATTTTTGTAACAAATTATTAGTTTTAATTTTTTAATAGTCAGTTTAGAATAATGTAATTTAAATTAGATAATGCTTTTTTGTCAATACGAGTTGTATGCAAACCTTTATTCAAACTTGTCGTTTAATGAAACGTTTCTACAAAGTGACAAATATGGTAAAAATTGGTACCTAAAAATCCTTACTTAAAGTCTTACTAAACTTTTCAACTCATAATCTATTTTTTTCCAATAGCTGTAAAAACTTAAAATAAAAATAAATTTAATTACCACAATTCATGCAGCCAACAAATAATTGAGATTGAAAAGGGAAATGATCAAAAATGACATGCAATCAAAACCGACTTAAAAATTTAATAAAAAATAAATAAAAGCTTTTATTCGCATATGTGCCTGTTGTGAATGTTCAAGTTTCGATGAAAAGGATAATGATTTCTCGAAGGTCTCTTAGGGGTTCTTTACTGATCCTCTTTCTTAAATAGTGGCTTCTAGTGAGTAGATTTTTTAATAATTCGCAAAATTTTCTTCAACCGTAAATCCATTACAGAATACAGAATTTTTTGTCGAACGTTTTGATACAAATTTTAATTAAAAATATGTTATGCTTATGGCAACATGACACTTGTAAAAATAAATTCCACTAGCGCTATTTACAACTCATGGATTGTGCTTATTGCTAATTTAGATGAAGTATTTGTGAGTTAAATTGTTATAATAAAAACCTCTTGAAGTTTATTTCACAATCAATATTAAAGGTATCGATAGCATTTGCCCTGTCAAAAGATAATAAAACCTACCACGAGCCAACGTATAATCAAACCGTCAATTCTTGCAAAATGTCTCAAGGGCTTGTCGAAAATTTCCTGTTTAACACAATCTTTCACGAATATAAAAAGTATGCTGATCATGCTTTGACGTGTCCCTTCAAAAAAGGAGTTTACTTGATAAAAGATATGATCCTTACCGATAGCTTCACACCTAAAACACTGTTTAAACTGATGCCTGAAATCGCTAAAGTTAAGTTTACTTCGACTTTATTAACAAAGTCGGCTAAACTGTCGGCTAAACAAAGGAAACCAGTGCAATATTTAGAAGTTATTATGGTTTTAAAATATATTAAAACTAGACTTAGCTAAAATGCTCCAAATTTATGTACCACATGCTATACAATACAGTTTATTCAATTTAAGTATGATGTTTTACTATAAAGCTTTTAATGAGATCATTTGATCACATCCACAAATGATTTTTAAACGGCATTGCTTTTAAAAGCTGACCTTCAACGTTTTGATAAATAAATATATAAACTAGACCTAAATCCAAACGATTCAACTCTCAAAATATCACCTCCATCTACAATGTATCTAAATTCAGTGAACCGTTGTTTTCTATTGTCGTTTATTTGGTCCTTGCAAATATTTTTACTAGTTAGTACTATACAACTATTTTAATAAGTTATGAAGTCAAAAAAACATTTGATTAAATAAAATACTTTTAGCGTGCAGAATTTTTCATCGAAAGTTTCCGCACAACATACAATAAATATGGGAATGGAACAATGACCCTGATCAAAATAAACGAACACAGTGTTTTGTTCAATACTAAATCAGAATTGTTAACATTTTTCCCGGAAGTGTTTGTAAGCAAAAATAATGATAATAAAATTCTTATAAAATCTATTGTTTAACTTTTAAGGTAACAATCACATTTTCTTTGGCCAGAGACAACCAGGACAACTTTTATGATCCTATGTACAATCAAACCATAAACATGTGTAGAATCTCAAATGGTCTCGTTGGAAATTTCTTGTTTGAAACAGTCTTCAGGGATTTTGAAAAATACTCCGACTTTAAACTGCAGTGTCCATTCTCAAAAAGAATGTATACAATAACTGATTTGGTTGTCCGAGATGATCTTTTTCCTGAGTCTTTCTTCAAGCTGTTGCCTAAAAGAACCAAAGTTAAGATTACTTTGAATTTGTGTGGAAAATTGAAGAAAAGGAGCCAACCTGTTGAGTACATGGAAATGAGACTAATTTTGAAATATCTCAAGAAATAAAATTTTTTCAAGTTATCATATAAATTCACTGTAAATTTTTTTCGTTTAGTTTTACTTATATGTTATCATAGTTCCATATTTATTGTGTGTTACGTGGAAATGCTCGATGAATAACTCTGTTTTATATGTAACGTTTTGCGAGTGTTACTTTGTTGGCATTACCAACTAATGAGAGGAATTCTTCAAACAAATTCAACTTACTTCACGAGATTTATAACACTTAGCCATTTTAATCGCAAACTGAAAAACAATGAACTGAAAAACTAGTAATTTCACTCGATCCTTGAACCCCACAAAAAAGGTACCCTTAAACGCCACTCTAGCTCCGAAGACACTAGAGAGGTTCCTCTCATTATATGCCGGCTTGGCTCATCCTCGTGGGTTCGACACAAAACTTGCGAACTTAACAAAATCACTAGTCCAAGAATCGAATAAAACACTTTAAACACAAAAATAATTTCTAAGAATAAAAAACTCATAGCTCAAGAAATTACTAAATTAATTTTATTCCAAAAAAATATCGATACTCAAAATTAATCTTCTGATGCCAAAACTTCAAACTAAAAATAGGTTTTCTGACATCTTCTCAATTAACCACAATGCACAAATTCACGACAACTCACAAAATACGTCCATCCGCATGAAATTCTCGACCAAAAAAGAAAGCTTATAGTTTTGCTTGCCTTCAGGTGACCTTGGGTTGGTATCGGTACCTCTTCGCTACGTTCTAGCGGTTATCAGCTGTGCGTGCTATGCGTAAGCTGCTGGCATTTCAAATTTTAGCTCATTGGCGGCAATATATTTGTGATGGCGTTTGATTGAAGCTGGTGCAGGTGATGAGCAGTTTGAATTTAGTTTTACAGAATTTTCTGGCATCATTTTCAATCACTACCGATTTACAAATTACAAATTTTTACCATAACTTTACATATATATTTTGAACAATGTACACTTTTCATAAAGCCATCGTTTTAATTGTTCTGTTAATTCATCAGTGCCAGTGTTCTATTGAGATATCTTTTCACATACTGTATTTATAAATGATATGTATCAGAATTCAGAACGATAGCAGAGTTTAAATATTTGCCATTGTCGGACAATTCGTCATTACTTTTTAATTATTTTTAAACTGTGCAATCGTAGTGGTACATATCTTTCATAAATACAGTTTGTGAAAAAATATGTCCGTAAAATGTGTACAGGAACGCCAGGCGTCAATTGTGTCATTTCGGGTTGAGACATAGTTTTTAATTTTGAGACCATTCTGAGTAATTATGAGAGGATAACGATAATTATGAGACATTGCACGGGAGAGGGTGGTGAGGGTGGTAAAAAAACTCCCCAGGATCCTAGAATTGGGGGAGTCATGACGCCAAAAAAAAAATTTTATTATATGAAAATATCTATCTTATTTTGATACATTTTGACACTGAATTAGTTTTTTCGAAAAAAAATGCATTAAGAAAAAATATCTACGAAATTTAAATTTCCATACATTTTCCATTCCGAAAGATGTTGCAATCTATATTAATATCATATTGGGCTGCAATTTTGAAATTTTATAAAATATTTATTTTTATTGCGGTATACCAGAAAAAAATTATGATACCATTGAAAAAATTTTTTTGAACTTTACTCTAAAATTTTCTTTGACAATCTAATATTTCGGGCATAATAAACTCAAATGTTGCTAGATTTTAAAATTTCAAAGCTTGCCGGAATCGTTACGAAAAATTGACACTGAAAATAAAAAGAAAATTTAGAATTTTCCGTTTTTTGAAAATTTTAGTTTAGCATCTCGTCTACCTGATAAAAGGATTTGACCTTTTTTTACCACAGCAACTTTATTGCCACGCAGTCAAATTAAGTCAAGCTATCGGGTTAACTTCTTATTATTAGGTAGTTAGAACTTTAAAAGGATGATAATTTTGACTTTTTTTTTGAAGTCTAAATTTTTTATTAATTCTATAAAATTTTTTGTTAGTTCGCAAAAGTAAAAATTCGAACCAAAATATTTTTTTTTTAACTTTCGAAAAAATTGAAATTGTTGAATTTTTATAATTTCAAAATTCGAATTCGTAATATTAACAATAAAAAAAATAAACGTGTTAAGTTTTCGTAGTGCAAACTTAAATTCAAAAACCATAAATTCAATTCTAAAATTTGATGCAGCATAAAACACAAATTTTTGGAAAAGCTCATTTAGTTTAAAATTTAATTTGTCAATGAATTCTAAAAAAGTGTTCAAATTTCAATTTTTTCAAACATCAAAAAAATTTTCATTTCTGTTTTGAATTTTTATTTTTGAGTACTATAGTTTCAAAAAAATTTAGACTTCAAAAAAGTTTTTTCTTAGTTTGTTTGAAACTTTAAATTTTTTTTAAGTTTCAAACAAACATAATGGTAATATTTGAAAATTATCATCCTTTTAAAGTTCTAACTACCTAATAATAAGAAGTTAACCAGATAGCTTGACTTAATTTGACTGCGTGGCAATAAAGTTGCTGTGGTAAATAAAACACGATTAAAAATCGAAAACTTATAAACTTAAAATACCTTGTGTAAAATATGCTTTATGATATTTAATTAAATTATATTGATGTTAAAGAAACATTTTATCAACGGTTGATTTGTCTCAAATATGAAATAAGATATACGAAAAATAGTATATCAATATGCGAGGGGTTAAAGATTCGGGTTAAAGATGTTATTCGAAATATTTCCAAATTGTTGTTAATGTCGTGTTTATGCCTTAATTAATATGTTTGATGTCACTGAGTGTTTTCTTCTAAATAATATTGCTTAAGTGGATGACTGAATGTACTGTGATCGAGTGAATGTGCTTCGTTTGCCAGATTTTGATTATAAAGTATCGTTTCTGAGATTATCCAAGATATTTTTTTTTTATGAATGTTCTGTGAGTTTGGGAAGAGTGATTTACGGCTGGTGATCATACTTTAGTATATTAGGTGTAGTGCAACCATCCTGTTATAATCCAGGAGCAAATTTATAGGTGGTTTTGTTACATTTTAAGTTCCTGTTGCAAAAAATATAATTTTTAATGAAAGTTCGCCGACTTTTTGGGATTCATTTAAGTTTGTGGACCAGCGGGTGGATCAATTCTGCGCTGGATCTTCATTAATATCTTTGCAAGTCATTGAGGATCATTATTAAGCAAAGTTTTACGCATAGAAGTATTATGGTTTTCAAATGATAGGGCAAAAAGTTATAGTTTTTTAGTGATTTTATAAAATTTTTGGAATCTTAAACTAATATCGTTATGTGGACCAGCGGGTGGAGCAATTCTGGTCTGGATCTTTATTATTTTGTTCGGAAGTCATTGAAAATTTTTATTAAGCAAAGTTTGACACATAAAAGTATTAGGGTTCTCGAGATATTTTAGAGCAAAGTGATAAATTGTCAAAATCCCCTGTTTTTGAGGACTCTTGGTACTTTGTGGATCAGCGGGATAGGAAACTTGAAGATTTTATATTTTATCGACACTCCCAGATAAATTTTTGAATTAATTTGATTAAGTTGTCCACATAAAAGTATCATGGATTTTGAGTTCTGAAATATAAACGGAAATTACCAATCTGCGTTACAGAAAGTGGTTTTGAAATGCCAGTCCTATGATAAGTTTATAAAAAAGGTCAAATCCTTTTATCAGGTAGACGAGATGCTAAACTAAAATTTTCAAAAAACGGAAAATTCTAAATTTTCTTTTTATTTTCAGTGTCAATTTTTCGTGACGATTCCGACAAGCTTTGAAATTTTAAAATCTAGCAACATTTGAGTTTATTTTGCCCGAAATATTAGATTGTCAAAGAAAATTTTAGAGTAAAGTTCATATAAGTGTTTGAAAAAAAAATTTTTCAATGGTATCATAATTTTTTTCTGGTAGAACATACCGCAATAAATTATAAATATTTTATAAAATTTCAAAATTGCAGCCCAATATGATATTAATATAGATTGCAACATCTTTCGGAATGGAAAATGTATGGAAATTTAAATTTCGTAGATATTTTTTCTTAATGCATTTTTTTTCGAAAAAACTAATTCAGTGTCAAAATGTATCAAAATAAGATAGATATTTTAATATAATAAAATTTTTTTTTTTGGCGTCATGACTCCCCCAATTCTAGGATCCTGGGGAGTTTTTTTACCACCCTCACCACCCTCTCCCGCGCAATGTCTCATAATTATCGTTATCCTCTCATAATTACTCAGAATGGTCTCAAAATTAAAAACTATGTCTCAATCCGAAATGACACAATTGACGCCTGGCGTTCCTGTACACCCGTAAAATGAACTTAAAACGGTTTGCAGTGTTAGTCTTCATAATCTTTAAATTTACGGTATTGATACTTTCAATTATAAAAAGGGATAAAATGTAAAAATGTATTTTAGAGAGCAGAGTTTTTCATTGAACATTTCCACGTAAACATACAATAAATTTGGAAATGGAACAATGACGTTAGTAAAATTAGACGAACACAGTGTTTTCTACAACTCTAGATCAGAGTTTTTGGTTAATTTTCTAGAAATGCTTGTAAGAAAATGCTAAGGCACATAAAATATGCAGGGTTAAAATTTTAATTTTATTTTAGGTAAGAATTACATTTGCACTAGCCAGAGACAATCAGGATAACTATTACGATGCAATGTTCAACCAAACTATAAATATTTGTAAAATGAATGATGGAATTTTTGGAAGTTTTGCTTTTAAAACCGTTTTTCGAGATTTTGAGAAATATTCAGACTTTAAATTGCAGTGTCCTTTCAACAAGGGAATGTATACAATTACCAACTTTACTGTTGCAGACGATATTTTGCCAGAATCTCTGCTGAAAATGCTGCCTAATAGGATCAAAATAAAAGTAACATTATCAATGCATGGACGATTGAGAAAGAGAAGTCAACCTGTGAAATATATGGAAATGTATCTAATTATAAAACATCTTACATAATTCAAAACGGACGATCAGATCGTTGCCGGATCAGTTAAAAGTCTTTGGATATACTATTACTCAAAATGTAGAAAATATTAAAAATTGACATTGACCTATGCGTTTTCTATGGATGACTCGAATTTCGACTGATATGGCTGTCGTTTAAAATAATTAAAACTTCAAAAAATAACTGACAAGTCAATAAAAAGATTACAATCGAGCTCTAAACTTTACTATCGATCTTTGAAAAAATTTCATTTTATCTCCTTTTAATCCACTTTATCGAAGAATTCTTCATCTAGCATCTCCACACAACCTACAATAACAATTTGAATGGAACTATGACCACGGAAAACCAGAAATCACACAGCAATATCTTGTACAATGGCTATAATACTGATGACATTTTGCCGGAATCTTTGTTGAAACTACTGCCTATTAGACTCAAAGTTAAACTTATTTTATAGATCATGGAAATGATTTTAATTGTGAAAATAACTCGTAAATTAAATATTTTATATTACCATGAAAACAAATTAATTAACTAAAGATTAAAAACTTTTAAATAATATTGAAGAAATGAAATAATGATTACTTATTGTTAGCTCAGGTGTTTTAAATCGAATAACAAATTTTCTATCATTCATTGTTCAATATGCATGCAAGCGCGCTGAAAATTTATTTAACATGTCACACTTATTAAGTTTGCACATTTTTACAGTAATAACACAGTTTAAGTCGTTAAAATAAATTTCATAGTTGCTTCTACTTCATTAGAGAAGTGCTGGTTGCCGCAAAAAACCTAGAGATGCTTTTACAAAGTTATTTTCTCCAACCAGTTTGAAATCTATTTACCAACTTTATTAAATAAACAATAAATAAACACACTTTCAATATAACGAACGGATAAGTTGAACGAATGATTATCAAAGGCTGGAGAAATAGTTTTTCTGAACAACTTCTGAAAACACCTTAAAATATTATAAATTCTAATTTATTTTTAAACGGTATTTTTTTATGAATATCAGGTGTTATATAAACAATTGGGAAATATTTTGCAAATCAGTCAGTCAATCAATCGTCTCTAGTTGAGTCAGTTTTATTGATTACAAAATGTTGAAGGAGCTTATTTTTCTAACTTTATGTATTGGAATAATTCATGCAAATTCTCAAACAACAGAAAAAACTGAAGAGGCTGAAGACAATGAAGACACTGAAGACGATGAAGATTTCTTTGAAGAAGATGAACATGATAAGCTGGTTGATGAATTAACTAAAAATCTATCAAACAGCAGTGTACATCAGACTATCAATAAAGTAAGTATCGAGACACATGAAAACAATGGAGTAGTATATGTTCACATCTCGGATCCATTGATTTATATAGAGGGTGCAAATGGTACGTAGAAATTTTTTTATAAAGGTTTTTAGCATTTTATTATAGTACCTTCAAATTTATAGTATCGTGCAACAACCTACAATGCCCTAATTCAACATTCAAATGTTTGATAAAAAGTATTCAAGATACTTCGAACATTAAGCAAATCAACACCACGTCACAATGTTTGAGCAAAGATGAGTCAGTTTTAAGTGAGACTTCTAAAACTGAACCAAATCCTAAGCCTAGTGATCAAACACCTTATTGGAAAACTACATTTGCTGACATAGAGGGAACATCTCAAATAAAAGATAGTTCGCATAATGTACATCAGAGTAATTTGTCAAAGAAACAACAAGTAAAACTGGACGAAAAGATTGATGACATGAATAAAAGGCTCAAGAAAGCGGAAGAAGATTTCAGGAAAGCTATGAAAAGTAAATTTTCGTGGTAGAATTGAAACTTTTCATTGTTAATTGTTATTGGATGCACTTGAAAACATTGACATTTTACCTATAATCGTACGTACAACTTTGAAAACGGAACATCTAGGCTTATTGTTTTCCTATCTTATGATTCATAAATAAAATAATTTTTATCACGCCGTATCTTTCCGTAATAGAAAGAAATTAAACTTTCTTTGTCTCTAATCACTTTTTCATAGTCTGAAAACTGCAATTACAATAAAAAATTATTGATGACTTTTGGTTTTTGCATAAGTTTATTTGCATTTAACTATTGTTTAATCCAAAAAAAGCTGTTAAAACGTCAAACAAAATTTATGGCGCAGTATGAAACCACACAAAGCACGGAAAAATAAAAAAATATACTAATAATTGCAACAAAAAAGAACACATAGAAAACATTTGAATACACAAAAATATTTACAATAAATAAAAACAATCAAAGAGCCGAAACACGCTTATTTTTGTCACAGGGAACAACACAAGAATAATAATGTATCGCTTTTGTTATTTCAGAAATGATGATGTAATTTGAATGATTTTGATTAACACTGAGGTGCTTGATATGTATCATACCTAATTGAAATATTTTGATTATAGATTATGTGGTACTTACTGAGTCGTCTCATAATTTTAGAAGGATTTTACACCAATTTTTGATTAATTCCTGTTCGATCACAAAGTTATGAGTCATCATATTAATATGAAACTTTTAATTGTGTAATTAAGATTTAACGTGATACGGTATAATTGAATCAATAAGTTTTCGAATATACTTTTACCATTTATTTGCTGATTTTCTATAATTTGAGTTAGTTTACTTATGAGCAATTATTAAACAAATGAGGAGTAAATTGCCAGTCAGCAAGTATGGACAGCGTTATTTTGTTTGAAAGACATTAAGAAAGTTCTGGAAAATTTTGAACATTTCATTTCATTTGTTTCTTGTACATGTCTGGAGTCTCTTGGTCTGGGTCCATCCGTTCGTTATAGAGTTATCTTGTACTTGGACAGGTGGACAGATCGAATCTGCTTCATCATTTTATCACATTTTAACAGTGGGTCTGAATACCTATTTTAACACAATAAATTGACATATCTTAGGTTAATTTATAAAAGTAGCAAATCTCCTGAGCTCATCTCTGTTCACTAACATTTACAAATTCATCAGCAATATATTAAAATTCAAACAAACAATCTCTTTAGTATTCGCTATACTTCTGGCCAGAGAAGAGTGTTATCAAAATATTCAAATTGAATTATTTTTAATTTTTTTTGCGCCGCTCGCATCAAAATAAAGAAACATCAACAAAAACTTGGCAAAATATTTGTTCCGCGGTAGAAAAAATCATCTTTTTATTCATATTTGATAAGAACTACAGGTCAATTAGTACCATACTTTACTGGTCATAATAAATCACAAATTGGACTAAAGCCAACACAGTCGGGCGATCGAATTAAGCAAATATTATTTTTATTAAAAGCATCACGAAAACTTCCAGACTTATAAAATTTTAGCTAAAATTTGCAATAGTGTTTCAAGATTGATTCTTTACAGTTGATTAAAGTATCAAAATGCTGAAACTTTTACCAATATTGTTGACGGCAATTGTGCTAATTGAAGCACAAAATCATCAAAGGCGAGTGCAACTTGATTATCCCGATTCTTATGATGATTCTTATGACGATTCGTATAGTGATTCATATGGCTCAAATTATCAAGGTGGTAATTACTATAACTCTTACTCATCTGGTGGATACAACAATGTTGTAGTTCGAAGATTCAATGGACCTAATAATGTGCAACAATCGGTGATTCAAGTGGCTGATCCTCATATTGATATTACTAATGGAAAAGGTAAGTTGAGCCTAGTTCTTTCAAGGTCAAATGAAGAAATTTAATATTATCTTATTTATAGTGATTGTTGTTAACTTTACTAACTTTAACGAATTGAATAAAAATTAATAAGTCTTCATCATTATATGGTATAATATATTACTAATAAAAATCATATCTTATTTTTAGTGGTCTGCAAAGATTTGACTTGTCCAACTGACACCTTCAAATGTGTGGTCACCAGCAAATCTGATTTAAATGATCCACAAAAAATCAATTCGATTTCGGAATGCTTCAATAAAGAAGGAGCTGTTCTTCTCTCTGGAAATACAATCGATCAAAATCCGTATCCAAATTTGAAACAACCTTTCACGAGACATACGAGTGCTGACATCCTTGGAAATGTTCACACAAACGATTCAATGGGGTACATGTTGATTCATGGTGCTGGTGGAGCAAGCCAATCTTCCCAATCTTTAACTCCAGAGCAAGCTGAACAATTGAGGAAGACTTTGGATGAAAATCAGCAAAGGATTCAACAGCAGATTGAGGAGCAACAGACTCGCTTACAAGCTCAGTTAGCTTATCAACAAAAACAGATGCAGGATCAACAATTTCGCTTACAAACTCAATTGGCAAATCAGCAGCAACGTATGCAAGAACAACAAAGGCAGTTGCAAGAAAATTTGAGAAATATTCATAGCAATGTTCAAAATAATTTGAGAAGTGTTTTTTCCAATTTGCCTCAGTTCAATAATAATAATTACAATTATTGAAGATAAATTTATTAAAATATTTGATACAAGTTGAAAATCAATAAAAATTTTCTTCAATCTACAAATCTTTTTATTTTTATTGAATATTTATATTGTTTTTGTCATTTTCCCATCCATGTTGTGATACGCTATAGTTTTCCCAATAATATCGTTCGTCTTGGTCACCATAAGTCACAATTTTAATCCTTGCATTTGCCATTGGACTATCAACGATGGGTAACGTCGTTATTCCAGTCATATAACCGTCTTTGTTCCCACATTCCATTTTTGTTACCAACTTCGTCTGATCATTTGGCATGGACTCTGTTGTAATTGCACAACTGAATTCATTCTCCTTGCATATGAATCCACCACAGTCAATTGTATACTCTGAAAAGACTCAAAATTTTAAAGATTTTGCAAGAAAAAACCTTCACGTACTATATTCGTCCGACCACTGGATTTTATGATTAGTCGGATAACCGACGCCAAGAGTTTGCGAAATTATCAGGAGACAGTTATGAACTGTCACCAAACAGCTAAAGATAGCAAAAACTACAAGAAACTTCATTTTTTTAAAATAAGCTGGCAGTTGTGCTTACTAATTTAAATTGAGTGTTTGCGTCGATATTTATAAGATAATATTATCAATTATTGTTCTTTAAAAATTTCAAAAGTATTCAAAATATGTTAAAATTATCACTTGAAAAAGGCACTCAATGAAACAAAGGTATTTAAAAATTCTTAGAATTTTTCATTTTATTAATTTTCTAAAACATTTTTGTAACAAATTATTAGTTTTTTACTTGCTATTTTAAACATTTCTCAAATTTTGTGACAACAAATAAATTTCTCCATAAATCCATTTAAGCTCTATTTGGTATTGTTACAATAAATTTAGTTCTTAATAACTCTAATATGAATTTTGGCTGCACTTTACACGCAATTTATGCTGGTTTACGAGTTTCAAACACAAATTGATGGTTTGTTACACATTGAATGAATTAAACTCGTTGTTGTGTACAAAGTTCATTCATAAAATATTATTTTGAAAATTTGTTAATTAAAATGTAATGACTAATTTGTTTTGTTTTTAGAGTGTTATACTTGTTCTTGGAGTTGTGTGAAGTTTTTCGGAAACATTGATGTATGTTCATTGTTCATGTAAATTATGAGACCAGCTTTTGTAAAATGGTGAGATTTTTAGAGTAAGATCGAGCCAGCTCTATTTCAATTAAGTATATTGATTGATTTCTAGTGTTTTCCACAGTATAACACTCTAAAACAGTTACATCAATTATAAATAATAATAATTACAAAATTATGCACGCAAAATTTATTTGACTTTACAAATAATTTGTTTTTAGTAATTAGAAGTTGAGGGACTGTCCATAAATTACAGCATTTTTGGATATATTGAATTTTCATATTAAATTTACAAAGTTATAAAATTTCGAAAACAAAGGCAATGATCAAACAATTTATATATAATGTCGAAGTGACTCAATAAAATATATTCAACCCCACAAAACCCCGCTTACATAACCCACTTAAAAGATTCTATTTGGTTTAAAGTTTCATTATATTGCAAATCAAAAACTTCTCTACATCCGCAAGAGATTCCTAATTTCCTACTGAAATGAGTTTTCAACTTTTTAATTGAGAACGATCAGAAAATTATTTACAACAACAAGGGGGATTAATTAAAATTATTTTATACACATTAATTCATATTTTGCTTGGTTCAAACAGTTCAAACATTTAAAGCTAATGATGTTTATGATGTTTTCCACGTAAATTGTTCTAGATTGTAATAAAAAACAATTTCTCGTAAATCAAAGAAAACTAAGGTTTTTCGTGAAGGTTCTCTTTTTAAAAGAGTGACGCCAAGTAAACCATTGTTGCTGTCAGGAGAACGGTGGTTGATGTCTGCATACGGAAGGCGGCGTTTTCTAGAAATACATTTAAAACAGATTTTATTATACTAATTGGCTTAATCAATTGAAAAACAAAAACATAAATAGCAGTCAAAGATAATAAGAGTTGACTACAGGGGCAAATTTAAGATTAAGAGAGACAGAAGATGACTTTTATGGGAATGGATGATGGCTTTGTGGAATTTTCATTGTATTGCTGTAGTATTGCAAATTCATTTGATTAAAATTGGAAACATAAATTTTTATAATATTTGCATAATTAAGATACCAATTCTACTTAAATAAACGTGAACAACTATACAAAAATACAATTGAAAACTCAACAATCCGAACCAACCCACTAAAATTCTAGAAGGAGAAAAATTGCTGCACATCACTAAATAAAATGTGTACAGTTCAAAATTGCTTTGAGATCGTCATATCATCAAATTATCAAATTTAAGTGAACCACTTAAGTACCACAAAAGCATCATGACATGAAATAACAACAAATCAACATGTGATCAGATGTGATCGCTGCTCTCATAAATATTTTAATTTTTTGGAGAAAATGTGCTGGAGAATTACGATCTGTATGATCTGCTTGAAATGAAGAAATGCATTACAAAGAGTTTTTTTTTGGGTATTTCGGGAATGTCAGTGATCAATTTTTCAATTTGGTTCAATTAATTCCTTCCTGAAATCGTTGAATGCTGTTGAAAACCAATTCAAATGCCATAAAATGCGATCAAATGGCAGTAAGTGATTGGGACTGTGATTGGGAATGGGAAATAAACATTTGTCGGAGTTTGAATAATTTTGATGTTACGGTAATGGTTCAGATTTGGTGGTGGGATCTTACATCGTTGGATATGAATTATTATTATGTTATGGCGCAAGAAGTTGTATTTATAAATATTTCTTGATCATTAAAAAATACTGAAACGATAAAAAATTCCACGATGAACTCCCCCAGCCACCTTTCTACCATAATATCCACATCTAGGCTGAAAAGGCGTCTAAGTGAGATGTTTAGCCACGATAGCTATTTCCTATAAATATTTCACAGGAAAAATTGCATCGGTAAAGAATTTATTGCGATAATAAATGAGTTTGTTCTAATAATTTTTTTTGTTTTGTTTAACATAAATCATAATTTCTGGGCAGACATGCAAATTCTGGAAATGCTTGGGAAAGGCTGCAAATTTATCAAAACAATAAAAAACTGTGAAACACTAAAAAAGTGCAAATTCAGCAAATGAATTTTTCCATGCAATCCTTAAGTTTGTGATAAAGTTATAACATAATACAAATAGGAAATGGAAAAATGTTCATATCTTTCGATTTTTTTTTGAATTTGAGCGATGATTCGGAAAAACATCGGAAGTATCATGGAAAACATGAATAGCTTAGGATAGCATGAAAATTTATGAAAAAAATCGTTTATGGTTTCCAGACTTTGACTCAAGCGTGAACGGGTAATTTTTTAATCAAATAAAAATAACATTTTCATTCGTTTTCCATACAGCAATAATAGCGGGCGTTTCGTACTGTACAACAATAATCATTAAAATTAATTACATAATTTTCATTGTTCTTTGGGTCTGTCTGTCGATTTGAATTATTGCCAGTGAGTCAATGTTTTTCTTCTTTTACTTTTTATGACAGTTTGTTGTTGAGGATTTTTTACAAAAAACATATTGGAATAGTCGAGAATAATTGGGTTATTTTTTAGTTGTTGCTAGTCTACGTACAAATTACTATTCAATAAGTTATTTACAATATTACAGAAGCATTTCTAATACTAGTACAGATATGTTAGTTAACTTTACCAATTTCTACACAACTTAACGATAAGGCATGATTTTGATGGCGTGGATATTTGCATTTTTTTTGATTCTTTGAATTTCGCGCGACATAAATTTGAATGTTGGCTTTAAAAATTCCCACCACTTTAGACCATTTACTCAAAAATAAAAATTCAAATCCAATGGCTTTTCTGCCATTTTTCTTTTCAAAAAGATGCCGCACAAAAGTTCGTCTACATGTTCTAATTACAAAATATGCTTTAGCAAAAACATCGTAAATTCTTCCTTACCATCCGCACTTGTATCGGAGCCTGCTATCCGAGATAATTCGCCAATCAAAGACTTTTTAGTGGTGGTTTGCTTAGGGTCTGCAAAATGGTTTCAACAAATGCAAAAAAAAATATTTCGAATCAGCAAAAATCAAAAAACGGTCAGTTTCGTAAGTAATTGTGGTCTAAATTGGTTTCGCGAATTATTTTGTTAAACTTAATGGAGTTTTTTGTTTGTTAATGTTGTAAAATATATAATTAAACTTGCACTACAAGCACGGATGAACTGAAGCAGACCCATCTTCAATAGATTGTCGTGCCAAAGCCAACTTATCATTAATTTGGATCATAAAAGATTATACAATAGCTCGATTAAGTGTTTTATGCTAATTAATAAAGTGTGGTATAGAATTATGCATGTAAAATGATTAAATTGCTTTAAAGTTTTTGACTGTTTTAATTGCTGTAAATGATTTAAATGCTGATTAGAAAGAAGAATGGTGTCATGCTAATTTATGTGCATTCATGATTTAGATCATGTTGAGCAGGAATGACCAAACTTTGGCTTTTTGAAATGTAAAATGATAATCATGGAAAAAGTCTGGAAAGCCCAGAGAAAGAAATTTTATGTAGTGTAAGAGTTTTCTATGTAAAAAAGATTAACCATCTCTGTGCTAAATACATTGTGTAAATTTTATTGTTGCATGAATGAAAAGTGTCTCAATCGGTGTATTTCCATAAACTGGTGCTTCAATAATTAAATTATTCATAAAATATAGTTTTCTAGATATTTATAGATCACAATGTGTCGCCAAACCCATTCCTAAATTGCTAATTGTTGCTTTTTGGTCCCAATTTGTACACATTTAAAATTGTTTGGTTAGTGCGTCCAGAATAATTAAAACATCATTTAGCTGGACGCTTCCGTTTCCGCGTTCAACTCATGCTTAACTGTTAAACTATGCTTGTTTTTATGCGTTTATGTTGCGCATATAATAATGCACAATAATTCACAACAAATACTTTTTTATTATGGAAATGCATGAACGAACAAGTTTCAAAAAATATTTCAAGTTGGTAAAAAATTATGAAAAATTGTTTTCATGTTCCCTATAAATTTATTGTTTAACATGAATAAAGCTTCAATCAATTGAATTTAATTTAAAGACTCAGAAATTAAAAAAAAAACTTTAAACTAAAAAATCAGCTTGAATGATTTCAAGTTGAAAAGAAATTTGATTGATGCGAGATTTATGACATAATTTAAATTGAAAAAGTCTTTTGTATGGTAATTGTGCGGCCAGTATGTACTTGAACTTGCCAAATTTGTCAATTAACCTTGATTTATGGTTTTCTATGTTGAGTATCGTGACGGGAATCTTCAGACGATTTCCTGTGTAAGTATCTTGAAGATATTCAGTCAAGATTTAGAGATTTTGGATAATCTAAAGTTTTGTGAAATTTTTGAATTATTGTCAAATTATAATGATGAGATTTTAATTCTTTCGAATTTCATGTGGATGTTCAAATTTTATCCAATTTTCTCAGATCTTTGGATTTTCAGAATAAGTTGAAAACCATGCAAGAATGTCATTTATTTGTAAGTTGGGAAAATTCCACAATCAATTTGAACCAAACAATTACGAAATTGACCCTAGAAAATTGATTGAACCCATATTGTAACCCTTTAAAAAAATACCATAGAATAGACGAAAAAGACGTTAAACCTGGTAAAACATACATTTTTTGAATTTACTGCAACATTTCCCTTCAACTCGTAATTAAAACAATCCACCATGAAATTTTTCAATTTAGAAAATTGGAGTTTACTTAAAATTGACTTCAATTGTTAGGAAGTTTGTAATAAAAGTCAGGGGTGTGACCAAAACTTTGATTTAATGGTGGTTTTGGAGTTTTTTGAAATTAAAATATTTCGTTGAAATTTTGGTGATCCAACTTGAAGTATTTTGAAAATGCATAAAAAACATTGTTTTGAAGTCACCAGCAAATTGCTCCCATCTCTAGCTCTTGCTCCCCAGAAACCCATAGATCATGAAGCAATAAAACACAACATTACTTTCCAGAACAGTTTGGTGCCTCTAATTTACGTTCCGACTTGATGACGCAAGCACTGTGCCGAGGCACTGAAAAATTATATCAACCATCTGTTAATTTCTCAATCTATTCAGTTCACCCAAATACCGAATCACCGAATCACTGAGGCAGAAGAGTGCAGAGCAACACAGAAAAACACGTGGTCAACGCTTTTTAATGTGTTTTAAATTTCAATTCCGAAGTTTATGGCGCTCGAAAGTTATTTTCGGGGTGAAGAATCAAGAAACTAGATAAATGTTAGCCGGAAGTTCGTTTTGCTTGGTTTTTGCGTTCTGTTTGTGTATTGCCCTGTAGGATTCCGGAGAGTTATTCACGGTTTTGTGATTTTGTGGGGAAGTATATGAATGTTTGAATACTTTTTAAGGTTACATGGCGTTTTTTCATAATTGGACAAAAAAAATCACCGAAGAGTTCAAATTCAAACAGAAGTTAAAAACTACATATAAAAATCTTAAAGGAATATTAAAATTCTTTCATACCGTCATAAGTAACGTCTTTCTGTTTAAGGTAGCTGGTGCCAGGCACTTTAAGAACACAGCTGATTTCTGTGTCATCTTTAATTTCGGATTTTTTCACTAGAGTGCTCACTGAGACGTCGTAGAGTTTATCGTCTTCATCTGCTGAGGAATCTGTCTTCTTTTCAAGTTTAACCTCTTCTTTGTCGAACCTTAAATGAAACATTTATTGAGCTTTTAACAATATTTGAAAGAGCAGGACTTACAATAAGGTCAATGTTGGCTCTGGAAGCATATTTGTTGCTGAACAAAGAATTTTAACTGTATCCTCGTTCTCGGAGTTGTAGGAAAGGTCAAACGTTTCTTCTGGAACTGTAATCATTCAATGTGAAAAAACAAAACAATTAGCAAACTATCAATCGTGCTATAATTAATTTATTTGAATAACAACTCTAGTTTATCGCTAGTGTGTGCAACATTTCAATGCAACTAAGTAGTAATTATTCAATCTCGTTTATGAGCTTAATTACTGTGCTAGACTTACTTATCACTTGCAGCTTTGCTGTTTTCTTGTCATTAGACTCAAAAGTTTGTACATTGCATGAATATTCTCCTGAATCGCCCGCACTAGGTTTGTTAATATTGAGAGCTCGGTGTTTCTGCAGTCTGTCGTCAGACACGGTGTGATTTAAATCGATTCGGCCTTTGAAGGTTCCCTGAAAGAAATTGTTACATAAATTACGTGTTAATTTTACTACAAAATATAGTTGCTTGAATATTTTTAAAACTGTGATGAGGATTGCTTTTTTGAAGAATATGTACATTAAATAGATTATTCACATTCAGAGGTCTCCATAAACTAAAAAAGCTTACCAAAGCAAAAGGTGCTCTTGACGGAATCCATTGATAAATTCTGCAACAAAAATACATTAATTAAAGTATCTGCCAATTTGAGAATGAAATTTAACTTACTGAATATTATTCAAATACCATTTAAGTACAAATCCGCTTTCTTTAGCTCCAACATCATAATTACAGTCTAATATAAGTGGTTCGGGATCCGACGCATCATCATCCAAAACATATGTGGAAGGCACAGATATCGTTTTAATATTAACGGCTTCACACACTGAAAAACATAAAATTAAACTGGATTAATAAATAATTTGTGAATCACAAAAAACTTAAATATAGTGGAAATATTAACAATATTAAAAAACTGCCAAAAAAAGTCGGGAAGTCATAAATTTTTTTGGAACATATTGATGGAATTTCCTACACGAGGTGACCATATTTTTGAATAAATTATTTTTCCGACAATTTCTTGTTATTTTTTTCGCATATTACTCGAGTTTTGGTGTTTATTAATTTATGCACAATTTCCATGACATGTGATCCAAAGATACTATATGAGTAATTAATGGTAAGCCAGGGGAAATGTCAGAGATTTTTTCGCAAAGACATATTTATTTTATGTCTCGGATTGAGTTACATTTTTAATTAAAACAGCGTGAATCAGAAAGTAATAACTTGATATTTTTGGAAAAGTTATGAATGAATCTTTTGAGGAGTAAGGACTTCAAAGGATTCAGGGATTTGAGTTTTGATTATATACTAGGGGCTTCGATGAATTTAAATAAAATTTAATCATATTTTGTTTTTGATAAATATTTAAAGGTAGTTTGCAACGATTATTACAAAACCACCCATAAATGCCATTTTATTGAATTATAACTCATAAAATGTGGTTCTTTCTAAATAAAAATGCAAAACAAACTTCATAAATATTAAAAACTACAAACACAAGGCAATATTTTTACCAAAATATAACATAAAATATTTGTCAATCCCCATAATTTTTTATAATTATTTAATCGCTTTTAAACATGACAACATTTCTCTTCTTTAATTTAAATTGCTTCGTTGACTCTATTCACTAAAATTTATGATCTGATTACTTCATAAATCCGACCACTTACAAATGCTCAAAATACTTAAAATACCCAAAATTCCCAAAATCCTATCTCTTTTAAATACACGATATATTTCAAATTTTATAGTTTATAAAAATCTTGAAAAATATAACTAAATTTCATAATATTTAGAACTGTTTAGACTACACCGAGAAAAATTTGATTTGCATGTATATTAAAAACTTAGTGGTTCTCTGCTAATGCGTTAGCATAGAGCGTTAGTTTCATCAGAATCAATATCTGAAACGAATTGTTTGATAAACAAATAATACTCAATATCCTCGTGACTTGTATAATATCATTAAAGATTGTAAAATTCACCGAAATTCTTCAATCTTTGACAATATTTGAAAACTCTATAAATTTGCAAAAACCAAAAAAACAACAAATATTCAAGATATTTCATAAATTACATAAACCTCCAAAGCAATCTGAAAGTTGTTTGCACAACCTGAAGACGGAAAACTGTAAAGTCTAGCAGATTACTTTTGTGAGTTGCTCACATTTTCGGAAATTTCCCGCAAAGCATTCAAATTTTCTACATTTTCTTCAATTTATATGTTACAATTTCCATTTCATGTTACACAATTTTTCGAAAAATTAAGTTTTTCATTCGGAAAACTCATTTATAGAGCATTTTCTATCAAAATGATATATTTCAAAAATACTTGAGTAGAGAAACCACTTGATGGTTTATTTTGAAAATCTTAATAAATACTCAAAGAGTTTGTTAAATTAATAAGAAGCTTCTTCTTTATTATGTTTTTGGTATTTTGATATTAAAAGGTTTGAGTGTTGCTCTGTTGAATAGGTTTGTTGGATTTATAGGAACTTTAGATTCACTGAAAAGAGTTTCGACTGTATTAATGGCGTACTTGTGTGGAAAAGCGAATTTTCCTCGTCTGCTCATCTAACTTCTTCGGGCAAAACATGTGTAATTATTTTTACTTTTATTGCGAGAAATTTTCAAATTTCAGTTTTTGAGTTTTTCACATTTTCTGAGTTTTCACGAGGTTTTCACAAATAGAGAGAATTTGATGAGATAATCCCCCAATTTTGATTATTGTGTGAGTTTTCAGTTGTTTGTAGGATTGTTTTGATTTCTTTAAAAAAATATACAAGAATATTTAAAGAAAATTGAAAACATTATTAATTTGTGATGGTTGGCCCCTGTGACTATTTAAGATTTGTTTTGATGTGTTGATAGAAAGTAGCATTTAGATTTATGGGATGGATTGTATTGCGACAAAGTAAGTAGATAAAGTAAATCATTTTATTGAGATAATTTGGCGCCAAAACTTAGTTATATTAATCTTCCCAAAAATTTCAAAGAATTTCCAGAAGGAAATTTTCTAGTTCACCGCATCAATAAATAATAATTATTCTATCATCATTATAAATTTGTTTCTGACTTTCTTCTTTATTCTATAAAAAATAAATTAAAATCAAATTCGCTGAAAATTAGAAGCAAAAAAGATTCAAAATATTGTCTAAATTTAGAAATAATTGATTCCTAAAAGTTTGTATCTGCAGCAGGGTGACATAATTATTAGCTTATTAATTGATTGAAGTCGTCGTATTAATTATTATTACAGAAATAGATGATAAACAGTCAAAATCAGCTGCAGATGGTTGTAAGGGGAGAATGTTGAGCGTAGTTTGTAAGTCATCTCTAATGATTGTCGATTTTGTCATTTCATTAAATTAATGCATTCAACATCCCCAAAAATTAACTAAACACTCTCTCCCCTCCTCACTTAAAAATATGTAGTGATAATTCCGAGATAATTCTTTGAAAAATTTGCATCATTTCCATTTAATTTAAATCTTGAATCGTTTGGCATTTTCATTTTTTTCTAAAACAATCTGTTCGCCTTCTGAAAATCAAAAGATCAGGAATATCTCTCTAAATGTCTAAAGATTCGTTTAAACGAGTAAATTATGTTACAAGAACTTCAAAAATCTGTGGAAATGACGAAATCCTTTTGCACTAGAAATAAACTAGAAACATCTTCATTGGATCATTTGATGTTCTCCACTATTTGTTCAAGAAGATTTATTACCCAAGTCCATAATATTTATGCGATTTGGCAGTTAATAATATTTTTTGTAATTTCGAGTGTTTTTGATTATTTTATAAATTCTCTTAGTTATTTTGATGAATTTTCAGGCAAAATAATAAATATAGTTTAATAGGGTTTATTGCAAATTTAATGACTTTGCGGGAGTTTGGATTTTTGCGAGGGATCTAATTTTATATCGATTTTTATGAGTTTTTTCACTGTTGATGCAATATCTAAGGAAACATTAAATTTTTTCTAGTAATCAAATCATAGTTTTGGAGTTAGATCGTGTTTCATGTCAGCTTTAAATTAGATGAGCGTTTTAGAACAGCTTTTTGATGTTTTATTAAGTATTTCAGATTATATCACTTTTTAATCTCTTGACGATTGTTTTATGGTATACTTTTGAACTTCCGGAAAATCACTATTAAATTTACAAATGTTACGTTTTCAAGTTCAAATTTTATTGTATTTCTGCAAACTTGTTGACTGGATTTCAAACACAGGCTAAATAATTTTATTGAGGTTTCTACTAAAACAATTGATCGTAGTAAAAGTAAAGTAGTGTATGAAAATCACATTGGAAAATATTTCAATTGGAAAATATTTGAAAAAAAGCAGAATATCATAGTTCAAATATTTCATCATCAATTTGCTATTTTCTTCAATGAACTAATTAGAAATATGTTGCTGAAACTGTCGCATAAATGGCAAAAACATGCAGCTTATATCTAGCTTATTCTCATAAAATTTTATTTCAATGTTAGAGTTTCGTAAAAAGATCTCAATTCGTAAATTTTTCACAATTTCACTACAATATATATTTTTATTATTTTCATTTGGAATTCGAAGATCAGTCGATATTTTATTGTATTTTAATGAGAGGAATTTTTGTAATTACTTACGTCAGAGCTTTATGACTGATTTTGTTAATTACAGTGAATAATTGAAAATTTAGAGGAATATTCGTTTGATATGGAGATTTATTATGAGTAAAATTTTGATTGTAATGATTTCCTTGAATTTAAGCTAAAATTGCAGTTTCAGATATTCATTTGAAATTTTTTTTATAAAATATCTTTTTAAGTATTTGTCAAACTTCTTATTTTTAGTCCAGTATCGCGGATATGTGTTATCGCAAAAACACAATTTCTATTAAAATAAAAACTCGTGCTTGGCAAATTATTTTGAAATTTTAATCATCATCTGGCAAACATCCTTTAAAATATCTATGTAATTAAGCAAAATATATTTACTTATCTCCAAAAACACGAAATTTACCAATAATGTATATTTGCCAAAAACATTAAAATGATCATCATGTTTGCGAATAAATTAAAAAAAAAAATTGTGTAAATAGAAGATAAAAAGCTTAGGTCAACAAACCAAAAGCTAATCGCAAACAGAAATCTATTAATAATGTAATTAAAATATGCACAGAATGTCACCAAACGCTTCCTCTAGTCCACTCCCAAAAAAATCTAACTATTCGTTAACTGGTCAAAATAAGACAAGTATCTAGGCAAAAAATCAAAAAACAATTCTCATATGTAAATAGGCAATGACATCATTATTCATAGCCCGCCGAAAATTATTAGCTCAGCATTTATTTCACGTGCTAAAATGGAATTCAAGTGGAATTTTAGTGGAAATTTATCTCACGCATTTTTTGCATGCTACAGTGGCATTTGAGAAATGAATTAATTTGATAATTGTTTAAACTGTGAAGGGACTAATGGAAACAATGTTGGATACTTGGATTGTTGAGCAAAGGGGAACCATTTTAACCTTCGCAATAAGGTGGCTGTTGAGATGTCCTGCGGTTTCATGGTTTTTTCATGGTGAAATTAGGAGATTAGCTTGGGAAAACCCTCGTTCAGTCTGTGTTACGTCATCGGTAATTTATTATTCATTTTTAGTTTGGAGCGATTTTAGGCGAGTTTAGGTGGCATTAAAAATTTGGCGCCAAATGAAATTAATTTGTGAAAATTGTTTTGATTTTCCCCGCCCATAGACCCAATTCTGTATTGAAATGACTAAGAAACCTCTCTAAACGATCTCTAAATTTAGATTCTTAGGAATTCAAAAAAAAAATCCCCTGAGCTGTCAGCTCTAGTCAATTTCCTAGTTTGCTAATCTTCAACTTGAACCACACATATTTTTCAAATATTTATTATCTAAAGACTTTGAAAATAAATTCTCAAAAAAAACATTGCTTTGTGTCTAAAATTACTTCATAGTCTTCATACAGCTTTCATGATTTCATAGTTCATCTTGTATGCTCTTCATCAACAACTGAACAACTAAGCAAACTTGGCAGAAACTCGCCAAGCATACCAAATCCAAGTAAACTCAAGTAAACTAGACAAACACATAATTTTATGTAAAAAGCTGTTAAACACAAAAAAATCATAAGAAAAAGTTTTTGAGCAAACATCTTTAATGTTTAATTTATAATATTGAACGCGAAAAATCCACAAAATCAACTCAAATGTTTATTTTTGATTTTTGATGGATTTTTGATTTTTTTTTGATTTTTTAACTGATTCTACTGATTCAGTTCGTCCATCAAACAAATATAGAGTAGTGGCTGATATTTACGTCAATTGTATTTTGAACTTTATTCCGACCACCCAACTGATTTTGTCATTTCTGTGCACCTGTCGAAATTTTTGATTTATAGAAAAATTTGATGGTCACAAAGATTCAAAGTACCTGTCAAAACAATTTAACAAGTGTGATTTGAAATAATCTTGTCCATTAAGACATAAGTGTTATTTAATTTGTTGCCACACCTATCAATGCTGTCTTTATTGGTGTCCGAAAAAAAAATTGAATAAACTTCAAGACAAAACTCTGTGTGAATAAAAATAATCAATATGAAAAATCAAAGAATCTATGAAATCAAATCACGAGTAAAAACCTGGCAAAACAAAAAATCGTAAATTTAGCTATTCGTGAACTATTGGAGTTTTATTGAAGCTCAAAGCAAACAAAAAACCTACATATTTTGTGGAAAGATTTTTGACAAGAGTTTCGTCATTTACAATTTACATTAGTTGAATGACTTTATTTCTTTAAGCAATTTGACAAGAAACGCTCGCTGATGGAATTGGATCCAGAATAAATATAGAAAATGGGTATAAGAATTCTCGGAAAATGTTTTACATAATTCTCTAATTTTACTACAGAACATTTCAAAAATGTTGGTCGATTTTTTTTGTCGAGTTCGCGGATTCATTTTCTTGTGATTCATTAATGAAATTGTTGGTTTTGTGGAATTTTAATTTAATGTTTTTTGAGTTTTCGATATTTTAAATAAAATTATTTATTGGGAAATTTCTATTTTCTGTAAAGTGTTTGTAAATTAGTTGGGCTATAAATATGTCTTTATGTATTTAATGCATTATCCGCGCATTAGTATTCAATTTTAACGATTTCAGATTTGTGAATAAATTAAAAAGGTTTTTATTCAGTTTATTGATTTTACAACATTCAAAGATTTCCGCCAAAAAAATGTGTCAACAAACCTTTTTATAATAAAACATAAATTCTCATAAAAGTGACTATAATTCATCTTTTATGATCTGCAGACGATTTGAGCCAACACAAATTAATTCAAATTTGCATAAAAATCTAAATGTTTCAATGAAAATTCTTTGACTTGATTTCATGATGATTTTATTAATGAATAACCTAAGCAAATTGTCTATAAGTTAGTAATAACAATAGAATTTAAGTTGTTTTTGACATAATGTGGTGCCATATATTTAACACCTTATTTGGTGCTAGGGAACACCTTGTGTTTTTTTGATTTTATTATATTTTATCTTGGCAGTTTAATCTAATTTGTGTTATTTAGGGAAAATTTGGGAATATCGCGATCTTCAAATTTCAAAGAGAAGAATGATAGATTCCCATTTATTTTAACAAAATCTTGTTAATGCTAATACGTATACTAGGTACGTTTTTTAAGGAGTTCCTCACCAAAAATTGTACAAGAAGCATATTTAATTTAATTAATACAATTCGGCAATAAATCATATTTATATGGATCTTCTCTGATTTTAGGTTTTCATGGTCGATAAAGTCGAAATTATTTTGATTAAATTTATAGTTTTGATTTATCTAAAAAATCTAATAAAGACAAGTCCATGCTACTTTGACAATGCAATGTTAAATTTTAAATGACGGAAATATTAATTTCTTAATTAATGTGTCTCCATTTAAAACCTTTTGAAGTGATGGCGCAACTGGAAAGATATGCACAATTCAATAGAGCTCAATAAAGTGGAGCGTGCTTTGGTTGTAAATGAATATTAATTTGAGTGCGTTTTAAACTTTTTAATGAATTCAATCTTTTTGTCGACTTAAATGTTTGTGCAAATCAATACTGTTTAATCAATCTGTTTTATTTCAAATTAATATTGCATCTGGTACACATGTCTCATTTATTAGAGACTTAAAAATTTCCATGCACATTAATATGTAAATTAACATTAATATGTACGATTAAGTGATTTTCCATAGGTGTTTTTGAAAGTTTCTTTGAAGAAGTCGTTTATTGATCTGAATGAGTGAATTGGATTTAGTGATTTCAATTTTAATTCTCAATTTTCCTTATCTCTACAAATTTCACAGAATTTCACGGATCATATTGTAAATACATCGAACACAAATATTTTGTGTCAAAATGATAAACTTTGGCTTGAAAAAATGATAATTATTTGCAGGCAAAAACATTGTTACATAATCTAACTGGGATCTATATTTTTTATTTCAAAATAGAATTTATTATTCACGGAAACGTCATTTTATGATTGCATCATCAACAAAAACAATTTAAAAATGAAAATTTTAAATCACAAATTGATTTGAATGTTTAAGAAATGTTTTGTAAAACAATAATCAATTTATCAAGAACAATTTTGTCGAAGTGAACAAATAATATTTCTAATTAAATCTTATTTTGTATCAGAATCACAATACTTCAGTTAACTGCCATCATAACAAAATCAATCTAATTTCAATTTGCCACATTTATGATAATTGTTTTCGTATATTATTTTCAAATATTTCATTAATTCCCGCTAGATTCCATAAAAGATCTAAAGAAGTGTAAACAAAATAAATGGATTGTGGCGTCCGGCAGTCAATACATCATTAATACACAATATACATTTTCTGACACTACAGGACAGAGTATTACCGCCCTTGACTTTGATTTAATCTTTCTCGAATCTAATTTTACTACGGGCTCGTCATTTAGGTCAGATGAGTTATACTCGCCACAATAATGTCAGGACGGAGCTATAAAACTGAAATAAAACTCGAATAAACTCGTATATTACTTATTAAACAAAATAGAAAGCCAGTATACTCGGAATACTCGGAAAATTAGAGAAAATTCGGAAAAGCTCGTAAAATAAATAAGACAAGAAGGCACAGTTGAAAGCAAAATTAATTAGCTCAAGTCATTGGAATATCGCAAGAGAGTGCAATATTTTCATTACCAACTTCATATTTTCGAAATTTGTTAGAATTTGCACTTTTTGCAATGAAATTTGTTTAATGCAAAGAATCTGAATGTTTGCACTGAAAAAATGTGTAAATATTGCAGAATTTGTATAGATTCAATATATATTTTAAACAAACTGTGAATTCAGTCTAAATAGCTGGTAAGGCGATTTAGTGGATTCAAGTATCGGATTTTATGATCAATCTGAATTTTAACAATTTTTTCCATAAAATTTTTTGATTTTATAAATACTTAAATGATTATTCCTGATTGATCCTAACATAAAATTAAAGAATAGTTGAGCACCATCACAGAGCAAATGAAAATAATTTAATTAAATTCACACCAACAAATGAAAAGCTGTAATCCTCCAAAACTCAAACAATCGATTAATCCCCTCCCAAATCGCCCTCATAAAACAAACTCCCTTTCCATAAATTAAATTCCTCACCTTTAAACACGAGCAGCATTAATCCAAAAAGGTGCAGTAAACTAATTTCCTTAGTTATCCTCATCTTGGCGATATTTCTACGAACTTTTTCTTATCACAAAATCACAAAACAATGTTGTGAAAATATTTTTCTCCACTATTTATGAACTTTCACCAATAAGAATTTTCTAAAAATATAAACAATGTTTGAAAATAAATGACTTGTTCTAGTAATTATTTTTATTTTTTAGAAAATTGTAATTTTTTGTTTGACTGCACGTGTCAACAGCACACGATTGCCTCTCAATTTAGACACAATCTTGTTCTAAAACTAAACTGGCTACAATTAGAAAATTAAATATTAAAATACATATTTAAAAAAGCGCGCGGTTTCTTCTTCAACAATTTTCTTCGAGTTTTCTTTGGAGGGGTCGACATTTTGCAACTTGTGTTGCATATTAGAATTGATCTCAATGTTTATTAAAAAATGTTATGATGTATCTATGTAACTATTTAATTTGTAAGATATCGATAATTTTAGTTGAAGTAAACAAAAAAGGTGACATGTTGTCCCCCCTCCAAAAAATGTGTTTCAACGATTTTTCTGAGTTTCTCAGTAAAAGCAATTTTCAAGTAAATTAAAATTTTTCTCAACCGTAATAAAATATTTTCAAATAATTTTCTTTTTTGTGAGTGCAAAAACACAACAAAAAAAAACAAAATATACAAGAAAACTCTCAAGAAACTCAACAACTTTATGAAAAACATTAAAAATTAGAAGTGTCTGTTGGAAGGTTATTTTCAGACTAAACATCCCGAATATGAAAGCAAAATATTTGTTTGAATTAAAATAGGCAAGGGTCACCTTACATCCCAAAAAGAACGTGACTAGTTAATAAACAGACTAGTAATGGCAAGTGGTTATTTATGGGAATGTCTCAATTAATTAAAATAGCAATTAGCAGCCAGTTTAGCCGATTATTTAATTTAGATTTCAGAGTTCCACTCAATCTCGACTCAATCCAAGAAAATTGGCAAAATTTTCCACTGAATCCAATTTCAAAAAACAAAATTCTAAAAAAAATTTCTAAAAACTCTAGAGAAAATTTTATATGAAAATTTTCCAAAAAACCACTAAAAACAAATTTGCACCACACAACACGAGCGATTAATATTTTTTTAAACATTGTAACCCACATTTATAAATAAACCTAAAGAATTATTAGACTTTTCTCAGCCAAAAATTCATCAAAACGGATCAAAGACAGACAGTGACCGAAAATAAGTCCGAAACTTTTGCCGTTTGAAAATAAACTGACATCGCGGAGTGAAAATTTTAATTTCAGAAATTGACGGCTGCCGGTTAAGTTGTATGTGAGTTTATCGTAGTATTTTTTAGTAGTCGCTAGGCACGAATCAACTTCTCAATGAATATTTGTTGAATAAATCGTTTGAAATTTGTTGAATGTTTGCATGAATTTGTTTGAATGTGCTGGTGTTGGTATTTTCCTTTACTTTCCAATTTCTTGAAGATGTTACGCGCAAATTTATTGTTCATGTGTGACTTTAGAACAAGTGCGTGTGGAAGAAAGTGGCTTAGTGTCTGGTATTTTCACTCAAAAATATTTTCAACAAAATATAATAATTTAAGATGCTAGACTTTTTTAAGGAACTGTATGAAAAAATATCATTTAAGAGACTGAAATAATAAAAAATTGGATTATTAGAAAAACGCGCAATTTAAATTTCAAAAACTTTGAATCCTTGAATAAAAATCATCGGGAACGGGATTCTCCACTTTAACTTTACAAACGCAAGCTGCTCGCTATAAAACTGCGAAGAAAACGTAAATAACCGAACACAAAGTGGAATCGTACACACAAAATATCGTAACATCATAATATCTGATGTAATGGTGTTTACTTGATGGTTAGTACAAAAATTTTGTAAAAGTTCGTTAAAAAAGTTATTGTAGTTTTTCGTATAGTTATATTGTAGTTATTATAGTAAGTCAGGTCATGCTTGGACAGAAAATCACCGAACCGGCGCAGGACGTTGGTTGTACACATATGGCACAGTTCATATGGAGAAGACTACATGTTGATTTTACACGAAAGAAAATTAATGCTATAGCACGTTGTTTAGTAATGTGACTCTGCTTGCTTACACAAAGTTCAACTAGATTAGATGTTTTGGTGGTTCCTTTGCATATAATTTAATCCAATTTGAAGGGAGGGTTCTTTGATTATTGTATAGTTTTTTCTTGAAACACATTTTAAAGCAAATTTCTTAAAAACTACTAGAATTGAATTCAAATCTTAGAACTGCAAAATTCCCCATGATTTTACCGAAAAAAATTCAACATCTTAAGAGCCCTTCAAGCGCAAAATTTTAATTGTTTTGGGAACTAAACGGTTACTGCACTTACCGGCAACAATGTATAGTGAATACAAAATATTATTGAATTCCTTCAAGTGTTTGTTACTTATGATTGTGTAAAAATTTGTAAACAAAAATTTAACCAAGCAGTTATTTTCAAATTTAAATTTGTTTACAAAGTTTATACTCAATTGAAGAAAAGAATAGAATCAGAGATTCACTAATAAACAGTTTTTTGATAAGACGGTGATAAAATAGTGAATTTGATATTTTATCTAAATAAAAAATATTTATTCAAAAGTTATTTTTTTAAACTAAATAAAGCAATAATTCATACAAAGCAGTAAAAGTCTAAATTTATAAAATAATACCCCAGAAATTTTATTCGAATTTCTAACTGAAAATTCATACTTTGTTACTATTTATTAAAATCAAGGAGAACACAGTTTTTAGAGTTCTAAAATTAAATAAATTAATTCAAATACTGTGAAAATAAACTCAATAAAAATTTAAAAACTGAAAAACTAAAAAATATTTAAAACAAGCACTAAATTTTCCCGCCCAATTTTCTCCTTCGAGCAACTATAAAAATTATAAAATTTATTTTTAGTTTCCGTCCACATTTCCACTAATTTTCATTAAAAATAAGAAACTGTGAAATAATCCATAAGCCAAACATTCTCTACTTTATTGCAAAAATATGCGTAACACATGATTCTCGATTGAAATACAAGATTCTAAAGTTTCTTTGCAAGAAACCAGAAAATTGAGCTTGAGAATGTTTCGCTTGATGGATCAGCAGAACAGTACTGAATATACAGAATTTACTGAACCCACTGAGTCAAAGAAAACAACAGAAACATCAAGAATACTCGAGCTATACTGCAAAAACAGCTAAAAAGCGTATTAAGTTTTATTCTTCGGCACACTCGAGCTGATCAGAGCGGAACGCTCAGCAACTGATTAAATGGAAAGGCGGTTATATTAATAACTTTAATAAATATGGGGGACGTTCTTTTATACCAAGGATCGTTATTGATCATGGACAAATAATTTTTGTTATGAGTAAAATGCTACCTAACATCTTGGAACCAAAAATGCAACAGATTTTTTTTAAATAACTAAGCAATGTTTTGTAAAATATTCAAAAAATTATGGAACACTTTCAGAAAATCAATCAAAAAAACATATTTGATTGAAACAGAAATAAAAAATTAATAATTCAATAAATTTGAACCATGAACTTTCATTTAAACAACTTTAAAGTTAGTTAGAAAAAACTCTCAACTAACCCCTTCACACTTACTATCGCAGAAATTTGTACAAAAATTCATCAAGTGGCCAGTTAGTATCAAGAGAGCCAAGAGAGCCCGAACATAAATTTGACATATCACAACAAGTGTGGATTTGTGAGGTGTTGTGACCAAAACAAATAAATTTGACTTCAAGAATTCAAATTGGCATCATCTTTCAAATAAATCTTGAACTTTATTTTGTACAAAAATGATTTCCAAAGTATCATATCGTATCAAGTTTCAGTTTTTATGAAAAATGCGAGCAGCTGGCATGGAAATCAGAACAATGAGATTTTGTTCTTAAAGCGTTGCGCTTGAAATATGATCTCGACCTCTCCACGCTCAATTTGTATAGACACCATTCAAGATTGCTAGATTAGCGGACGATCATATAGATATTTTTAGGTAATTTAAATATTTTGCAATAATTTTTCAGTTTAATTGAAATCATTTGTAACCTTTGACATTTTTAGTTTGATAAAACGAAGTATTCAATTGAAAAATGATAGGGTTTTATTAGATTGTTAATATAAAAAAACACACTTATTTTGTTTTACTAATCGTCAAGTTTACTCAGTAATGTAAGTTTGAATGCATGGCAGTATTGCTAGTCTATAAACTTGACGATCAGTGAAATAAAATAAGAGTTTTTTTCATGTTACCAAACGATCGAATAATTGTATTATGTTTCATATTAGTGATACTGAACCTTAAGTCATTAATACTTTCTGATTAAATAAAAAATTTGCGTTAATTAAATGAATTTTCCAAAAAAAATTTGAACGAAATGATCACCACCAGAGGCGCTCATGCTACAAATAAATTATGCTCATGTACATCTTGTTGCCTACTTTCAGTAAAACTCAAAAATGCAATTTTAATTTTCATTAAATTCTTTTCAATTTTATTCATGAACATTTTTCCTTAGATCTACTTAATCAATACCTTAAAAATCTAATCGTACTTAAAGCATTCACAAAACTCCTTCATAAAAAGGTGAGCGCATCTTTTAGCTATTTACAAGTTTAGAGACTGGGTGCATTTTTTGTCATTTTTCGCAGATACAATTTACAACTTAATGCTAGGCAGGACAGGATTCAGGTCAATTTACAATTTGTGTTTCAGGTAGATTCAACTACTCCCATAAATCTGATTGATGTACTGATGGTCGTGACACAAAGAATCGGTAGTAATTACACGCGAATTTGCAACCGGAAAACTGTAATTGAAATTAAGAGTTTATTTAGTAAATTGTTCATTGATTAGTTTGTTCACTAATTAAAACATTAAAAAAAGTTCTCAATAATTCATTGATCATTGAACTATTGAATAAATATTCATACATAAATTAATATAAAAACTTACGCAAATGAAATCAGAACACATCATCTTTATCACTACTTTCGTCTCATGATAGAGCATTGAGCAGTAATCCCAGCACATTGCACAGTTTGGTCGATCACCACACTCTTCTGATTGTACGATGGCATTTGAAGGCTCATAAAGGAACTGAAAGTTGATTAAAAAATTTATTAGTAAATTGTTGTTAAGGATTAAAACCAAATACTATTTAGGACGAACAAATCTTGAATAATAATTTGGCGCCAAAGTTTACGAAATTAAATTTTAATAGTGAAAAATATTGTAAAGCAAAAAAAACTTAAAGTCTTAAATTAAGAGATTGTTTGATACATTTAATTTTGTGTATTCTTTTAAGAAAGTAGCAGAATCTTAAGGAAGTTTAAGAAATCAGTAAATTTCACTTTAACAGAACTTTCCCGCCAAAATCAAAAACCTTTAAAATGATTGGAAAACACACCTTTATAAGGCAGCCAAGTTGACACTGTTGAACGTTATCCGGTGTTGAGTCATCTTTTCTGTGGATATTCCTCGCTTCCGCACAAACTACCATAAGTAACAGTAAAACCATCAACAGCATACAGCAATTACACGACATCATATTTTTGTAATCCATTTTTATCAGCTGGTTTTCTTTAGATTTGCACTGATTGAGTAAGAAAATTTTTCGTTTTCTTGGAGTTTGTTATAACTTTTTGAAAATTTTTGTTGATATTTTTCAATTTCTTTGAATAGGTCACTGATTTACTTCGAATTTCTTTGCACTTTCTTGGAATTCTTAATGATTTCTTTTTAATTTGTTCAAAATAATATTTTGTTTCCACTAAACTATCAAATTAAACTGTTGCTTTATAATATTTCTGCTTCGTTTTTAGCACTTTCAGCACACACAACTCACTTGTTTCAAATTTATGGATAGAATGAAGTTCATTCATAAAAGCAGTTTGTAGTTTTCTATTGCCTGCAGACAGTTGCTGGTGTTTTTATGGCCCTTCCATCCGGGCAAAAGTAAACAACCGAAAAGCACAGCAAAAATATACATAGAAACAATGTATTTTCGTGCATTATGGAAGATGAGGGCTGTGAGAGCTAGACTTGAGTACTTGGTGGAAGAAAATTTTAGATGTGTGGGTTGGAGCGGGTTTTTTCGGTATTATTTTTCGATTTAACATTGTCGGCTTTGGGTTTGCTGGCTTTCAAAATTAGTTTAGTTTTAAATCATTGAAGTTTATGTCACGAGATATCAAAAAACCTTAAACACAATCCAACATAACTCCCTGTTCTACACAACAAACCTAAAAAGGACAACCCATAAGGATTTGCATACCTTGTTGTTGTTGTTTTGGGTGCATTAACACAGAAACATGTAATTAGCAAGTTGTTACGTTTGAGGATCTGTAAGGGCGCCAACAACTCCGGAGATATTATGAGATTCAAGCGTTTCCTTTGGGGATTCTTATGTTATTCTTATATTTCAAGTCTTAAAAAATCTGAAACATTTTAAAATAAAATAATGTGAAATTCAAATTTCCTTGCACTTTGATACTCAGCAATAAGAGTCCTTAAAAATATCCTTAATCGTCCTGGCATTGTTTCTTTATTGAGAATTTGAGAAAACAATCATAATTATATGATGGGAGGAGATTATACGAAATTTAAGGAAAATTGAAGTAATTGTTGTTTTTATTTAATAAGGAAAAACAATAAAACGCAAGTTTTTATACCTACGAATATCTTGTAGTATGCTCCACGGAGTATCTTAAGACTGAAAAGGTTAATGTTTCTGTGTGAGTGAATTATGCGCTAAGTGATGAATGAATCTTTCGATAACATATCCTTTCATGTTTCTTGAGGTGCAGACAATTTTAGAAAAATTTATTGTTTTTTACATAAAATAATTGAATTTTAATTTAATTATTATGCATTTTCAAAAATGACAGATTGTTGGCAATACAGATTGTAAGAAAACGGATTCTCAGCATTAAGCACTGAAAACAAAGTAATTATAAACTCATCGAACTTTGTAATGGAACGATTGATTGACTTTGAACTTTATATATTACTAAGCAATTGATTAGTTACTTTGTTACAAAAACACTATCGATTATTTAATTAGCTAGTTAGCGATCATTTTCTTATAATTTATTCAAAAGTGAGATTAATGAAAATTAATTTTTCAGTCTCATTTTGATTCCCCAGCTTTCAAGATCGCAACTAAGAAAATAAAATGTCTAAAGTTTTAGCAGCTTTTATGCTTCTTGCAAGTGCAATAGTTCTGGTTGATTCTTTATCCAGTAACTTTGAGCAAATAGGATCTTATGGAATCTATTTTGGATCCAGGAAGACCTACTATCTGAACAGACTTGCTGTGAGTTTATTTACTAAATCAATTATAATTGTTTCATATTAATTTGACCTCACAACAGACGACCTGGATTGATCACTTAACTGTGTGTACAAATAACGGGCTAACTCCTCTCTCCTTGGACACAGCAACTGAGCAAGAATACTTCATGGCAATGTTCAGAAGTTATCACGACTTCGTTCACATTAATGTCGCAGCAACTCGAAGTGGAGGCGATTGGATTTGGAAAAATACTTTGGAGAGAATCAGCTATCCAATGATTTGGCAGAGTGGGCAACCTTTCAGCAGTGAGGGTGATGCTAATTGTTTGGCCATTTCTAAAGACGGAGGTAAAGGAATTGGATTTGAGACTGTCTTGTGCTCAGAAAGTAACGCATTTTTCTGCCAGAAAGTTGGAAACTAATGAATCAACTAGATAATCTTGAAAAACGAGTGTATGAATTGACTTTTTTTATCAACAGATTATAATAAATGTCTGAGCCTTGAAAAAAGAGATTGTTTTATATATAAAAAAAACTTATTGCACAATAATTCTTTAGGAAATGAGTGGAACTTTGGATTGCACTTTCAAACATAAATAAAGCGAAAAATATCAATCAGATTAAGCTGAACAACAGGAAAATGTCTTTCGATAATTTTTTATTGAAGTCTTTAAAAGATATGGAACTATCTATTGAAATGTGGAGGAATTATAAAAATCGACCCATTCTAATTCAAATTTCAGAGAAGCAAGATGGAATTAATTAGTAAATTCAAAAGTTTAGCAGTTTTTTTGTTGATCGTCAATTTTGTTGATTTGAGCGATGGTCTGTCTAACTCTTTTCAAGAAATTGGACATTTTGGCTCTAGATTTTCAACAAGAAAGTCTTACTTCTTGAACCAGCAAGAGAAGGTAGAAATATTTCATTATTTAAAAAAGATATGTGTAAATAAATTAGCGTTCATTATTTTTAAGTCACCAAGCTGGAACGATCACTTAGCTTTGTGTAAAAGTAATGGATTGGAGCCTGTTAGAATAGAAACTGACATTGAGCAAGAATATTTTTTCGCCATGTTAAGAAGTTACCCAGATTTGAAAATTAATATTTACGTTGGAGGCTACAAGTTTGCTCGAGATTGGGTATGGAAAGAAACTTTTGAGAGAATCAACTATACAATGATGTGGGGTCTTGCACAACCTGATAACACTGGAGGTTATGAAAACTGTTTGTCCGTTTCAAATAATGGGTTTAACGACATTCCCTGCGGAAGAGAGTTAACAACTCCTTTTGCTTATTTGTGCCAGAAAGTTGGAGCTTAGGCACTAGACAGTGGTCTAAAATAGAAATTAAATATTTGAACCTAACTTCTAAACATTTCTTTGTATACATAAATAAAATATTGTGGTTTCCAGAAAAACAAAATAATTTACTTGATTGGCTTATTGACATCATTTAAGATAAAAACTTATACGATTTCCCGTAATGTATTTCAATCGAGGCATTAATACAAAAAATTAATCTTTATAATTGAATGATTTTATAATATGTTAGCAAATTTAAGTATAACAATCTACCTCATTTATACATTACGATTTGTTCTTATCTTTACTAAAAATGATATAAAAGACAACCGAATAAGCTGAGCAGTGAGCACACAAATTAGAAAACAATATGTACAGAATATTTGCATTATTACTAGTAATCACATTTGTGGGCACCAGCTTACAAGAATTTCCTGCTTACTTCGAGCAAGTGGGTCAATTTGGAGTGCATTTCAGCACAAGGAAAACTTATTACATGATCAGGAATAATTCCGTAAATATTTTTAAAACGATAAAAAATAATTTTCACACGTTACGACTTTTATTAAAAATCTAGAAAAATTGGGCAGATCATGTTGCCAATTGCACTGGAAATGGCGCTCAATCTTTAAGTCTTGACTCTGAATTGGAACACGAGTACTTTATGGCATTGTTCAGGAGTGACGTGAGAATGAAAAGCCTGTACTTGGGAGTGAGCAAAAGCGGTAATGATTGGATTTGGGAAAATTCATCTGAAAGGATCAGATACCCAATGTTATGGCAAGTGGGGCAACCAGACAGTAATGGAATTGATAATTGTTTAGTCATAAGCAAAGTTGGTGAAAATGGAGTCGGATTTAATGATCAAAATTGTGTTTCTAATGCACATGCCTTTTTTTGCCAAAAAATTGGAAACTAAAATTACAATCGATTAATCGAATGACAACAATCATAAATAAAGATTAAAACAGACTCAGAACAATAGCTTTTTATCTATAAATTTTTATACAATTTTTTTATCAATTACAATTTTGCTAGCTAATAATAATTGAAGAAAAATACAAATTTCCGGTTCTTATCTTAATTAAAGTTCGCAATTAAAAGAAATAAAAGATAATATTTGTTTTGAAATAATGAAAAAAAAATAGTGATAAGCTTCACGATATAAGCTCTTCAATTTTCAATAATATCAAAAAAAAGAAAATTACTCGAAAAATGAAGAAGTTTGTCTTGGAAATCTGTTTACTCACAATAATTTTTGGTATTGCGCAAGCTCTATTGAGTGAGTTTGATCAAATTGGACAATTTGGCGTTCATTTTGGCACCAGAAAGACTTACTATATGAGGAAAACATCGGTAATATAATTCAAATTAATATTTCTAAAATAAAAATTAATAATATAATTTGTTTGAATGGTTATCCTTATCTTGGGCTGATCATGTAACAAACTGCTATAACTCCGGACTCTCTCCGCTTAGCTTAGATTCTGAACTTGAGCAAGAATATTTCATTGCTCTTTTTAGAACTAACCCTAAGATGTTCTATATGTACTTGGGAGCTAGCAAAAATGGTAATGATTGGGTTTGGGCTGGAACATCAGAAAGGATCAAATATCCGATGATCTGGCAAGTTGGAAAGCCAAATGGAACTGGAAACTGCTTGGAAATCAGTAAGCAAAATGGATTAGGTGTTGGATTTAATAACATTGACTGTACAGGACTTCGAGATTTCTTCTGTCAAAAAATTGGAAATTAGGTTTATTTCTAATGAAGTTAATAATAAAGTGTCGATACACACGTTTATATTTTAAGTTTATTATTTCCCGATTAACCAGATTTTATTTTTATTCCGTTTTCTCATCAGCAATCACGAGGAAAATTGAAAATTATTGTTGAGATTCGTTGATATATGCTGCTAATAATCTTATAAACTTCAAGATTGACTGTACAGGTCTTCGAGATTTCTTCTGTCAGAAAATTGGGAATTAGGTTTATTTCTAATGAAATTGTTGAATCAATAATAATAAAGTGACGATACGCGTTTATATGTCACATAAATAAATGTATTGCTTTTGATTAATTCTTAACGACGCAGGTAACTTACCATCGTATAATTAAATGATGGATAATCTTTATGCGATCTATTTAAAATTTATTGATCAAGTAATTTGGCCAACTTATAAAGTGAGAATTCCATATAAAAGCCCCAAGAATATTTTCAAGTGTAAGTAGTTGCATAAAACTCGTCAAGATGACTAAATTATTCTTCGTAATATTATTGGCTGCTGTATTATCATCAGCAAGCACTCTTCCAACACTTTCCACTAACTTTTTGGAAGTTGGTCATTACGGAACTATTTTCGGATACAGGAAAACTTACTACTACAACAAAGTAGATACGGTAAGATGAAATTTCACATTTGAAAATTAAATTTTTATTCAAGCAAAATACTTTAAAGGCAACTGGGTATGACCACAGAGCTAAGTGCACCAATGCTGGACTCGAGCCATTAAGAATTGGCAGCAGCATGGAACAAGAATACTTCCTAGCGATGGTACGAAGCAACAGTGAAATCGTTGGCTGGGTTTATACAGGAGCTTACAAAATTGGAAATGACTGGGTATGGGATACCATGGAGAGAATAAACTATCCAATAGCCTGGGGTGTTGGTCAACCAGATAATTACTTAGGGACTGAAAATTGTTTTTCTATCGGAAAATTTCCTAGCGGTGTAGGGTTTAATGACGGACAATGTGATACAGGTAAAATTGGTTACTTTTGCCAGAACGTTGGAAAATTGTAAATATATTTTGATTTGATGTTCAATAAAAATATTCAAGTTCAATAAATATTAAAGCTATCTTATCTTTATGCCTTTTTAATATGCTTTTGCAAGTTTCGCCAAATTTCTAATTGATTGGCAAACATTTGTTAAATAAAAAAAATCCCAAAATTTAATTAAAGAATGACCAAATAAGAATAGAAAAAATACTATCAGTTTCAATCAGCTCAGCAATGAATAAGTTGATCATAAGATTGCTGCTAATAGTTATCAGTGCTTTCATAAGTGCACAAACTTTGTCAAGTTCTTTTAAAGAAATAGGCCATTATGGCATCAAATTTGCTTCCAGAAAAACTTACTACATTAATCAAGCAGAACTGGTGATTTTATTAAATTTTACATTCTTGGCTGAATTTATTGTAAATATATATTCCTAGTATCCATGCTGGAATAAACATCTAGCATTATGCAAAACCAATGGATTGCAACCTTTAAGTATTGATAGCGCTTCGGAGCAAGAATATTTTTTTGCGTTGCTAAGGACTTTACCACCTTCGAAAAATTCAATCTTTATTGGAGGCCAAAAGTATGGAACTGAATGGATATGGGATAATAATTTTGAGAGAATTAACTACCCAATGTTTTGGACAAATGGACAACCAGAGATTTCAGGAGAAGTTGAAAAATGTTTGTCCTTTAAAAGTACTTGTGAGTTTGGAGCAGGATTTGATGATGGAAGCTGTGGTTCAGGGAATGGTTCTTATGGATATTCTTGCCAGAAAGTTGGAGGTTGAAGATTATTACCCTCAGCTATATTTTTAACCAAATTGTATTTTTTGTTACAACAACTTAGCTGATAATAGTTTTTATATCAAAAAACCTATTTATAAATTTTATAGATCCATCCATATTCTTTTAATATGAGATAAGAATTATTGCTATTTGATATTTTTGTTCACTATATATTTGAAAATTCCAATGAATATTTTTATATCTTAGAAAAAATAACTACCAAACCAATTTTGTGCACACCTAGATATAAAATCAGTATTTCATAAAACTTTTCACAAACCCAAAGAAATGTTCACCCCTCCCATTAATCTAACCAAAAACCTGTAAAACGAAAACTAAAGAAACGAAGAAGACACTAAAAATCACACATTTTGCCAATATTTAGACTACATTATTTATAGATAAATATTATTACACAACATCACCAACAACACAGCATGAAACCCATTAAAACATTAAAACGCAGACCGTAAGTCCAGTCATAAAATGTTTATTGCCCAATTTAACAAAAAACTTATCAAAATACAGCCCAAAAATATTTTGCGCAGATAAAAAACAGAAAATTAGAAAAGAGTTTTTTTCTTAGAAGAAACGTAAATATTGAACCTATTTATGTTGTTTGATCAACAACCAAAAACAACATACCAAGCACAAAACAAGGAAAACTGCCAAGGTGAGCAATGTAGGCAATTTGAGTAAGCAAATATAGCGAAAGGATGCAAATGGAATTTTTATAATTTTGTCGGTTAAATATTGTTCCAATCCTGCACCGGTAAAATATCAAAAAACCATCAACAGGCTTCAAAAAAGTTTATATGTATAAAAATTATTCAAACTCAATAATTTTGTCCTGGTGGTCCTTAAAAATCATTCATTCATAATTTCTCATTAAACATTTTTAAAATCGATGATTTGAGTTTAAGGTACTTTGAGATATTTCATGAATGGGAAGTCATAAACCACTTACATCATAAAAATCCATAAACGCCCTTTTACTGGGAGTCTCGTTTTTTAATTGTGATGTGCTATACCGAGTTTTATGGAATTCTGTGAAACTACCAGATTTATTTGAGTTTATGAATCAATAGGTGGATGAAGAAGATATAGAAGTAAAGCAGGGTTTGGAAGTTGGATTTCAAAGCAAATATAGGAGTTTTTGCTAGATTTATTTAAACATTGTCATCAAGATGCTGTCAAAGCTCTGAAATCCCATTTATAGTCTTCTAAATAAATATTCACAGTAAGATCTTTTCAACTTTGAACTCTATTTTTGAATACTTGGAGAAAATATATATTTATGAAATTTAGACAGATAGATAATTAAAATTTTAATAAAAGTCACATGAAAGTCATTATCCAAGGTTCAAACAAAAACTTGACATCCAAAATACAATTATAATTCCAGGAAACTGAGCGTCTTTAAGAAGAAAATCTCCTTGAAACTGAAAATAAAGTTGCATAAACGATGAACTCAGCAAAAAACACAGAAATCTCCAGACTCTGAAAATCAACTTCCTGTATGTTTTGTCCAAAAATTATTAAAATCCAGAGAATGTGTAAAAATGGCAAAAACTACAAAAATCCCGAAAGTGCTCAGACAATTTCAAAATAACCCAAATTACGTCAATATTTGACTCGCAAAGCCTCAGCTTTGTTGATTTGTTGTTGTTATACAGTCATTCAAAAGCTGTAAGTGCTTTAAGAAGTGCTACAAGTCCAAAACAAAGTCGACGGGCGGTTAGCGACATAATGGATGACCAAAGTCCTAAAACAACTTCAATTACCTGCAAAATGCATAACGCTGATGGTTTTATGAATTTAAAAGTTGCACTTGAGAGGAAACGGAAATAAATAAAGTTTTTGAGGCAATACTACGAAAATATGATTGATTTCGATTAAAGCAAAAATTAAGAAGATAAGCAAGATTTGAACATCTAAGACCATACAATTTACTGGTATATATTATGGCACCTTTTTAACATATAATAACTCGGCACCGTTTATTGGATAAATCCCAAAATTTGATTCAAATTGCAGCCATTTAATTATAATAATCAGAGAGACTTACTTTTGTCCCTATTGAAAATAAAATCAGATTCAAAACATAGTTGAGAGCATATAAATGTTTTTCCGCCTGAAACATTTGCACCGTTCCAAAATGACTAGAAGAAATTTGAAATTTGTTGTTTTCATAATTTTGTGTTTTTGCATGAATCTAAATGATGGAAGCTTCTTTTAGAAATTTTAATATGTTTTCACTAGATGCTTAACAAATATAATTAATTTTAAAAGTTCTCCTTTATCGTTAAATTATTAATCTGGATCCGAAGCTGAAAAATCAATATTTATTTATTGATGTTTTATTTTCAATTTATCTTAAAAAACGATGCTTTTTCAACTGAAAAAAACATTGTTTTTAAAGTTTTGTATATAATTTTTTTGCTCCATCCAATCTTCCATTCTCCTCAAAAAACAATTAAATCCCTCCATATCTCATCCAATAAACTTTCAATTAAAAAATAAATCTATCTAGCTTCAATTCCATCAAATATTCCAAATCCCAAATACAAACTGCTGACCTCATCCAATCAAAAACATGCCAAGAGTGGAATAAACAACATCATTAACACCTTTTCCTAAATTAAGTGAGACGAATTTTAAATCATTTCAAATTATTTCGAATCATTTCCAAAAAACCACAAAATTTCAATAAAATTATTTGAAAAATTCAAAAAATCCGTGAAAAAATCTTGGTAAAAAATGTGTAGAACATTTCAATTATTTTTGAGGTTTAAATTTTTTTAATTTTGAGGCCAAAAATCCACCTCAAACTTCCAGTTGCTTCTGCTTTGATTAATGGCTAATTTATTAACGATTTTTTTGCTGCACGAAAATTGTTAATTTCTCAATTCTCGAGTTGCGTGGCGAATCAATAATTGAAAATATGAAGAAGTTGCTCAAGAAGTTGTAAAGAGTTTTCAAGAAGTTGTACGAAGCTTTTCGCCTTTTTAATGAATTTAATGGATTGAATGGATTGATTTTTTTAAAAAGAAAACTGAAAAGGAACTTTATTATTGAAAATTTGAAACTAATTATTTATTTCAAAGCTCCAAATGAGAAATCTAGCACAAAAGAAATAATTTAACTGGAAGATTGATGGAATTTTTAATTTGTTCACGTACACGACTTAATAAGTTCGCTGAAGAGTTAATTAATCAACAAAATGGATTCTTGAACGTTTCGTTACACATTTTCGAGAGAGACTTAAATATTTTTTTATGAATATACACAGGGACTTTTCTCAATTTTTTATAAATTAAAAAAACAAAAATGTCCTCAACTTTCTTTTTCTGCAAACTTTTTCCATAAAGTTCCCTTCAAAGTTCCTTGACCGCTTTCCACTTAATTTAAATCAATGCATTCCTAAAGAATTTCTTTTTAACTCTACAATAAACCAAAAGCCAGCTGAAAAGGTGGAACGAAAATTATTTGTTAGTTTCCAATTGGAAGACCGATTTGCTTAATTAACAATATTTTGATTGGCTTTTTTGTTGAGGCTCTTTCGCTTTATCATCAATTCATTAGGAACAAATTACCAACAAAAAGTGAATAAAACTCAATAAAGTTCAAGAGAAGCAAAAACAAACTAACAAAAGACCAAAAGATGCTCAACAAATGGTCAGAGAAAATAAAATTAAACCATAAAGCATTAACCACTTCCATCAACTCTTGTCAGCAACAATGCAAGCAATGAAGGCACAATTTAATTTAATTCAACCATTCTCTGGCTGCATCCAATCTCAGTGACACAACAGCTTGTTAACGCATCAAATAGCTCGTAATTTTCCTTTATAATCTTTAATGGTTGACAGCTAAGAAATTTGCAGTTGCAAAAATTTGCAAAAAGTTGCTGGAAATGGTTTTAATTCAATGACATCAAATGCTTTTACATTCCCGGGATGAGCAAGAAATGAACTGTAATTGCATAATGCATCAGCAGAAGCAGCAGGAGCTCAACAATAAATGCGGAAAGATCACCATTTAAACGATTATGACGTTAAGAACTAATTTGATGTCGTTTTTAATGCAAACTGTAGGTTCCCATGGTTTTTGTACTTTTAAAGGAAGTAAAGAGTTTATACAGAATTACCTGATAAATATTTTGTCTTAGTTTTTCCAAAATGAGCCAAATTGAATTAAATTGCATTTAAAATCAATTTATTTAATTATTTCGAATTCCTCAAAGCTTAACTTCAAAATGAATGAAAAAATTAATTCAATAAAAATTTTAATCCTCACTGAAAATTGAATCAAACTCCTCAGAGATCCCCAAAACTAAAAATAAAATCAAATTGCATTAGAATGATAATTTGAACACCTTAATGTTCCATATTTAAATGAGTTTTAATTTGATTGCATGCGGCGATCGGAGGTGCCAGAATCCACTTTAAACGGCAACGCAGTCTCAATTTACGAGCTTTTTTAAAGTATTTTCCTCTTTTTAGTCTTTTTAGCACTGCTGGATACCAATTGCTTGGCTTCAACAATCGTAAAAAGTTATTTAACATCTTTATGAGAAAATATGAAGAAAACTGAAATAAATTTTGAAAAATAATATTCAATTTCTTAACACAATTTTGATCATTTATATGGAGATTTTTTGTTTCTTTAAAGGCTTTATGCGATGCTCGCAATATTAACAGCCTTGTTAGAAATGTTTTGAGTGGTTTTCAATATGTCGTGAGTTTTGTATGTATTTTAAGTATATTGTGAGTGTTTTCAGCCGTTAATTAGATTTTTTATGGCTTTCGGTGCTACGGAATGATTGCGTCAATTTAATCACTATAACATCGTTAAGCATTATTAATTGGATATTAGGTTTTGGTCTCGTTGGGCTATTGATTAGGAAGCTGTTAAAAATGGCGTTGGTTAAAATATTTTTGGTTGCTGGGCGTATTTTCTATGGAACTAATTAAAATATTTTAACATATCATTTAAGATGTTTTTGTTACAAAATCATTTTTTGGTATTTACTCGGTTAAGAAAATTATAGATTAAATTTAGAGTATATATCTTTTAATATTTTAAAATTAATGATTGAATTCCATTTATTCTTTTTTAAATAGGATAGAACATTATTCTCAATTAACACATAATTTAATATTCAAATGCATTCCAAATAATTCCCAACAATATATCCGTGAAAAAACCAAAAAATCAACATTAATCCTTACAAATTGATTCCCATCGATATTGCACCAAACAATGGAAGCAGATGAAAACATTAAACAAATTGTTTCACCAAAATATTTTCTCAAACCCAAGAATTATTCAACAATATTAAATAAAATTAAACAAAATGTAAGAAAATTTTATAAATCCCGAAAGATTCATTTGTTTCGTGTTTATTCAATATTTCAAACAACATGATACAACGCCATTCAATTCGTTTTGATTAAGGTATTAAATGTATTATAATGTTTAAATGTTTTATAATGCATTTATAATGCATTGAGATGCACATAAATGCTTTAAAAAGTAAATGATACAAAATTATTTCAAATTGTCCGTAAGAATGAGAATGGACGAATGATTCTCTAAATAAAATAAAATAGATGAATGGGAGGATCACAAATTTTCATGAAATTAATAAATGATTTTAAAAGCGGGTCAAATTCCATATTAAAGCGTGGAATTAAACATTTGTATAAGGACTCGGAAAATGGAACAATTGATTTTATTAAGTTCTCTTGAGTTTCATTAGGTTTCATAGGTTTTTAAAGGCTTTCTATAGATGGTTCATAATATTTTCTTAACAATTGGAAGTTAATCAATAATAGATTAGCTTTATTTTTTTAGGTTCAGGAAAAATTGGGAATGGAAAAATAAAAGTTAAAGCTCAATTAATAGATCTATGTTAAAAATTTCTTTGGAGTTAATTTTTGGAGCTATCTTAAAAATTATATAGTGTCATTGCTGACTGAATTCTAATTTAACTAAACAATGTTATTGATGATTTCAACATATGTATATCAAATAAATAAATTTCAGCAAACTACATGAAACAAAAACAAAACAATTTAAAGTTCAAAAACTCTCAACCAAAATTAAGTGATCAAGCTGATCTTGAGTCTAAATCGTTTTGGTCTGGAACACGCTTTGGTAAATGTTAATGGTCAGCAAAGTGAAAGAATCCACATCGATCTTGAATTTTTCTTCGCATTCTCCTTGCACTATAATCTTACATATAGCCTCATAGTCTCATATTTAGCTTATTAACTTTATTTCTCAACTCAGTTTCTTAGCTTCTCAGCTTCTCGCAGCTTCTCCACAGGGTTTCACACTTTTAAAGCATCAAAGGCAGTTCAAAGCATGTATCCAGTTGTGTTGGAGATTTTTTTCAATATTTCAATTTTTCGGTTTTTTATCCGCCAAGGGATTTTTTTCGAACATCATCATTATGATCAAAAATGATCGAATGTTGATATTCACACTTTTTTCTTGTTTCTTAATGTTTTTTGTTGTTCGGCTGTTGTTTTGGTAGATTTAAAGATTTCAACGATATCGTTATAGCGGGAATGATCCTCAAGAAATTAAGATTTGATTAATTTATGCTTTATAAAAAAAATAGAAACACTCAAATGTGAGTCGTTAAAAAACTATTCAATCTATCGGCAGTGTGGTGATTAAGCTCGGGAGTTGATTTGCCAATAAAAGTAGACGCAATTAACATTTCCATAATATGCTTTTAATTTATTTGGCAGTTTTTATTGGAAATTGTTTTTTAAATGGAGTTTTGTAGAAATCTTGATTTAAAGGCCATTTTGGAGGAAAAACCGTTTAATATAAAACTTGATTTAAAGTAGCTTGTCAAAATTTTAAGGACAGATTTTACATTTTTAATATTTGCTTCCAATTATATATATTTAATATATTATTTAATATTTTATTAAAGCCACCAAAAATTATTCGCTTAGGCTAACAGTTCTATAATTAAATTTCAATTTCACGAAAAGTGAAAAAGCTTGGTAAATGCCTTCATCCAAATAATTCAAATATCCAATCACATTCAAAGCGTTTATTTATAGAAACATCTAATAAAGTCATTAACCACATTTCTCCATTGGAATTGAAATGATGAAAATTGAACTTTTGAAAGGAAAAAAACACCGAAATCATGTCGAAGCGATAAAAAGTAGAAAAAGTCATATTTTGACTGTTGGATGATGTTTGTAATAAATAATAAATAAATCGAAGTGAGAAAATAATAATTGTTTCTTTTGTTGAAAGCTCCGACCAAAAAATATGTACCACAAGATTTGATGGCTTGATTAAAACTTTTATTTTCGAAAATATTGAAAATAATCTTAGAATAATCTCTAAATAATAAAAAATAATGAATTTCACCAAACACTTTTATTGTTTGGACTTTCGATGCTTGAATGCGATGAATGTGATGAATACTTTGAATACTTAATACTTAAAATGCTTTGATCGTCTTGCTTTGAAGACATCAAAAGCAAAAATGCTGCAATGAAAACAAAATTCAATTGGAAAGAAATTGTAACAAAATATTTTGACACGAATGTTGAACGTTGTTTGTGCTGATGTTCATGACATTTTGATTGAAATTTTTTTTCTGAAACAAATTCATTAAAAGTTGCTGCATAAACCAATGAGAGACTGCTTTATTAACTCTTATCTACTTGATTTCAAAATTTTAATTTTAGTTTCTCACAATTTCTCTTAAAAATTCATTAGATTTTTTATAATTATAGCCGAAATCATTAACCAATTACATAAACTTGAAACACATTCATTGGGTATTTTCAAAGTTCATGAAAGTTCACAACTTTTTCAAGCTTGGTGAGATAAAATGAGGAAATAACGTTTTGCATAATTGTTTGTGGTTTTAATTGTGTGAAAACTCTAATAGTTCTACTTTCTTTGGAATAAGTTGTTAGCACGATTTTTTAGTAAACTGTACTATATTAGTTAAAGAGATATTTGAAGTTGTATTTTTAAGGGCATCTGGGAAAGTTTTGAATTATTTATGTATTGAAATAGACAAAGATTTAATTTCGGAAAATATTTTAAAACATGTAAAAATAGTGCTCCTTGGAATCTTTTAATAATCATTTAAAAAATTTCGATTTGTAACGTTAATCTTATAAAATTTCCAATTATCAAAATTTCTTAGTAAAATGGCAGCAATCTCAAACCCAGTTACAGTAAGACGTTCAACAAAAGCACAGCCAGCTCACCTTACTCCAGCTCGTCAAAGACTTCACAACACAAGATCTCAAGCAACAGCTAAAGGTACTCAACCACAAACCGCTGCCGAAAGAATCGCAGCAGCAAAGCCAAATAAAGTTCAAATTGATCCTGATGAGATGTTTTTGCAGAATTATAACACAGCTAGATGCATGATTCCTGCGATGCCGTTTATGTGTAAGATCCTTGATTATTTACTAAATGACGTATTTTGACAACTTACCTTCCACAGTTGTTCGCAATCTAGAGCTTTGGTTGAATAAGTTAATAAAAAGTGACAGAAACCATCAACAAAAATTATTGAGGAACACATATTTAGGATGTTTGTTAGTGCAAATGCAAAGATTGGAGCTCACTGAACCATTCAATCTTCAACCAGAAGATGGCGATCTCAAGGATCTCGACAAAAAGATCTCTGTAAGGTTTCCTCTAAGAAATTTGAGAGAAAACTCATTAACAACTATTCCTCTTGTTTATCTAGAACCGTGCCAAATACATGACGATGCTTAAGCAGACTGACCAAGCAGGCGTTGAGCAAAAAATCAGGCAAAGAGCTACAGCTCAAGGTTGTTTAGAGTTTCGTCGTGATTTTCAACCACCAGCTAAATTCATGGAAGATCATCCTGTTCCTAACAATGGAATGATTTGTTACGGAGCTTGTTTTAGCGATTTCAGAAAATGATAATCATGTTTTGTTGATACCTCAATAAAAATCTTATATTTTTGAGAAGTAATTTTATTAATTCTGGATGATAGATTCCAAGATCTTTATAAGCTCTATTTAGGTAATAATTGAGTAAACAGTTAAACCTAAATTAACAAATACTCTAAACCAATGATATCAATAAAAAAACAAACTTCAAACACTTTGAAAAACAACCCAAACGTAAAAAGCATATTAAACTCAACTCTGATTAAATTATAATGTTCACAATTTAATGATCAAGCAATAAAGCTTTAAGTATCGACCAATAAATAAATTGATTAAACCATTATGGTTGGACCGCAACTGCTCATGAAATAACAGAAAAAAAAGAAAATATAAGAAATGTACAAGAAATGCACTGAAAGCACAAGAAAAACTCAATAAATCTGCAGAATCTTGAAGAAAACTTAAGAAATCCAACAAATCCCCCAAGAAAATAATTATAATGTTTCGGCAGTTAACTCGGTACAAAGCAGCAATGCAGCAAAATTTATAAAACGAGCGATCAACTCTTGATATGCCTTCATTTGAACACATTTCAAACATTTCAAATATTTCCATTCAATTAATTATATTATTATTCCAGCGCTCAATTTACACTTGCCTTCTCAAACATTCACCTTTTTAATAAATGGGCAAAAATATATTCATTTGTCTACCTTTTTGTAGCGGCGAGAGCGCTCTATTATTAATAGCAATAAATCATGGAGCAGATCAGATGGTCGGGGCATTCTTTTCAAGAATTACTTTTTTCGAATACTTTGGTTTTGAAGTTTAGTTTACTACTATCAAGTTTTATTCAGACAGTTCCATACAATATTGTTGTGAACAATTTCATTGTTGCTTTGTGGTTGTTGTGGAATTGGCTTGATAAATAATAATTATTGTGCTTTTTTCAATCGAAAGGTGGATGAATGGCGGGGTTTTGGAATACTAGAAAGAAGGTTTGGATTTAAAATGATCTAAGGCTAATATTTCAAACAAAATGCATGTTCTGGAAATATTCTAGCAGATATGCTCTCAAGTTATAGTCTTAAACACCTTTACGTTATCAGGAAAGAAATGAAATATAATTCCACATTTTAATTTGTTTGGATTGAATGAGAAACAACTTTTTAAATTAAATTAAATAGCTTTGTGAATTTTTGAATGTAAATTTTATATAGTTTTATGCCAAATAGGGTCAGTCTTAAGGAAAGCCATGATTTATAGCGTTCTCTGTTGGTTTAAATATAAAAAGACAATGAAAGTTAGTGCTTACAAATTCAAAGGAGCTTTGAGGAAATAGTGTTTAAATTAATTTTAAATGCTATTGGCAGTTTTTTTTTATTTACCATTAGAAAAATAAAAATGAACTGATAATTTAAATTGAAATGAGCTCATAAATAACATTTTCTATCAATAAAGCATGGTCGGGGTTTTTTATTATAATTCATTTATTGTGTAATAGTTTAAAATTTCCTCTCTAAAGAACATAAATCGATATTAATGGATATAATCCATTTAACTGTATTCTCAAAAAATAATTGATTTCCTTTTCAGCCATAAAAATAGCAATTACTTTACCGCACAATTCATTAATTCCAAACTTATCAATTATTATTATTTAAAAAACTAATTCTAAACTTTACCATTAAAAGGATCTCAAAAGCTATTTAAGCTATTTATTTCTTAAACCTCAATTTACAACATGAATGAGTAGAATCTACAGTATTTCCAACATTGCACCACTGCACGTTTTATTAACTTGCCAATCGCCTCTGTTGGTGTAAATTCATTTAGCCATTTATTCTGAAGCTTTATTGATTCGACTCTAAAGCTGTTTACTGTAATAATGTTAATTTTGTTAATAATATTAATAATGCTATGTAGTTAGGTATAGTTATGTGTTGCTGTTGCTGGAAGCATCAATTATTTAGCGATTAGAATATGTATGCGCCGACATGGACGAAAAAAGTCCATTGCTTCGCAAAGCAGCTCACAAAAAAATTAACGCGAGCAGTTGGCTTATATTGAGTTTAATTCAGGGGTAGATAGAAAAATGACCATTAAATAAACTATGTACCTGCAATTTTCAAGATATTCAAATTTTATTAGGGAAATTTTACCAGAATGCTTTAAAAGTCGATAAAGCAGATTACGATATAGCAAAAATTATTATTTTATTTTGAATGTACTTTGATTTTCTGAATTCCTAGCCCCTTTTAACTCACTCTCTTCATCTTTTACGAGTAGGCGGGAAACGCAAAATGTGAAAAAATTAAGATCATCGGTGATTGCAACCAGCAAAAGGATCTTGCGCTTACTCACAGTTCTTTATTAATTATTTAATGATATTTTCGCTCACCTTATCTTGCAAATTATTTCTTTATTTCTCGCTTTATGTTTTGCATTCTGCAGAATAATTCCGTTTTCTGGCGATTCCTGTAAATTCTTTGCCGTTTTTATAGTTTTTGTGCAGTCTCTGGTGGAGTTATGCTCGGTTTTATGCAATTTAAAAAATTTTATGATCGATTTTGTATAAATTTTTGTTGGACATTTATGTGCGTAGTGCTCTTGAGTGTTTTGCCGTTTGGCTGTTTTGGATCTTTTAATTTTGTTCTCACCTTTTGCTGGGCTTCTTTGCATTTTAGGTGCAGTTAACTGACTAAAGGTGTTGGTTGAAGTATTTTATTATTGATTTTTAAAATTGATTCGGATGTGGTTGGTGTTTGGACACTTAAATAAATGTTGTCTGAATAGCAATTTATTTTTTGTAGATTTAAATTTTTTTCTTAATCAAAACAATTTAAATGCTAAATCTTTATATCTTAATATGAAATTCTTGAGAACAGTGAATGAATTTTTTTTCTCAGTGTAATAAAAGTTAAAAACACTTTTGCACAGAACTTTATTAAAATTTTATTATTCTCTTATTATTTTCTTATGACTTTTCTTATGGTTTCCTAATCAATATTTTTGATGAAATTAATGTTTTATTTCAATTTACACCTTAAGCCTTTATTTTGTACTGCCTGACTTTATAAGTAATGAGAATTGCCATAAATTTCAGTGTAATTATTTAACACGGTATGGATATTGGATTATAATCGGACAGGGTTTTTTGCTTTACTTTACAGAGTATATTTTCGTCAAAATGAAATCATAAACCCTACACTTTTATAAGTTTTCGATAAGTTTACTGTATGGCGTAGTTTTTATGTTTTTTGTAATTGTTTGCAATTTCTTTAATAAAAAGAAAAATCATGGAACAAAAACGGACACAATATACATTTTAATTAAGCAAATGCATGCAAGCAGGTCATTATTTCTATAACACTTGCTTGTTACTTGTTTCATAAGTCTATGTGTTTGAAGTACGTGTGGTTTTATTAAATTTTATTTGGCAGAGTTGAATTATTTTAAGAAGGTTCAATTTTTCTTTCAAAATTTAAACTGGTCACAAAGATATAAAACATATTTGGCTTTGGTGTGAAAGAGCTGTATAATATTAATAATCAGGGTTCGATTCCCTGAGTTTGAACTGATGAAATTATCATAATTTTCATTGAGTTTTTTCAAATTCAGTTTTTTAAATTGATTTTGCTAATTTTAATAGTTCCAAATTCCATTGCTATTAATTTAATTTTTTTTCCAAAAATCACAAACCACAAAATCTATAACTCCAGATTATTTACCGAAAAAATGGTTCAGACCCCAAAGACTTGAACAAAGCTTTAACGGAAAAATAACTCAAACACGACCATAAAATAAGATTAGTTGAGCCATGAAAACCGCTTTTTGACATATTTATGAATATCACATGAAAATATGAAATTATGTTATTAACACATAAAATACTAAAATTTATAAAAATCCAATAAAAGGCGAAAGAAAAAAAAATTCATAAATTTGAATCAAATTCATGAGTAAAGGAATTAATAAAATTATTGAAAGAAAACACAACTTATCACCGTTTATCAAACCGTATCTTTCTGTTTGCTATTTAACCAAATTTAACACTTTAACAGCTTTTTTAACAATTTGAACGAAAAATTCATAGTGAAACTTAATCCGGTTTTATTGCTGGTAATATTCTGTTTATACAATTGGAATTATATTTTCAATGAAGACATTACTTTTTTCGATTTTTTTGGGTCTCTTTTCTGGGTCTCTTGATAATTTGGAGTAATTTAATATCAAAACCATTTCTATGTAGATATTTCAAATGTGCTCATATCAAAGGCAGGTCTCAACTAAAGCCAGTTTATATCATTTTAGATATTTAATAGAGATATTTTGATTATAGTTTTGAATACTTTGGGCTTCTTTGTGTATCATTAAGTATATTTAATTTTATTTGAGATTATTTAAGATTATTGAAGTAAGATAGTTTCACCTGCGCAGCTAAAGCGGGCAATAAAAACACAACGATATAAAAATTAATAACGTAATTTATCTGTTTTTACGGCTTTGTAGCTGAATATTATCTGGGAATGAAAAAAGGGTGATTTGCAGAATAGGAATCAGTCTACTGAAATGAAGACCTGAAAATTTTACATAATTAAATTAAAATATATTTTTGAAATGTAATTTTTACTTCTCCGCAAAATTCGGAGAAGTATTGTTTTCTTCCCAGCATTTTCAGGGTTTTTCAATCTTATTTGATTTTTCCTGACTTCCCTGTACACAAATCTCAAAAATATCTCATATTTTTTTTGTCCGTATTGAGTTGAAGAAAATTCCTGTAAAAAAAAATCCGGAAAATATTGAACCCCCGACCCGTGAAATGCGAAAAACTAAGGGCCGTGTGCCTGGTGGTTCGGTGGTTCGGTGGTTCGGTGGTTCGGTGGTTCGGTGGGTGTGTTACTGTAAACGATCGATCTGAACTCCCACCGGACCGATTTCAAATTTTTTGATGCCAATCGACTTGGTATCTCTTCCCATCGTGCACCTGATATTTTTGGTGATGGTGACTCCACCGGTTAGGTCACCAGCACCACTTCCGTGACCCAAAGTCGGGTTTTCCATACAAAAAAAAAATTTTTTTTTGAAAAACTAGAGCTGTGTGTTTTTCAGAAAATGTTTGAGATTATGAGTTGAGGCGGGAAATGTATCGATGTTTGGTCCACTGCCTGCTGGGAGTCATCTGGGGGTCATCTGGTGGTACCAGACAACTTTTTTTTGAAAAAGTCTTAGAATCTCATGATTCGTCCAGAAAATTATAAAAATCAAGTTTTTGGAGGATCAGTCTGGTGACGCTTACTCTCAGCTCCAGAACTCGAGAACGATTAGAGATAGCACTTCGGTCTCTTTAGAAAAAATGTTTGAGATGATGAGTTGAGTCAAGAAATGCATCGATGTTTGGTCCACTACCTGCTGGGAGTCATCTGGGGGTCATCTGGTGGTACCAGACAACTTTTTTTGAAAAAGTCTTAGAATCTCATGATTCGTCCAGAAAATTATAAAAATCAAGTTTTTGGAGGATCAGTCTGGTGACGCTTACTCTCAGCTCCAGAACTCGAGAACGATTAGAGATAGCACTTCGGTCTCTTTAGAAAAAATGTTTGAGATGATGAGTTGAGTCAAGAAATGCATCGATGTTTGGTCCACTACCTGCTGGGAGTCATCTGGGGGTCATCTGGTGGTACCAGACAACTTTTTTTGAAAAAGTCTTAGAATCTCATGATTCGTCCAGAAAATTATAAAAATCAAGTTTTTGGAGGATCAGTCTGGTACCGCTTACTCTCAGCTCCAGAACTCGAGAACGATTAGAGATAGCACTTCGGTCTCTTTAGAAAAAATGTTTGGGATGATGAGTTGGGTCAAGAATTACATCGATGTTTGGTCCACTACATACTGGGAGTCATCTGGGGGTCATCTGGTGGTACCAGACAACTTTTTTTGAAAAAGTCTTAGAATCTCATGATTCGTTCAGAAAATTTGAAAAATCAAGTTTTTGGAGGATCAGTCTGGTACCGCTTACTCTCAGCTCCAGAACTCGAGAACGATTAGAGATAGCACTTCGGTCTCTTTAGAAAAAATGTTTGAGATGATGAGTTGAGTCAAGAAATGCATCGATGTTTGGTCCACTACCTGCTGGGAGTCATCTGGGGGTCATCTGGTGGTACCAGACAACTTTTTTTTGAAAAAGTCTTAGAATCTCATGATTCGTCCAGAAAATTATAAAAATCAAGTTTTTGGAGGATCAGCCTGGTACCGCTTACTCTCAGCTCCAGAATTAGAGAACGCCTAGAGATACAACTTCGGTCTCTTCAGGAAAAATGTTTGGATTAATAAGTTCGGTCAAGAATTACATCGATGTTTGGTCCACTACATACTGGGAGTCATCTGGGGGTCATCTGGTGGTACCAGACAACTTTTTTTTGAAAAAGTCTTAGAATCTCATGATTCGTCCAGAAAATTATAAAAATCAAGTTTTTGGAGGATCAGTCTGGTGACGCTTACTCTCAGCTCCAGAACTCGAGAACGATTAGAGATAGCACTTCGGTCTCTTTAGAAAAAATGTTTGAGATGATGAGTTGAGTCAAGAAATGCATCGATGTTTGGTCCACTACCTGCTGGGAGTCATCTGGGGGTCATCTGGTGGTACCAGACAACTTTTTTTGAAAAAGTCTTAGAATCTCATGATTCGTCCAGAAAATTATAAAAATCAAGTTTTTGGAGGATCAGTCTGGTACCGCTTACTCTCAGCTTCAGAACTCGAGAACGATTAGAGAAAGCACTTCGGTCTTTTTAGAAAAAATGTTTGAGATGATGAGTTGAGTCAAGAAATGCATCGATGTTTGGTCCACTACCTACTGGGAGTCATCTGGGGGTCATCTGGTGGTACCAGACAACTTTTTTTAGAAAAGGTCTAAGAATCTCTTGATCGGTTAGGAAATTTTGAAAAATCAAGTTTTGGAAGAGACAGTATGATAGCGCTTACTCTCAGCTCCAGAACTCGAGAACGATTAGAGATAGCACTTCGGTCTCTTTAGAAAAAATGTTTGAGATGATGAGTTGAGTCAAGAAATGCATCGATGTTTGGTCCACTACCTGCTGGGAGTCATCTGGGGGTCATCTGGTGGTACCAGACAACTTTTTTTGAAAAAGTCTTAGAATCTCATGATTCGTCCAGAAAATTATAAAAATCAAGTTTTTGGAGGATCAGCCTGGTACCGCTTACTCTCAGCTCCAGAATTAGAGAACGCCTAGAGATACAACTTCGGTCTCTTCAGGAAAAATGTTTGGATTAATAAGTTCGGTCAAGAATTACATCGATGTTTGGTCCACTACATACTGGGAGTCATCTGGGGGTCATCTGGTGGTACCAGACAACTTTTTTTTGAAAAAGTCTTAGAATCTCATGATTCGTCCAGAAAATTATAAAAATCAAGTTTTTGGAGGATCAGTCTGGTACCGCTTACTCTCAGCTTCAGAACTCGAGAACGATTAGAGATAGCACTTCGGTCTCTTTAGAAAAAATGTTTGAGATGATGAGTTGAGTCAAGAAATGCATCGATGTTTGGTCCACTACCTACTGGGAGTCATCTGGGGGTCATCTGGTGGTACCAGACAACTTTTTTTGAAAAAGTCTTATAATCTCATGATTCGTCCAGAAAATTTGAAAAATCAAGTTTTTGGAAGATCAGCCTCGTGCCGCTTACTCTCAACTCAAGAACTCGAGAACGACTAGCGATAGCACTTCGGTCTCTTGAGAAAAAATGTTTGAAATTATAAGTTCTGTCAAGAATTGCATCGATGTTTATTCCGATTTTTATAACGACTAGAGATAGCACTTCGAAACAATTTTTAATGAAAACACCATTCCATACTAGCGGAGAAGTCCTGCTCAGCTCACAAGCTGCACAACTAGTTAATGTTGATTATTGAAAGTTTCCATTAGTTTGTTTATATATTATTAAAAATGTCATCTGATTAATCACTTGAATAAAATAATTTAATCGTTTCTTCAAAAATCTCCTCCAACTTGAAATGCATCACTAAATTGATTGAATATTTCCGAAATGCCAACCAGAAAGTATTTTAATAAAGAGATAAAATTCTCGAGAAATTAGAATAAAATTCACATAATTCGTATTTTTATTAAAAAATATCAAATTATGAATTTTTATTAACAGGAAATATGTATTTTAGACGGAGTTTTCGATTTAAAATAGACACTCAAATTATACCACTTTAGCGTTGCCTAATTCAAATTCTGTTGAAACAGAAGTTCAATTGGACTCTTCATCTTTGATATTTCACCATAAAAGAAAATCCACATGCAACTTTTTTGAACAAAATAATGATTTTAAAAAGGACTATTTTTATATGGAGCAATCTTTTTTCGAGGAAAATTATATTATTTTGATATTTACCCCGGTGAAGTTTAGCAAAACCCGTTCGTCAGTTTGACATTTCTAATTTGACAAGACCGAAAAAATTTGAATACATGCGACACGGATTTTTCTTCTCAAACATGTATTTCAGTACCTTTCCTTTTTCGCGGGGTCGAAGTAATGAAGTAAGTGAAGTTAGCGGATAACTAAAAACCGAGTAACTTCATTGCTTATATGCGCTCTGAGGGTCGGCTAATATAGTGTCTATGATTAGATCGTGGATTTTTAAGCACAAGTGATTAAAGTTTAATATCTCAAGTAAAATGCTCTGGCTACTATGATTTTATGTAAGAATCTTGATAACAAGACTATTTCACGATGACTGATGTGCGGAAAGTTGACAAAAGATGTCTATAAATAGTTGTATTAAAGATTGAACCAAAGTGTCTCGAATTAGATCAAAACTGTTAAAAGAAATCAATAAAAGAACGTTCTCTTTGTCCGAAATCAATTTTTTATTTTTGTTGAGTTTGTTAGATTTGTTTGAAACTTACAAATATATTAAATATTTGTGTTGTTCGGCCTTGCCAAAGGTTTTTTCAGAATTTCAAATTAATTGTGCGCACAGTAAGAGACGATCGAGCGCACCTACCTATCGGGTCACAAGCTGTGATATGAAATTATCACTTTTCAGTGTTTAGAATGGAAAGAGATATTGATTTTTATTAATGACCCTCGGTCGTTCGGGTTCCAGTTTTGTAATAAAATGTATTTTTAAATGTAATTAATTGTATTGTAGTTTGTTGAAGCATTTTTAACATGATTATTGGGTGGACAAAGTGATCAAATATTCTTGCTAATGATTTTGATAACATTCCAAGGAATTTTGAGAATTTGAAGGTGTCAATTTAGTAAATTTTGAATTTCATTATGGAGTTCTAGAAGATATTGTTCGAAATTTAAAACTTTCCTTCATTTCTTCAATTGGTGCCAATTTATCCTATAGAACAAGTTGGAACTGAAATAGCCTCAAATTTCTCATTTTGGTTTTATCCAACTCATATATGCAAAATATTATTTAAAAATAGTTTATTTGGCTCGTGCTTTGTTAATTATTGAAACACGATAGATATTTGCCTAAAATATTGTTTTAACGTAAAAACGAAACACAAAAATTCCTTCGCGATGACTCAATTATTCGAGTTATTATACAAAATAAAAATATTCATAATTTTTAGGTTTCGTGTTGAGAATATTAATTGAAATAATCCTAAATGCAGAGAAAAAATCATTTAACGCTTCATAAATAATGGAAATTAATAAATTATACATTTTTATGGACATTCTTGGATGAATTTAATTTTTCATAAGAAAATACGGAATGGTGATGTTATGCTGTTAAATTGTCTTGTTGTCGAATTAAGCGGGCTAATTGATTAATTCGCTTATTATGCTAATTCTCTTCAAACACATTTGGATGGTGAAAAATCCGGGGTTTAATTAATAAAGACATTTGTCTTGTACGCCTCTTAATTAATTTATTTTGACCAGCAATATATTTTGTTTAGCTTTTTTTGGATATTTTCGATAATCTCTTTAAGCGTTGTACACACTATGAAAGTGATTTTTTCAAAAATCTAAGTTTTCCGTGAAAGTTTTTTTGACGTTTCAAAAATTTTTTTTTTATTTTTCGAATTTTATCACATTTATAGTCTAAAGAATACGTTTTTAACCATTTTCTATGAGTTCAGAACGTTGGAAGATCATATTTAGAATGAATTGGCATCAAAAAGTGGGATCGTGTCAAAATAAAATTTTCGGACTTCAATAATCGGAGTAAATTAATCAAACTTGCACCGCAAAAATAGAAAATTTTCTATTCTTCGTGAAAGTTCAGCCTCGCAGTTTTTATTGTGGTTTATGATTTTGATCAGAATATTTGATCACCGCAACTGCACAAATCTGATGCATGTTTATGGCAAGAATGATGTGGAAAAAAAAAATTCCAAAATTTATCTTTTTTAAAGCAACTTTCATGGGAAAAACCAGTAAAATGACCAAAATTGGCTGAAAGTTGTGTGAAAGTAGAGTTTTTCCTGAAGTTTTTCCAAATTTTCTTCACACATTAAATTCGTCTTTTTAATACGCAAATTTTGATTATTTTTTGAAAAAAATCCTTCAACGGGAAAATGTCAAGAAGTTGAAAGAATCGGAAAAAAGAAGAAACTTTCAGTGATTTACTTTCATAGTGTGTGGACCGCTTTATACACTTTATACATTCTTAATACTCTTTTATTCATTTATTATCGGCTAATTATGCGAGTGACGCAGTGAGAAGTGAAAATGAATAGTTTCTAGTGATTAATTGGGTTCTCTAAATATTTAATTATTTATAGCGAAGGCAGCAGTAGTGAGATTATGGATTTTTGGTCGCGGGGCTTATGAATGATCAGGAATATATTCAATATTGAGGTTACATTAAAAGCTACAACTGAAGAAATAAAAGTTCAGGATGCATATAAACCATCTAATTGCATTACTTTACAAAACATTTTCTTGAATCTCGAGTAAATTCATAATTCTCCCTCTACGCTAACAACTAGGGAATTCCGAACAAAACAACAATCGTACTTATCTTCCTATTCATATTGTCGAAAAGTCCAAAGTCAACATGCTCATAAAGCATTCGAACAATAAACTTTAGCCAACTTTACCAACTTAACACCAGAATACACTGAACTACACAAACTAAACACTCAGCAGAAGGACAAGAGCAGAAGACACATTTATGCTCATTCATGTAGTTCATTACAACCTTGTTTAAATCAGTAAATGTTTGAAATATCTTTTCGGTTCACGTTTGGTCCCTGTGATATATTTTTGAGCTTTATTAATAATTTAAAATTTATAATATCTAATATCACAGCTGTGGATAAGATTTTATAAATTTTTTGATTTAATTAAACCACTTCTTTTATAGAAGTAGAAACTTCTTCTGTAACATTGTAAATTGTAATGAACACCAAAACCCTCATCTACCCTAGCCCAAAATGCATCGTATTAATTATTTGCGCAGAGATTTATTGCACGTTTGAGGTTCAGTAGCATGCTCGAGCAGCAAAAACTTTTGTTAATTAAAATAATCGAATAAATAATGCAATATGTTAAACTACGAGCTAGTTTAAGACATATTTTATCATTAACTAGCTGGTGCAGTGGGCAGAGAGAACAAGCAACTAAGGAGCAACAAGAACATGAACAGGAGACAAATGAATTGAGAAATGATGATTATATTATGTTTCGAAGGGAATTACGGGTGAGGGAGAAAATTGTACCCTTATTGAAATTTAAGCAATTGTTGGTGGTCAAAAATGTTTTTTGAAGGTTTACCAGGTTAATTTATTTAAATTAAAAAATTTAAAAATGGAATTGCTTTTGAGTGACAAATCATTGATTTGGTTGAGTATGTGAAATACAAAATAGCAACAATCAATTGAAATCCCATTCAAATTCACTTCAGTCAATACGAATTTCCATGCTAAAGCAACCATAACGTATATTGTGGAGCAAAAGCCCGTGAAATTGTTTCTGGAGGGAGAGGGGCGGCAATTTTATCACAACAATCTGATTTATTGCATAAAAATTGACCAAAAATCCATTTATTTAAATATATTCAAAAAACTTTGCAATAATTTAAACGTTTTTGGTGAATTTAACTTTTCCTAGTTCTTTAAGTTCTTTCGTAATTACCCCTCTAATGCAAATCAACTTCATAGCTAGTGCTTTTTATTTGTTTTTCCACTTTAATTACCGTGTTTGGTCACTTTAATTAAACAAATAGTATATTTGATACATGACTTCGCACAAACAATGCAAATTTTACACAAAAAATACAACAAAAAAAACACATAAATATTGAATAAGTACGTACATAATAGTTATGACATCATATTTTATTAAAAATTGCAATAAATTTCCCTTGAGCGGCTAATAAGGTGATAATTGCTAGTTTGATTTCCTGTTGGATTTATGAAATATTAAATTTTATGGTTATTTCCGTTTTTATTGCAGTTGATTGAATTTTACTGGAGTTGGGATTTTATTGAGATTTTTAATGTTTTGATTGGAAAACACTAAAATGAAGATATATTGATGATGAATTGATGAATGAGTTCTTTTGATTTAATCGAAATTTCTTAATAAAAATTCAACCAACAGAACAAAACCTCAAATACACCAAAATATGGCGGTAACTTTTCAACTTCTCAAGCTCATCTAAATCCTTCGAAAACGAGGCACTTCATCAATGTCACATGAAAAGTCATCAGAATCATGAAATCAATAAATGAGTGTCTCTTATATGTCCGTAAAGATTTTTATGGCAGATTGAAAAGCAAGCGAGCTTTATCCGCATAGAAAGGAACAGAAAAATTCAATAAAAAAGCCTGGATGGGAGTTCAGGACTGTGATGATTTTTGAGTTTATTAATCGAATAATTGCAAGTTTTTTGATTCTATGGACTTGCTTGGTATTGTTTTTCACTCTTCAAATTAATTGAATTAAAATGCAGTCATTGATTACTTATTATTTTCATATACATGTGCTTCAGAAATTTTCTATAAACATTATTCTTTAAAAAAAAATCATAATCAATTGTCAGATTATTCAACAATAAAAACCACCCACAATCCAATTCACCATCAAAAATCTCCACAATATCCAAACAATCCAGCAAATGTGGCAAAAAAGAAGCGCAAAAAGCATAAAACCAATAATTTTCACCAAATTCGATTGAAAATATCCATAAAAAGTCTATAAAAATGCGTTAAATTTTCCCCAAATGGCAGCCAAAAAAGCTAGAACTGAAAAATTCAGCATTGTTGCAATATAAGTGAAAATCCGAGGAAAATCCCAAATAGATAGATATCCTCGCATTTCTATTTTCCTCTTTACAGTTTTCTGCAGCATGATTTTTATTTAATTTGAACGTGTAGTATAGATGTGTGCTACAATATGTGGTTGAAGAAACTTCCATAAAATGGAGTAAATGCCGAGTAAATTCGAAGAAAGTGAAGATTAAATAAGGAGATCAGGGAAGCAAAAGATCATCAATAAAGATTCAGCAACAACAACGATAATGGAAAGAAAAATTGACTGTGGGGTGGCAATTTGCCATCATTGGATTGTTTAGAGTAAATCTGGAGTAAATGTGGAGTAAACAGTTGCAATATGTGAACGGTTAGAGACATTATGTTGTGAATATTGGATTATTTAGGGTTTTGCGAGTTTATTGAGGGATTTGTGTTTGGGTTTTTTGGAAAGTGATGATTTGGAAGATCCAATTATCGCTGAGGATTTAAAGGATGATTGTTATCTGTTGTATAAAAGTCACTTAAGATTAGTCCCTATTTTCTAAATTCATGTTTAAGACTAGTTTTAAGGAGGAACGAAGAAATCGAAGTAACAAAATAAAACAATTATTTCAACAGCAAATTTCTCAATTCACGCATGTAAATTTTTTTGATGTTGAACGTGTGTGCCTTTTTGTTAGGGGTAAAACGTGCTTCGCAAAAAAATGTCAGGGTAACTCTTTTTTCTAAAATATGAATTCAAAAAAAATACTAGAAAACTTGAAGAACTTGACAACACAGACTGAAATTGCTCCTAAAAAAACTATAAGCATCCGTAAATAAAATACCAGTCACACCCATTTATATCATTCTGACTCTGGTTACTTGCTAATGATTTTGAAATCGCTTTAAAAGCTAATTTGTTGACTTACACGTTGTTTTTTGCCTCCAAGTCCATGAAAATTCAAATTTGTTTGGGAAAACTGTTGGAGTGCAACAAATTGAGCAGCCCAAATTACGTCGTTACATCATAAAGAATTCAGAATTAAAATATCACAAGTGGAACATGTAAAAAGTTATACAAAGTAGCATTTTAAAATAAAAATTTCTTTCTAGCAAATCTAAACGATGGAAAAATTACACACTTTTTTATTTTTCGAGGTTTTTTTCGTTTTCCAAGTTTCTCGACAATTTTGATTGTTTTTTTGTATGAAGTTTTGTGTAATGTTTTTAAAGTTTGAATTTTTATAAAATAAAAAACTTGACGACTGACGATGTAATTAAGTGCGACTTGCTTGTGCTTTTGTTGTAAATCTGACTTGGGATTTCTTTTAAATTATCCATAGCTTGTACGCTTATATTGTTGTTAATCATTGCTAGTTTTGTTCACATGTTTCACTTGCTTTAGTAAAGTTTAATTAGGTTCATGTATTATCTTCGTGTAGTTTAGTTAAATGAATTAGTTGTCTTTTTGTCTTTTTGCATCAATTTTTTTGAAGTAATGCGTCAAAATTTTTTAAAGATTTAAAGATTAATTTGTGTAGATTATTCACTAAATAAATTGAAATCTTGATTATAAAGTGTTTTTAGTCGGTTTTTAGGTAGTTTTGCAAATGTAAGGTTTCCTGTGTTTTTCAGCATTATAAATTTTTTGGTGGATCATAAATTTATATAAAAATTAGAATGTAATTTGTCACATTTTTCAACATACCAAAAGAATTTCTTCAAGTTTTGCCATCCATAAAGCACTTAATTAATCGCTAATTATTCTGATTTAATACAATAAAAATAATAAAATATACTCCATACTTTTCCTTCTCTAATATTTGTTTTCCTTAGAAACTATGACTCGTCACAAATCCGAAATCATCCATAACTAATGTCAAAATATGCACCCTAAATCCAATTTTCATGGAGATTTCCACAGTGCTTGGTGGAAAAAAGTGGAAAAGCTAACAACCTCATTTCATATACAAACTCTTCCCATTTTTCGATTTGATATGGTTTATTTGTTACCCTCAGAAAAAAATCCACAGCAAAAATATTCAGAAAATAAAAATGAGCTAATCGAAAAGCAAGTCCTTAACGAAAATAAATTAGGAGGTAATTCCTTTGATTCGTTTCACCCTGAATGAATAAGTTGAGCGATATAGATGGCAATTGGAGGAGGATAATTGGGAATTTATAGCAGCGTCAAGCGACTTGGAATTGGAAGAATTGATTTCTTTTGAGGTTTTAATAAGAAAATGTTGATGGTATTAGACCCTAGAGACTGTTTATTAGAGAGAGGTGTATTTTTGATGAGAGTATGTTTTTTAGAGTAATTTGCAAGTGTACTTTTGGAGAAAGCCTTCATAAATAAATTTTTCATCTATAAAGAGTGTAAATTTTGCAGTATCCTGTTGCAGCAACCTTTAACGACGTGTGCTAGAATAAAACGTCTACATACTTTAGGGGCATACTATTGGCAAAGCATCCAATAATTTGTTCAATTGAGAAAAAATGTGACAAAAGCACACATTGCTCAAACACATTTAGTCTTCAAGTCCCCCTATCTTCAAAATTCACTCCACGCAATCCAATTGAATCAACGAAAATACAAAAAAAAAGATCTCCAATCAAATCAACAAAATATTCTGCAATTTTCATGTTCGACAATGAAATGGAAGAAAAGACGTAAAATATCGTAAAAGACGTAAAACACAATGAGGCCCCAGAATTTCTACAACAGCACAGTTAAGGAAAGTCAAGACAAATCTAACATAGCAAATGTATTCAGTTACTTTATCTTTCCATGTAAAATAGTTGGACTTAATAGTTCAATTTATTTCTGAAATAAAATCGTCAAATTCCATTGTATTTAATTTTAGTGAGAAAAATATAGCTTGAAAAACTATCACAGAGACTTCTCCTGCATCCCCACAAATTTCTTATATTCCAGCATTTGCAATTTAAATTGAGCCTGTTTTGTGGCAAATAAAAGAATAATAATGATTTTTTATTACTTAAGCTTCCCGCAAATTCTGCCATCATCTAAGAAATTGAAGCGAAATGATGAAAAAATGAAGAGCAAAGAAATTGGGGCATTTGTAAAGAATATTTGTTGGATATTTTAGGGTATTTGAAGACATTTGAAGGCATTTGAAGACATTTGAGAAAATTTGAAGATGATGAAGAAAATAAAATAGACAGCATTACAATAAAATAAATATGCACACAAAATTGTTGGATTTGATTATTTTGGGGGAGATTTTATGGTGTTTGGAAATATTTATGTGTGTAGGAACCATATTTATTAGCAAAAAATTAAATAATATTATTAAACGTAAAAAACATCTCATTATAATCTTTAAAAAAAACTTTATTATAATTACATCTGCTTAACCAAGGAATTGAACCAATGGCATTCATTCCGAGAGAGTCTCAGATCTTAAATTTACTTTTAAGTGTGTAAAATATGATATTTAAATTTAAAATTTAAAATTTAATAGAAAACCTCCACAAAGACATCTTTAAACCAAAAAAAAAACACCCTTCGCCTCGAATTTCAATGTTTTTCAATGTTTCGGCTGCTTTGAGCAAGATCAAATACCTCTAGGGACTCATAATTCTCCAGTTAAATTTCAAGTACAAGCTCGTAACAGTCAAAAATACCTAACTACCTACACATCTTCTCTTAGTTAACCTTCCGGGTATTAATGGAAAATAAAAGATGACATTTGGGTGGTGGAAATTAATTTGGGATATCAGGCAATTTTATTTTGATGAGATTTGTGGTTGGTTTTTGGGAAATATGATTGAGATTAATTTTGAAGTTACCTTATCTAATTAAAAAAATTTTACTCAAAATATATTTATTTTTCATACCCTTTTAAGTTATTTAATAAACTGGAAAAATAACGAATTCATCCAAAATCCCAAATTTAAACCTACCTAGCCCACCTCTTCTCCCCTTTTACTTTCCATTTTACAGCCTGCGGAAAACAAATGAGATCTAATTAAAATAAATGAAATGATTTTAATTTTCTATTTAACGTTCGCCTCTTTTTAATTTTCTTTATCATTAAACGTGGCAAATTAATTTCACCCGAAATGAAATGGCAAATACAAATTGGAGTTTTTCGGAGTTTTCCTCGAGTTTTCCGAGTTTCCCAATTTGTTGAATTTTTGCGCCAGTTTTGTTAGAGTTTGGGAGTTTGCTCAGAGTTTGCAGAGCTTTTTGGCTGCCATTTCATTAGATTAATTTTTTCAGGGCGGTATATTTTCAATGAAAAGGAAAATTAGGAAAATTATGGGGGAGATGGTTGGAAAAGGGTTTGAGTTGATTTAGATGGAATGGTTGTTGATGTCATTTTATATATATTTTGAGTATCTAAAAAGGATTTTAAAAATAACGTTTTCTGATGGTTGCTTTACATTCCTTACAATAGTTTCTGAAGTATTCAATTCCAACAGCCCGCATGTTTACACATTTATATAATAATTAAGCAAAGGTCTTTCGGTGCAATTGAAAACAAAACGGAGCCAATTTTGTTGCCGTGTGTTTTGCAGAAAAAAAAGATAAAAACATGAAAAGATAAATATGATAGCAGTAAAAGAGAATAAATTTCAATTATGGCGGCAAACACAAAAAGCACAGAGAGCAAAACGTAAAACACATGAAAGTCCGTTTATCTGTTTATCAGTTTATGTGGTACGAAAATTGTGTTTGAACGTGCAAAGCATTAAACAGTACAACAAACTAATTAGAGTTGTAATCGGTTTGCCTTATTAAATAAGATAATTTCTTGTAATTTCTTCATTTGTGCTGAAAACGGTTCAGTGTGAAGTGTAATTGTCAGTTGTTTTGTTTGTAGATTTCGTTTAAGGGGTCAGGTTGATAAATAAATTGTTATGGAAAAATATAAAAATTTTGGATTTATGAGAGATTAAAAAAAAACTTTATTAATCAAATCTCCAACCCTGGTTAGTTGTAATATGTATCGAGGATATGGTTCACGCTATTTTGAGTTTTTCATATTAAGCTAAATTTTTGAGCATAAGAAAAGGTATAACAGTGATGTACTTGCACTCGGGTCTTGAGTTTGTCCATCCATAATAATAAGTTCCAATTATTTATGTATTTGCATTACTGCACAAACATTTATCGCACTTTTGAGGCAATTTGAAAATTAATTGCTTTCAAATGAGGTGACAATAATTGTTGGACTTTAAATCATTACCTTTACAAATTCCGAAGCAGTCGCAAAGCAGTTAAAAATTATTGCATACTAATTAAATTATTTACCTGTGACTGTTTTCATTTGTTATTATTTTGTAATTAATTTCAATTAAAAATTTTGTAATTAGAAAAACACGAGGAAATAAATCAAAGTTGTTGCTATTTCTTGAAGCTTTTTGACTGTTTTCGAGCGCAGCTTGAGTGTTTTGAGTGCTAAAAGTCACTTTAATCAGATAGAATATGAGTTGTTTTTTCAATTATCTACTCTATTTTTTCTAAAACAGAATGATTAATATCATAATTAATTTGATTAATTTGTTGGCATAGCAATTAATTAAAACGTGTGTTTTTACATTATAAACAAGACATCTTTTAAACTTAACTTTGTTTTAGTATAATAATTCATTTTTAAGCTAAAATTGTGAAATTTTCAATGATATTCAAGTCGTGATATAAGTCAGAGTAATATTTTTTTATTATTGAGGAAATTCAATCAAAGACACAGTTTTTTTCAGTTTCATAAATTTTTGTGAACATTTTTGCGACGGCATTTTTATTATCAAGCGCTTATCAATCTCAGGAATCCTCTAATTGCATATGTTATCAAAATTTAGCTGTAATTTACACAAATTTATAAAAATTTTATAAAACTCAACATTTAAATTAAAAATTTTAGTTTAATTTTAACACTTCAATTAATTTATTATTTTTCGTCTGTCCACAACTTTCTATGAGTCAGATCCTGAAACAAGTTAAATATTTTGTACAACATCAAAAACCCATCCAAGCATCTGCTAGCATTAATTGATTTGAGCTACTTAATAATTCGAGCAATATCCACTTGAAACCTTTAAAAGACACTAACAGCCGGCGCACGAGCTCAGGATCATCCTCTTTTTCGGATCAAATTCGGATCAAATTCGAATCAAATTCGGATCAACGATTTGATCCCTATTTGATCCGAATTTGATCCGAATTTGATCCGACTTTGATCCCGTGGGATTTTGTATGGGAAATAGAAGAATGGGAAAAAAGATGATCTTTTTCAGCGCATGAGCTACTTTTTTTCACTAAAAAGATGATCTTTCGGCATCAAAATTTGATCCTGCTATATGGTAGATCAAATTCAGGATCAAGTCGAAAATGTATGAAAATTTCAGTAAATTTAGAATTTTTTAGAAGAAAAAAAAGTTATTATGAAAAATATTCAAAAAATTGAATTGAAATTTAATGGTTGAAATTCAAATTTCAAAAAAAAAATAATATTATTATGAAATTTTTCGAATAATTCAAAGTGAATGTAAAAAAAAAATTAAATCAAAAAATTGGAGTACGGATGATGATGTTCTATTATTAAAATTTTTGAGGGGAATTTTTAAATTTTGTATCGATTTTTTTGGAAAAAATAGAAAGTCACACCAAAATTTCTGATACCAAAATGTTCCATATCAACCCTAGTTTAAATATGAAACTAGTGGAGTTGGGTCTATCAGCTGAGGAGATGTGGCCACTTCTTTGGTTTTTTAGAACATTCCTATACAAAATCAACTTTTGAACGGTACAAGTTAGCGATTCGGTTTCTTCAGCAAAATTGTTAAGAATTATGAGTTGAAAATAGATCATGGTCAGGAGTGGGTGTTCTACCAGCTGGTGGGAGGATCTGGTGGCTCCAGACACTATTTTTAGAAAAATGTTCAGAATTATGTAATTCGTTAAGAAAAACTTAAATTTCATGTTTTGGAAGATGGAACCACCACCTGACCAGGAATATTTCTACCAGATCTTAAGAGAAATATAAGTAAAACATTTTTTTATCGAGCATAAATGGGGACGAGAGATGGCTGAAAATATGCATCTATAGTTCTATAGATTTCTATATATTACCGACTTCAAAAAAAAAACCGCTTTCTAAACATATTTGCCAGCTGGCAGTTTTTTCCTCCCATATTTTGTTCAGTCTTGCAAATATTGAATTTTTTTTTAATTTTTTTAAATTAAATTAAAAAAATATAGACTGTATTTGGAAAGAAGTAAGCAAATATATCAACTGAGTTTAGATAGTTGATACAAATTAATAAAAATTACAGTTTCATCTTTAATTCTTTTTAATTTTTAATTTAAGTTCGGAAGATTGTTCTGTTACCGTTTGAGCCAACGAAAAAATTGTGTTAACCAATAAAGCAATATTCGGGAATCTTAACTAAATTAATCACCATCCAATCCATCTGAGCTGGTGCTGGACCCAATCTTAATAAAAATATTTGCTTTAAATATTCATTTTCATAATTAAAAATTCTTAAAACAGCTTAAGAAAAACTTACAAGACATGAGATTCAACACCTCAACACATAATTTCACTGATTTTTCTGATTTATCTGAAATTTCATGAAAAGTCATCATTTCTTCTCCAACTGATCAAGTGGTTCCAGATTTCAAAATAATCTATATTAAGCTCATCATCTTGTGCATTTTTTCTTAAGACATCAAAGCTCCATCTCAATTTTTCATACTTTTTTCTTTTGATATTTCCCATATATTTTCTCAATGTTATTGTTTTTTTTCAGCATATTTTGCAATTTTGCATGCAATTTATCTGTCAAATCGCGGGGCTAAAGATTTAGGGTTGTGTTGGGACAAAAAAAGATGATCCTTTTGAATAGTTGATCCTACCGAAAATTTGAGCTCGTGCGGTGGATCAGATCAACTTATTTGATCCGGGATCAACTTGATCCGAATTTGATCCGGAGCTCGTTAAAAGGCTGTGAGAGACCAAGTAAATCCACAAAATTCAACTAAATCCATCAGCCAAACATACACACCTACAAACAAAATTATCCAAAAAATATACCATCACACTGTTTACCATCTCTACTTATACCATCACAGCTTAATACTATTATACCATCTCTACCATTACTAACAAAGATAGTTCCTGTAGGCGTGGAAATATATCCGCCGACTTCAAGAAGAAGAAAATTGTTATTTATTTTTTTCGGTGGAGAAACTCCAACAACAAAACTTATTCAATTTCCTAAACTTAATTATATGTTTTCAGGCCGCAGCAAAAAAAAACAATTTATGCCGTGGATTTCAAATGCTGCGAGTTGCTTTGCAGAAAATGCTTCAGAAAAATGTGGAAATTTGTGGAAATTGCGCGCCGAAGGAGAATCAAGGACGAAAGGAGAACATAATGGCTGCTAACTTGATTGGTGGGATTGATTGATTTTTCTAATGTTGTTAGTGGAGTCGTTTGTTTCGCTTCTTTGAAGATTTGCTGGAGTTTTTTGGAGTTGTTTGGATTTATAGGAGCTGTCTGAAGGATTTTTTCTGGTGTGGGGAAATGTTTGTTTTGGTGCTTTTTGCTATGGTGTGCTTTTTATGTTGTTGCTTTTTTGAGGCAAATTAATGGAGAAAGCTCTGGTGAGAAGGAAAATCAATACGAGTGGAATAATTAATTTAAGAATGTTTTTGCTGGCTTTAGGATGTGCTGCTTGGATTTTTGTTTTTGAAAGTCTTAATAATGTATAGATAATTTTGTTTTAGAGACATTTTTTAAATTAAAAAAAAATAGAGTAAAATTTAAAACTTTTCAGATATTTAGACAATTAAACACCAAATATATTCAACACATACAAAATTATCAAAGCAATGAACAAATCACACAAATGTCTTACTTTGATTTCTTGAAAAGTAATATATTTATTGTAAAATATATAACCTTCTCATAAAAATCATATCTTCGAATAAAACATGTTTATCCTTGTTTATGCTCACTTATATGATTTTTTATCGTTGTATAAAAAACATAAAAAATATTTAAAACTTTGCCGAAAAAATTTTCTTTGGGTTACAGGGGTTTGTCTGAAAATTTTATAAGTCGGGTTTCGGAAAGAGTAAATTTCATATTTATAAAGATTGAACACATGATTGAATTTTTTATATACATATTTTTATATTATTTAAAAAATTTATAAAGCCACAATATCCCTGCATCCACAAACGTTTTCCCATTTTCAGTTTTTCCCAAATATTTTTCAGATTTTTCATACAGCAATTTTTTTGGTTGATATTTTTGTTTATTGCAGATTATTATGTTTTATTCTTGCCGGTTTGTTTCAGTTTTAATAAATGTTTATGCATCCAGATAGATCTTCGTTTTTCGAGCACATAAAAGCTACATATCCCACATATCCGACATATTTTGCGATTACCCTACAAATAATAACATGCAATAAAAATGAATTAAGGATTTATTGTCGGAATTAAAATAAATGAGCGTCCTCGAACGTCCTCAAGTGCTTTGGGGAGCGCTTTTAGAGGTTTTTTACTGCAAAAAAAGGTTTTCGTTTGATTTGGGATCTGATAATCATCTGTAAACAAATTTCAGGGAATTTATAGAAAAATAATTATAGATATTAATTTATAAAACTTTTATTTGATTTTTCTTAATCTATACTTTTTTTTATTTTGTTTTAGTTTATTTTGAATTAACAAGTTAAAAATAATACTATTAATCAAATACAAAATAAACTTATTCCGTTATAATGACATTATTAAAAAACATGATTGGCATACAAAAACCAAACCTCAAATTATATAATGTGTCAATATAAAACAAAACTTTGTATCAAATCAAATCACGCCAATTAAGTTGTTAGCGCAAATCTGTACCATGTTTATGTTTTTAACCTTTTGTGCTTTTGTTTGTTATTTTGCATTATGTGATTAAATCATTAATATTTTGTTTCTTCAAAATATGCTTGGATGGTTGATTCGATTTAGCTCAGACTTCTCGTTTAACAAATTTGGTAAATTTAACTCGTCACAAGCTCAAAGATTTAAAATACAACCAAATTCAAACCACACAAAATCCTTTAAAGTTCAAGTTATAGAGGTTGAACCCGCCTTGACAATACACCATAATAATAATATCAAAACACAATATGTATTCAACTTACTTTATAAAATATATTTAATTAACTGAAACAAACGGAATAAGCGCTCGATTTATTTCTTTCTCAAATTTGCGAAATGATTTAATTTCAAGTCTTCTAATATTTTTGACACGATTTACGAATTAACAGCAAATTGACGGTATTGTGTTGCAAAACAATCAAATGACTCAATTTTGCACAATTTATTTTTCATTTTTGTTTGTTTAACAAGATTGAAAGAGATTTTGATATAAAATTTCAAAATTTATTAGTAATGGAGCAATTTTGAAATTGAGACATTTTTAGTCATAATTTAATACCATTTGACAATGTTTTGATATTTATAGGAACAGAGGGATAAAACAGTTTTTTCAAAAAAATTATTGCACATCAAAAACTCAAACAATGCATTGACTTAGCGAAATCGAAATCCAACAAGCAAAACAATTCCAACTGCATAATTAAGCCATAAAATCCTCTTCCCTAAACATTTCAGACTTTCTTCCAAAAAATATCAGCAAATTACCCTTAAGCTACAGCAAAGTGTAGCGGTGCATTTGAACTAAAAAACTGTAATAAACTACAATAAACTGCAATAAAAATGTAAAAGAAGTTAGAAACAACCAGCTCCAAAAATTAATTAAGTGCTCCATAGGCGAAGAGGTCGATCAAGCTCGTCAAGTTGGCCTGGCAGCTACAACCTTCAATTTACAGAGATGCACTGTAAGAAGTAAGATCATTTTCAAATTTTATATACGACTTATCAAAGATCTAAAAATCTTTATTTTCACCAGTGCTTGAGAAAACTTTCCGCAGACTCTTTGCAGCTTTTATTTAATTGAATATTTATCCTCTGGAAATAAATGCCATAAAAGTAACACTTCACTCGATTTGAAAATTGTTATTTCGAGAAATAAAAAAAAAGCATTAAAAGGCACACAAGCGATCGCTTCTTCAAGTTCTCCAAAGAATGGCAAGAAACTCTTTGGCTGATATTTCAATTCTCCACTTCATACGTTCTGCAAGTAAACTCATTTTTCAGTTCTTTGGGCTGTTGAGCTGCACACAAACATAATTTAGTGTAATTTAACTGTCAGAATAAAATTATTAAGACATCACGAACAGCCAAAAAGCTGGTGTTCGTTTATAACATAATGAACGTTGAGCAAAAAACATTACTGAAAACTTGGAAATTCTTGAGGAAAGTATTTGATACATTCTTCTCTGACGAGATTTTGAAATCAAATTTTGGTTAGCGAATTAAAAAAAGCTTTATGAGGCAATTTTAGTAAACTTAATTGTTATAAAATTGTTCTATACTCTCTCAGTACTTAGCTGAATGTCAAGGCATAGAGTCAAGGCTTTGAATCAAATTGGGTTAGAGAAGAACACATTATTGCAAGTGCAAGGAGATAGTGACCAAAATTTCAAGGTAACTTTAATTATTGCAATAACATAACGTATGTAACAGACAAAGGTTTACGATAAACGAAGTCATATTATCGTCAATTTAATTTAGAAGAAAAGGTAAATAGCATCATGGAAACTGATTTAGAGTTTCCAGGACAACTTTAGCTAATAATTTGTGGTCAAAACCTGAAAAATAAAAACATTAGGTTGCTTTATTTTTTGCTTTTTCTGAAAGTGTTGCTACAACTAATTTTCCTGCTTATAAAAATTATAATAAAACATGACCATAACGGCACGTGAAAGCAAATTTAATGCAGTTTACGTGAAACTTTTGAAGAATTTACACATTTCATAGAATTTAATAGTGACCTAGCAAACTGCAGCACAACTTAAAACTTTTATTAATGACTTTATTAATTTCTTAAACGAAGAAATTCTTTACAGGCAGTCTGGATTGTTTTAAGTGTGATGTTATATTAGCTCAGTTGCTTGAAGTGCTTCTACTCTTTACAACTATCTGATATCTCCATCTTCTAGAAAATCTACACGAAATTCCATCCAACTTTCCCAACAAAGGGTTAAAAAGAAAATTTAGTGGTATCTTCTCTGCAGAACAATTTAAACAATTTGATGGCGGCTCGACTGCAAACACGTACAATTCGCATTAATTTCAGTTTGTAATTTGGACTTGCTAAGTGAGCATTAAGGAGAAGTTTGCAATGTCGACTTAGAACAAGATTTTTATGGGTGCGAGAAAATAATGGAAGAACGAAGAATCGAGAAGTTCTACAATAAATGATTTTGGATGGTAAAGTAGACGTTTGATAGAAATTTAACAGACTTTCTTGATTGTCTAAATTATTATTAGAAAATCATCACACAATTTTTTCTTAAATAACATAACTATTGTTGTAAAGTTTTTAATTGATTTAAACACAGGGATCATAAAAAAATTTGACCCATTTCATATAATTTCTGGATACTTATTAAATTCCTCTGATATTTTGAAAAACTCATAAAATCTCACCAAACACCAACACATAATTCTCATCAAAAAACGTGTAAACTTTTAAAACATGAAATTCTGCCAGAGCAAAAAATCTGTACCAATTATCCCCAAAACATTTTTCTAAGGCCCCAGCAAAAATCTCAAATTGATTTTTTATGCAAAACTGCTCTCATCCTCAAAACACATGGATCTTTTCATCAAAACAAAGAGCCCAGAACAACGGACATAATCACTATATTAAAACCTTTTTTGCTGGGCCATCGTGGCCTGCTGAAGCAAATAAAACCTTCGGTTGGCAGACCCTATAATTACTTCGGGCTTACCGAACAACCCAGCACACAACTAATTCTTACAAACTCTTTAAGAGTTTTGCGTGTTTCTTCAAAGGAACGAGAGGGTTGCATGATTTCTAAGGAATTGTTCAAGAAAATCCTAAAAAAGATATTCAAATGTGAAAGTTTGTAAAACAGTTTGTTTCAATCATCTAAAAGATTTGAAAATGGTAATGTCAGCACTTTGAATTTATTGTTGAGGTAACTCTAATTTTGTAAAAAGAAATTAATTTTGAACAACCAACCATTTATGTTTCCATTTTTAGGCTTTTTGTAAGTTTTTGGAATAATTAATTATAATTATTAATAATAATTACTTTATCTGGGCACTGCTAAAATATTTAACTGTAAATTTAATAAAATTCTAGAATTCTGAAATAATCAGTTGAGATCTTGTCAAATAAAATCAATGCAAAAATTAAGATTTGAAAATATTTGTAATTAATAAACTCAAATCATCAGCACCATTATTACCACAAAAGTATTTTCTATGAGTGTTTCCTCATTAATATTTTATCAATTTATGGACCGTTTGTGGCAAAAATTTATTACACGCAATACTCGCATATATTAATATTTTATCAATTTGTCCAAAAAATCATTCACGATCTTTCGCAAGTCTCACAACATTCGCAGCTCTTTTGATTTCCCGAAAACTTCGAAAACTCCGAAAAACTCCTAAAGCGAGCAAAACTTTGATTCACTTTTAATTAAGTAATTTCGCGTTTCGAGCCCCAAAATAAAATTATTGTTTAATTTTTGTTTTAAAAAAAATGTGAAAAATTGTTTAAAACACGAGCAACGTGAATTGTTGTACTAAATCTGCAATGTTTGTGAATTATTACGAGCTTTGTGAGCTCTTGCCAGTTAATTGAGCAATATTTCAGTTTCAACAGTTTAAAGACTCTGGCGCGGCCAAACATTTTCCGTTTAACATGATTTCAGTATTCGCAGTTAATGATGGACCGCCGATGGCCACAAAATTCGCCAGTTTTTGCTGTTTGGAGGTTTGTGGTAATGTTTTCGAGAGTTGGCTGAAAATTAAGACATTACTTTGTTACTTTGTGTTGATTTTTTTTGAGTTTAAAGTCATTTATGGTAAAAATCTTGGTTCAATTAATTCAATTGAGAAATTAGTTCATGATTTGGACTTGCTAACATATATATTGTAAATTCTAGACATAATTAATCCAGCTCGAACTTTCAGTAAGAATAACAGAATTCGCTCACTTCAACCTTTTCAAAACTCTTTCATAACAACCTCATCTCCCAAGCCTTCTCTAACTACCAGCATATACAAACATTTAAAGATCCAGTTCAATTGCCTGCAAGCATAAACAACAGTTTAAGCGTGCATTAAGTTTGATTGATTGGTTATGATGTGTTGTGACCAAAAATTATTGAAAATAATAAAACAAAAATTTAAATAAAAAGTGCAAATTAAATTAATTTTAATGTTGCAATTTAGCAATTTCAGATATTTATTCACATACCCGAGATTTTTCTTTAATTTATTAAATGTCAGTTTTTTTGAGTTTTTCTTGGAACTTTTGGCAAATGACTGAATTATTGCCAAAAATTATTGAAAAGTACCAATTTGAGTGAATTAAGTAAATTAACCGAAAAATCCATTTTATGACCAAAATAATTAAGTGACCAAAAATTATTATAAAGTAGTTTTATTCATTAATTATTTCAAAAAACCGAAAAATGACATTAAAAACTTATGGAGTGTATTTAATAATTTAATTGATGGTTTTGCAGATACATGGACTTCCATAATTTGAGAGAAATTTAATTAACACAATGCCATCAGAAGCAGGCATTCAAAAATTCAAACAGTTCAATTCAATTTTGTGAAACACAAATGATGTTTTTGCTTTTGCAACAAACGACAAACAACAAATAAAATACAGCAGCAGCTTTTTCGCGGTAATCCACCGAAATTCTTCCGAAATTTATGATGATTCAATTTTCGTGAATGCAAACCTATAATTTTCAATCGAAACATCAAAATATGAAATTAATTTGGAATTAATGGAAATGAAAACATAAAATTGAATTATAATTTCTTAATTTTTGGGCCAGTTTTCAGTATTCTTAAATTTGAAATTTTTGAAAGATATTTTTGTGAGAATTTAATTACAGCTAAATTCAACTGAATTATACTTTCAAATTGATTTTTTGAAGGTAAAATTGGTCGAATGTTGTTTTGTGGAACGATTAGGACGGTTATTAAATTATTAAATTGAAAATTTTGGAGCAAAAACGATAAATCTTCAAGTTTATTGATATTTTTTTATCATTCTAGAATTCTCATACTAGGGGCCTTTGAATAAGTTTTTGAAGTAAATAAATTTATGATACATTCCACAAAAAAGGCTTAAAGAAGAAAAACAGTCTTTTTCAGGATTTGAACCAAAATAAGCAGATAAATGCATTAAACTTTTTAAGAACAAAAGTTTCATCTCTTAAAATTAAGGATGATTTTTGAATTTTATGAAAAAAATATAACAACTTTAAAAACTCAAAAAGTGATAAAATTATTTAAATCCACAATAAAATTTTAATTAATTTCACCCAAAACTAATAAAATAACTCACCTCTTCTGATTAAAAATCAATTCATATGCCAGGAAAAAATAATACTTATGCCTGTCGGTGTAGATCACAAAGAGATCATTTCACAGTTTGTTCCTGCTTAGAAGTATATTTCTAAGATTCTTTATTATTTAGTTATTTCTTGGATCTTTCCAATTGGAATTTCCAGCTGAGTTGAGAATCATTATGTTATTATTATTTTTTAGGTAGGAAATACTCATAGTTTGAGAATATGGAAAGAATTTATTTAATGACTTCATTTTCTTTGGTTTTTTGATTTTATCACATTTTTATGTGTGGATCCAGCAATATCTTATTTTTAGTTATTTTTGTAAAGTTCGTTAAAAATTGTTTAAGTAGACTTCTGCAGTTTTTGTATTATTCTTGATGTCATATGAATTCGTCTTAAATTTGAAAATTACATAAAATTTTTTGTACATTTGATTCCATTAATAATAAAAAACTTTTCAACCATAATAGAGACAATCTTGCAAATTTCCTAGTTTACACCTCGATAAAACAAAATCAGATAATATGTTATCAAGCAGTAGGTGTTAAATTTCATCTCAAGGTGACTAATCAATTCTTTTCTTTAGTCGGCCGAAAAACATATAAAATAATAAACTTGTTTTGATAAATATCAACCAATTTATTTTAATTAAAATTTGAAATTAGATATCCAATCTGAACATTCAAAAATATTTACAAATACAATTTCGTCGATCGACTTCTAAGTTTTGCTTATCAAACTTAAACAGAAACTTTAAAATATTTATATGTTATAAGAACTGATATTGAAGTATTAAAAAACATTAAATATCTCTGATGACTTTTGAGTTTTCGTATATGTTTAGTTCTCTTATGCAATATAATATACGACCGACGATTCCAAAATTATTAGAACCATCAAAATTCCTCAAACTTTTTACCGAAAAACACACAAGTTTTGATAAAATCAACAAAATCGAAGAAGTGTGCTCAAAAAGATCAAAAAACATGTAGAATGTTAAATGAAATTGAAGTTTTAAGGCTGAAAATTTGCATGAGCATTAATTTTATTGACTGCGTCAGATGAATCACAAATACCACTAATCTAAAGTTATTCTGGTAAATTTTGTTTTTGAAGTGCAAAACGAATAGAACATTTAGTTGTTAAATTTACAGATAAGAGAATTTAGAAATATGTAAGGAAGCGATTTTTGGGCTCTCGGGTGTCTTGAGGCTCTATAGTAACTCAATTAGTAATTTAATACTTTTTTTGTGTTTAACGAAAACCTCAAAGAATTTACAAAATATTACATAATTCCAATATTTCTCCGCTCAAATATTGTCCGAAAATATTAAATTACCTCCAAAAATCAATTCCAATCAATTCTTCCATTAATCGACCAGTCAGAGTGGACATCAAAACCATCCAAAAAGCCATTCATAAGGTAAGCGATATTTTATTCATAACTTAATTGAGTTGTTCCTGCACACTTTAACTTTTTAACTTTTTTCTTTATAACTTTATTTAATTCCAAAAGTCGTGCACAGCCAAACACAATTTAATTTATGATATTTCAATCGATTTGTTCCATTCCGATTTTTTATTTTGTTGAAACTTTTGTTTCGATGTTTCTGTTCACTTTTTGCCTTTTTGAAATTTTGAGGAGAAATATTGAGGGAAAATGATTTATTACATTTTTGGTTGCTTTCTTGTTATTTTCGATGTTAAATATAATTGGTTTTGATTTTTTTTATTCTTGAATTTATCAGTTAGCGGCTTTTTTGAAAAATGAGTTTTAATATTTAATTTTGATGGAAAACGTTTCTTGATGAAGATGTGATATTTTATGTCGATTATTTATGACTTTTCGTTTCAAAGGACCAAAAGTTCTGTTGGTTTTAATTGAAAATGTCAGTACAAATATAATTTTAAGAGAAAATACTTCTCAACTCTGAAAACAAAATTATCGAAAATAACTCAATAAAAGAAAAATTCTTTAATTTTATCGAATAAATAATATTTATATTTATTTTATCAGTTTATATCAGCTATAGCCTTATTACATCCAATTCTATTTCATTCACATAATTTACTTAAAGTGTTTTTGTATAATATTCTAAATTTACAGTTTTCAGAAATTCATTATTGGAATAATAAATTCTAGGATAATTTTTAGCATTTTTTCTGCCAGTTGTTGAAACTTTTTTAATTTAATTTATTTTCTCTGTCACTTTGAATTTCATTTTTACAACTTTTTTTTACAGAAATTAATATTGAAAATCGTGTTTACCAAAATGCCGGGATTATAATTTTTTGTACTTTTTACTCATAAAACAAATTGAAATTTTTAATTGATATGATTTATTTTTATTCAGTTTTTACAAATTTCTTCGTTTCGTTTCATCAAAATTATCAAAATTTAACTCTTGAATAAATTTATTTCGTAATATTGCACAAATTTAGACGAAAAAACAACAAAAGTTATCTACAAAATATAAAATAATATTGCATATTCCGAAATGTCTTCAAAAAGTTCTGATAAGTTTGTCTTTCGTTGTATTTTTAGTCCAGAAAATCATTAATTTCAACTAATTTCCATTAATTTTGAATTTTCAATCACATTATTCATCAAAAGTACGATGACGATCAACTCTTTTTCAAGGTGTATTATTGATGTATACTTCAAAGTGTACTCAAGAATTTCTGCACTCGGGAACTTTTTCTGTCTGACTGTCTATTTTTTTATTATTATTAATTTCCATTATAATAAATGAATGATTTATTTTTGAGTTTTTGAGATCAAACATCTTCGTTCTCATTTTGAACAACAAAATCGTTGTCTTTAAATTTCTTTTATCAAAAATTTCACCTACAAGTTCCATAAATTGATCATTTTTCTACGCAAGTTTTTATATAAATATATTTACACAAATCACTATTATTGATATAATTTATTAATTCTTAGTAGTAAGAGTAGAGATATTTTTCAGCTACTGTTTAAAGATTTTAGTGGGTGAGTTGAAGGTTGAGCTTGTTCTTTTCAAAACAATCGCGCTCCTCAACTCTGATAGCTTCTTTTATATATTAATTGAATAAATCTATTTTTACAAGGAAACCAAGTAAAGAAAGGAAACGAAAGTCTTTAAGTTTACTAAAAATTAATATTTACAAAACTCTATAAATTCCATAAATTACATAAATTATTCCTGATTGCATTTCTCCTCCTTTTTAACAATCAAAACGTCACTCAAGTTGTTTTTCATCAAATTGCAGTAGTTTTGATAGTTGTGGGCAATATTTCACGTGTTATTGTAGAGCAGTGATTCTATGCTAAACGGATTAGGGCGGAGACTGTTGCGGTTAACGTCACCGCTACTTCCATCCTCGATTAGGTGGTCAGTGCTTTCTCGGCGCTTCATCGTGCAATCTTCAGGCTCATCATCGGAGTCGTCAGCTCCACCCACAACGTCAATTGGGTCGTTATCATCATCATCATCGTCTTCACTGTCTGATGAATGATGTGACATTGGTTGACCACTTCGATGCTGGGAAAGATACTCAGCTTTTAGAGCTTCTAGATCTACGGATATTCCTTTGGCTCGAAGTTTGCGGGCTTGACGTTCAAGGGCTTTGGCTAGCTTCTTTCTACGACGTGATCTGGAAGGAAAATATGATGATTAGAATTTTGTTTAAGTATTTCATCTAAAAAATGACGAAAGATTGTCATCTTAATTTTAAATGGTAATGCAAACACTTTGATAGTTAACTCACTTTTCTCTGGCCTTGAGTTCATTTGGAGGTATTGGTTCACCGGAACAGGATTGTGGATGAGCGTTGTGAGCAGGTCGTCCAGGTCCTTTTTTGGTGTGTTCCTTTTTTCGCCATTTTGCGCGTCTATTTTGGAACCAAACCTGAAATTATTCAAAAAACCAAAATTCGTCAGTTCAAGTTTTTTTCAAAGTTTGAAGTGAAAGCTAATTTTGCAATGGAACTAAATAGAAATCTAATCAAAAGTAATAAAGTAATAAGTGTGATGATTGATTTCATTCTAAACGATGAATTTTAAGGCTTTGTTTGGTTATTGTGGAAAAGTTTGTGTGCAAATATTAACTTAAAGACTAGTCAAGTGATATGGGAATATTTGTTTTGCCAACAACACTGCATTACTTTTATTGCTCAGCAAACAAATCCAACATTTGAATGATTGTGGTCACGTGTTGACTTATATTGCCTTTGAACTAATAGAATTATTGAGTAGGAGAAGTCCCTATGCATTCAGCAAAGAATTCTTTCTTTATCTCTATTTGATGTTGAATCTGACAAATTTGAATCAAAGCCCAAAAAAGAAGGCGTTTCAAAACTTTTCTCTCATTAAAGTTAAATCAAAAATATTCCCAGAAGACTTTAATCTAAATATAATCGCCTCAAAACTATCAAAAATCCTATAAAAACGCAAAATTTCAATTATGAAACAATTTTTCTCAAAAAAAAACTAATTATGATGTTTGTCAGTTTGCCGGCAAAGTGTTTATTAATTTTTCCATTTTTCATTATGAAACAGTTTTACGAATAATAACCAAATCCACTCCCTTTTCGTGTCAGCGTTTTTCATTTTGCGCCTTTTCCATTTGTTTGAATGAATTTTCGTTATTTTATTAATTTTACGAGTTACATTTATTATTTTTATAATTTTCCAGCAGTCCACAGAGAGATTCGTGGAAATAAAAATTAATTTCATTTTTACACCTTTTATGTCTTACTTAATTACAGACGATTGTGGTGGAAATGTACAATTAAAGTAAGTTTCCCAGGAGAAGGCGTTAGAGCTGGATGATTGATTTTGTTTGCGGTTTAGGTGGTTTATTATAGGCTTTCGTGGTTTATTGGGGTTTGTTTAGATATTTTGTACTAACTATTTTGTAAGGTTAACTCAACAAAATGAATGATCTTTAATTAAGTCACAATTATTTCTAAAAACTGAGTTTATTACATTTCTCCAAAACAACCTAATAATCAATTGCCATCCAAATATTCAACCCAAGAGAGCAGGTAACCATTCAAACTATCAAAGGCCATTAAAGTCATTCAAGCGCATCTCTTCCTCACAATATACAATCTGACTTAAACTGCCTATGTCCATGACTATGCAGGCCAGCAAAACAATTTAAACTATGTAGTTATTGACTAGAGCCATAGTAAATTAAAATGTAGAATAATCCAAAGTATGTGCTTCGTTAAAAACTACATGAACACATGGAAAAGCATAGAAAGAACATAGAAATGAATTATAATGTTAAGGAAAAATTGCCCTTTTATTAATAGTCTAATAGAGACATTTAAACGGGCAATATTTCGATGCACGCGATAGTTGTGTACCTGCTTGCTTTAACAGCAAACTTAATTATTAAAATTTTAATTTTTCCTTGCGAGAAACTTGTAAGAAAATATTTGCACAAAATTATTGTTGGGTTATTGAAAAATAAGGAGTTTTCCTTGTTTTTTTGTATGCTTTAAGGAATTAATTGGTGTTCTCATTTTAGACAGTGTGTGAAAGGTCTTTAACTCAAAGTAAGTTCAAGTAGCCAATTCAAATCTATTACGAAAGCTCTGATGCTCTAAATTGTGAAAAGCTCAATGACCATAATGTTCCAATGTTCTCAATATCAAGGCCCCAAATATTCAATTAATTTAATCATATTCTACAAAAAACTAAATTCATTCTACATTATTAATTTTATCAAGTTATATTGTATTTTCCCGGTTCTATTAATTCCATAAATAGTAATTTTCCATAATTCGCTGCAACCCAAAACAATTGTTGTTAATATTCATATTCAAACGTCAAATTGTTTTTTGTCATGAACCAACAAAGAGTTGCCTTGCTTTTCTACTTTTTTCAGTTATTCAGTTATTTCAGCTTTTCCCGCTTGATTGAAAAATTTCGTGATTCTTATAATTAAATCGGCATAATTCGCTTCTTTGACGATCGAGCCTCATGAAAATTCATAGCCAGTTTTATTACATGATTGCTGTTTGCCGTTCATGTCGTTCCATATTTCAGTGTTGCTGTTTTTGGTTTGATTTTTGGGTAAAATTAAGTCATTATGCGCGGTAAATACAATTCCCAACTATGAGCTGGTAATGGATGTAATTAATTGATCAAAAGTTGAACAGATTCAACTTCGCGAGTGTGACTACTGACTACTGACTAGGAACTAATAAATGATTGTAGTATTTGCTTCATATTCGTGAGTTACCAGTCCCAGAGTTTCTCAAACCACTTGAAGTTGCTACAACAAGCCATTACCCATATTACCTGTCACAAGTGAACTATACCAAGCGAACGATACAAGAATACAAATTAATTAGGACCGAAAGCTTGGCTGGTAATTTGGTGTAATTCCCCTAATTCTCACAAGTTAATTGTTCGAATTGTTCAAATTGGATATATTGTGTTTTTGTGGGTAATTGTGACCAAAATAAAGCGGAATTTATACTATTTTGGGTTTTGTTACTTGGTTGCTTTTATCATCTTTTATGCTTTTGATACTTTGATATTTCCGGATTTGTTACTTTTCATACTTCTGGTATTTATTATGCTATTTAGTTTTGTTTGTGAGGTTAGATTTGCTTGCTTTTGAGAATGGATTCATCAATACAAGTTGCAATTAGCGAGTTTATTGTGTTGCAGCAACGCAAATTGCGTTGATTACTAAATAATTGCGCCAGAGGATATTAAGCTAACAGCTATAAAGTGCATTTTTATACACAAATTGTAAAATGGCGTATTATACTTGTGTCTTAAAGCAGTTTTTTAAAGCCCATGTTTCAGCAAAATGGCGCATTTTAGATACAGTTATAAGAACAGACAGAAGACATGAACTTATAACTTAACTTTCTAGTATTAAGTTGCATATTTGGCCACGTGGTATAGTTTGAGGTTAAGGTAGAATTAATTAGTGACAAACCATCAATCTAATTTTTCGAGTTAATGCAAAACTTGAGTGAAAATGTGCTTGCAAGCTAATTATATAATTAGAAAGGCGTCTTAACTCTTACCGCAACTCGGCTCTCCTTCAGGTCAAGTCTCATGGCTAGTGCTTCCCGCATAAATACGTCTGGATAGTGACTGGCGGAGAAAGCTCGTTCCAGCTCTTCCAGCTGCCACGAATTAAAATTGGTTCTAGATCTTCGTCGCTTAGATGCGCTGCTTTCGTCATCACCATCTGCAGCTGATCCTGGAAAGAGATGGAAAAACATTAGATTTGTTTTCGAGATAGATTTGTTTTAAGTGTTTTTGCGCGGGAATATTGTCTGTTTTTAAATGCACAATTTTGTTTTCAGATCCACTAGCTTTGAAGTTGAGCCGAATATTGTGGGAAGCGGTGAATTTTTTAGATTGTCTGTAATTTTCATTAATCAGAAGTTTTCAAATTTTTCCATCGAAATTTGAAATATTTCAAAGATTGTAAAGATTTTTATGGGGTCATTTGAATTATTTTTATAAATTGAAAATTATGTAAAATGGAGAAATTTAAAATTGAGTACTTTTAAAATATTTATTTTCTTAAAAGCTCCTGTAATTTTAAATCAACCCAGAAAAACCAAATAATGAATTATTCAATTCTTTGCCAAAACTAATCATTTTCACTTTTGATAAGCTATCAGTTCCTTCAGCTGTCTTGCTCGTCAAAAGATTACAACTTGCATGCAAAAATCAAAATTTGTTTGATTTATCTGCGTCTTAATTTCAATTAAAATCAATTTAATTGTTGTGTCTACAAATTGCATTTATTGAAATTATTCAAAACATTCGGTATATTTGCAAAACACAAAGATTTATGCATTTTCTGTGAATCTGGAAATAATTGATTAAGCTTTAGAATATTACAGCAATGTTAGTAATTAATATCAAAAGACGTGAATAACAACAAAATCGTTATATTGGAGTAAAACAGCTAAAGCCCTCGCTTCATGCTGATATTGCATTTTATGGTTTATTGAAGAAGATTTAGAATTATTTACTCAAATTGCATACTTGTTGGTGAAATTTCCATGAAAACAAAATTTTCCAGAAATTCTATTTTCCGAAGCAAACTAAACGATTCATTTAAATTATTTATGTATATGGAAATTTTCTATTCAACAAACACAATCTGGTTGTGATACTGCTGATATGCCTCTGCAAATGCCTTGTAATGCCTCTAAATTGCACTGTAATTGTATGCAATATAAATGGCATAATAATACATATTCTAGTAATTTGTAATTAGATACAATAGCCATATATTTTATTTAAACTTTACTCGGTTTTGCATCGTGGGGAAAATGTTTGGGAGTTCTGTAGTTAGTGCGCTATGAGATTAAGGTGTAAAAATGTGTAAAGCTATTTTTATCTGACGCTACTAAATTTTTTATAATAATTAATAAAGATTATGATATTTTGTACTAGCTTTATCAAGCACTTAAAAAATTCAAAGATTAAATGCTTTTATAAACCGCTTCCTAGTCGACCCTCAAACCAAAAATCACAGTTGCAACGAATGCACAAGCCGAATGATAAATTGTGAATTGTATTAATTATAAATGAGTTTAAAATGCCATTCAATGGACAATGGCAAATACATAATTTATGCCAAAACCGGGCAGAATTAATTGGCGAGCATTGCCAGCTGTATAACTGAACTGTCTATAGAACAACTAAAATAATAGTAGACCAGTTGAAAAATTGGATAGTTGAATAAAAAACAATAATGGCTTTCCCATTTCTCCATTTTTCTTCATTTTTCCATGAATTTCTTGAAAAAAAATAACTATAAATGATTCCATTTCCTGACAGTTCAGTGCCATATGCTAAAGGGGCAGCAGCATACATTGCTCTCCATCAACTTACTAACAACAAATTCAATAAACTTATTATGATTTTATGACTGTAATTATTGCATGGTAAAAATGGTAAAAAACCAATCAACAATTAAATTAACGATATTTTGGTCGATGATGTTTGATAAATTGTCGGCCATAAACTGGCGCGTATATTCACGGAATCCATCATACCTTAAATAAATGAATTTTACGCATATGATTAATAGACAAAAGGCAATTTAATTTTGTTTCATTTTGTTTAAGTATTTTGTGTTCTGTTTTGTATAATAATTTGGCTGAGTGATGATCGCACGCATTGAAATGGGTTAGGTTAACAGATTGTGCGGCAAAAAAGCAGCTTTTTACATGGAAGCATTGCGATAATCGAATTATTGATTGGTTTTGGCAGGAGCGGGGGGAGTATTTAGCATATTTAATTAATTCAGTTTCTTAAACGTCAATCAATGGACGTGAAACAATCATGGATTAAAACCCATACAAAACTTAAGACAATAATTAAAACATCTAACAACTTACAACCCCTCCCTCCACAAACGATAATCGTTTATAAATTAATTTGTCTCACTGATTGGAAAAAAGACCTGAACCCACATACTCATTTTACCTTTTGTTTGTTCAACGATTGAAAAATTATCTTTTTCACGAGGAAAAATAATTATCAGACCGATTGACTGTTTGTACGTAATTATTTTTATTGACTTTCAATCAAATTTAATTTGGATAAATTTTGATAAAAATAATTTTCTGTGGCTTTTTTGATAAATTACTGGAGTAATTGGAATAATTGGAATATCTCGAATAATTATATTGCTGTTTGCAGTGCAATCAATCATGCGTGCTGATAAGGGAAAACAGCTTTTCGGTTGGTTTCGCGGATTGAATTATTGAAGGCTTAATGGAGTTATAATTAGTGGAGAAAGGTGCCCGATTGATGGATTGCTTGGGGAACTAATGAATAGTTAATATAATTAAAGGCTATTTGGATTGGTGATAGTTTTTTAGATTTATTGTTTTTAAAATATATTTTTGGGGACTTGTGATGGCGATTTATTTTAGTTTGATTATATAGGCAAGTAAAAAAATTATATTCCAATTAAACTGAAAATTTTTCAATCAACGTTTTCATTGAACAGATTTGTTCATTTCTTTTCTTCTCTTATACAATACAGAGTAAGATGAATACTTTTCTTAGATAATTTCCTTTCATCGCCTTCAAATACATCGGTTAACTATTTCGATTGTGAAATCAATTACATTCTTTTCACTACTTTAATTGACAGAAATCAATAAACCCAAATTAACACCAAGTAACTCCAGAGTTCAAGAAATCCAGAAAAATAAACAATTTAACCTCTTTCTCCGCAAACAAACCAAACATTCCAAATAAATTACCGAATCACGATTACCTTTAATTTGAATAAACTCTCAACTTACTCAACTAACTCGCATGCTCCATCAATTCACTCGAATGTGAAAAACCAAATTAAAAGTAAACGCAAGAAATAATTCAAAAAAACACTCGGAAAACACTGAATTCACCCTACAGCCTCTCATTACTTTGACATATTAAGACATTTCTCATGTTTGATTTGCGCTTAGTTGTTGTTCCCTTTGAAAATGGTAAATTGCAGTATTTTCCGTGTAAATCAAGTCTTTAAATCATTTAAATGTATTTTAGGCATTTCAAGCATTTGCTGCATTTGCACAGACAAGTCATAATTCCGCCAACCACCATTTACCATAAGTGCAAGCATAAGTGACTGCACAATGCTGTGCCTCAATTCCATCGCCGATAAAATACAAACAATTTTCGAAAAATGATTATTAAGATTATTAACTATATTAAGTGTATTAAGACCTAAAAGCAAATGATTATGGTATAACAGGAATAAAGGCGAACAAAACAAAGTGCAAGATAATAACTTAATGATCAGTTATAATGCTGTGTAGAAGATGTAGGAAATCTTAATGTAATCATATTTGTATCTCAATGTGAAAAGTATATTCACGCCTTAATTGAAATAAAATGATATTTAAATTAAAGTGATCGCGCGTTTCGAAGGAATTGGGATGAGGAGAATGGAGGATTTATGTTTGTTTGGTACAAAGTTTTATTCTATGGTTTTATTCTATTTTATATATTGTAAGACAATAATCTCATGAGGCCAACATCTTGAAGAGATAAGAAATTTCATTCAAAATTTGAGCATTAGACAAATTTAACACCTTCCCCATTTCGGCCATCGCTTCCCATAATTGTTCACCACTCCTCAAGAAAATTAGTATTCATTCAAATCAAAATTTTTTCTTCAAATGAAGCAATTAACCAGCCACGAAAAAATTTCCATAATTATAAATCCATTAGCTCTATAAGTAGCCGCCAAGACATCAATCTGCTTCAATCTATTAATTAGCACGTCTAATTGCAAATTACTACAAATTACAAAAAAATATGAAAAAAAAACCAGAATATTATCGGAATATAAGCCTTTTCTATTAATTAAGAGTTAAACATCGAATATTCATGAAATTCCATTTTATTTCATGAAATTCATTAATAACCAACCAAATTAATTGAAAATTTATTCAAATTCCATGTGGAATCTGTCCAATCCAACACGTTTGCTTGTTAAAAGTTTTGCATAATTTTGTTAATTTATTTTGTATCAAAAATCCACAGAAAATTTGAAGAAATATATTTTAAAGTTTGACGGGACATCAGTTAATGTGGGAATGATTAATTGTGCAAGATGTCATTAATTTTTTATAGTTTTTCTTATAAAAATGTTGTTTTTTTAATCATTAACTGAATTATGTTAAGTGTGCTGAATATGTAAGTTTTTTAGTTTTCTGGATTATTATTCATAAATTTATTAATTTGACTTCTTGATTGATTAAACCCATTACCTACAAATAATTGAGTGCATTTTTTGCTATTTATTATTAGTCATTTAAATAAATCATAATTTAGCAGCAAAATAAAAAATTCAATTATATTTTCGCTATGCAATTCTCTTGAAATTGTAAATAAATTGAATAGACTTGAGAAATCGCTAAAAAATCAGTTGCATGAAACGTCAGTTTTTGAATAAATATTTTTTCTTGTAAATTAAATAATAAATTAACATTTAATTTCCTTCTGATAATTGAAATTTATTCTCCACTCATTTTGAATGACTTTTGCAATCGATCAATCATTTGTTGGAGAGAACTGGGTTAGATGATCGCTTTGAATGACGATTTTTAACATAAAATTGAAAGAACTTAATTTTTTCTAGTAAAACGTGACATTCTAAGAATCAACGAAATACTAAACCAAAATATTCTATAAACATACAACCGACAAATGGATATTTTTTATTAAATCTCATCATTTCACGGCTATTCAATAATTCACAATGTACAATTTAATCAATAAATTTCAATTTCCAGCTCCATTATTTGTTGATCAAAACAATATTTAAAGATTTATCGTGGACTGGTTGCTAAAACTAATAAATCAAACAAAGCTCAATAACTAAAAGAGTTGAAAGAGCACATTTGGGGTCAATTCAAGTCAATTGCAAGTATTGATGCATTGAACACATTAAACACTTGAGTTATATGAATTATTGGAAGTTTATTAAAGAATCTCAAAGCGAAAATAAAGACATTAATAATTGTTATCGATTTTGAGCGTAAAATTGCCTTCAATTACTGTGCGGTCAAATTAAAAATATTTTATTTGTGATGATTTGTGAGCAAAAATATGAAAAATAAATCCGCGATGAGAATGTTATTTATTGATACCGAGCAACGCATATATAAACCCTTTAAGATTTAAAAACTGTAAATTGCGGTTCTTTAACAAGAAAGTAATTGTTCTTTTCAAAATGAAGTTATTATTAACTTTTTTGGAGATTTATGAGTAATTGAACACATTTCTCCTGAAAATTCGCAATTTATTTAATTATGAGAAAGTTTTGCCGAAAATTATTTCCCAAAGAACTTCCCGTTAAAAAATGATTACCTGCTTTCAACTTTTAAATTTTTCAAGGCAACAAATTGTTAAAAAATATACAAATAAGGAACCAACTTTTCCACTTTTTTGCCACAGTTTTCATAATTGTGCCTGAAAAATGACGAGCAAATGAGGCAAAATTATTATGTTGGCTGATTGTTTTGCGTGCAGTCGGTAATTTGTGCCGTTAAATATGATTTGAACACATTCGGGGATTTTACAAAAAACATTAAAGAATGTTTTAAGTGATTTCGTGTGTTGGTGTTTATTTTTACTTTTTTTTAAAATGAAAATAACAGCAATTAGTGTAAAATATTTTTTTGCAGAGATTTAATGTCAATCTACTAAAAAGAACAACTGGTTTAAATCAAAAGGTAAAGATTAGAATTTTAAGCCTTTATGTATTGAAAATATTGAAGAAAATTTAAAATTTTGTTAGCATTTGGAATTTTAATGTGTTATTTGTGCATCAAAACCAATTTAACAACCACTAAACTAATATAAGTTGAATTTTTATTAATAAGAATTTTACATAACAAATCATTTCAGACCGATCTCCTGCCAAAAACAATAAATTTTAAAATATCCATAAAAGACATCGTAAACTCCGAATGCCCAAAAATAATTGCTTAACCAACAATAGAGTGTTTTTATATCAGTTTTCCAGAATTATGTAGAATTATGGAGATTATCGCAAATATTAAAAAAGATAATTGATTGGAATTTTGTTGTAATTCTGCAAATTTTAATGACTCGCCATAAAACCATAAGAACATATAAAAAACACTAAAACGGCCGCTAAAGATTAAATTGCAAGCAATCTTCACAAAATTGATTTTAAAGCGAATTTTGATGACTTTAACAATTTTATGAGCCATGAAGGAAGGATATTGAATTATTTAATCAATTTGCAACCCAAATCTCGAAAGCATAAAATCATAAAATATTCAATTTAAAGGAGAAATTTTGCGCAAAAACTATTTTCCAAAATCTAAATAATCAAATCTAGCTCCTTTTTGCCATTTTATGGAAATATTCTCCATTCAAAGTCAATTCCAAGTCAATTCTCTTCTTTATCTCGCAAGTTTGCAAAATTGTGCTTGCATACAAATTCAATTTTCTTTTGCTTATCCGCTCACATCTTCGCCTTATCTCGTTTAATAATTTTCCAATTATACTTTCGGATCGAGAAATTCAATAAATTGTCCAATAAATAATATTTGCTCGTTTCTTGGTGTGCTTGTGTGTGTTATTGGCTTTTCGGATTGAGAAATTTGTTGGATTGTAGAAAAATTGGATATAAAGAGTACGAGACAAATTTGTTTTATCTTTGGTAATAAATATTGGAGCATGAATCATATGGCTCTATAATTTTAGAAAGTTTAGTGAAGCTAGGATCTGGTTTAAAAGAACATAATCTTGAAGGACTCTAGATTAAGAAAATTCAAATTAAAAGTACTTAATTTGTACAAAAATAAATTGATATAATTTTATTATTAATTTTTTGCTTCCACGAAAATAAATAAAAATTTTAATATCAACAATTAATTCTGCAAACCTTCATATAAGAAACCTTCTAAAAAGTATCAAAAATCGGAAGAACTGTAAAAATATCCAATAAATGAACCAATCATAAAACATATGGAATGAGTAGAAATCAGTAAATCAAATAAAATTGCAAAAATTCGTAGAAAATATGAATATATGTTCAGGCTCAAGCTTGCTGTATCATGAGGATAAAACTTTTCGCCTGTGCTCAAAACTTCTATAGTAGATCCCTTATGTTTAAAAAATTAAAGAAAGGAATTTGTTTTGTGCATCCTTTTCATTTAAAACTCCTTACAAAAAGAACCAAACATAACTAACTTATTCGTTTTTGTAATAGAAAATATGATTTATGTGATTTATGGATAGCCACAGCATAAATCGGCTAGCAATATTTATATTTTTATTGGAATGGAAGGCGATAAGAGATGCAAGCAAAGATAGTTTTTGCCGGGTTTGCAGCATATTTCATGTTTTATTGTAGCCACAAACACAAAAGCAACAAAACACTGAAGCAACACAAAGGATTCAATTGCCTGAAGACACTCCATAATTTGTTACAGTTGTTTTATGCTTTATTTATGCGGAAATTTATGAGCTCCTTTTTTGGTTCACTTTTATACTTTTGATGGTGGGGAATGTGCACATGTGCCAGTAATTAAAATTATGTATGCTGAGTTAACATGTTTTTGGATTGTTTTTGAGATTATTTCGTTTATTTTGTTTCTTTATAGAATTTTTAAATCACTCAGAAAAGCAAGAGAATACGAAGAAAATATTATATAATTGGAATTTAAAAATGGGTTACATAAAAGATCCTTCTAATTTTTAAACAACTGACTTGAGTTGTCAAATCCTCACAGGAACTTGCAATGTGTAAAAAATCAATAAAACTACTTGCAGATGCTTCCTTTTATTATGCAATTTTTAAAATTTTCATTTTATGAGAAGAAGATCGAGAGAATCTAAAAACCGCATAAAAATAATTTCGCATGTATGTCTAGCCAATGTAAAAATATTCATAATATTTCGACAATATTCCAACAATACCCAAAATTTCTTAAAATATACCCCAGATTGCAACCAGACACCAAAAACTACGAAATAAAACAAATAAAGCATCCAAACTCAGCAACATCCCATAAAACAATTTCCAGAGAATCTCCTCTCAAAAAATATGTTTTAATAGATAAAACCGCCCAGATAAGCAAACTCTCCCTTCTATTTAATGCAAGTCTTCACCAAGTCTCACCCAACAAGTCTCACGGTGATAAAAAGGCGGCGTAGAGCATCAATCAAAATGCTGATAGCAATAAAGAAGATAACATTAAATTTGGTTGAATTTGACTACACTCTACTGAACTCCAGTAAAGCCAGCTAAACTTGACTGAAAACGACTTAATCCTTTTATCTGTGAAATTTATAAAAATTTATAAACAACCCGAACAACCCAAAATAGCAAACAACAAACAATTTATTTAAATTACCCAGAGAAATAATAAAAATTACGAGAAATTACTGAAATTAGCTCATTTAATAGAATTGCGGCAAATTTTTGGGGTTTTGATACAGCAATGGGCGCGGGGGAGGATGAAGTTAAAACTATAATAATTAACCTAATATTTTATTTTAAAAAAGAATTTCAGTTGGCTTTAGTTAAAATTAAATTCAACTTTAGTGTTTTCATGTAATATATAAATTGTTGATGATCACCCCCTTCAAAACATCTAATTCTTTGTTTTGCGACTTGTTCTGGTTAACGTTCTACTTAAATATCAGGAACAATTCATTAAAAGTGTGTAATTCTTGTAATTTGATCCCTAAATTACCCTTCTTTGCTCATTTTGCTACTTCCTCTTGCCAAAAGTATCCTTTTCTAGGCAAAAATCTATATTTCCCCTCTTATAATTCAAACAATCGCTATTAATACTCGCTACAATAAACATCGCTTTGTACTGCTTTGTGTTTTGTGCGACAAAGTTGGTGTTAAATTCTGCTCGACACGTGTCTGAGGGTAGACAAGATTGCTGGGATTTTAAATACCCAGGAATTGTGTTGAGTGAGTTAGATTGAGTTAAGTATAAGTCAGTTAAGTAATAACCAATATAAATACACGTGCCGGAACGTTGGTTCAGCTGCAGGGATATATTTGTAGCAATTGTAGCATGTTGTTTAGGCTTTTGTTGATAATGATAAATTTGATAGACTCGATAAGTTTGGCGTTGTTTGATTTGTAGAAGATGATAAGTGGATTAAATGTTTTATTAATTGAGTTGAGGAGAATAGTAAAGAGTTTTTGTTGTTTTTGAGGTTGAAGCATTTTAAGATGAAATCAAAGAATTTAATTTCCAAAGATAAATTAATTGAAGTTAAAGAAAATTTCGACTTCAAAGCAGACCTTCAATATTTGTTTCTCCAAAACATCCCCAATATCTCTCCATTTTCTTTCAATATTGATTTCTTCTTCATCTCCACAACAACAAAACCCCAATATGATTCAATTTTCCAACAATAACATAGCAACTCTACTTTACCATCACCCACACACTCTCTACCACCTCCAAGCCATATTTAAACGTATCGAAACACCATCAACATCCTGCAAACAAACTAAAGCAACTAAGCAACACCAGCAAGGAAATGAAGGAAAAGAGCAAGTGTGAAAATGGCATTAAAAAACTTTCGGTTGCCATTCAATTCAATTTTTGCAGCTCGCACAAATTTGCGCTTTGTTTGCTCACTTGGCTGCTTGTTGGCGTGGTGTTACTCAATTTGTCTCTTTCGTCGAGTTTACGTGTTATTCTGTATTATATGCGAGTGTTTTTCGTGTTTTTCCTGCTTTTACGTGCTTTCTGGTGTTTACTATGGAGACTCTTTTACATGAATATTTGTACTTGCAGTTTAATTCACTTTGTGATACTCCCACTTTTGGCTCGTTTGATGTGAACAACGTTGCTTTTTGCATAAACGGTTTGCTGAGGTGCAAGTTTTATGGTTTATGGAAGAGTTTTTAGAATAGAAGAGGTCCCTGTATGTTTTTGCCGGATTTTAAAACCAAAAAAAATTTTTTAAATAAATTTAAAATTATGGGAAAATATTAAAATTTTTGATTTAACTCTCCTACACATTAAATTCCTTTACAAAAACTCACAAGCCAAACCCAAACGAAAGTGCTTTTAATTACAAATCCAAAAAAATGAATCTCAAAATGTTCAAGAAAATCAGCACAACTTTCTAAAAACCCTTTGTCAGAATTTTACAGCATTTGTGATCTCATAGACTTTTAGCAACTTCTCAGCTTCTCAGCGAAATCTTGAGTGTGCGCTTGTAAAAAGCTTTAACATGTTTTAAGTGCTTTAAAATGCTGCAAAATGTTTTGAATTACTTGCAAGATTCTTGGTGGATGAATTTTTATGGCGCTGACAATTGAATGAAATGGAAATTCTTCGAGGTTTTTCAGGTTTATCAGGATTTTAACTCAGTTTAAAGAGTGATTAGTGAGATTACAATTTTCAAAGTTTTCGATCATAATTGGAAACTTTAACCTGGAGTTTAATTTTTCATGGAAAAACTGTTAGGATCTTTCAAGAAAATGCTGAAATTGGATCATTTTCACTATTTCTGGGGTAAACTTGGTTTCTTTTAACATGAGTAAAACTTGGGTAAAATGCGAGTAAAACACCATAAAACGCCTATAAAGGGCGCAATATATTGCAATCCAATTCACCCGCAAAAAAAGTAATTGACCTTTTTATTCGTTTATTCGGCAGTTTCGGGTGTTTTCTGGTTTTATGCTTCATTTGTTATGTTTTGTTGCCATTATTGTTAAACATGCAGTTTGCTGTATCGCATGTGTGTACATTGAGGGTATTTGAGAGGAGAAAAGGAAAACGATCAAGCAGAAATTGGTTTTTTACGTTTGATCTTCCCAAAATTGATTCATTTGTTCACTTTGAAAAGACTCACAAGTGTCTACAGAAAATTATACTCAGTGTACAAAAAATTCCATTATTAATTTCCAAATATGTATTGTAACTTTCTCTCCCTTAAAACCTCTCCAAAACCAGAAAAGAAATACAAAATGTCTCAAGTTTATGGCAACATAAATTAAACTGAAGCGACTGAAGAGTCCAAAATGAGATTGTAATTTACTCAATGAATCGACTAAAATAATTTGTTATTCAATACCATTCAATATCAATTCAATATTAGATAATAATTTGACATTTTCCCAGCATTGTGAGCATTTCAGGCATTGCAAGCCAAAAAATCATTTCACTGGAAAGTGTTGAAATTAATTTTAATCAATATTCGAGCAGCAAAAAACCAAAAAATTCATTAACATTTTCGCTATAAAATTAATATAGACTGGAAACTGCTACGGTATGTTCGTGCTGTACATGGGAGCTGCTATGAAAATGGACTTTTTTTTTAATTAAACCAAACACACTAACAGGTTCAACACACAACAATTCAATAATTTATGATTTTTAATTGAAAAAGCCAGGCAAAAAAGGCAACGCTTTTTTAATTAAAATTTATTCGGTTCGTGTGTGCAACTTTAGCTTCATTTTGCTATTTTTACATTGGCAAACAACTGAGCCAGATTTTAGGTAGGATTGGGAAAGGGTTTTGTCCACATTATTGGATTTTACTGAGTAAATTCAAAATGTAGAATTGTTTTTTGATTTGGTTGCGGATATTGTGGAGTTTTTCAGGATGCCTTATTTAACTGCATTGTGATTATTTTTTGAAGGATTTTGAGACTAAATAACAAGTCATAGATTTATTTCTAGATTTTATTGAAATATTACAAATTTTAGTGTGTCTGTAGAAAATTACTTCGAGAAATCCAAGCTCAGTATCTCAATATAGACAACATTTAAAAAATCTGCATTTTATAGATCCCACCATAATCAAGCAATCACAAAATTTCAAATAAGGGGCTATGCATAAAATACGTAACGCTGAAATCGGACCTTTTGGACCCCCCCCTCCCCCCCTCGTAACGCTTTTTCACACATTTTAATATGAAGATTATTACTTCGTAACAAACTCTAGACCCCCCCCCCCCTGCGAGAGCGTTACGTATTTTATGCATAGCCCCTAAAGTCATCAAATCAAAACAAACTTCATTTAAAAAAACAAATCCCACATCTAACCCATAATAAAGCGATCAACGATATAAGACTGGTTGAATGACAAAGCTAATAAATAATTGCTTCAATTTGTTGGTAAAGTAAATTTGCTTTCTCTCATTTTCAATTCATAAATATTATAAAATCAACAAGATATATAAAAAACTAAATAAAAGTATGAGGGGTGGATTTTTTTTCATAAAAATGTTAGTCACCCAAATACGACAAAAAAGTTACTTGAGAAAAAAAAACGTAAATAAAGTCGACATTATGCAACATTTTTTATCGAGCTCTATATTTTCAATTTCAAAAAAACGCGTGAATTATAAAGGAGACAAAAAAGATTGAACTTAATTGTGAGGGGTGGAACATGGGCCATTCGTTTTTTTAAGTGAAGTTTTTTGGGTAATTAATGAACTTAATGGAGTTTTAAAATGTTAAGCTAACATAGTTAATAATAAAGTTTTTCTTAAATTTTTTCAACAACAAAAAAATTAGTGAGGCAATCGAAATTTGCTTGGGAAATCATTGGAGTGTGACAAATGAGTGTAGAATGTGTGTTTGTTTTTTTTGTTCAGTAGGTTTCTTTAAAAAACACCAGTCTCAGAAAAAATTTTACTTCTGACAGTTGAGGCTTTGAAGTCAAACTTCTAAAAGTCTTTAAATAAATTAAAGATTCTACTCATTTTGTAGTTTAAATACACAATTAGTATTTTAATTTCATTTTACCAAAATTTCATAAATTTCAAAGATAAAATACACACAAAACTCGCACAAAACTCTTTTTACAGAACTGCTTATTTCATCCACTAAAAAATAACTTTAGTTGTTTAAATTTAATAGAACCTGTGTAATCCACTGTTTTTGTGTCTTTTGCACTTTTTCTAGTTTTATTAACATGTCCAGATTAATGACGGGTGTCAAAGCACAAAAACCTGATGACTGACGATGTAATTAACTTGGCTGTACACATTTTTTGGGGAGATTGATGTTTTTGATACGTTTTAAACTTTTTGTCGTTAAACTTTGTTTGAGTGAAGTTTTGGGGATTTATTTTAGTGTTTTGCATTTGTTTGAATGTAATGAGAATAATGGTGCGAAATATAAAATTAATAGTAGAGAATTATTTGAAATTTATAGTAGATAGTTCACTGGTAAGTCGATTGATTCATAACGGTAGTTAAATCCTGTCCATTTTTTCAATTCTCTATACCAAGTTTTATAAATTCCCCCAAATAATTAAATTCCCTCACAAACTCAAAATTCTCCCAAATTGTTAAATATTACCCCCTTGACGCGAATAGCCCAAAACTCACCAGAAGTGCTTGAATTTCCAACCAGAATGAATACAACTCCTGAAACATTTAAAATCACTGAATCTTTAATGTCAGTATCTCTTTAATAAAGAATCGGAATTTTTCTGCAGATTTAAGCATATTTGAGAATTATTTGAACATATTTGAACGTGCAGACTCAAGCAAATTCAATTTTTGCTACCCTTCGCCTTGCCGCCTAAACCCTCCAGAGAGTCATAATTCTTGACAAGTACATAATATCTTTAGTTAACTCGCTGCTGATTTTCCTGCAACGTTGATTTTGCTAGAGAATTCGAAGAATCAAGTGAATCAAGGGCATTAGCGTCGTTTAAAGCGAGTTCCTCTTTGATTTGTTGGATTCTTTAGACAAGAACTAGGAAAGTTTTGATTTATAAATTGGTATTCTGTGTGATTGCATTGAATTCTGTTGCCAAATTAATAAATATTTAAATATTTTACTAAATATGAAACAAAATAAAACAAAGAGATTTTTAATGACATTTGGAATTTCTACGTCACTGCTTAAATTCCCTTTAAAACCAACAAACCCAATTTTAAAACCCTAAAATTCCCAAAACAAAAGTTCAACCCTTCCTGCCTGCTACTATTAAATTAACAAAATTTCCACCAGCAAATCACGATAATTACGACAATAAATTAAATCTGCTCCTACAATCCTGGGAATGTCGCTTTTAATAGACTCCTTGCTTCTAGTCACTTCAACCATTTTCAACCACTCCAGCCATTTGTGTTTGTTTGTTTGCTCTGCCAGTTGAAAAATTATCTTTTTCAAGTTTAATGATCATAATTATAATCATTTTAATTATCAACTTCTTATCACGCTTCAAGTGGCCTCAGGAATCGGTTGAGAATGGTTTTTGAGCAAATGTTTATTTTGTTAATTTATTGTGACATGTTTTACAGGAAGGTTATTGCAGATTTTGTGTTTTTAACATTCTCCAAAATCACCAAAAACAAAAAATTTAGAGCCAATAATTTTCAATACATTTTTCATGAAATTGAAATATAGTATATGCTCAATTAATTACCGTTTTGCTCACATTTGCGTGAATTACATACATTAAGTTTAGATTCAAAAAAATTGAAACACTTCAAAACCTCTCTTATCTCTATCTGGCGACACTTTTGGTCAATATTTTCCATCAACTGCCGTTGAAATACAAATTAAATGGAAAATTCCTACATTTTTCATATTTCCTATCACTCCAGTCGCTCTTAATTAAAAATTCTATTGAAAGTTTATTAAAAATTAATTGCTTTTTAAATGATTGTAAAAAAGTATTAATCAACATGGGTGCAATTACTTTGTTATCAATAATTGAAATTTTATGCAAATAATTGAAAAACTGGCAGAAAAAAGGGTAAAGTCAGCTTTTTTGTTAAACGGTTTGAGACCGTTTTGTTAGAGATTAGAAATTATAGGTTAATAGTTGCTAGATTCAATTATTTGTGTTCTCAATATATCGATAGCTGCAAATATTACAATTGTTTTCAATTTTAAATATCAGTGTTTCTTCATCAGAAGCAAGCTAATATCACGAACAATATTTTATTTCATTTATAATTAGATTGCAAACAATTTAAAAATTAATTACTAAGCAAAATCTATTTAATTAAAAATCCGGGCCAAAATAATTAAAGAAATGATTTAAACACAGAGGGGACATCAATTTACATTAATTATTTTAGATTCACTTGAACAAGTGTCAATTGAGCAATTTTGCAAAACTCAAAAATAGGTTTGCTTTTAGACAGTAAATTGAATACAGTTGCACAGTAATTCACACTACAAAGTAATTGATCCAATTGTATTAGGAAGCAGACTCTGGAAATAAGTGAGACTTACTGTGCTCACAATTTTGACTCTTAAATGTGTATTCATCATAATATTAAACATTTTATTTTAACAAAATTTTCGTTAGTAAAGCACTTTAAAGTGTTTCTAATTATTTTGCTGGAGAGACTTGAAAGACGGCAGCAAATCGCATAATTGAATTTTAATCGTTTTTGAATTAATTAACGGGCACCTTTTGCTTCCCAACAGTTTTTAAAACTTTGACGAAGCGTTATGTTTAATTGAAAATTTGGAAGGGGTTGGAAGGTTCGTGTTCATACATTTTTCATTATATCGAGAAAAACTTTGAAAATTATAAGTTCAAACTTATGTCGGATTAAAACATGTTCCATTTTCTCAATTTTTACTATTTGAACATTAAATCTCACCTCTTCCAATCTCTGACCCAAACGTTCAGCATAATTGTGAAAGACAGTAATTACTCTTACACAATGCTTTTAAAGTATTCTGGTAGTTTGAAAATGCCCAAAAATCACTTTAAAGCTATTTTTAAACCAATTTTGCGCTCGCAAACGTAAGAAACAACAAATACACAACAATGTTTTAATTTTCAATTTAAAATCAAAGAAGCACGAAGCTCACAAAGATTTATGGAATTCTCTCATGAATAACTTTGTGAATGCGTTTGAAGGCAAATTAATTAACGTTCACACCATCTTTTTTCGTATTTTCGAAATAAACAGTCAATATTTATTCACAAAATGTTGGAATCTACTAGGACAGTGTTGCCTGATTTAAAAGATTTCATCTGATCAAGTTAAGATTGAATATTAAAAAGTTTAATAATTAAATTAAATTGATTACACAAAGCCGTATTTAATTAGGATCTGGCAACCCAAATCTTCCGTCTAACTCAACTTAACGTGTTTACGATTTAAATAAAGTCGGCATAAACTTGGTATAAAGCTGAAGAAATGAGGATTAATTAATTCTACACGAATCGCATACATTTTACACTTTTTTTTTACTATTTTAATTTTCATACATTTTATGTCTATTATCTATTTAATAGTTTTTTAATTACACTCTTGGTAGAAAAGAAAAATATGGAAGAAAAATGATAATTAGAAAATTAATTAATTATTTAAGCATTTAACAGACAACCATGGAAATTAGAACTGGAAGAATGTTTTTGCTGATTATATTTCATCAAGTAGAATAATAATTCATTGATTTTTTATGAATAACTTAACCCAATATATTCAAGATTTAATTTTTTTAAACAATTTTGCAACAAAAATATTAATTGAAAAAATAAAAATTCCTTCGAAAACATTCAATCAAAAATATCACCCCTTGAAATATGATTGATAACTTGCTGATTTCCTGCTCAAAATTTTATTTTTACTTCGGCAACAAAAAGTTGTGAAGTCTTGATTTCATCCAAACTTTTTTTTTTTTTTTTTTTTTTTTTTTTTGCCTAAAACAAAAAAAATTTTGGTCTAGAACCCGAAATTTTGGGTCCTTGCGAAATGTCTGTCCGTGGTTTTGACTTCTGAACTTCTGTATTCGTAATCTTTGAACCCATCCGACCGATTAGTCTCAAAATTTCAGAATAAGCTTTTTTTAACCATAAGACGGTCGCGTTTGCTGATTCAAGAAAATCCTACAGCGCCATCTAGTACCTGTAGTACAAAATACCATTTTACCATACAAAATTTTTTTTTTCCTGAGATTATATTGAAACATCCGAATATGCAAAAACCTTGTATTTGGCCCAAAATGATCGATTCCAGAAGATTTTATGGAAATATTGTACCATGACCAAGTTGTCATGCTTACAAAAATTTTGGAAAAAAAACTTCTGTTCACGTAATCTCAGAACCCATCGGACCGATTGATCTAAAATTTTCAAAATAAGCTTTTTTAAACCATAAGCAGCGACGTACGAAGAGTTTTTGATAATAATACAGCGCCATCTAGTACCTGTAGTGCAAACTACCATTTTGCCATACAAAATTTTTTTTTTCCTGAGATTATATTGAAACATCCGAATATGCAAAAACCTTGTATTTGGCCCAAAATGATCGATTCCAGAAGATTTTATGGAAATATTGTACCATGACCAAGTTGTCATGCTTACAAAATTTTGGAAAAAAAAAACTTCTGTTGACGTAATCTCAGAACCCATCGGACCGATTGATCTAAAATTTTCAAAATAAGCTTTTTTTAACCATAAGCAGCGACGTACGAAGAGTTTTTGATAATAATACAGCGCCATCTAGTACCTGTAGTGCAAACTACCATTTTGCCATACAAAATTTTTTTTTTCCTGAGAATATTTTAAAACATTTGAATATGCAAAAACCTTGTATTTGGCCCAAAATGATCGATTCCAGAAGATTTTATAGAAATATTGTACCATGACCAAGTTGTCATGATTACAAAAATTTTGGAAAAAAAAACTTCTGTTGACGTAATCTCAGAACCCATCGGACCGATTGATCTAAAATTTTCAAAATAAGCTTTTTTTAACCATAAGCAGCGACGTACGAAGAGTTTTTGATAATAATACAGCGCCATCTAGTACCTGTAGTGCAAAAATTTATATTTTATATATCTTGTGTTTTTTCAAAAAATCTAAAAAACTGTTGGAAAAAATATATATATTTTTTTTGAGTTTTATATGAAAACAAGTTTTACGTGTTTTTCGTTAAGAAACTACCAACTCAAGTCGATCAGAAAGTGGTAAGATTGAATTCAACAGAATTATCAGCAATAATGCACAATATTCCCGCTCGGCGCTCTGATCGAAAATTTATGTTTTGGTTACATATTTTTGAATTTCCTAGAATTTTATTGCTTCATTCAAATGAATTATTCTAATGAAGCATAGGTATTATGTTGCCGAAGTGCCTGCTAAAGCTTCAGCTTTTCCGATTTTTGAATTTTAATGTTGACAAAAATATAGTCAGAAACATTCAAAAATTAAATCCAAAATGATGTGATATAATATGAATTTCAATTTCACTGCGTCAGAAGAAATTTGTGTCAACGTTTTTGGCATCAAATAGACATGAATATTATGAAAATTACATGTAAACATCATCAATTACATTTTGTAGTAAAAACAAGGCGTCTCTCCAAAATATTCTAACAAGTTCTACCATTTCAAATACTTTTTGGGCTTGTGTGACATTTCTAATCTCAACATAATCTTAATTAAAATCATTTAATTTCATTAAAAAAACAATGGAGCATTTAAAAAAGTTTAAACACTGAAACACATTAATATGTACAATACTAGTAGCATAAATCCCCTCAAAAATGAGGGGTAGATGACACACTTGAGAATAGAAACATAATATTGAATCATAATAGAGATAATAGAAATCATTCAAAATTCTAGCCATTTTTTCATCTGACCAAGACGCGTTACTAAAAATCCGCAAATCCTTTTGAAAAATGTGTAAGAAATAAGGATAAACATTGTTGAGCAAAAAAAATCAAAATATTCCAATTAATGAACAAATTTTACACAGGGAACATGAAAAATTCACTATTTTGCGTGGTTTCTGGATGTGTGTGGATCAGCGGTGCATGATAAAAATCCCATACTCAGCTCAAAAGTTGTGTCTTGTACTGCTATATATGTTTCAGAGAAAAAATTTTCAATTTTAAGAGCCATAAAAAGTGTCATCACACAGTGAACGTTTTTTTTAAAAGTTTTTGTAAAATGGAAATTCGTGAAAAAAAATCCTGGACCCCAGCTGGTCAATATATCATCCTCAAAATCACTAATTTTCAATTTTAGATAAATTTTGAGTATCGTGTAAAAAATTCAAGATCCTAACTCTTATAGCAAGAAAGTTATTAAAGCTCAAAAAGTGTAACGCTCTTTTATTTTAATTTTCCTAATTACTGTGTTTTATATTACTTAGATTTGCAATATCTAAGATAAATAATTGTTCACCTCCACAAATTAAATCGTAGATTGCACAAATTATAAACAGTGTGGCAAAAAAATATTGTTATAAATGTCAGACAATTTAATTCATAATTATGTTAAGCTTTGCCGAGTTTTGCACATTTTCCATTTTATCCACACTTTTATCCACATTTTTTTAATTATTTCTTCAGGCAGGTAATTGAAAATAATCCAAACAAACATTGGCAGGAATTGTTAAATTATTAAATTAAATATAATTAATTTTTGACTTGAGGTTTCCTCTGAAAGTTGTTAAATTATTATTAAGGATTGAGACAATAGAAGTTTAATCTATTTTTGCTGCTAAATTACTGTTATTGGGGCTGTGCATCAATTACAGTTGTATATTATATTATGAAATTATTGAATGGTTTTTTACACTATGTTTTTCTTTATTAAGTCTTTAATAAATACTACATAAATAAAATATCATTTCTTTCGTCGTTTGACTTCTTACATGACATATTTTCAAATTAGAAGCAACTAAAGAATTCGATGAATATCTTATGCCTAAATTCAAAATTTGGGAAATTTGTGAAAAATGTTCAATTAAAGAAATAAAGCAACGATTTTTAATAACACACATTGTGAACAACTCCTAGCAAAGTCGATAGTACCATACACAAAACAATTAAATATTAAATTTCTGTTGATACATGTTGAATTGTTGAATTAATTACAGAACAATTAAGACATAACGACAAATATCTCATATATTTAATCAGTATCTTTAAAGTTTCACACCCATTTACATTCAAAATTAATATACTTCAAACCTCAGCAAACACAAGAATTTACAAAGAATTATGAAAAAATTATGAAAATTATCCAATTACTTTCGAATACGTTTCAAATACATTCAAAAATCATTATTGTAATTACTAAATTATATCTAATACTAGTTATCCCGTCTCGGCAAAAATGCCGAGTTAAACATTAGGACCAAATAACCTAGATTTCTAGTTCAAAATTATTATGACTTCAATTTACTCAACAAAATTTAATTTTGATCACTTAAATTTTTATTTGGAGCCACCAGCTGGTCACCAGGATCCGCATAAAAGATTCCATAAATATTTCATGAACAATCCATTAAATTAAATATTTTCGCTGAAGAAACGAAAGCTCTATTGTAAGTTTCAAAAAAGCTCCTGGATCTTGAAAAATATCTTCTGGATGTGGAGTTTAGCTGATTTTCAGCTTATCTAAGATTTTTACACATAAATTCTATTTTTTGAACTCATTAGAAGAAGAAATCTCGAAATATGTTTGAAGATAAGGATGAAATTTTTTAGATTCGTGGTGGACCCGCGATGTCAGTTTCACTTATTGCACCAACATTGTCTGGACTCACTGATCATTTGTTAAAAATTTTAAGTCTCTAAGTGGTTCCGTTCTCTTTAAATAGTAAAATGATTGAAAAGCTTGAAAAAAATCCAATAAATTCATCTTCAGATCAACAACGCATGGGAATCTTGGGTTTCTGGTGAAAATCAAATCTCTTGTGATGCCAAATAATAAATGAAAGAAGAAAAATCAAGAAAAGTTAAGCAATGAACAAATTTTGTGCATATCATATGCAAAAAGTGCAAAAATCGCATATATTCTGGAAGCTGAGGAAGAGACGCGGTGGGATGACCAACATCAAAATGACTCAAAATGTGTGACTTGGCAATGTTTATAAGATCTCATCAAAAAAAATTAATTTTCATTGTTAATAAAAAGTGCCACCACATCGTGAACGTTTTTTTGGAAAATTCTGATTTTCCCGAGGATCACGGGATCAGCTCTGGTGACCACCAGATGACTGGACCAGGTCTGGAACAAAAAGTTTTCATCCTTTACATAGTTTTAAGAAGTTTTGGCAAAAAAAATTCTTGAAAAACTTTATCCGTTCAAAAGTTATTAAGCTCCAGTACACCGACATGACAGAATTTCGCGCACAACATATAAATATATATACAACTGAATTTTATTATTTCTAACTAGTTATCCCGTCTCGGCAAAAATGCCGAGTTAAATATTTTGGTTGTAATAAACTTTAAGCCATCAATCTAGATCAAATAACCTAGATTTGTAGTTTAAAATTATTTTAACTTCAGATTAATGAAAAAAAAAAACGTATTTTTTAATTTTGATCACCTACATTTTTATTTGGAGCGACCAGCTGGTCACCAGGATCAGCATAAAAAGATCCCATACATTTTTCATTAGCAATCCAATAAATTAGATATATTCGCTGAAGAAACGAAAACTCTATTGAAAGTTTCAAAATAGATCCTGGATCTTGAAAAATAGCTTCTGGATGTGGAGTTTAGCAGATTTTCAGTAAATTCAAGATTGTCACACATAGATTTTATTTTTTTAAACTCATTAAGATAAAAAAAAATTGGGATAAGGATGAAATAATCAAGATTCGTGGTGGACCCGCGATTTCAGTTCCTCTCATTTCACCAACATTGTCTAGACTCACGAATCATTTGGTGAAAATTTGAAGTCGTTCCGTTCTTTGAAAATAGTAAAATGTTTGAAAAGCTGATATAAGATATTTATTTGGAGCGACCAGCTGGTCACCAGGATCAGCATAAAAAGATCCCATACATTTTTCATGAGCAATCCAATAAATTAGATATATTCGCTTAAGAAACGAAATCTCTATGAAAAGTTTTAAAAAATGCTCCTGGATCTTGAAAAATAGCTTCTGGATGTGGAGTCTAGCAAGTTTTCAGTTTCTTTAAGATTTTCACTCACGATTTCATTTTTTTGAACTCATAAGACGAAGAAATCTCGAAAAAAAATTTGGGATAGGGATGAAATTTTCAAGATCCGTGGTAGACCCGTGATGTCAGTTCCACTTATTGCACCAACATTATCTGGGCTCACTGATCATTTGGTAAAAATTTTAAGTCTCTAAGTGGTTCCGTTCTCTTTAAATAGTAAAATGATTGAAAAGCTTGAAAAAAACCAATAAATTCATCTTCAGATCAACAGCGCATGGGAATCTTGGGTTTCTGGTGAAAATCAAATCTCTTGTGATGCCAAATAATTAATAAAAGAAGAAAAATTAAGAAAAGTTAAGCAATGAACAAATTTTGTGCATATCATATGCAAAAAGTGCAAAAATCGCATAGATTCTGGAATCTGAGGAAGAGACGCGGCGAGATAACCAACTTCAAAATGACTAAAAATGTGTGACTTGGCAATGTTTATAAGATCTCATCAAAAAAAATTAATTTTCATTGTTAATAAAAAGTGCCACCACATCGTGAACGTTTTTTTGGAAAATTCTGATTTTCCCGAAGATCACGGGATCAGCTCTGGTGACCACCAGATGAGTGGACCAGGTCTGAAACAAAAAGTTTTCATCCTTTACATAGTTGTAAGAAGTTTTGGTGAAAAAAATTCTTGAAAAACTTAATCCGTTCAAAAGTTATTAAGCTTCAGTACACCGACACGACAGAATTTCGCGCACAACATATATAAAAATATATATATACAACTGAATTCTATTATTTCTAATTATTTTATTGATATTTCAAAGAAAGCCAGCTTTATTAAATTATTCTTAAATTATTGTTAAATTTGATTAAATTTTATTATCGAGCTACACCCACATTCTGTGATTTTTCAATGAAGTTTAGTTTGTAGAAAATTGCTTTATTTTTTTTCAAATTGGGAGTTTTGGTTTTTTCTCAAATTTGTGAGTTAGTGGATCACGGTGTTTTGAACATTTTAAAAAATAAATACAAAATTTTTTTATACATAAGTCATTTCCAACGGACTTCAACCCTAGTCCCCCATAAAATTCCAATTACATCAAACACAACCTATAAAGACCTGATATATCTATTAGCTCTCATATAATAACATAATTAAATATTAAATTTTAATTAAACAATTTCGATGTTTGAGTTACTAGACAAGGCAGAAACTTGCTGCCAATTTAATTTAATGCTCCCATTACATTGCAAATTCAATTTTAATTTAATTAAAATTTATTAAACATTTCTATCAATTTTATGGCGATAAAACATGAGAATGTTTAATATCAAAATCGATTGGGATTGACGGGATTTTGATGTTATATTATATATTGTGAATGGGAGTTTTAAGGACTGTTTTACTGGAGACTTGGAATTTGATGATAATTTTCCATTTATTAAATTAAAAATAATATCTGAACCTTCCGAACATTCAAATGAACTTAAAATTTGTTGAACCAAAAAACCCAGAAAATGTTTAATTTACATTTTTCAACACTTGTTAAACTACAACTTATTCCAAATTTAGTCAAAAACCACTCAAAAAACTTGTGTAAAAAATGTAAGAACCATGTTTGGACAAAGTTAACTGCGGATTATCCGCTGTAATAATTCCAAAAAAAAAATTAATAAAAAACTCCAAAAAAGTTCAAACAATGGCCAAACTGGCAAGTGAAAAAGACTTGATAAAGGAGAGGAAGGATTATCGTCATTTTGGTGTAATTTATAACCGTTCATTAACTTCAAATAAAATTATAAAGTGTAAGGTGACTTTAGCTAATAAATACAAAATAAAAATTTTACAAAAAATACACAAAACTACATAAATGCTTGGAACAATTTATTTTTTCAGCTTTACAATTTTCTTTTATGCTCGCTTTCTGCTTTTTGTCCTGTGGCGACGGGCTTTTTCATTATTTTTCATTGAATTTTATTAAATTTGAGGTTTTTTGGAGTGTTCTAGGTTAATGTATGTTTAAGGTTCATTGAGAAAATAGTTAATAAAGTTGTCATAGCTGGGTAAAAATACAAAAAAATTTTGTCAACCAAGATCTTTGGAAATTGAATTCATGAACTATAAAAGTTTTAAGTTCCACTATTATCGAAACAACCAAAAATTATGAAAAACAAAAATTTATCAAAAGTAGTCCCATTCAAAAAACAGACAAAGTCCGTTACTCAAGCCAGCAAAGAATTTACAAAACAAACCTTCCTTCACCCGCAACGTACTGCAAATATGCTTAAAGATAATCGATTTAAACGTTTATTTTTGCCAGCAGAGTCAAAGCCATATTGCATGCCAGTAATTTCAATTTATTATTTCTCGTGTATTTAACGTGTGCAAGGTGTAATTACTTTGTAGAACTCGTTGGAGTAAGCAAAAAAGTAAGTGAAAAAAGGGAAACGAAATTTTTAGTGAGTACAATTGCGCGATAATTTAAAGGTAATTTGGCGAGAATAAGTCCCTGTTATGTTTTTAATGATTATGAGAATTTTTCATTGAATAAAATTAATGAAGATATTTGATTAAATATCAAACTTACCCCGATCATCATTTGAATCTTCACTAGGTGGCCCCTGCATATTTCTCTGTGGTGAAACACTCGAGTGTGAGCTCCCCGTGCTTCCATTCAAATTTCCTAATCCATTCAACCCGTTCAGTCCATTAAGTCCATTAAGACCGTTTAATCCATTCAATCCGTTATGAGGACCAGGTGGACCAAATCTTGGTCTCGTAAGGAATGGACTGCCAAACACGCTGCCCATGGAACTGAATTGAAGGAAAGGCGCCCATGGTGGAACTCTGGATCTTGGTGCTAAGTGAGCTGCGGCCGCTGCATACAGTTGCAGAGCTGGTTGCAGGCCTTGAGGTCCACCGGGCATATTGGCCAAGAGTCCTTGATGCTCCAGCACCATATTTAGTATTTGGTTCACTTTAGGGGGGTTTTGGTTTCTGGAGGCAGGGACATGAGGCGGATTTATCTTTGTGATTTGAATTTTCGAGGTTGGGGGTTTTTAATTTGGGGGAGATTTGGGAGTTTTTACAGTCTTTTTATATTTGCCAACCTTTTTTCGAATGTTTAAATATTTTTCGCCTTCTTTTTTCTTAATAACAAAACTTTTCTCAAGAACTTGATATGTAATCAAATCCTTGGTTCATCACTGCACAACAAATTTACTCAATTGGCAGCCTGACTGAATCAATTTTGCACCGGTAAAGTCAGTTAAAAGGGTAGCTATCACACAAAATCACTCAAAACTATTATTTGTTGGTCTTTCTATTGGATTCTTCTCTATTTCCAAGTATTTTCCAAATGTTCCTGATAATACAGCAATATTATTTCAATATTCACAAATATTTCAATATTCTGCAGGAATTTATTATTGCAGGCGAAAGCTGTCAGAATTATTTCAATCTAACAACTTTATTTGCAAGCGCGACGTTTGCCTGGGGCTTGGCGTGCAATTTTATGGAAATTATGTTTTTTTGTAGTTTTTGTAGTTTTAGCAGTTTTCTCCGACTTGCAATTTTTCAATCGCTAATACAATTCTCGCGCGCTTTTGAAAAACATTCGAAAAATTTCCAACATGCGACGGCTTTTAATTCTTTTTACGCTTTTCGCTCTGTTTTGCCAATTTTCCAAGTTTTAATATTTTATGCACTAGAACGATAAATAAGGTGATATTCTGATATTCGGCAATTTTTTCCGGGTAGATTGAAAAAAGGCCTTAAATCAATTGTTTATTCACTCAATTTTCAAATTTTCACTCAAACTTTGTGACAGCCGTTTTTGGGGCTGTTGAGAAAATCAATTCCTTTGTGCAAATTTATCAAAATATTTATCAAAATTTACAGCAACTGATTTGTTTAAAATTTTTGCTGGCAATTGTGAGTTTCTCAGTGTGTTTTTTGTGTTTTCTGATAGTTGAGTGCCAATAATTGTTAATAGATTTTTTTAAACAATAAACGAATTTGAACGAATCGGATTGTTTATGCTGATATTTGTGGGGTTTGTTGGAATTTAATGAGTTTGAAGTGCTTTTAGAGGTGTGACGTTTTTAGTTGAACATCAATAAAATATCCTGGGTGGTTTAATTATTTTTTTGACTGTTATTTCAAATATTACAGTTTTTTTTGTTGTATTATTTGATGAACTGATGTATTAGACTCCAGTAAAATTTCATTTGTGTAATGTATTCAACTGTTATTTGTTTGTATTCACACCAATTATGGATTCACGGAAAACTTGTATTTTAATTTGATTACAATTTTGATTAAAATACAGTATTTTAAAGTTTTTATTTATAACATATTGTTAATATCGATGTATTCACTTGTATTCAGATTTTTCCAACAATTATCTCTAGAGATTGACTTTACTTTGTTTTAACATAAATAATTTATAATTTTGTATTCGATGTACTTTTGTATTCACTTGATTAATTCTTGTATTAACAGTAAAATCGAATATTTCAATATTCAATTAATTTACAGTTCCTCAAAAAAGTCCTTGCAACTAAATTCACTTTGCAAAAAATATTCAAGAAAACTTCCCGATCAACGTTTTTCATAAACTTGTTCAAACTGTTCATTCGGTCTCATATCGCGCGTATTCGCCGTGAACATTGAAAATACACTGGTCGGTTGGCTGTTGGATTTCATTGAAAAATTATTGAAAAACAGAAAACACAGAATAAACAGGGAAAAAAGTAGTTTCCAACAGCAGCGAATATTATTTACAGCACACATTCGTTCACAGCATACTAATACCACCAGACCAAGCTCATGCAAGACTTTGTGCCTTTTTGCTTCGCGACGCGTTTCTGTAGGCGTGGAAATAAATTTTAGCGGGAGAAGAAAATGATTCAGACGCGATACAACACAATTTTTATTCAATTTGTGCTTCCCTAAATTATTTCGGCTACGAAACATAAAAGCATAAAGGAAAGCCAATTTATGTTGCGAGACTTTGATGGGAAGTGTGTATTGGTGTTGGTACCAAGAGAATTGAGGAAGAGAGCTGGATGCCTTGTAAGGAGAGCTTGTGGAGTTTGCTGGCATAATGGCTGCTTACACATACTAGTTCCAGAATGCAAGACAGCGCACGCGATTGGCTGATTTAATTGATTTTTGTGAAGTTGTGTGATTTTTCTACTAAAGTGTATGATTTTATATGAAATTTGGTGCTTTTTTGATTTCCCCTGGATTTTGTTATATTTATAAATTCTGGAGGAATTTTTTTTTGGGAGCTGACACATTTGATTAAGGAAGCTTATCGGGTGATGATTAAATTTATTAAATTCGGTTCAAGAAACTTTACATTGAATTTTAGTGAGAATTGTGGGTTGTTTTTGTTTTTGGGTGATTCATGGAGAGATTTAGTCGATGATTCATATGTTTTCTAGAATTTTATTAAATTTATTGACGATCTGTTTGGATTGTCAGTAAGGCAGATTTTTAAGTAATAAACTGTTTTTGTAGGCTAGATAACAAAAAACGAATTAAAACAACTCATTTTAAGATATCACAATATTTCAGAAATATCCATAGAATACCACTTTCTTATCGATTTCTTCCAAATCTTTAACAAATTAATTACATAATGAGCCATAAGCATCTTAAAGCATAACTTGGCAAAGATCTTAACCCAGAAAACTCAAAAGCATCAAACAGATACTGTTACAAGCATTTTCCTATATCTCTAGCAATTTAAATACATAAAAGCCAGCACATAAACGCTCACATAAACGATATCAGAGCCAAATAATAATTAATCTCGCAATTAAACTGATTCTTTTCATGTAGCGATCTTTGCCGAGAACTTGCCAGTACATGCGCAATATTTGTCTGGCCGCTTTTTTGCCCGCCGTTGCCTTCTTTATGGCCTGCTTTTTGCTGCTTACACTTTCAAATTGAAAGAAAATCGCAATTTATTTTAATTATGGAAAAGTTTTATTGCTTAATGATAAGATTAATGGCATCAATTTTTATGCGATTTTTGCTGCAATTAATTGGTTTAATTGTTTCTCTTGCGCTTAATGGCTCTTTTTAATATGTTGCCTGGCCAGATTACGATTAAGTATTTAAACATTTTTACAGCAAATGAAGCAAATGAGACAAACAACTAGAACATTTGTAACGTTGCTGGTTAATTCATTTAATTTTATTATTTTGTAATTTTGTTATTTTGTAATTGTCTAGTTATGAACAAAGGATGTGGATTGTGAACTGAATAAAATGAAATATATTCTTGAGAGCTGCGAGGAGATAAGATCTGAGAGGCCGCTGAATTTTATTATCGGCCATTGTTGTTTCGCAATCATTTGGAAAGCATTAAAGTGGGGAATTGATGATGGAAACATATTAATGAACATTTTTATAATGTTCAAACTAAACTATGCTTCTTATATATCGTGAATATAGAAACTTTAATTTCTAGTGAATAACTATAATTTTACTTACAAAAGTTCGATTCCCTATATTCTAAGTTTTTTCACACAACGAGTGTTTTTTTTTACAATATTCCAAGAATTGACGATAACTCAAAAATTCATCTTCTTGAAACTTCAAACCCATAAAATATTTTTAATGTCCAGTTATCATTCTCAAATTAAAGATTATTACAACATTACGACACAACCGATAACGGATAACGATTCTGTAATCTGAAAGGCGATAAAATTCAAATAAAACCAAATCGAAAGCCGAAAAATAACCAAACACTTTTTAATATCCTCCAATAAAACTTAACTGAACTTAGCATGAATTTATATTTCAATGAGTTTTTGAGTTTATTTGACATTCATGATTGTTTAATCGGCATTCAATGTCGAAGCTGAATAATTGTAGCAATTATGAATAGCTTGAACAGTTATTTTAAAAATCTTTTTTGTAAGTTATTTTGGTTTTATTCATACAATATATTTGTTGATTTGTTTAAATCATTGTCGACATTATAAAATAATAAGTCGACAAAACCTTGATAGTCCTGAAATCATTCTACCCCCTCTATCTACTCACTAGAAGTCTAAAAGAGTTCAAACTATTCATTCCACAATTCTCAGCACACAATTTAAAAAATTATAAATGACTCTAAAGTGTTAAAAAATCTCGCAACATAATCATCATAAAGCAAAAACATCAAAATCTAATTATGGAGAAATATTGTACGTATGTTGCTCGGCTGGCCGAGTTATTCAATTAATCATGGCGGCGAGTATAAAGACCGCAAAACAACTGAACAACTGAACAACTGAAACCACTTTGAATTAACTGAAACAAGTCTGCAAGACACATATCAATTATAAGTTACTTTTTCACTTCAAAACAATTATTCATAATTTTTTTCTCTTCACGGTGATTGAGAATTGCACGATCATTCAGGGAGTTTAAATGGCTTGGTACTTGTTGTTGGAAGGATTTTCAGTAGAACTCTTACCTTCAAATTGATTTTGTTCGCGATTCAATTTAATATTGTTTTATAGGAAATGAAGACTTATTTTAGAAATACTACAGAGTGAACATATTGAGACCAAAAATATAAATACCCTCGGAGTACCGTAGTTCAAATAAAATAAATTAATGTCCTAACAACAAAAAAATCAGAACAAAAAAATTTTTTTTGTAATTTTTTGCAACCAAAAAGCAAAAAACACCATAAATATGCTCCAAAGAAACTGCAAACCTGCAGTATAATGAAATAATCGGATTGAAGCGATAAAGATGTGGCTTTCTTACAAAATTCATTTATGAGCTTGGTCGATGGCAAAGAATAGTGTTAAATGTTTTTGCACTTCTTACTTCTTAGCAGCACATACAAACTCCCTTCGCCCATTTGTGGTTCGGGTTTCCTTAATGCGAAATTAACGAGCACAATTTTTCATGCTTTATTTATTTTATTTAGTCAGTTTATGTGCAGAGAGTCTTTGTGCCATTTTTAATTTACCACTTGCAGGCTCTCGCAGCTTTTTTTTTGCTTGCCATGGCAAATTATGGCCGAGCAATTTGTATGGAATCATTTTAGCATTATAATTTGTGAATTAGCGAAATTTATGTTGGGTTTTGTGTGAAGATAATTGTTTTGATGTAGAATACTTAAACAATAGAGTGGTCTAGATTCTTAATTTGCAATATTATAATCACGTAAACTCAGATATTAATTATAATTCGCTCAAAAAAAGTTAGGTTAAGTTAACTGTAAATTTTTTGCATTTTACTCAAATAGTATTTAAAAAGATCATAGGGACTCATACCCTTCATACAAAGTATATTTTTTTAAGTATATTATACCTCAAAAAATGCTAAAAATATTGTAATGGTCTTTTGAGTACAAAAATAATTAACTTTACATATTCGATTTATTCTCAGTGGTTGAAAAATCACCACTTTAAGCGACATTGAGTGAACTTTTAAAACATTATTTTGTACAAGTTTATTTTAAGCTAATTCTCAAAATTTGAGCATAGTGATGATGAACGAGCCGATCACTGATTTCAATGAATTATTCAACGAATAAAATTACTATAGTGCCAACCCCCTATTTATTTCATTTGTTCAAGAAATAATAGATTTTTCTGAAAACCACAATATTTTTTCATACTTTTTGGTTTATCGGAGCGGCGAGTTAATACAAAAATATGTTATAATATTTTTTTTGTTGATTTTTACGATGTTTAAGGCTTTCAATAATGAAAAAGGGATAAAAGCGTTCTACCATAGATTTTTACTATTTTTTTCTATTTCCATATCTATAATCAAAACTATTAAAGAAAAATTCTAATCATCTCTAAAATAATCAAAGAATCTTTAGAACCAATACAGATAGTTCATTAATTTTCTTGACAATTCATAAACATTTATTATTTATTTCAATTGGAACTAGGGCGTTGAACGATATTGATGATAAATGTGACCAAAAGTGAACAGCTTGTGATGCAATAAATATAATTATATGAATCATATTAAAATTATAACCATCGTAGATCATCAAAAAATAGCACCATAGATAATTTTTACTGATGTTAAGGGGTGAATTTGATAAAATAATCTTTCAACAAATAAAACATTCTTTCGCACTTCAACATTGTAGAACTTTGTAGAACTTTTAGGAACTCTGAAGCTTTGAAGATTCCACAACACAGAAATCTAGAAAATTTTCCAAACAAAGCTCAACTCTGCGACTCAGAGCCATTGTTAAATTTAATTAAAACTTTACGATTACATTTTATTACATGAAATTTTTATGGCATTCCCCGAACAACAGAAACTCGACGAAAATTCAGCCAAATGTATATAGACTGAAATTAACACTCAAATGTTTGAAAACATTTTGAAATGTCCTGAACAACCCGACATAAACGAAATAAAACAAATGATTGCATTAAAGTGAACCAGCAACAATCGCATAAATTTAAATTATGCATATTAAATTAATAAATAATTTAACTTTTTTATTCGCTGGGTGCTAAAAATGAATAAAAACGTGGAAGAGTCACAATAAAAATGGAGGCAATTAAAAAGTTGTTTTGAGTTTTTGAAGGCTCAAATATTTTTTAGGAGAGGCAGGGGTAGCTGAAAAACTTTTAAATAATTTTTAATAACACAAAAAAAAATTATTCGTGGTTACAATTGATGTAGAAAAATTGTGAGAATTGAACCCAATTTGACACAATTATATTCTCTTTCTCGAGTTTGATGATCTCGGAACTTTAATAAAAATATTGCTTTTTTAAATTTAATGACACTCTTATCAAACTTTTTAAAGTTTTATTAAACTATAATATCTTGAATATAATCAAAGGAAGAGAAAAATCAGCAATCAATCATTATATAAATCCAAACCCCTGCTCTTACAATAAAAAAAGTCTCCCCAAATCCTCAAATTGGAATTAAAAACACTCGTCAACAAATGCGCAATTTGTAAGCTAAATTAACTAACCTAACCACAACAAATTTCCTTTCAAATAATTGAGTTTGCACTGACAGCATCAAAAACATCACAAAACACCAAAAAATTACCTCCTCAAAAGCCTCAAACAGTAATTTTATGACAAAAACTAATAAATTGCGCTTCTAAATTTCCATCTTATAAGATCCTTGATAGTTTTTCCGCTTCCTGGAACACGTAACAAATGTTGAGGGTCGCATTCTCGCAGTCAAATCATTGCAGCATTTCTAAGCATTTTTAGTCATTTCAGTCATTCGAGTTGATCTGGCTCATCAATCCACTGTCGAGCACATTCTGTGGCTTCATTTACAACAACACCATTTAGCAACCATCTCTGATCTTTCAGCCAGGATAAGCAACTTTCCAACTTTGCAGAAAACATGAAGAACATGTAGTTCCCTGCAACTTTACATATTTTACAGATTTTCTAAAGTTAACGTCGACTTTTCCCTCACTTTAAATCAAAAAGAATGTTGAAACTTCTGTGGAGAGCACTGGTGGAAATTAGTTGATCAAAAATTTGACTCAATTTAATTTAAACAATTTTGCGTAAAATTTTTAATCTGAAAATAAAAATAACTTTACTAGGTTACATAGTTACTTGAAATTATCAATATCAAAAATTCTAACAGTGTAAAAACTTGCTCGGCTGGCTGGAGCTTTTGCATATCCGTCGAGTGACGCGGTAATTCACTAGGATTTAATTTAAATTAGTTTGTAAATCCCAAAACAACTTTTTGCCTTCATGTGCCCCCTTCTCCTGGCTCCCAGTGGTGGCTCTACAACATTCACCAGAACATCCCTCAGCTCATCTAATTTATTTTTATATAAGAATGAGGTTGGAATAAAATGTAAATGTTTGAAAATATTTTGTCGTACTAAATAATTTCCATGTTGTTGGGGTTGTGAGAGGGGGTTTCAAGGGGTTAAAATGCTAATAGAACAGCAAAATGTAAACATTCTAATTTGAAGAGATTTTGCTTCCATTTCCATAAATCACATCAAATATGTTATTTAGAAAAAAATCTATTCCTCCATCAAACACCCCCTCATCATACTACACCATGCTACACAGCCACTACTCTACAACATTCTGTACGTAAATGTCGGCAAGCATAAGGAAACAAGATAAAAAGTTAATAATATTATATTATTTTATGGATGTTGGTAGTGAAAAAATTGTTTTATATAGATGATTTGGGGAAAAGATAGAAAATTGTTTGTGCTTTGGAGCGTCTGTGGGGTTGTTGTTGGTGCCTGCCAATGGAATAAACCCATTTTAAATTAATACTGATTTCGGCAAACATTTTAATAGAAAATGTTTAAACAAGTTTGTCGGGCGGATTGTGGCGTTTAAATTAAAACGGCGAATTGAGGAACTCTTGAGAAACTTTTCAAAAGTCTTTATAAATGGCTAATTAATATATTGTGCGGAAATGAGCCGTGGAACTTCGATTATTTTACGTTTATCTTGAATACTTCAAATTCTCTCATCGAATCAGTGAATTTTATTAAATGAATCTTAACATTTTTCTAATATTCACAAATCTTACAAATTCTACAAGCCTTCTATCAAAATATCAACTCCATTACCCTTAAATCATTCCATCAATACCTAAAATTTGCCAGAGGTTTTTCCATCATAACTAATGGCCAATGAGCTTGAGTCAAGCAAATTCGAGTCAATTAATTTGCCCTGGCCGACGAAATTAATGAAAAACATTTTATGGCCACAAGAAGCGAAAAAGGAGGCAAAAAAACAATTTCACTTAATCCTTCAATTATGATATTCCACCTCGCTTGTCTTTCGCAGTTTCGAAGGGTGTTGTGGGGTATTTTTGTGAGTTTTTTGGGTGTTTGAGAGTTTAGTCATGATTTTGCGCGGCTAGCATTTTTTGAATAACGGGGGACGAAAATGGAGAAGTTTTCAGCAATCTGTTGTTCTTAGTAGTTTTCGTAATTAAAAATAATAAATCCATTAAAATCTGCTAAATTTGTATTTTGACTAAAACTGCTTCATTGATAGATTTTCCTTTTTCATCAAAGTGTAAAAATAATGATTTTCAAGCAAATACAGACAATTTTATCAAATGTTCTCACAACACTCCAAATTACTTCGCAATTTTCTACCATAAAAGTCCCTCTAGTCAATTTCCTCCACACTTTATTACCGCGAATCTCAAGGAAACCAAAGAAAAATAATTAACGGCATCTCTGCTTGGTATTCAGTGATGGCAGTAATAAAGTAGATTAATTTTATTTCCATTTCAATTCAATATAATTTGTATTTCCCCGCAAAGTCAGCGCATAAATTTCATAAATTCACTGTGATTTGTCTGTTATCTCTGGCAATGATAATGATAAAAAATTTAATTTGAATTTTGCGCGCTTGGCAAAAAGCTGAATTCCACCACGAAATCACACTGTCGAACGGCAAAAGGTACAAGAGGCAGCAAATACATAAATCATGAAATAAATTGAAAACTGTCACGGAGCAATTTATTCAGCAGAAGAAATAGAAGAGGAAGATAAAATTGATTTGAATTTTTCTATTTAAAATAATTCATGGGATTCGGGTTTTTTGTGAGTTGCTGTGGATTCTGAACTCGAGTTGGAACTGATAACAGAAAACTGCTGCTTTCTACTTTCTGCTCTCTGGAACTGGCAGCGAAATTTAAATTTTTCTGGTATTTTCTTAGTTTCTTTACAAAGTTTCAATTTCCGTTGCCAAAAAAATATTTTTTTTGTAAAAAGAGATTGTGCTGGCAAGGAGTCAAAGCGGTCAAAATGACCGCATTTTTGTAGATAAAAATTAATATATAAATTAAATTATAGAATGTTTGTTTGATTCTGGTTGTGATTGTAGTTGTGAGCAATTTTTTATGAATTGCAAAATCTTGTCATCAAAAAGTTTTATCAACAATTAACTTCATTTAATAATATTTAACCAGAACAAAGCCCATCCTCCAAAATATCAATTCCCATCATTCTCCAACACAATTTACGAGCTTCGGCCATCACAGCAAAAAAATTAATTGAATTTTTAATTAAGCCAAAAGTATATTTAATTAATGAACCACTCGTATCACTCGAATGGTTCGTATCTCTCGCGCAAATTCAGACTCAACAAAAATTTTTGGAAAAATATATTTTAATTAATGAAACCATTTTATTTAATTATCTTGGCACTTGATTAATTTTTTTGTGAGAATTGTTGAAAGTTTTTTGAGCTTTATTCGATTATTCTGTTTTCTTGAATTTGAAAGAGCCAGTGAGGTTATCGCCTGAATGTCTGAATTTAAGAAATGTTGCGGGCAGTAATCCAAGTATTCAAAAGAAAAATTAAACTGGAAGCTTTGAATTAATTAATTAATAATTTTATGTACATACAGAAACTTGGTTTGCATGATTTATTTGTAATTTTTATAATTCTGTAATTTTGCCATTTTGAAGTGAAAATTTTTCAAAATTGTGGTTTGAGTGAACTTTTTGTAATTGAGATATTGTTTGAAAATTTTGTAATAAAAGAAATAATCATCATCATGTCAATAAAAATTATTCTTGTAGATTTAAGGGGCGTCAAGAAGTTATGTCACTCTATTGAGTTCAAAGAGAATGTTAATAATTATTATTAAAAATGTCTAAAGCTTATCATGCATACTTTCAAAGCCAGCCCTAGTAACAGTATATTCTATAATTTATCGCGACTTTCCTAAAAACATATAATTTTACTAATTTTCTTCTAAAATCATGTTTCTAGGTTTATAAACGTTTTTATGAGTTTTATGACACTTAAAGCAAACAACGCCCAATTACAGCGATTAAAGTGATTTAAAGTTCACAAAATCGTGTCAAAGCCATAAAAAATTAAATCACTTTGAAGTAGTTTGGGTACATAATAGAGTAAAACTTTTACTAATCGTAATTTTCTAAGCACTGTTGCTGCAATTCTCGAGTAATTTTGCATCTTTGTGTAGTTTTGTGTACTCGAGTTTTCAGTCCAAACAAACATACAAATTGTAAACATTAAACAAAGAGCAAAAGGTTGAAGCAGTTAAACCGTTTATTTCAATTTTTGAGATTTCAGTTTTTACGAAATAAAATTGAAATCTTATGAAATGTCAAATTGCACGTAAATTATTTTGGATGCAAAAAATAAAGGGAATGTCTGTTTGTAGAGATTTCGAATCGTTCATTTTTAATAGATGAGTTTTGATTGTAAAACCAGTCTTATGCCAGATTGGTTGATCTGACAAATTATAAGCTTATTGAAAAAAGTTGAAGGCTCCAATACAATAAATTTATTATGCGATTCAACTACGCCATTTCCAACGAAAACTCACACCAGCCATAAATATTGATCCACTTATCATTTTACAATTTCACAAACAAGTCTACGACACAACATAAATCTTACATTTAAACTTGGATCGTACAATAATCACGGAAAAATGAATGAAACCTCATTGTTCTGGCACAAAACTCACAAAGGCGGTACTTGCTAAGTCTTTTGATGTTCTTTTCATAATAAATAGAACATAAAGTCCTACAAATAAATACAAAATAATTGCAACAAATGCAGTAAAGACAGAGATCATAACAATTCATTCTTTTCAGCTCCAATTAGAAAACATTTAAATATTTCAAATATTTTACAGTCATTATAAACATTTCAACTAAAATCTGCTAAATTCAAATATCAAAATTTTCTCTTTATTAATTGTAAAATTGTCAAAAATAAAGATTATAGCTCTTTGAATCTAATCCTACTGCAGCTTGCAAGTTCCAAGAGCCAAAAAGAAGTTTCGCCTCGAGCCATAGTGGCAATTAGGAAAAGCAGTAGCATAAATAAACAACCAAACAACCTCAAACGGATTTAAATTTCCTCAATTCTCTGAATATCTCTAACATTCCTGTAAATTCAACCAAATTAACTGAATTCTAAGCTAAATTCTCTAAATTTCACGTACTAATAACTGGAAGTGCTTGAGCTCGAAATAACTTGCATGGATGTCTAATCTAATGCAAAAGCCCGAAAAAGGAAATGGGGGAAAAGTTTCGTTTTGTTTAGATTTTATGGGAAACTAAACCGTTGTCGCATTTGCAATGAGAAATTGGAGTTTTGTGGTGAAGGTGGTTGGCTGAGGGGAGGAGAGTAATGGGGATGGTTTTAAATTGGTTGTAGGTTTTGAATTTAATTATTATCAACAAGAACATGCTTTTGAGTTGTGAAAAATGATTAGACGTGAAATAGATAAAGCAGTTGAGGTCACATCTAGTACCTGAAATATGCTCTCCATCAAACTAATTAAATTTCACATACACATGCTCATAAAAGTACATCAAAATTTGTGATTTCATTTCCGTACCTAGGTTGAAAGCTTCCGAAAATCTAGCAACTAAGTGCTTTCTGCTTTCTATACGACTTTCAATAACTCATTGACGTCTTTAGCTTTTCATTCTACTCACAATTTTCATCAATCCATTTTCAGTGGAAATTAAAGCGGAAATTGATTTACTTCCGAGTCTCGACTACAAATGAAACTATTCAGAATACATATTAAATGGTTTTGTGTACTGCTAATTTTATTTTAAATTTTTTTATAAATTGAACAAATCAGGCTAAAGTATTGCCTGCAATGATTTCCGTGGAATGATACCAATTCTATTTCAGATTGTTTTTAAATTAATATTTGGTGTGACTAGAGAAAATGTTTCGATACATAATGGTGTCACAAGATTAAGTTTTTTGCATTTAAATATATGATCTGTTTATTTTTCACAGTTTTGTAAAAATATCAATATCACCAAAAAAGAAAACCATAATGATTTATATTCAATTTCATGTAAAATTGATATTCCTTATCACCAAATTTATGCCTCACTCACGAAATTTATCAGCAACAAAAAATTAAAAAGGTCAAACAAAATTAATCATCGACTTAACAAGCTTCAGATTTCATCATATTTGAGTCTCATGTCTTCTCAATGAGATCATAAAATATTTTTAATGTTCTGAAATATTCCATTTATTCATAAAACCATTAAATGAAAGTGATCTAGACTTATCACTCAATTTCATCGACTTTTTATGTTTTTTTATATTTGTTGATAAGAAATACAATAAAATACAACAAATTATGCTTCTTTCAATAAATCTATAAAAAGCCACAAAAACATACAAAAACATAATTGGTAATAAATCACTGAGTATTTAGAAGATTATCTCTTTGGACTTTTGCTGTTCAGGAGATGGAGAGGGTCAGGTTTTTCCTGATTATCGATTTTCATGGTTTCATGGTTTTTATTGGATTTTTAGAAAAAGTATGGTTCTGTTTTTTTTACGTGCTAACCTAATTCTTCTGTTCTTAAATAATAAATTTTTTCTGATTTCTGTACAATTATTTACTTTGCATTCAATTCTAAAACTGCAAAACTGCAAAGAATAAACATCTCCATTATTCAACAAAAAATAGATTCTAGACTTTTCTCAATAAACTTTCCACTTAATTAATGTTTATGCATCAATCGAAGCAGAAAGCAGCAAATTAATGGAATAATAGCAACAAAAAAATGGGCAATAAATAATGCAATTAACTTTTCCACCGACAAACACAGAGCGAGTCAGAAACGGCGCAAAAAAGAAGACAGCTCCACACAAATATTGGATTCAACCGACAAGAGCATCCATAAAGAGGGGTTGCTGTTGACTTGTGTATTTACTAAGAAAGCTTCACTTATTGTAGCAAAAAATTCAAATAATTGCGAAAAACTAAAAGTCATGGAGCGACAGTCATCTAATGAAAACTATAAAAAATACACATTTGATCGCCCCTCGCTTTCAAATACCTCTAAGTACACCAAATACACCAGAAAGTATACAAGCAACTATTCAAGTATGGCATAATTAAAATAAATTGCAATTTTCTATGAACCGAAATAGTAAAATTGTAAATAAAATGGAATTGAAGCGAAATTTCCGCGCATCTTCAGTACTTTTCATGATTTCATCTCTGAGAAAACAGAAAACAGACAAAATATAAAGAAAAGTCAAACGCACAGACACTAATAGATGTTTTTCAGAAAGCAGACTATATAAAATATATAACAAGCAAGTATAATGTTTTAATGTCCGTAGCATAATGTAGCATATAAAATTACAAAATTACAAAGAAAAATTTTAATTGCTGAAATTGCTGGAATAGCTGTGGAATAATTGTTATTTCTCTTGAATTTAATGAAATTTAATTTAATTCAATGTGTAATTTATACAAAAAAAACTTGAAAGTTTCTTAGAAAATTGTTGGAGGTAAAAGCTCTGATTACTTTGCTGTTGGTATTGTTGGTAATTAGCATAATTTTTATGTTTTGTTTACAAGAAAGAGACCATATTAAAATGTAGGAACTAGAGAGAAATAGAGAATCAATTTGTTTTGACATTAAACTCAATGAGCCTTTTATAAGTAATTAAGGATGGTAAAAGTTATAAACAACAATCTTCTTCTTTAATCGCTAGTTGAATCAGTTTCATTTAAAACTGTAATAAAGTATTTGAAAAATTATAAGAAAACATTTGAACCTTCAATATAAAGCTCGAAACAACCAATCTGCCGTACCGACTCATTCTCTAATGCTATGTTTAAAGTAAAAGAAGATCTCAACATGAAAAAATCAATAATCCTCAATGCTTAATCAATTTAATCATCATCCGATAAGCTTCCTTAATCAAATGTGTCAGCTCCCAAAAAAATTCCACCCAATTTTACAGAAAAAACAAAATCAAGGGGAAATCATAAAAACATCAAATATCATATAAAATCATACAATTTAGTAGAAATATCACACAACTTCACGAAAATCAATTAAATCAGCCAATCGCGTGCGCTGTCTTGCATTCTGCAAATAGTATGTGTAAGCAGCCATTATGCCAGCAAACTCCACAAGCTCTCCCTACAAGGCATCCAACTCTCTTCCTCAATTCTCTTGGTACCAATACCAACACACTTCCCATAAAAGTCTCGCAACATAAATTGGCTTTCCTTTATGCTTTTATGTTTCGTAGCCGAAATAATTTAGGGAAGCACAAATTGAATAAAAATTGTGTTGTATCGCGTCTGAATCATTTTCTTCTCCCGCTAAAATTTATTTCCACGCCTACAGAAACGCGTCGCGAAGCAGAAACCGGCAACTTATTTATTCTGTGTTGTATGAGTGGTGGTTGTATGAGTGTAAAACATGTGGTTTTTGGTGTATTTTCAGTATTCTACATTTACCGAGTATTGACAATATTACTGATACTTTGTTCATCTTGAGAAAGCAAAAATATTCAATAACTTTGAGCTCTGAAGCTCTGTGAAGCAATAAAGCAGTGTGAAACAGTGTAGAGTGAATGCTCCACGGTTCATGGTGTTTTCTTATTGCTTTTTTGTATTTTTTATTCATTCACAAAGCGATGCAAATTGATGGTGATGGTGTTTAGTAATGGGCAAAATTACAGTTATTAATTAGCGAGACTTGAGTCGTTTTGCGTGAAGAGTCATTAACACTTTTTTGATACATTGTAAGATGATGTGAATGATTGGTTGGTCCGACGGCTGACATTTAGTAATCATGAAATTACTTTAAACTGCTTTACCGACAAAATATTGTACGGATAATATTTTAACAAAATATTTACTTATTTACATTTAAAGAAATTATTTTGTCAGAATATTATTATTTTTAATATTTAAAGATAAAATCTAACAATATATCAATAAGGTTATTTATATCTGCTACAACGCAAACTATACCAATTATAAACTTTCCTCCCAAACAAATCGTTAAAATTGGTTTTTATCTTCAACCCTTTTTCTCCTTCAATTGAATTTATTTTGCTACAATTTATTTTTAACTCTTTCTTGTTGAAGTGCCCGGTTGGCCATAGGTAGACATAGGCGATTTCAGACACCTGCTAAAAGGAAGTTTCGGCTAGCAAAAACGTCCCTGTCTACTTGAAGGGATACTTTCACCCTAAAAGCAGACACCCGAAACAGCCAATAAGTAGACATGCCAAAAAATTCAAAATTCCAACCCTGCTGGACCCTGCAACGTGATTTTTCCGAAAAAAAAACTGCACTAAATGAAGCTTCATGGTTCTCAATAAGTGTCCTCCCAAAATTTAATATTAATATTAAAATGCGATGATTATGCCATGTTCCCAATTTACTTCTAGACTCTATTTCTTAATTGAAATTATTTTTTGTTAATTAGTATAAAAATTAATTTATACTTATATTATTATACCTATATCATAATATATATACAATATACACCAATATATAAAATATAATATCAATATATAATTAATATATCCCAATATATTCCCAATATATATGATTTCCCCTTAAAATTTCAAAAATTCAATGTCCGCAAAAAGGCGAAAACAGACATCCGAAACGTCCCATAACGGACGCTACTTCGGACGTCTGCTAAATGTCCGAAACATCCCTAAAAAAAGTCCATCACGCTCAAAGCAACTTCGGACAATTTGTGGGCACCCGATGTTGACTATGTTTTGTATGGCAAGTCTCTGTCTGATTACCAATAAAATGCCAACCGGGTGATCATCAAAATTTATGAACTGGCACAATGAAGAAAATAATAGAAATAATAGAAATAATAGAAATTAAAATAAAAGCGTTTTTTCTCCGCATCTGATAAGGGTTTGGGTTTTTCATTAAATGGGTAAAATGGAGAATTGAAATTAGGATCTCGATTTCGCTTGGTTTTTATTCGTTAAGCGGTCCACACACTATGAAAGTAAATCACTGAAAGTTTTTACTTTTTTCAACTTCTTACCATTTTCCCGTTGAAGGATTTTTTTCAAAAAATAGTCAAAATTTGCGTATTGAAAAGACAAGTTTTATGTGTGAAGAAAATTTGGAAAAACTTTAGAAAAAACTCTACTTTCACTCAACTTTCAGTAAATTTCTGAAATTATTTCCTGTAGATTTTCCAAATTTTCTTTTCAATTCTTATTTGTCTTTTTAATACGCAAATTTTGACTATTTTTTGAAAAAAATCCTTCAACGGGAAAATGGTAAGAAGTAAAACTTTCACGGTTTTTACTTTCATAGTGTGTACAGCGCTTTAAGGGCTTTGTATTTAACACATATAGTAAGTTTTTGTTTTGTTTTTATATAAAACGTGGAACTTGTTAACGATTCTTATTTTTAATTGTAACAAATTTAACAATTATTCAAACATTATAAAATCTTTAAAAACAATTGATTTTTCTAAAATTTTAAAGAAATTTTAACTCTCAATCACTGTAATAAAACAATATTTAAATAAAATAACAACCCTCACCACAATCCCATCAATAACCAGTAAACCCCTTGACTAAATTGCAAGATTATAAAAATTACATAAAAAGGCATTGTTGATTGTTGAAAGTTGATAGGGAAGGGGTCCACTTCACCCTGCTCTTATTTTTAACATACCAGAATGTTTAAAATTCTCGGATTTATTCGCTGTTATTTTAATTTATTTGAATTCTTTATCGTTAAACAAATTAATTACACAGAAAATTGGATTCTTCAGCCAATTTATTGGGTTTTTAGATATTTTGAACATTTCAAGTGAATAAACTGAAAAAGGTAGCGAAGCTATATTGAGTTGAAAATAGAAATGGGTGCGTAGCTGATTAATTAATTGCTTTAATCGCGTTAATTGCGTTAAACCCAATTTGTTAAGTTTGTTAAAACTTATTCAGTCTATACAATTTATCCAGTAGTTTTATAAAAGTTAAAGGTTTTTGTAGTTTTGCTGGTCATAGCACAGTTATGGAGGTAAATAGAGGTAATGCTTAGTGAACAGCTATAACTATTCTCTGGATTAAATAATTCTAAAGTTTCGGAGACGTTCAGAGTTTGAAGAAAAATTTCATAATAAAGATGCAAATATTAAAATTTAGGAAATTCAACTATAGTCAAATTCTTTTCACGATTCACTTCGTTGCAATTTTGGGACGAATTGTTCTATTGAAATATTCACTTTCAGCCAATCGGTGCTAAAATCAGTGCTAAAATCACTGAATTATTTTGGTCGTTCTATTGGAATATTCCGTTCACACCCTAGAATTCCCTCTTAATTTGGTCTACACATAAAGGATAATTGAAAATATATCAAAATTTTTCTGTTTTTCAGCCAATAGCAAATGTTTTTGATTACGTTCTTGTATAAAATACATAGAATTTAAATAAAATTGCTGAAAATGTTTTAAATAAGCCGTAAAATTCAATATTTTTGTTTCGAGTTGCATTATTGGGCCTCCTTTCATTTTAGTCTTGAACATGTTGACAGAAATAGTTTGCAGAACATTGCCCAGATGGCGTATGCTCTTTGGCGCGATGTTTTCAAATTTGGTTTGTTTACAAACAAAATAATGACTTTCTGAGGACTAATAAGTTGTGTTTCTAGCTATAAATAAGTGTGCCAACAGATTAAATTAAGTGGCAGACAAAAATTATCAAGTAATCTCAAGGATTCAAAGGAAATTCTCGAGATCAATTGAATATTATTGTTTGCTACCTCATTTTGGCTGCTAGTATACTTATTTGTTACAAGGAACTCAATGACACAGCTTAATGATCCCCAAAATCTAATTATTTATTTGTAAACAAAACAAATTTGAATATTTTTGGCGCAATTCATTGTAAATACTGATCCCTGCCTCATACTGATCCCTGTCTGCTTTCAAACTATGATTAAGGTTGATTTTGATTAATTCACAAATTATTTTTGGTTGTTCGACGTCAATAGATATGAAAATGCATTGGCTATTGTTTATAATGCATAACTGTAATGGTTTCAATCAATTAAAATTAATTTTAACTTCGGAATAGGTGATAATCTGTTTTAGATTAATCGATTTCGGAAATCTAAGTTGTCGCTTTCTTAGCAGTTTTCGAGGGATTTGCCAACTGATTTAGTACTGATTTAGAACAGATCGGAATATTCATGTGATTTTCCCAAAAGAACAACCTAAATCACTGATTTGGTGATGCACCGATTGGCACCGATTTTAGTACTGATTTATCTTTCACCAAATCAGTCAAAATCAGTTCAAAAGAAAATGACTTATGTTATGAAAAAAATGTAACACTATTCTCAAAATCTTACTTTGCAAAGAGTTAGGAGTATGTCGCAAAAACTTATAAAGCAACAAATTAGTCGATAAAATTTGATCACATACTGAACATTTTACGCATTAAATAAAACATTATCTTACAAAATGACAGAATTTTATGAACCACCTCTCAATTAAGCCAGCTCCAATTACACCTAATTTAATTTCTCGGATCTAAATAACAAAAAGAATTCCAAAATTACCGAATTACGTACAAAAGAATCATTTCAGCAATAAATTATGAAATTAGGCTATTTGCCTATTTACCTTCTAATAAAGTAATAAGTCTATTAGCCAAGTTTTCCCACATTTCTCTTCACAATAACTTCCACCAATTTAAATGTTTCAGATAATCAGAAGAATGCGATAAAGAACTATACAACTTAATTTATGATAAAAACAGTTAAAAGGCCATTAAAGTGCTGAAAAAACGCTAATTCACTTCAAGTCTTCATCAAAGTGATGTTTGCTGAAATGTGCCTTTTGAAAATGGTTTTTTTTTCGTTGAAAATGAGTGTAAGTTAATTATGTCGTCAGTCATCAGCTTCTTGTGCTGTGACATCCGTCATTAATCGCGACAAGTTAATTTAATGAGAGAAAAACATTCGAAAAGGTGAGGTGGCCAATTCGTCGGGGCCTTTTTTAAGAGTTTGCTACGTTATTAAATGAGTTTTTGTATGTTTTGATATTTTTTAATACAATTTTCAAATTTTCAGGTCTTATTGAGGCTTTTTATACTCATTTTTAGTTTGAACATATTTTCCTTAACTTGATTTTCCAGTTGAGTTTTTGAATACAAAGTCTCTTTCATTTTATAGACACACCAAAAAAACTAAATCAATTATTAACAATTCTTTCACCAGCAGAGTTCTATAGCTGAAACAAATAAAAATATTAATTAATCCGATTTATCAACAGCAAAAAGCTTCGCCATTTTACAATTTACTAACTGAATTAATTGAATAAACGAGCAAATGCATAAATTTTAATTAAAAAATTTTATTCCAAATTGGTATTGAATTTTTATGCGCTGGACTTTTTACGATACTTTTCAATAAAAATATGCAAATATTCGGAAAATAGAAAACATTGTGAAAAAAATATGCAAAACATGTTGGAAAATGGGTAAATGGATAAATGCAAAAATAGGAAAAATGTAAATTTTCCTTGTATAGTCGCCACAATTTTGATATTAATTTAATTAAAAATTCATAAGTAAAACTTGCAATCGACCGGCAATAATAAATTGTAATCAACCATGTGGCTTTCGTTTAGCTCGATTGGGTTAGCAATATCAACAAGAAAAGTTTCATATAATCATCTGATGATTATTATAAATTGTTCTCGGGAGAGATATAAAATCTATGATTTTTTTCATTTACACCAAAAGCCGGCAAGTCAACTAGAATCAACCACAGCCAGGGTTAAATTTGACTCCAGAAGGAGTTTTGATGAGGAATTTTTAAGAAAACCGAGAACATCTGTTAGAATAATTTTTTTTGTTGTGAATTTTATGATCTTAAAGGTGCAATCATTAATAATAATTTTTACAATTTAATATGATGGAAATGCTTTTAAAACTTTCTACAATATAAATTTAATTCACCAACCAACCAAAAGCCAAAAAAATTTAATTTAAATTTAATTTCCATCAACAAATCCCGCAAAAACCTTATCTCTCACCACATACAGCATTTTTCCTGATTAAATAAATGATTTAACTGCTCATTGACACTTTATAATTAACAAAATTTCACAAATTTAATAACAAAACACTCCAAAATTAAAAAAAAAAGTTGACTGTTGAGCCAAAAAATAATAATAGATTTTATCATTTAGTGTGCATTTTGCCATTTTATAACATTTGTAAATTTATCGCAAATTTATGAAATTTATTTATTGCGGTTCAATCAACGAGACACAATACATGAATACATACAATGAATGAGCGAACACAAGAGTCCAAATAATTAAAATATCGCTTTTCAACTGAGCTCGTTAGTGGCAAATGTATTTTAATTAAAATTGGAACTGTTTTTCAGCTTTTGAGAGTTTTGTGGCACATTCTATTCTTGCTCCTGTGTTTCCTGTAAATTTTTGAAATTGCCTGGAAAATGCTACAGATACACTAGTGAATACACCGAGCACTTGTTTGGCAGGACAGCTAGCATGTTTAATTTATAGACATTTGGGAATCGCAACAGTGTCACATGTTCAATTGTGAATGTTTCGGATAATGTTTCTTTATTTTGGTATATGTTGGCCAGTTTAGTGTTTTTAATTTGTATTTTGTTTATATGAAGATTTAGTATTTTATATTTGTTTGATATTTTAGTTTAATATTTAGTTTTTTACAATAAAACAAAATCTAAAATCTCAATTTTTCAATACAAATTAATAATCATCTAAAATCAATCTTTGAAACTATAAAGCTTGGAGCAGCCTACAAGCCCTTCGCAACCTCCATAATCCCCTAAATAAATCAACATCTCTATACAACTTTCTATTCTCCTTTAGAGATTTAACACCAATTGAAATTGAGCAATATGTGCACAGAGCACCATAATTCAATTGTTTGTTTGTGCACAGAACCTTTTTTGCCTGCAAAAACAGAACGAGCCGTGTTGCAGGAGTCCCATAAATCTCTCTAGCGGCCCCCGAACTGGCTAACAGGCACACACTAAAATAGAACAGCAGCGCAAATTTGTTTGTGCATAGAACATAAAACATAAAGCAGTGAAAAAACTTGGTAAATATATAAAAACATGAAAGCATAAACCAGATAGAACATGGCAAAAATATTGTTTGTGCTACAATTATTTATGAATGACACGGTTTTAATTAATATGTTTTCCCGTTGGGGGGACCTTTGTCAGGTTGTTTTGTGGAGTTTTAGTATTTGAAGTGTCTGGTGCTTTAAAAGAGTTTGTATGTAAGTCAATTAGGTTTTAAGATGATAATTTGTATAAATAGTATTTATACTTTTTAGCAAAGAAATGGTTGCAATTTTTTAATCACTGTGATGGAACTGTTTTTATCTAAACTTTTTTTTCTTTCTAGAATTATTCTAAAGAGTCAGTTGTTTCTAATGTTTTCATTAGTTTTACATGGAATTTCAAAAATCACAGGGACCTTTTCTAAATTAAATATTTCCCAGCTCTTCAACCAGAATATTTCAGTGTATTTTCATAAATTTCCACAAATTTCCGTGTTCTGGCTGCTGTTTTTGTTTAGCCTCAAGTTTTTTTGCTGGCTCGGTGTCACTATTGTGAATAATTTTGCTACATTGGAGCTACATTGCGCTTACATTTTCCCTGATTTAGCTATAACATTGTTGTTAAAATGTCAACATTTTACTCACATTTTGTCTTATTTGTTACATTGTTTGCTGCAGCATTTTACATAACCATTTTTTAGAAATTATTTATCATGTTTGACTGAATTGTTTTATCGTTGGTGAATATGAGCGCGACGCTTGGCTCGTTAATTTTGCTACCTGTCCGGATGATGCAAATTTAATTATGTTTTTTTATGGAGAGAGTTGATTTTTCTTTGTGATGACATTTATGTTTTTTGAGGGTTATGTTAAAAATGGGCCTGGTTTAAATTAACTATTATAATTATTTCTTAACAGTTATTTTTAAGAGTAAGGTTTTCCTATTTAAATCATGAAAAATGAGTTAACAAATTTATTCATCATTTTTTTTCACAAACTGCAATCTGAACCCACCGAAAATCCAATAAATCTCAAATATCACAACAAACAACTCCTAAAAGCAGCAGAATATCAAGATATCATCGTCGCATGCTCAGTCACGTGGCTTTTTAATTTATATTGGCTATTACTTAAACATACTTACCAAGCTTCAAGCTTGTCTAACTTACTTAAATTACTTAAAAGTTATTTAACGCATCGGCACGAGGCACTCTGAACTTAACACCAAAACAACGAAATTATGGGTAAGATTTATTAGATTATGCTTTAGTAAAATAATGGGAGAATTTTATTTGACAATCAATCAAATTTGCAGATGAAGATATACCTATATTGAAAACTTAATGCATATTTAGAGCTTGATTGTTTTTTATTGTGAATAACAAACAAGCCAGCAAATAATACTTCCTAATTTTTTAAGCGTATCTACCGATAAAAAATATTTAAATTGATTTTATCGATTTACAAAGTATTTCGCAAGTTTCCAGTTCTTTCCAGTTTTTTCAGCAAGCTACAAGATGCAATTGATTGATTATGAAATTATCGAGAAATATGAAATTGTTGTTTGATGAAAATTCTAAAATGATTATAATTTTGTATAAAATTGCTCTCTTGAAAATAGCAAGCAACTTAAATAACGACTTACCAGTTTATTCAATGGAAATTTGCTTTGGTACTTGTAGATTTTAATCAAAATTGTAATTTTGTAACAAGTTTGTCGTTATCAAGAGAATTATCAAGTTATATTTAAAAGCAAGGTACTAGGGGCCTTGTTCAAGGTGATTAAAAATATTTTGTCACTGCCCTTCATTCGGAATACTTATGAAGATATTTTTTTCAATTCAATTTTGAAAAGTGTCTAGTAAACCTTCCTCAAACCATTTTATCACATTCCTTCATTCTGCATAAAAACATTAATCAATTTCTCCAAAAAAAGAATCTTAACAAAAAATCCGCGAAATTGATTTTGGCGTTTCATAAGACAGAAATTGATAAGCAAACGAGCCCAAACACATTGTTCCGTATAATTTCAAGCCCCGAAAATTACAGGGTACGATTTCGATTTCTCGACTTTTTCTTATAAATTAAATATGTTCGAAGTCAAAACGAGTTAAATTGAGTGAAACTTCAGGAAATTAAGGCTACAAGTTGTATGTAAAATTGAGACGCCAAAGGTTTGAAGGTTTTTTATTTATTATTTTGGCAAAAAACTGCTCCATCGACATTTCGTGAGCCTAATGCAAAATATGAAGGTATTTATATTTAAGTGATTCGAATTAAAATCAATTTGGAAAAGGGTTTGCTGGAGTAATGACTTTATTTTCATACATTTTAAAGGTTTCTTTAAATTTATCGATTTTTTAAAATTGTTTTCAGATTTTTAAAAAGCGTATCAAATTAACTGCAATTTTTGGAGATAAAAATCAGTAAATTAAGGCTCTGGGACTGAATACAGAAATCTGGTTAGCGAATACAATGTTACTTGGTTCAAATCGACACATTGTTTAATTATTTTCATCTCCAAATTTTTGCCTTCTTGATATTAAAGTTCAAACTTAAACAAATTCTACCCTCAGCCACGCCACATCGATAATAAATAAGGTCAACTGGCTCATTTGTCTTGCAAAATATTCTTTGCACGCATTTCACTGTTTTGTTTCTGTCGTTTTTCGCTGAATTTTTCGCGAAAACATGAAAAAGTTTTAAAATGAGACTTTTATTGTTATCAATTATCGATGCGGGAACACATTATACATTGAACACATTGGATACATTGAATAAATTGAGTAAAATTGAGGCAAGTTCGCATTTTGTGCCAACATAATTTTTTGTTAAACATTTTTAACGTTTTGATGAATAACATGTCAGAAAATAATAATATCCTATTTAAAATTTTAAAATGCACAAACTACCAACAACAACGTTACTCCAATCAATTATCCTGGCAAATTAATGGCTTATGTTTAAAATATTACAACATAATTTGCTGTTTGGCTTTTATAACTCAATTTCCAGTTGAGTTTACTGTTTCTTTACTGTTTTTTATGAAATGATCGTAAAATTCGCTACAGAAACAAAAACATGAAAGAAACGGCGCGAAAGGCTGCAAATTGACGAGCATGTTTTACCCCTTTGGATTGAGTTCTTTTTGTGAAGTTGTGGCGATTTTTATTTTAATTGTTTTTCTTTTAGGCAAGGATCTCTTATCTATTGTTTCTTTGATATATTTTATTGGAAAATTGACGCCAATTGTAATAAAAACACGGCACTTTTATAAAACTTGATGTAAGGTGGAATTTATTCCAATTTGCAACAATTTCATCGAACTTATCGCGTTGACTGTAAAAGCTGTCAATGACTCTTTTAAATGAAAGGGTTAAGCTTCACAGCTGACCCTAACCATTATTCAAAATGATAATAACTAATTTAATAAATAAAATTTTTAAACAAAATGCGATTATTAATAAAAGAAGCGAAGAAAAATCGTCGAAGATAATTCCAAAGAAATTGATGAATAATTTCAATAATTTGAATAACTATTATGATTCATAATTCGTTGAAAAGCGTGAAATACAGAAAATTGGATAATTAATCAATTGAGAAACCTGCCCAACGCCAAATTTAATTGAAACTTAAATATTTTCTTATTTACAGACAAAAAAAGTTTTTTGCTGATGAACTTCTGATTATTTGAAAGAGTTTTGAATAATTAATCAATTAAATCTCAATCATTTTGTTGGAATCTTCCACACTATTTAATAAATTAAAAGTTTAAACTATGCGTTATAAGTAATTATTTATCTTTGCTTATAATCTTAGCTGCCCAAAATACATAATTGAGTGACGATTTGTTCTTACCATAATTTCCATAAGGTTTGCCTTTAAACCAACAAACCAACAAAGAAAATCATTAACTCTTAATTTAATCACACAAACTAATAATTTTGAATCCGTTCTATTAAATTAAAGCCTCAAGCCTTCAATGCACTTTCAAAATATCAATAAAATTTCAATATTATTCTTGAGAAATCCAAAATGAAGTCATTATGTCGAGTAAAATAGTTTAAATGGTAAATCTTGTGCAGAATACTCGGATTTATAATAAACATAAATTTCTTGTACTTCTTGAATCTTATTTGAGCTTTCTTGGAAAATGCATGGAAAATATGCATTTGCCAATATAGTTTGAATCTTGCATATTGCATTGGTTTAAGTGTCTTTTCGACTTCTCGAGGTTGCTTAACCAATTATGATAAATATTCACAATTTTAAATGCAATTTACTTATTTTGTCCATCTTTGCATGCAATATTATATTTTTTAAATATTTGCTGGGACTTAGTAAAGTCGAAGATTATCAATTAACAAGATATTGGAATTAAAATCCAAGCAAGGTATCCTTAAGCTAAATCATTTAAAAATAATTTTCTGTACATAGTTTAAATTTCCAAATGAATCAAAAAATGAATTTCTAATTAGATAATTTAAATTATTAGAATAAAAGCAGTTCAGCTGTTATCTCAATTTAATCAGCCAAAAGTTTTAATTCACCAGAGAAAATTGATTTTAATTGAATTTCGAGTGCAAACATGTCAGCAACATGCCAGTTTAGAATTATTGACCTCATAACTCGCATGCGTTATTGATTTTTTAATTAATTTCAAATAATTTCTACAATGACAAACAAACTATTGTATTTGCATGAAATAAAATTAATGTATTGATGATTTCAGCTAGAAGTCAATGGAATTTTGGGGGCCGTGCAATCAGAAAATAATAATTAATTAAATGTATGATTCCTTTAAAAGTCTACCAAAATTATAAATGATACTTCAAGTCATTCAACTACCTGCTCCAACTTATAAAATATCAACGAAAAAATCTATCAGAAAACATTTTTCTGTCATAAATATTTTTTAACACATCAGAATCATTTATAATTCCTTTCATGTTTGCTTGTCCGCCCCAAAACATTTCAGTTATTAATTTCACTTTTGACTTCTTTTTTGATGGGTTCATAGGTGTACGTTGAAAACTCACAATATCTAGCAGCAAACCCGAAATATGCTATTTTTTAATAGTTGGACTTGATAATATAATTATTAACACGTTTGAATTTTAATTGAAAAACTGTACAAAATTGGTCAATCTGACATGAACAGCTTGAATTAGTAATTTTCAATTTGGGTGATTATATTGACACCTTCAAATTTTTAAACAATCCTTAAATTCGTAAAGAATTTTTAAAATGACAAAGGTGCCATAATAGTATTTTTACATAATTCGAAGTCACGCGATGCAAGATATAGTATAAAAATTTATTAGGAACATTTAAAAAGTCATTGTGTCTTAAAAAAATCATTTTCGAAGGCTACAATCCTTTGATTGTTTATTTTCAAAACATTTTAGTTTTTTGTTTCAAAATATTCAATTCTCAACAAAATAATTAAAAACCTTTAAAAATCAGAACCAAAACCAAAACAATTAGCTCATTTTTCAAAAAGTGATCTCGCTTTGTTGTGATCTGACAGCCGAAATGGTAAGATTTATTTCACCGACAACACCGACAATTAACTTGTACCACTTTGTTGAGACTTCAATCTCGAAGGAGCAAACAACCACAAACAATAAAATCATAAGAAATACAAAAAACTTCAAAAACTTCAAAGCACCTCAAATCAACTCAAAGGAAATTAATTATGATATTTTTAAGAAAGAAAAATGGATATGCTTGAATTTGCTAAGCTACGTAGTATTTATTAAGAAAAAAGGCGCACGGATTGAAATTCATAAACTTTTTATGTTGAAGTTTTAATTTTAAAGATCAAGGAATTCATTTATCATCGAGCAAAGTTAAGTTTCCGGTTTAAATGAGATTCATTAAATTAATAAATTACAGTTTTTTGGCAAAAAGCATAATTTAACATTTTTGCATTGTTCATATTTCAAATGAGTAAAGTAAAATATACGTAGATTTCTAACAACTCCTTAAAAAAAGTTTTAATATTTTTAATTCAACAATTCCTAAGATACTTGATAACATTTTATTTCTACTTCTATCAACCTTTAAAATTCCAACTCTTAATTTATTTGAATGTTTGGTAAAACTATTTAACGAAATACTTCCACACCCCTGATGTCATGAGCCTCACAAGTTTCCAAATTAAAAATTAATTATGTTGTGAGAGTGAGTTGTTATATTTATGTATCGGCCAATAACACACAATTTTCTTTTCAATTTCTTGTGATAAAGCAAAAAAGCCCAGAAAACAAAAAACTCAAGAGATAAATGAAGAAGAAGGCAACATAAATATCTATATTAAAAACATTAAAACATTAAACAGCTCAATTCCAACAAACAACAACACAATGGGCCCACAAATATTATTTAAGATGCTTTAAACATCTTCATCGTTTTCTTCTTGGCACTTTTTTGTGTTATTCAGTTACTTTATTATTTTTATTCTCCTGGCAAGCAAACCAAAAAGAAAGAAAGGAAAATGAGTCGATAAACGAAAATCAAAACCAATTTCCAAACAATAAGCCCAGCAACCAGCAACATCATAATAACGCTCAAAGTAAGGCCATAAATCATCTGATTCTCTCTCGCCGAGTCCAACTTACAAACACTATATGCTGCCAAATCAATGGAAAAATATCAAATGCGAGCCAACAATATAATACAATAAAGCAAGCTAAAGTGTTTCCATTTAATAACTTAATTTACTTTTGCGCTGCTCCGTAATTTGTTTAAATCGGCTGCGAAGTCGAAGGAATTGAATTTGTGGAATTGGATGGAATTGGAAGAATAACCGAATATATTAGGTAAACTGCTATAGTATTCTGTGATATTTCAAAGCATAAAGGAATATTAAGGGAATTTGTGAAATAATGGTGTGCAGAATGGGATCGTCACGTTTCTGGGCATTTATTCAAGTGATTCAAGTAATATTTATGTTGTTCAAAGTGTTTAAGCAAGTTTGCTATGGTTTTGTGGGTCGTTCTGGTTTGTTTGGTGATTTAAAGGGAAATTGCTTTGGAGGATTGCGGAAGTTCCCGGATAGAGTTTTTGGGGAATCCTTGAGTTTCTGTTTTTTTCTAGTCTACCAAAAAATGGAAAATTTTAATTTATGCAAATTAAAATCCGCCTAATCAATTTACCTTCATTTGATCGCCATAAGCGAAGTTTTTTAATTATTCGGTAATAACTTGAAATAAATTGCCACACATTTATCAAGAATAAACATTTGTGGATTTTTGTAAAATATCTGTAAATATTTTATTCAAAACCAATTAATTATCCAATTAAAGATATTATTTTCTTAATAATAATTTGCCAACCTCTGTTTAGTTTTTAAACATTTTTTCCGTTGTTGGGTGACTGGGTGAGTCGTTAATTATGAGGTATTATGGAAAATTATGTTTGACTGGAGACTTGCTTAGTTTATTGAGTTTATTCAAATTATATTTAAAACAGACAAATTTGGTGATTTTTTGCCTCATTTGAAACTTGAAAATTAATTAATTCGCTTGATCGTATAAAAATTTATGGTCAGCTTATACAAATTTTTATTTGAAACATTCAACGAATGCACTGGTTTTGGATTTTAGTTTTAATAAAACATATGTAGCCAGTGCAAACTCCCCATACCTAATTCCCAATTAAAAGTGGGTTTAACCATTTTTATTAATTTGTAAGATTTCTAGTCATCGCTAAATAAAAGTTTTCTTGATTATTCAATTAAATATTCGAAAGATTTCGAAGATTCATGATTATGATTATTAATCGATATTAACTATATTAATAGTTTCCTCCGATATTTATTCAACTTTTTTTGTTATTATACATTTTTATGTTTTTGTGTGTTTTTAATTATAATAATCAAAAAATATTCTTTACACAGAAAACCTAAACGAGTCGTTATTATTAATAAAGAATATTTTATTATAATTTATGAAGCGTCCGTAGCTTCTCCTTTGATATTTCATATTTTTACGAATTTTTACAGATTTTTATTATTTTAGATTATATTTTCAAGACGATCGAAAATTATTATTGGAATAATATTGGATATTACGAGAAAATTATGAATATTTTATGATAATAGCTTCATCGAAACACCTTTGAAAGCGTTTTAAACAATTTCGAATAACTTTTAGGTATAAAATTAAATAAACATGTTCGAGGAACTCAAAACTGATAAACATCAAGAATAACTGAAATGCTGAAGAATGTCTTAATTTTTAAAAATTTCATAACATTCATAAATTTCGGGATATAAAAAAATTACTTGAAATACCTCGAATAATTTTGTGACATTAATTTTTAATGATTTAAATGACTTTATTGACTTGAATGTCTTTTATATGCCTTGATGAATGAAAATGTTTAGGTAAAATCAAGATTTTATTTTAATATGTTCCTTTGGATAAAAGCCGAATCAAGGAAATTTGGAATTAATTGCACAGTTGGGAGCTTTTAACCCGCAGGAACTTGAATGCTACTAAAATCTGGTATTTTGTTAAGAGATTTATTTGAATTTGAATTCATTTCGATCATAATGGAAACATAGTATTATTGATTTAAAATGTAATTTTATAAAATTTAAATTTGACAAAATTTTTAATACAATCGAAAATCATGAAAAGCAGAAAATCAATTAAATGTTGCCAAACTATTGGCATTCCATTTCAACAATGCAAAAGCGCAATAAATGAATATTTCCATAGATATATTTCAAACAACAAATTTTCCAGCCCCAAAAAACTGAACAACTGAAAAACAATAAAATCCAAATTATGATTAATTTTGTTTATTCAATCTTTCTGTGTTAGTTTTTCCATGCTTTTTCGCTGTTTTGTAGCTCCATTCCTTTATTGAAAATTATAGGTTTGAGTTTTTTTGAAAATTGAATCATCATAAAAACTGAAGCAGCCGAATGGCAGAAAAAAAATTGGGTTACAAATCGACTACCGGCAAGTTGCTATAGCAAAAGAACAAATTAATATTTTTGGAATGATGAAAATTTAACGATAAAATGGGTAACTAATTGTAAATTGGATCTATTTGGGATGAGGTTGCATGAAAAGGAGTTTTACCGATGAATAAATAAAACATTAATTTTGAAATTGTGCCCGACCTCAACTTTTCTTTAAATCAAGTTTTTTTTTTTATACTTTTTACTTAATGTAAAGTGTAAACGCACCTTTTATATGGATTAAAACATTAAAATAGAATGTTAGATTAACCTAAAAAAGTAAAATTTCAATTATAAAATTTGTTTTGGATGATTATAATAATTATATTAATAATTTATTTAATCGAATAACTGACTATACCTGCTCAAATAATACTATATTGGAAATATGCCAAGTACCCACATACATTTCTTGAAGGCAGCACGCTCTAAATTGTATACAGATAAGCACCTTTTCTTCCAAACGATTCGAAGAAGTTCTGGTAAATTATAACAAATGAGTAATAATTACATTAAACAACAGAAGATCAAGGTATATTGCTGAATTTATGACAATTTTATTCAAAACTCGCAAATTATGCATCAAACATTTTAATTAATTATTTTCCAATCAACTACCAATTTCCTTATCCTCTTGCACCAGTGCATCATAACTCATTCAAACCATCCACAAATTTGTCATAATTTACTCAATCACCATGAATCTCATTAAAGCTTAGCTCCCATTTATACTTTGTATGAAATTTGTATAATTTTGTATCAGTATGAAAGCACCACAACTGACAAAACAGACAGAAGTAAATGTGATACTTGTAAAAAAGACATTAATCGACAGAAAATTATAAATCATCGATGCCTATTTATTAAATTGAAATAATGAGAATGCAGTTCAATTTAACAAATTAGCCTCAATTATTATTTTCCCCGGAATTGGTCAGTGATCAGTGATTGCTGAAATATTACAAAAATTACAAAGAACAACAGAGAATAATAAATTATTTCTACGTGAATTTGGGTAAGAAAAGTTAATTAACAACTTGATTCCTGAATATCTCTTTGGTTATTTGGATTTTTTTTATTTGGAGCGATTCAATTTATAAAATTTTCTGGAAGCAAATAATACAGAGATGGAGCAATCAAAACTTCATTATTATTTTCTTGGTAAAGTTAAATTTTATGCGATAAACCTTTTATAAATTGCGCCGAAATTTGGGGTTTTTTCTTCAGGAGATTTTTATTGAATTTTGCAGGTTTTAATCTTGTGATGTAAAATTTTAAAGTAAAGCTTGTGAGTTCATCATATAAATTGAGCAAAACCCAAGAACGATATGTAAACAATATTTTAAGTTGATTGCTTCAAATATGGATTAAATCAATAAACAAATGAAGATTTAAATCTCATTACATAGGGAATTTACTGAAAACTTTACATATTGAAAAATCTTAATACTTTTATTACTGATTTCTGCTCATTCTCCAATATTTTAAGTAATACTCTTTGAAAATGTTTATAAATTAAAATTCCCTGAGAGCGAACCTTTAAAAACTTAATCGCAATCAAAGTGGTTTATAATCGAAATGGCCATAATAAAGTCACTGGGCTTTTACTCACAACTTGTTATTAAATTTAATTTTTCAATTCTTAATTAGTTATCATTTTTTATTACTGGATTCTTTCATTTCATTCATTTCATTTTGCTGAATTTAATAACTCAATTTGGTTCAAGATTCACAAGTGAATGGAAAAAGATGTGTAATTGCCCTGGAGTCTTTCAATTGTTATTTTGGTGAGCGAGTCAGTGTTTTTACCGGTTCAAAGCTTCCAATTTTGCAATCAATTATTGCATTATATTTTTGGAAGCTTAACTGAGCAATGATTATTTTTCAATGAAGTGTAATAATTATTAATACTAGTGATTCCAAAGCTATGCTTTTTTATCCACATTCTGAATTATCAAATTTGTATATTAACGATAAATTTTCGACAAAATACTGATCCATTTAGAATTATTCATAAAATTCTCCAAACTTCAACAATCAGCCTTGATTGAATACAAAACAATTTAAAAGTTTTTTTTCAGCCATCGGCAGTTATCATCATCATTAATGTTTGAACACGAAAAGTTCAAAAACATTGAATTTCTTAAAAATAAACTCGAAATCTTCCAGATATTTAAAAGTACCCAAAAATGTGTAACAAAATAAAATAACAGATTGTAATTGCCGGCAATTACCCAAAAATTATCTCAAGTCTTTTGTTTCATAAATGCTTCTCCTTTCAATTTAAAATTTATTTCAAAGTTTATGAAGATATTACACTCCTAAAAATTAGTTAAATTTTATGGTGATTATCAAATTCTGTGATTTTACACATAGATCTATGAAAAATTACGTTGAAATGAAAATTCGATTTAAATCTTAGAAATATTCATTCTATGAAATGTTATATTCACTTTCACAATGAATTTTTCCTGCACTTTCAATGTTCGATATATGTAAACATTCTATAAGCCTTTTCTGCGTTGCATCGCAATCATCTTAAAGAGATAAGAAAACATAAAAATCTTTAAAAAACATGAAAAAATATGTAAAAAGAGACAAGCTCTGAGAAATTTTATAAAAATATTTTATATCCTCAAGGTTTCGTGTTGATTTTCTTAAACATTTTTGAAAATATCGAAAAATTGAATAATTTTGGTTTTTCTCGACGTTTTCTTGTAATAACTTGTAAAAATATATTAATGCCCAGAAATAATGTAAAAGATGTTTAAGCAGGTTGAAGACTCAAAGCACGTTAAAGAGAAGAAAACAATTTAACCAATGTTTTATTAAAAGTATTTTAACAATTTTTAAGGCGATTATGTTATTAAAGTTATTAAAGCCATTAAATTTTATTCTGTAAAGACCAGCAAGTCGTTAAGTAAATTAAATTAATATTATGTCAGGACCCATAGTATTGTTTTTAACACAAAGTAAAATTTCAGTTTGTTCAACCGGAATTATGATTGAAAAAAGGGCAGAATGGATAATTTTAATGGAGTATGTGCTCAGGTATTTAAAGGAAATTCCTCGAGGATGTTGATTGTACCGCTTGAAACAAATAAAATCTTTTTTATAAAAAACATGTTACTTTTAGAAATAACTATACAATAAATCAAATAATTTGTGTAATTATTTCCTTGCACTTGAAATGTTAGTATTTCAACGCTTTACTTGAATTTTCAGGCAGTACTGTGCTTCAGTCTGCAAAATTTTACATCATATTTTCAATTTACAATGTATGCAACGTAATTTAGTTCAACAAAATTACAGAAATGTTTCCATATTTCGCACCTGATGTGATCAGAAAGCTATATGCGATTCATTTTACTGGTTAATCATTGAGATTCTGAGAGGGAAGGACCAACGATGAATATACTATTTTGTAATATAAAATAATTCAAACATATTTTTATCGTCAATCCCTCCATTAAATTCAACTAAACCTCTGAATTAATTTGCATAATTTACGAGCAAGTGAGAAATCCATGTAGTTGGAAACAATTTACTTCAAAAAACGTTGATTTATCTGCACTATCTTCATTACTCAAAAATGATTGCCCTATTGCAGGAAAAAGAACAGGAAAATAGGAGATTATTTCCATTTATTTTTGCACCTTCACAAAGAAAACATTGCACAACTTACAAATCGCGAGGATAAGACAGGATACGGCGCGAAAATGAGTTATGGGCGAGAACAATGAATTTAAATTGAGTTGTTACTTTTCAATTTTATTTTTTATATCTTCGTGTCTTCTTTTTGCTGCTATAAAACATTTTAAAATGTAATTTTTTCCACTATTTTTCATATGTTCAATATTTTTGATGATTATGTTTTATGCTCAGTATGAGTTGGAACAGACAGAGTATCATACACAAGTTCAACCACCACTTGAACTTTTTGAACTTTGATCCATGGCTCACGGAATTTAATTTCATTTGGAATTCATTGATCAAAAATTGATGAAGCAATTATGTTTTTTCTTTAAATTTTTTGAAAAAAATATTATTAAAAATTTGCATCAATTCTCGGTGACTTATGAATTTGAATGTAAATCTTTCTGGTAGTAATTTGATTGTTACTATCAAAACTCATTTTTTTTAAAAAGCATTTACAGCCAGAAAAAATATTTTGAATGAATTTGGACAGCAAAAAGCTTGATTAAATATTCTATTCAATCATCAGGTACTGATCATGATCGCTAAATAATTTTTATAGAAAGATGAAAAGATAAAATGTTCCTTCTTCACCATAAAAATAAACATAAAAACATAAACCTCTTTTTTTCAAGATAATAACAATTATTATGATAAACTATCTTCTAACAACTAATACCGAGAATTAAGATATAAAAATCTCATAAAACTTTGCAGAAACATTTATTGCCTTCCTTCATTCCCTTCAAACATGCCAGAGAGAATAATTGAAATAATTGAAATAATTATGTAACGCTAAATTGCGCCAATAAAAATTGATTGATTGTTTTATGAAAATTGATGGCCAGGTTCGAAGTCTTTTGCATGCTTATTAGCCATTTAGCCATTTATTGAATTTTTGCACTTAAACTTCATGATGCAATTTTTGTTAAAAGATGCTGTGAGATGACTTTGCTCGATAAAAAGTTTACAAGACTTGAAGACAACGTTCTTTTCAATCTACGGATAAAATTATTGTAATATAAAAAGTTGATTAAGTTAATGAATAAATTGGCGAGGAAATTGATTGGCAATAAAACACTGCTAAGTAGAATTTGTTGCGTTTTGCATTTTTCAAGGACTTCAGATTAACTTGCTTCAATTTATTCATGATGATGTGAATTTTACATTAATTTAAATTTAAAAATCAATTATTATTAAAACAGAATCGTCACAACGGTGCCCAGTCGATGCATCGATTAAATACCTGCATGTTCAAGCCCTTTTCACACTGAGTTATAAAATATTCCGTCATTCTAGACATTTAACAATATTGATTAACATTTACATACTTATTGACTCTACTTTCCAATAACTGGCAGTTACATACTTCAGACTACGTGACGTGTTAAGCCACAATTAATTTATCTATGCTGCGGCAGTTCTGCGATATGACAAATTTTAAATTATTACCAGCAAACTTCAACGACCGAAAGGAAGACACTGTAGACTTTTAATAATTTGTAATACCAGCAAGAATTAATAAACCCATTAATAAATTTCCTCTGCCATGTTCCAAGCATTCAAATTTCAAGCATAATATAAGTTGTCTTGGTAATAATTTTTAACTAATTTCCTCAGCACACATTTCAGGCATCTTGCAAGCATTTCTTGTCAAGACTTATTAACTTATTAAAGAAACATTTCTCAAGAAATATGTGTGTATAGGAAAAATCGGAAATTTGTAATGGAAAAATAACACTTTATACTGAATTTCAATGGATTTTCAATGCTGGCCAAATTTGTGTTTTTGAAAAAAGTGTTTACTTTTAAATTATATTTACATTTTACAACATATATATATTTACTTATACACCTAAATTAGAAAACTCAAATATAAAATAGTTCGACTACTCCTGCCATTCATTCGGTGTTTCAAATGCTTCAAATGTTTCCAAGTGTTTTTCCATTATATTTTCTCTGCAACTAAAAAACTTTATAGCTTTTATGGAATTCGTGATGTCTTAATATTTTTATTCTGACAGCCAAATTACACTAAATTACGGAAAGTATGCAAACTCTCTGTGATTGTTTTTTAACATTTTTTAACAACTCTTTTGCCAGTTTCTATGTAGTTTTATGTAGTCTTTTGTAGTTTTTGCATTTTTTAAAGAGTTTTAAAAAAATTTAATGAAAAGAAGCATTTTACGGTTTTTTCAGCCTTTTTGGTGTTTCAGCGGTGTTAATTTGAATTTATGTTAAACGAGAAATATTCAATTTAAAGTTTTTTGCCAGGGAATTTGGAAGTTTTAGCTGCGGGGAGGTAATAAGGGGTTTTATTAAATCTCTAATTGGACAAATAAAGTTTTAATTCAGAAAGTCAAAAATGTTTACATTTTAAACTCATGGAAGATGATATACTATCATGAACCTTAAATACAACCCTGCCACCAACTCATCAAGTCAAGCAGTTCATTAATACATTCATTAACTTGCATTTCGCAGGCTGGTTGCAAAATAACAAAAAAGCCGCTGCTACAACCAGTCTGGATGCGCAAAAGTCATAATATTTCTTTGGTCCGTTTGGTGTGCTTTTTATTGTTTTCTAATAATAAATGCTTGTTAAACTCTTTTTTTATTCACACCTATAAAAAGTATAATGCAGATAAAACAGATAAAAGCTTGATCATGAAGATGCAAACAGCCAAACAGACAACAAGAAAACAAATTGAAATTCAAGCTGAAGTGAATAAAAATAAAATACTTTAAGAAATAATAATCGGTTTTCAATGAATTTCACACTTCAAGTGTTGTTTGGACTGCCTTAGTGCCTTTTATTGTTTTTTCAGAGGTTCGCATGTAAATGGGGAAATGTTTGACGTAGTTTTTTATTTTTCTTTCCAGTTTTTCTAATGTTTTGTATTATAAATCAAAAATACTGATTCTGAAAAATTGTTTCGTATAGACTATATACTTACCGACTAAATTGAAATCTACTTCAATCACTGCAAATACTACCTTGTTTTAATAAATCTTGGACAAAACATGCATCAAATAAAACCCCATCAAAAATTCATCCATCCAGAAATTAACTCTCATCACTTCATCGCGCCAAAAAGCTGCCCAATAAATCATGCAAAATCTCGTTAAATTCACTTTCAAAAGGCTGCTCAGCGCGCATAAAAATTTAATTAATTTTTAGCATCTCAATCATCTGCCTCGCAACCAAAACCATTTCGCCAGCAAATTCGGAAGAGTCGGAAGAAAAGTTGAAACGAAAATCCGGCAAAAAAGGCAAAAAGGTAAAAACTAATTAATTTTTTACTCGAATTATAGTAGGAAATTAATTTGATTTCTTTATTAATATTCAAAAATGGATTTCCAGCAAATTAATTCTTCGACTACTTGAGAATCTTATGATGAGATGGTATTATGCCATGATCATCACGTTATAATTCAATACATTGCTTGAATTTTTTATTCATCTTGTTTTATAAAATTGATGGAGGAACTAAGATTTTATTTTGAATGGGCAATTTTGAGAGAAAAAATACGCTGAGCTAGTGATCTTAAAAATATGAAAAATTTGTTTTAAGTTATATATTAACCCAAACTTTTTTATGTCGCATGTTTTCTTAGATGATCCTGAAATAGCTCAAAGTATTTATGACATAAGATCCACAGGGTCTTCTATCTAACACTTCAAAAAATTAATCAACTTTCTGGTGTTGAATGAATTATTTTTTTTGTTTAGTATTTTTACAAGAACATTCTCGGCTTCTCTTAAACTTTTAATTAATTAATTTCGAACATAATTGGAAAATTTATTCAATATATTGTAAAACAAGAGAGGAGTAAGAGTTTATCAGTCCTTTGATGGAATAATTCATTTTTGATTGATTCTCAAGTCTTCACACGCAATTCAAATGAATTTTTCATTCCAAAATTTTTTTTGAGCATTTTAATTACAGCACCAAAAAAGAGCTTTAGTTTTGTATTTTGGTTTTTCACCTCAAATAATCAAATATAACAATTTTCAACCATCTGATCTTTTAAATGATTTATTACTTTTAATAATAGAGCGCTGCTTTGCCACTCAAAAGGTTTTTTATTGTATTTTTTTGTAATTTTTTATTTTGAGAAATGGTTTTAAGACAACGAGAAATCTTCATTCCTTATTTTATTTATTATGTTATTCTTATATTTACCTCAATCAAGTGTAAATAAAGAAGATGTTAATTATATAAAAATGTGTGTAATAAAAAACTTGGTAATTTGAGCATGAATCAAATTAAGAGAATTGTAAGGCAATGTTGCTTTTGTTGGCGAGCAGTTGAAGCTTTTCAAGCAATCATCAGAGAGTTCTAGCTGGCTGGTTGAAGGCTTGAATTCAGTAGCATTTTTTTATTGTGTGAGCTGCTTTTTGCTTGATGGAAAGTTAATTAAATTTTTACTTTTTGAGAGCAGTGGAGATTTTATAATAGTAGAGCTATTTTTTGTAAGAAATGTTTTGAAAATCATTGATTGAAATTAAATTAATAGACTGTATAACGATGGAAATTTTTAAAATCGGTTTTTTGAAGTTTGTGAAGTTACGAATCTCATATGAGCGAATTCTTGCATGTAGTTTTAATCGATCCAGTAGTTTCGTTTGGAACCTTAGTGTTGAGTAGGGGAGTGAAAAGTCTCTCCAATATTTTGTTTTCATACCCTGAATAAATTCCTTACGTTTCCAATTTATTAACGAAAATATATCTTTAAAAAAAATTAAACCATGAATCACAATAATGGTAAAATCTATAAAAATATCAGAGGTCATCACCAAACTAATCCCAGCATACGAATTGGACAATAAAATCAATTCCAATTATTTAGAAGCGATAAGTAAATGTTGTGTTGATAAGCCCATTAACAAACATTCTTTATAGTTCTTGTGTCATATTTCCATGCAATAAAGATTTGTGTCGAACTAAAGCGAACTGAAGTTAAACCCATAAATAATGAGGTCTTTAAAATATTGAGTTTCTTTCAATAGAAAAAAAAAAACTTTTTGTTTTGAGAAGTTTCGAGAACTTAATAAATTTTCATTATCATTTCAAATATTCCAATATTAATTGTGAAAAATTGAATCTTCAGAAACATTTTTGTTAATTTATAATTTAATCTCTAGATTCTACCAGTCTGGAAATTTCTTCTAGCTCTTAGCATATTTAGTTAAAATAGAAGTTTCTTTAGAAAATGAGACAATCGCTTTATTGCCTTTATTGGTTTTCTGTCTTGTTTGGGTAATATTTTGAAATAACACAACAAAATATTTTTGTGGTAACTTTAAAACTTGATAACCTTTGGCCTTTGTGTCTTCTTTCTCGGTTATCTTAACTAATTTAATTTGTCTGGAAATTTGTTTTCTAAATTTTCTGGTGATTAATTTTGGAACATTATTTATTGGTTTTTCGAAACAAAACATAAAATACGGAAAGAAATGATAACAATGAAGTTTTCTTTAGGAAATTTTTTGGATGAGAGAAATTTATGGAATAGTTTCGAGTAGATTTGAATTGTGTGGAAACTTTGAATGCTGAATAGTTTAAATAATTTATTTTATTTTCAAAGAAATTTGCCTTAAAAACATCAAATAAAATTCTAACATTTCACATAGTTCGAAATTGGGAAACTCAACTCGTTACCAATAAACAATAAAGGTTTAAAGCAACACCCTTGTTCATAACATAAGTCCATAAGTTAATAGAAGTTAATGATATTATCCACAAAAATCCCATAACCAACAAAATTTAACCAACAGAACATAAAAACATAAAAAATATAAAACCATAAATACTGCGTATTTAAAAAGATCTCGCACAGCTTGATATCACACCAAAAATGTTGTTTTTCTTTTTAATCCCAATTCACTTACTGAGCCCTCAACATGTTGAATTTACTGGGTAAATGGGAAACAACCTTAAATTACCGATTTTCATACAGAATAATATTTTTCAACAAAAATTAAGTAATTTCACAAAATCATCATTATGCAGCAACAAAAAAGCACCAAATTAACAGCCAAATTAAAAGCAATTTATTTATTATTTTTATGGAAAATTGATTAGTGCGATAAATTTTTAATTAAAATTGATTCTGAAAATCGGAATGTAATTAAAACCAGTTAAAAGTGTTAGTCGGCGATTCGACTAATTGGATCATGTTGCGGGATATTTATTGGTGATGAGGGGAAAGTGGGAAGTTTAAGGGGGAGATTAGTTGATTTTGGAAAATGGCGTAAACAAATGAATCAAATTTTTAAAAAAGGTTAAGAACAGTACAAAAAGATTAGTTCAGATCTAACTATTTTGAAGTGGATTATATTTATCTTACCAAGCTTACCATCAAGTCTTTTTCATTATAAATTAATTAGAAAACACAATTCATTCAATTCTCTTTAAGTTACCAACTCTAATCAATAATACTCATCATGTCCAATTAACAATTTAATTAAACTACCTATTATGAAGCTTGAAACAAAACGATTTAATTCATTCAATTAGTTTTTCGCAACAATAGTCTTCAGCTTTATTTTGTTGCAAAACATTCTTATTAATTTACAAATAATAATTTGCAATTTTTATTAAATTATTATTAAATTATAGACCGATGATTCCCATTCAATACATAATTATAATTAATGAGAAAAAATAAAAATCTCATTTAATTATCCATTTTGCCATACTATGGAATTGAAAAATTTGCTACTTTTGTTGGTATTTAGCTGCAAAATGCCGTTGGTCGATGTTTTAATTTAATTTTTTATATTATTCATTAATTTAATATACTCTCGTTATTATATGTTAACATAAGCGAGTACTCGTGAGTAACATGGGAAACATGACCAGGCAAGCATATAAACACATGAAAATAACAGTGATCCCAATCGGATTGGATTTCCTGCAGAAAAATGCTATTTTTATGTTATATTTAAAAAAGTCAGGACACAAAATTTTACAAGATTATCAAAATTCTAAGAACATCGTTTATATTGATTTTTAGAGACAATCGAACTCGACATCCGTAATGGAAAAAATATAATGCATTTAATTCATTTAATATAGGTTTTAATTATGTTCCATAAAGCATCGTGGCTGGCAACTACACTACTATATAATGTACCATTGAGCGATAATACTTTGTTAGTGCCTGGAAAAAATATTTTTAATCAACCGGCTGTTGTTAATTTTCAATTTTTTAATTTAATTTAATTTTTTTGCAAATTAATTGATGATTAATTCAGGCAGATAAAATAAATAATTAAAAATTGTGCATTGTTCGCTATTTTTAACAGGCTTGATGTATGCTGTAAATTAATGCACAATGGCCGTTCGTTTATCGAGCATGAGTGGCTGATTATGGTTATTGCTTAATCACTCAATCAGTTATAGTTCTTGAGTTTTGCTGGGCAACATCTGAAGCGGATCGTTTATTATTACTTATAAAAATTGAATTATTGAACAAAAGATGCGTTTTTAAACATTCCGGTCGATGAAATATTGATTAAAGAATTGTGTGAAATTGCTTACAATTTATTTTTTAATTTTGACCAAATGTTTCAATTTTGCAACATCTGACAAGCGATCAAATAATTTAATAATTTAATTTTAGGTTCGATGTTCTCTTTGCCAATTTCTGCAAAAATGGGAAATTGCTGTAAGTTTTTTTAAAGGCAGTTAACATAAGCCATATTTGATTACTAAAAATATAATAGACACTATAGACAACCGACAATTCAAATTATTTATGAAGTTCGTTCAACTCAACAGGAAATGCGTTTTGAACGAGTGGCTTTAAAATTTTACAGCCAAAATGAATTTGAGGTCCTTTTAATTTGTGATTTTTATCTGTAATAATTTTTATGGATGTTATAAATTTTAACTAAAAAAATGTTTATATTTAAATGTATTGAAATATGATTCAATTGTTAATTAATCGTAATTACTCATAAAACACATCTAGCAAATGTCTAAAAAGCATTTAAAATTCAAAACTTAACTGCTCCTCATCAAAACAACTTCCAGATCAGCAATTCTACCACATTTTCAATTATAATTAGTTATTGGATGATGATGCAAAAATTTATGTTACAAGCATAAACCAGCTCCACATTCAACATATATTGATGTGTTGATGATGTTACCGATTTGTTTGATAGATTGATGTAATTACTGCCATTACCTGTGTTATATTGCAAGGAAAATATTGAAAATATTGAAAATATTGAAATATTAAATATATCGTAAAAATCCAAAAATCAACAAATTATTTCAAATTAGCAAAGTAATTTTCGCAACGAGATGCAATTACCAAGAGTTTCACCTCTAAATGAAGACTCAATATGGTAAGTATGGCAAAAAATGCTGCAAAAGAGTTCAAAGAAAGTTTCTGCTTATAATTTAATAATTTTGTAAATTATAATACTAGATGAATCATTGTTTGCAGCTAAAATTACCTTATTAGCCTATTGTCAAAGTTGAACATAACTGATGCAGCTATAATGCAACATTATGAGTCATAATTTATAATTATAATACAATAATTACATAATTTTGCGTTTAATCGAAGACAAAAGGCCGCGGTACAATGCGATGACTAATAATATGATCAATTTATTGATTACACTATAGCAATACTGTAATAATGTAATTAAATTGGTTGATTTTAATATGCCGTGGAGAACATAAATTCAGATAGCATGCAACTAAATAAACCAGAACAATTCCTCAATTTCCTTCATCGTTCAGCTTTAGAGCTTTGTGTTTCGCAGCCATTCAATGCAGCATTTTACGTGTACTTGCCGTACTTGCAGTACTCCAGTCAATTGCCGGTTAATTTAATAATTATGTGCTTATATATTGTAGGTCTATAAAGACGCAGCAATTTACAATGGATTTAATACAATTAGGTTGATTGAGTTTTTTTGATTATTATTGTGTTTTGTGATGTGTGTTGGAAGTGAATTTGATGGTTATATGGAGCCTGTACTTTCTTTCATTTGTATACAATTTTGAAATTTTGTGCAGTAAACTTACTTATAGTATAATTACAAATGATTCTTGAAAGAAATAGCGATTAAAATTAGAAAAATATGAAACTTCTTCCTGTCTTCCAAAAATTCAAAAAAAAAATTTTAAGGTAACATAACATTTACATTTAACCATCAAAACCTTATTCTTAAAATAACATTAATTTATATTTTGCCCTGAATCTATCTGACCAGTAGTTTATTAAATTTGTTATGTTGCTTTGCTGTCCCGCAATCTACAGATTTATGACCAAAATCAGTGATTTCTGTATATCAGTGAAAAAATAATGAAGTTGTTATTCGATTATCTTATGGCCAAGACAAATTGCACAGATAAATTCAAAAACAATTATTTTTGTGCTGAAATTGAATTTTTTAATTTTTCATCGACGAAATTGGCTGCAAAAAAGCTGCAAAAATTGGCCGGCAGCAGAATTTTGCTGAATTTATGCAAAATCAAATTAGAATTCTCTGAATTCTCTTATCTCTGATTGTTTTTGGATCCCAAGAGATGAGTTAAATCTGAAAAAGTTAAACAGCAACAGATCTCAATTTTTGGAGTCGGAATTTTCTCGAGAATGAAAATTGCTGACACAAAATAGAAATCCAATCCGAATAGATAATTCGAATAATTCACAGTTTTTACTTTTCTACCATTTTTTCACAAATTTTAGTGCTTTACAGTTGTCCTGCATAATATTGAATAAATTTTCAACAAATTTCATCAAAAGTTAAGAGTGGCTAAGTCCTTGAGAGTGAGCATAAGGAAGGAAATATTCACACATCGTGACAGTTTTCACACTTAAAAGAAAAAGTTATATAGTGTCAAGTGGTGGAGTAATAGCAGGAACTTTTGCTGCTGAATATAAAATTACATCAATTTCTCCCAGTTTCTTTATTTTGTATACTATTTGTGATCGTGTTAATTTTTTTTAAATAGAAAAGACACTCAGACGTGTGGAAATTTTGTTTTCAAAAAAGTTTCTACCACCACATCAGGAACACACTTGAAACTTGAAAGGTTCACGTATTATGAGTCAAATAAAAAATCAAATGGAAATCATGAAAAAGGGATAATCATATGCTAAACATTTCACGAGGATCCGCACTTTGAATAGAAATCATGCAAGAAATTCGTTTTTTATTGTTTAATCTTCCAAAGGGTGTCAATGTTGTCAATTCTCCACAGTTTTCTAGATTTCTCAAACACTTTACCGCATTTTTTCTGCTAGATCTTTGGTTGGTTGGCCAAAAGTCAAATTGCGTTCATTTCGATTATTTTATAACTTTTTGCCTTTGGAAATAAATTTACAAATAACAGAATGTTTATTTTTATTGGCTATGCGGGACACGTAGGCAAAAAATGAACTGATTGAACAACAAAATGTGGTTTGTGTATGGAATTGAAGGGAAATTGGATGGGGATCGTTTTGGGGAAAGGAAACAGATTTCTTTTACAGGTTATGAAAAATGATTTTTATTTCTTTCCATTCAAGAATAACTTTTAATTCAAAGTTTTTAAGAATTTTCAATAAGTTTTAAAACTTTTTTCTGGTGTGTGAATTTAGTAAGTGCATAGAAAAATCTGAAAATCATTTATAATAAAAATTCATTGCTTTATCACAATAAAAAAATCAAATTTGATTGGTTTCGAAGATTTATGAATTTATCTCTCAATGTGAATACATTTTGCAGATTCTTCAATGTAAGGTCCAGACTGATGTTTAAATAACAATTTATACATATATTTTCTTTCTGTCAAGAACTTGTAGCAATAACTCTGATCCATATTTGATGAGTATTTGATTACGGCTTTATTATTATTTCCATAAAAAATTCTTATCAACTTTTATTGTTGTCCAATTTTCTTTATATATCTTAAACAGAAAACTAAAGGTCTATACAAAGAATCTTTCGAAATCTTTTTACTGTTTAATAATCTACAAATACATTTTTAAACATTCAAAGAAGTATTGATAATCAGAATATTTTGATAGATCACATCCGAGTTTCATTAAAAAACATAATCATTCATTAAAGAACCGATATTCTAAAAATGCTATTAAACAAAATTTAAAATCTACAGAAAACGTTGCATGCATAACATTTTTCACAAATGATTCTACCAATCTATTATTCCTTCTGGTCCCATTGAAAGCATTCAAACTAAATCTTTTTGAAAATTTCGAGGAGGGTGCGAAGAGCAAATTAAACATTCAGGAAGATCCCTTCTCAGAAAGCCCAGAAACAAAGACCAGCGACAATAAAAAATTGCATATAAAATATAATTAGATTGTAGTCAATGATAAAAGTAAACAGATAATATTACATGCAGATTATCACCACAAAAGCCTCGTGTGCTTGTTTTGTTTGGTATGTTGGTTTTCCTCGTGATAAATAAATATAAATTTAGTTCAACATATTGCAAGGGATAAATATTGAGGTGCCTGTAATTCTATAACTTTTTGTAATGTGTTAGAAGTACAATATGCATTGGAAATACAATGTGAAACAGGAAGGGAGACTGCTCTATTTTTATGATGCATCTAATGGACCTCTTCGAATAGTCAATAAATATGAATCCTTGTGTTGTTTCCACTTTTTCTGTTTTGTTCTTTTTTATTAATTGCTTTATATGTTTAATTCCGTTTTCAGTAGCAAAGAAAAAAACTTTAATACAAAACATAGTTATTATTATTCCAATCAGTCCTTTTTTATTGCTTGCATCGACACCTCCTTCCATTCATATATTTACATCTTTAAAAAAATTCGGAAGGTGTTCCAACACCGCAAAAATAAATGTAATTGCTAGGCTTAAGTGAAAAAACATTTTTCATTAATTTTCATTTTCAGGTTCTCCTTATTGCTCATTAATTTTGATAGAAAAAGCTGTAGCACAAATTGAAGAATTATGAAGACGAATTTGCGAACGTGACAATTTTGGCTAATTTTCCATTTTCACATCTTTGCCATTTTCCAGCTGAATTAATAATATAACGAGGAAAAGTTTATTGGAGTTTTCTCAAGAGTTTGAGGGTTTGTTGGTGCATTATGTCTGTGTTTTTGGGTAAATATTTATTAGATAAAATATACCAGCATAATTTCCAGATATCCCCAAATGAATTTTTTCGCCACATTATTTATCGTCAAATATTAAATTTATCAAATTTCACAATTTTGCTAGCCAGTCCCATAAATTTCTCAAATAATTTTCAATCACAAAGCAACTTAAAACTTGCCAGAAAATGGAAAACTGCCAAGTGATCTGAAATATGTTCTAAAAACTTCATAGTTTCTTATTTCCGATATATTAATAATAAATTTGATTGCCGAATGGCGAAATGGCCAATAAAAATTCTTCTACATTTTTCATGAAGTTTTTAGGAAACCCCTTGGAAATGCTCGGAGAATAAAAAACTGAGTAAATTTATGTGCTTTAAATATAGAATAATAACGTGTATTCCAGTCAAATCACTCGTCCAAATAGAAATTTATTGCTAGACGAGGGCACATAAGTTTCCAAGGATATTTTTTTAGATTCTGGATAGTTTTTCGGAATTTGAATGGTTTATGAGCTGCTTGGTAATTTGTAATGCAATGGTTTTGGGAGCACACAACTAACTCGTTCGTGGTGAACGGATTGCTTTGCTATAAACATATTGGAATATGAAGAGAAATCTCATGCGAGTTTAATTGAACTGCATTATCGACTTATACTATTCTTTGAGATATAAATTCATTAATATTGCATTTGATTTTTATTACGGTATTTTAGGTAATCTTCATAAAAATTTGTAAATCTCATTTAAATCTTTCTTGATATTCGATTATAACTTATCACCCTCAATTACTTACCCAATTCCATCAATTATTCATTCACATCATGTAATGAATTGTAAGTCAACATAAAATTTTGTGTTATGATGTTGTTTATTGCCCAAAAATCTGTTCAAATTCAGATTCAGTGGCTTTTCAAGCATATTGCTCAATACTCGAGTGTTCATCAAACATTTGTTTCATTGTTACATTAAATTATTTTCGGTGTAGCCTCTTTTTAAATTGAAATCAAAATAAGGAGCAATTGTAATGCATTGAAATCATAAAATCATTCTCTATGGAGATCAAGAAGAGAAAACGAATATTCCAGATAAGTGCGAGGGTCGAATTGTTCTTTTCAAGTTGGTGATACATTATAATAATTTAAAATTAATGATGTCCTTTTTGTTGATAGTGAATAAAAGGGGCAATGATGCTTGTTAAAATGTTTGGTGTGTGCACAAGGGGGAAATTTATTTTCATTTATGATTAACTATTTTAGTGTGCTCTGCATCTATAGTTATTTTATGTTCGTGTTTCTTGATGAATATTATTGTATTATCAAATAAGTAAAAAATTAAATGATAAATACTAATATATTTTTCAAATTGTAAGTTAGATTTCGAGAACCTAAATTTGGATCAGAACAACACATAATCAAATTCAAGTTTTGTCTGTACGATCTGATTTAGCAAAAAACATGAGCAATTTACCATTAAAATGATTATTATAAAATATATTCTAACAAGTGTATATTTCAATAAGTAATAAGTGAAATTTCTTCATACAAAACTAAATTTGGGGTCGAATCAAAATTGTAACAGATTTTTCTATTAACTTTTTTTAGCTGTTACGTATTTTCAATTTATGATTTTCAGACAAAAATAATTTTAATATCTCGACTGTTTCGAAAATATCAATTTGAAATGCTGTTCACTTTTTGATGATCATTTATGCGGTTCTTTAGATCGCATGAATAAAATAAACGAAATTTAATCGAATAATGTGGCTTTGTTACGTTTAGGGAGTTAATAATTAGTTTTAGATGGTGTTTTGATGGAATAATGATTTATGTGATTTGATTCGATGAATTAACATGTAAATAAAAGTTCTTGACACAATAAATTGCAGACAAGTGCGATAACAAGCTGTTGGTTTTCAATATATTTTTTAGGGCTTATTTTTAAAGAATTGAAGAAGTTTATTTAATGAACATGCACTAATATTAATAATAATTTTGTAATCGAGTTACAATGGAAATTTTAATTTTCGATTAAAAATCTATTATGTTATTACATTATTTTGACATTTTTTGACATTTTTTGACAAAACAAGCGAAAAAACAAAATATCTCAGACAAAATCAACCATAGCTTACGACACCAAACTTCGCTAAAACAATTGCAATCAAAAAACCGTAAAAGATCCCTTCACAAATCCCCTGTTAATTTTGATGTCAAAAACAGGAAAAAGAATTTATTATCGTTATTGTTAAAATAACCCAGCATAACTTTTTTTTCAGGCAAAGTTTGTTGTTTGCAAGGATACACTGTTGAAAGTTTTTTTAAATGAATTTTTGTGTCATCATAAATACCCTTATACTTACTAACAAAACAAGTATAGCAACTTTTTGCAAATAATAATTTAAATCAGTGCTAACCATTTGCTTCATTTTTCTGCTAGAATTTTAATTTGATTTCTGTTCTTTGTGAGCTCTATGACATTATAATTTAATGATTGTAATTATATCTCAGAAGAAAAATTAATGAATAGACAAAGTTTTCTCCTCCTGAGGGTGGTGCTGACAGGTGAGTAAATAACTAAATAAATGATGTTGTTAGTGATTTTTGGTCAGATGAGGGATGAACTTTTGCAATATCCATTAAATCATTATAATCTTCCACAAGTAAAAATTGATCTCATTAAGAGATTGTGTCCTGCATTTTAATTTTGATGAATGTGATGAATTTTGATGAATTCTCCTTAGCAAAACTTTCAACATTAATCAAAAAAGAGTATTTAACAATTTATAACCCCAAAAATAGAACAAACTTTAAACATCAACCCTTAAAATGTATAAGGCACTTGAGCTATTTGAGACTGAAAATGGAGAAAAAGTAAATTAAAAATCCATTTCTATTATCGCAGCTTGAAAATTGCACGAGCATGAATAATTTTGAGCTGGAAGATTGATTGAGTTTGATAAAAAGTCTATTCATTTTGAAGTTCATTTGGTTTTACAATTTTTAATCAAAGTATGATGTTGGTTAAAATAATAACTTATTTTTATTGCGCTAATTGTGATACTTTTTGTTTAATTTAATTCCATCGTAACATATTAATAAATTATTTCTATGTAAGAAAATGAAATATTAATTGCCTAAATCAGACACGTTTAAATTACTTTGAACGCTGAACCATTTTTGATTTTGTGTAAGACTTTTTCTAATTGCAAAGGGCGAAAGGTATTATATCTAGCAGTAATTTTACACTTTCAAATGCTTAATAACCATTTCACAGCCTTAAATGAAATTCTATGACAAAACATTTTGTTACATATTATTTTTTGATGCCAAAGATTAGTTTTTTAACTCGTGGATCTTAGAGCTTTGCATTATTTGTTAACCAAAGTTAGTTTTTTGTACGCCAGTCGGATTCCTTCAGACGTAGCTTCTTGCTCTACTTCTAGCGTTTTGTAGTGATTAGTCATCATTTTTTGGCAGAATTATTGTGAAATTAAAACAAATTATCTTAGAGCTTTAGTGAATCTGTATCTTTTGGCAGATCTACCAATTGTACAATTTTAATTTTTAACGATGAGTGGCATTCATTTTGAAATTAAAATATACTAGAACTTCATCAAAATTTCAGTTTAATTAGGGATTTATATTTGGTGGATTAGTTACCAAAGGTTCATAAAATATCTTTAATACTCACACATCGATAAAATTTTATAATTGGTAGATCTGTCAAAAGATACAGATTCACTAAAGCTCAAAGATAATTTTGTTTTTTAATTTCACAACAATTTTGCCGAAAAATGACTACTAATCACTACAAAACGCTAGAAGTAGAGCAAGAAGCTACGTCTGAAGAAATCCGATTGGCGTACAAAAAACTAGCTTTGGTTCATCATCCCGATAAGAATCTGGATAGTTATGATGAAGGTAACAAATAATGCAAAGCTCTAAGATCCACGAGTTATGATAATTCCCTATTTTCAGCTAACAAGAAGTTTAAGGAAATCTCAAAGGCTTATGAAGTGCTTTCTGATCCTTCCAAGCGAAGAGAATATGATCAACCTGACGTTTTTGATGACAATGAGGATATGGGCAAGTTTTTCAAGAGATTTTCTTTAAATAGATTAGAGTATCCGATATTTCAAAATGAAAACGATATTCAATATCGATTATCGGAAATGAAAACATCGATGTTTATCAACATCGACTTTAAAAACATCGATATTTTTTAAACATCGATGTATCGATGTTAACGACTTTTTTCAAAATTTTAAAAAATTTGGTTGAATTTTTAAATTTTTGAAGATACAGAGTTTGCATCGTTAAATAAGTATTTTTGATGGAGTTTCGGGACTAGTTCAATAGAGAGAAAAAAAAAGAAAAAATATTTTTTTTTATATGAATTTTGATTTTGACACTAAATATTCAATAAACTTCGATGTTGCCGAAAAAACCATCGATGTTTCGATATATCGAAAATTTAAAACATCGATATAATATCGATGTTTTTCGATTCGATTAATCGTTTTTTCAAACATCGATAAAACATCGGACACTCTAAAATAGATTACGAACGTTTGTAAAGATCTTTTCTCATACATTTTCTCAAATTTTTTTAGGATTTGAAGATCTCTTCAGATCTGAATTTGAACAAAACTTGGCCAGAGCTTTCCAAAGAGCTTGGCTTGGTTTCTTTGTTTTTCAAACCAGATCATCTAGAGCATCAAAACACGCTGTTCCGACACCTCCAGCTTGTCGAAGCTTTTTAAACTCTTATAGTGAAGACAAAAAGACTTCAGAGATCTCATACGATCGCGGTGAACATATCCACATTGCAGAAGTTCTGGAGAACAATGAATTGAAGATTCGGACCACTATTAACACAAAGGTGGGAAAGCAGGTGGGAAACTATATCCTGGAATCTGCTAAAAGCCTTCAGTCACTTATTTAATTCTTTTTTAGAGTGTTGAGTTGTTCAAGGATGAACTGATTGTTATTCGTACCACTTTTAACTTCAAAAACGGCAAAAGCACCACGGAAACTTATGAAAATGGTGTTTTGAAGGCCAAATTCTGATTTTTTTTATTGATTGATAAAACATACTTACAATATGTTATTTGTTCGAATTGTCGATTTAGTTTTTTTTATGTTTCTTTGTTAATTTAAAAAAAAATTGCTCGTTCATTTGTGACTAATTTCTATAATTAAAAGTAAATTAATTTCTTAGTTGTTTATGGAGCTTTATTGAAATGTTTAGATAATTGAATGTCTTAATTTAAAATCTTTGAGCAAAACAAGCTTACAAATGACAATAAACAAATTAAATTATTAAAATACAATAAAAATTTATAACTTTTCTCAATCATGAAATGATATTTTGATATTAAAAACAAATCTTCAACATGCTCGAATTAATTTCCTTACAATTAGAAATAATCGATTTACGATTTTTAACTTTTAAATATTCAAGCTTAACATCATACATGTTCACAATTTCCGCCAAGTGGGAATGATCAGATGATATTGACAAGGCTTCCGCAACGTCTAAGTGTCTCATATTATGACACATCTTCAAGATATCCTTCAAGTCTTCATTCTCAAGCATGTCATCAATCTGGCAGCTAAGCTTCAATTTTTCAATTTGAGTATTTGCAAGTATAAATTCCATCATGTTTCTTTTGGAACAATTCTTCATCTCTACCTCCTTGACATTGCCAATTTTAGTTGGATTATTCCATGTACATTCCAGAAGTTTGATGCATTTCAAATGTTGAAAGCTTTCAGTAAGTTTATCTGCCAGAGAAGCCCAAACATTAATGTCTTTCAATTTAAAAATCTTCACATTTGGCAAAAGTTGTAAGAGAAATTCAACAACTTCAGAGTCGTGTGCTGAAGAATCCAATATCTCCAATTCAGTTATTGTGCTGTTTTTCCCGGGAAACTTGTTGAAGTCACTAATCCTGGAAAGCAACAAATTGACGCTTAACTTTTTCAACTTGGGGAGCTCGTGAAGAACGGTTTCCAGCATGAAATCTTGAATGTCGCTTTGAAGGCTCTCCAATCTAGTTTGCATCTTGAGGAACTGATGGACTTTATCTTTGTCACCATTGCAAGACAATCGCCATTTTAGCTCTTTCAAGTTAAAATGAAAATTTGCAGCGACATCATCTCCTGTTAAAGGAATTTCATTGAGAACGCCAGCGTTGTCGAGAATCTTTTCTGTTTGTTCTCCTAGCACATATTTTGGAAGTACGGATCTACCAGAATAAACCTGGGCAGATAATTATGGAAATGGTCAATTAGTGTCAATAACTGAATGATAATTTTAATTTACCTCCAAGTCATTTTGTACGCTCAAGAAATCGACCAAAAACTGAATGTTCTTCCTGGTCTCATCGTTATCTTCGTTTTCAGATCGGATTTCTAGATGAGTTATTTTTGATTTCTTGAAGTATTTCAGTACTGCATAGTTATGACCAACAATTACTAGTTTCTTCAACTTGGGAAGATCAACTATTTCCGCTTCCCCAATGTGATGAACATATATTCCATTCAAAATAATACACTCCAAAGAATCACCAACTAACTTTAGAATCTTTGATAAATCTCGAGAATCCAGGTAATTATCATTCAGGAAGTCAGTAAAAATGACTGATCTTATGCTCTTGGAATGAATTTTAAAAATTGGAATATACTGATGATAGAATTTATCAGTTATACAAATGTGTTGAAACTGTTTCTCACTTCCCAAGACAGCAATTAATGAGCGCATGAACTCAATCCCATTTCCAAATTCAAGCTCCTCCAAGTTCAGAACAATTTTATCCATCAAGATTTTTGAGTTAGAGACAACAGCGTGGAATCGAGAGCATGTGAAGGAAAGTCCTTTTAGATTCTTCGTGTTTTTGAAGATCAACTCTAAGCTTGAATTTGGTAGCTGTAAGATGCTGCTCATCATGAATCTTAAAATAAGAATTAAGTAAAATATTTAAACTTTTTGATAGTTTGCTCGAAGTGAAATTCGCTTAATCTTAAAAGATGGATGTCAATTACTAACTTACCTAATTAATACTCGAATTAATATATATTTCCCTCGAAAAATGCTTATTTTATAATTCAAACAAAAAATGTTGTAGCTCAAGTGAATCTGTTACTTGGCATATCTACAAATGGTAATTGGTATTGGTCTCTTGTGAATTTTTAAAGAAAAAGTCATAGATTTGTGTTCCGTAAATAAATCGTTAATTATATTATACCACATCAAAAATGGAGTTTGTTAATCACTACAAAGTTCTAGGAGTTAACGCAAACGTTACTCAACTTGAAATTCAAAATGCATACTCAAAATTATCGATAAAATTTTTGAAGAATGCAAATATCAAAAACAACAAGCTAAAGATTGAGGAGATTGATCGAGCTTATGGCATTCTTGGGGATACAGAGTTGCGAATGAAATACAATGAAGATTTCAAAGTTGAACTGAGCGGTTTAAAAAAGGATTCCAGATCAACAAGAACAACAAAGACAAGTGCAGCCAGTGGCGAAGAAGAAGAATCTTTTAAAACTAGACAGGACGAAGTGAAATATGAGTTTGGAGACATTCACGTAATCTCTTATTATCAGGGTGGAGAATTGTTGACCAAGTTAGCTCTCAATTTCAGGAAATTCCTTCAATTTGTTAACTTTAAATTCTTTTCCAGGACAACCATTAATCAGGGAACTGGGGATCACTTAACAGAGTTCTTCAAAGATAAAGAATTGAAGACTAAGACATCTCTGAACACCAACGGAAGTCATAACACTCAGCTCTTCAAAAATGGTGTGTTCACAGCCGAGCATTAGGTGATCTTCTTCATTCACCATATTTCAACAAATCAGCTAAATAAACACTTATCAACGTTTCATGTTTTTTCTATAAATTCATCAATTAAATTAAATTAAAGGCAACAGCAAAAATAGAAAAAAGCTTTTAAATGAAACTACTGAAACTACTCCTGCTTTACATTTTATGCAAGAAAAAACTTTTAGATTATTCACTTTCAGATTCCATTCTAAGTGTGTTGTATTCCTTTTTGGGGTTCGGCAACATTTCCATATTAATTAGAAAATTTTAATTAGATTGAATTAAATATATGGCAGCTCTACAAAAACTTTCTGAAGGGAAACATAACATTTTCAATGAAACTTTTCAATCTTGCCTGCTGGTTTATGCCTTGATATTTGTTTTGTGAGAAATTTGGGGAGTTTTTGCTAGTTTAATTATTTTAGGGGAGCAGGCAGGCATTCTATTAGCTAGTTTTTGCTCAAGTTGTTGGTGGAGAAGACTGAAAATTATTTCTTAATGGAGCCAATGAATTCAAATCGTAAGTAAAATCAGAATTATTTCGGGATTTTGATTAATATTATAGAAATTTGTAGCAGATGATATTGAGCTTTATCTGATAATTATTTTGAATAACCTTTTAAGACAATAGAGCTTACCTTAGTTATGAGGAACAATAATCTCAATTCATTCCAATAGTTATGTTGTGTATTAAAACAAATTGAGAGACATAATAATCGTTACACAATTTTAATAAAATATATCGTAAAATCTTGAAAATAAACAAATCCTAGAAAAAGCGCGCGTTCTCTTTATGATGGTGCAAAAGGGCATTGGGACCAAATAATATTTTACTTTTATATTTATTTAAATGACTTCTGCCAAATTGCACAATTTGCTGCAATCTAATAAAATTTATTTGTTTTAATTTTTTCCGTTGTACGAATTGCAACAATGTACCAAAAAACTCCTGATGCGATATGCTCACCAGATATTTTATTCTTTTTGCTTGTCCAAAATTGTGTAGCTTTTTTATATAAAATAATAAATTAAATTGTCCTATGGTGTGTAATTTAAATATATTCAAAATAAAGTGTTGCTTTTTATGGAATTTTTTGCAAATATTTTGGAATGTTTGGAGAAAAAAAGTATTATGCATAACTATTTTAAATTTTTAATGTACGTACAGGAGCAATCGTAGGATTGTCGAATAAAATGGTCAATTTAAAAAGAGAGATTTTTGTTGGGAATTGTTTAATGATTTAGATGGTGAAAAATATATATGACTTACTCGACGACAAAATAGTTTTAAAAAATACTGATTTTTGAGGCAAAAGTTTGCTTTAATATCTACTTCAGAAAATTGACATAAAATTTTATAAATCATTTTGAGCTTAGAATGTGGAAATAAATGAATGAAAAATTTGTTTTCACTTTTTTTATATTGAATGATTACATCCCTTAACTGAAGACCCCTTTACGTTAATAAATGCCATAAAGTGTGAAAAACTTAAGCAGAGCAGCACAAAAATATAAATACCAATTTAAAATAAACTTCTTGGCAATACCATTTCCCTTTCGTTTTCCATCTGTATCAAAGATTGAAAAGTTTTTCCGCAACTTAATTGCATTGCACAGTTCTTCGCCCGTTTTATTATAAATCGGAACAATTAAATCATTCCATTTAATTCCAACATTGTTTAGGATTTCGCGAGTGTTCCGCAAAACATCATCTAAGATATCGTTCTCTAGTTTATTTTCAAACGGTGTCAGAATTAAGACGCCTTCATGTTTGACCCAATGACCACTCTTTTTCACTTCGATGCATCCGTACAACGAAATAAATAAATCTTTACGATATTCAAGGACATACATATCCTGTATTTGCCCTAAATTTCCATATAATTGTGTGTACTCTTCGGTTTTTGGTAAATAATAAGTTAAAAGAAGACGATCTCTTTTTTCACCTTCGGTCAATTTAATCTGAAAAAGCACTAATTTAGCACTATAGCAGAGAAACGTTATTTTGGAGCTGGTCCAGTGTATTAAAGGAAGAATGTTGTTTTCATCGAAGTGGTCAGCGATATAAAATGGTGACTGAATAGAAATGTTGACTGATTTGTATCGAAAGATTTTGTATTGCGTTGGTTTAATATCCCGGAGTTTGGTCGTTGAGAGTTGGTTATGGCTAAATTTTGGACAGTCTCCATGAGTTAAAGAAATAAAGTAGATTAAGAAAATCCCAATGTTTCTTGGTAAACACATTATTCAAACCCGAAAGTTATTCATTGACTATGGACTTGAAGTTGAAATAGAGGGTAACAAATTTGAAGTGCAGACAGTAAACACTTTTAAAGTTCATGGGTATATTGAAACAATATAATAACGGTTCGTCCATGAAGGACTACTTTTGAATGCGTTCCAATTTTGAAATCCAAGTCTAAGTACAATGTACATGTTTTATTTATCCATAATTACTCAACCTCTTGTATTATAGCATAAAGTACACTTCCAAATACTTATTATATATTAATGATATGTAATATGTAATGAACTAATGCACTAATAATCTGATTTAAATTATTTAATGAATCAAATCAATATCGATTATATAAGACTGGTTGCTGTTTTAACCATAACGAAATCATTGTTTTTTAATACACAACTAGTAGTTTTTACCCACTTCACGTTTATTAAAAGGATTACAGATTCCTAAAATAAAGAAAAATTTTTAAATAGCCCAGGTGGAAATAAAAGCCATTTACACTAAGACATACACTAGAGAAAAACACTAGAACCTTCCCCGTAGAAACACTAAGCTTAGTGTAGTTTTAAAACACTAAGCGATTGTGTATGTTCTAGTGTATCCCAGTGTAGAATTTTTGAAAAATTAAAAAAAAAAAATCATACGTTAAAAAAACATCGCAAATACAAAAAAGAAATACCAAAAATGCTTTCAAGAGCAAATTCAACGAATCTAATATTTCACCAAAAATATGAAAATTTGAATTTTCAAGATATTATATTTTCCACACTAGAAAACTACTAGAATTTACTAGAAGGAACACTAGGAATTTAAATCCCTTCCTTTGTATTCTAAAAGGATACACTAGAGACACATTTTCTTAGAAGCTAGTGTGTCTCTTAGTGTATTCTAAAAAAAAGTGTAAATGTATTCTAAATTAGGACTTGAACCAATTTCCACCTGGGAGGAAAGAAAAACCATAATTCAAAAATATGAATTTCCAATCGACTGACCTGTAAAAAAAGTTTAGGTCTGTAGCGTATTTCCTTGAAATTACTAAATTGTTTTGAGTTCACTTGACATTAATTTGAAATCGATAGCTTATAATAAAATTTTTATTTTGTATTTTCTGTCTCCATGAAATCTGATTTCACAGGATTGTTTTATGATTCAAGTGATTATGTTGTGAGAGTAAAGAGTAACTATTAATTTAAGAAAATTTTAAAATATTCCAGGTAACAATCAGAATTTTCATCATCAGATACGTGTTTCCATTCAAATATTTTACACCATTTTTAATCCGATTAATTGTTCGGTGACCGATACGATTGGTTCGAATATTATAACATGCATTCTCTTGTATTCCATTATAATTCGCAACTTTCAAATCCTCCCAATGAATCCCAATTTGGGAATTCATAATATCACGAGTGTACCGTAAGAAATCAGGTTCGTTACTTTTTGTGTTTAAATGTTCCAGTGAAGCCGCTCTTAGAACAAGAACACTCTGCTGTTTGACCCAAAGATTATTCACTTTCACTTCGGTGCATCCGTATAATGAAATGAAATTATCCTTTAGGTAGTCCAGCACATAAATTTCCTTCATTTGCACCACATTTCCGTACAATTCAGAGTATGCATCAGAATTTGGGAAATAATACGTTAAATATAGACGGTCTTCATTTTCTTTATAATCGATAATGTAACTAAATATTTCTGGACTGTAGCAAAGAAACGAAATTTTTGACTTGGTCCAAAATACTTTGGGTAGAATGGTTTCGTTATCAAAGTGGTGAGCAATGAAAAATGGGGATTGTACTGTAGTTAGGTTAATTGATTTGTATCGAAAGATTTTGTATTCCGTTGCAATGTCGCTATGAAAGTTCTTTGCCAGCTTCTTATGGTTAATTTCCTTTGGACATGATCCATGAGTTGAGGTGATGAATAATATTATAAAAACTCGACACGTTTGAAATAAAGGCATCGCTCCTTATTAAGCTTTTCCTTTGACTGCCGCGTAAAAATTAAAAGTTTTGTTTTGAAAACGTTCTGTAAAAACATGAGGTCTCAAGGGTATTTCACGAAACTAAACTACAATGGACAACAACTTTAAAAAAATTGGATTATGTCACACAAAGTGGAAAAGTACATTAAAAACGTAAAATAATTTATTATGACCACTTTATTATTACTGTTTAGTTTACTCGTAAAGATCACTGTTATTACATTTCTGTGAACAATTGAATAAAATGAAATTCAACCTCCTAATTATTATTAGATTCCGAAATAAATTCCTTTCTGTGCAGAAAATTCAAAAGATTTTAAAAATATCATTTTAAAATATTCATAAAATTTCGATTCAATTCCATAAAATTACAAAACTCCCAATAAAAATTTTACTCAAATTGCTAATTGACTAGATTAATGCGTTAATCACTTTCGGTGGCACTGAGAGTTTGACTAGAGAGCGAGTGCATGAAGCCACAAAAGGTCCAACGACGTGAATCTTCAGCCTCAATGAACAGGCGACGATGATGCTTCAGTGTCTTCAAGATAGAGGGAGCTGAAACACGTGGCATGAATTGTTGCAAGTACGAAAGTATTTGCTCAAGGTTAGCGCCTCGCGGTTGAATTGCCAGAAAAGCTGTCAACAAGCTCACGATCTGTGCTTCCTCAATTTGGAGCGAGTCATCCTCGTTGATCGACGAGTCGCTTGGAGGCAATTCGCTTGCGTGAGATTGATGATCGGAGATTGAAGTGCTTTGGATAGAAAATGTAAATAAAAATGAGTGATTAGTGATGGAAATTGAAAAAATTTACTTTTGTTGACTCTTATTGGCAATTTTAGTTTTCAGTAACAGCTCTTTAACATTAGCCTCTTTGAGCCTTCCTTCCAACGTGCTGATCCTCATTTCACCATCTCTATTCAACTCAATCAACTTTCGCGCGTGTTCTTGTAACGCTTTGATCTGCTTATTCTTCATCTCTGTGTCTGACTTAAAGTCAGACTTGACTAGATCCACCTCATTTTTGTAGGCATGCAGCTGGCATCTTAGGCTGTCGTTTTCCTCCTAAATTGTCGAAAAGTCAATAACAATTTAACTTTTCAAAGCTGTATTTGATCTAACCTTCAAATTATCATTATCGATGCGCGTTCTCTTGTTACTACTAGCTCCGTAGTTTTCGTCATCATCAGAGATCTCCATCTCATCATTATCTTGGACTTCATCCAGCTGAACGGACCTGATTTCCTGTGTAAGACAATCGAGTCGAAAAAACTGTCATTTTATTGCAATGAATGGTTTAGAAGTTGGAGAATTTGATCGGAATGTGATCTGGTATCCCCCACTTATTTTTATAGATCAGGGGAAGTTTCAAACTTTTATTTTGTAACGTAGTCAGTCCGAAGTTCTATGTTTTACTTACCCCTCAGCTTAAACTTAATAAATTGCTAAATTTAAATTTATTTTAAATTTATTTACGTTTGGATGGAATACGAAAAAGCTACGTAAGCTTTAAGGGGTTGTTGAACATTTATTAACCTTATGACTTTATGCATCATATGTTAAAGAATTCAAGCATTTTAAAATTTTTCAATAATAAAAGTTCAACATCCTCTCAAAGCTCACTAAAAATAGTTCTAGCACAATAAAGCTACCCACACACAACAAATAAATTAAATGACTGTTACATTATAATTCTAAGTCATGCCTTATACCAATATATTACTGATTAGTTTAGTAAATTTGAAGTATAACAGATTAAATAGTTAAATTGGTTAAACTAAAAAATCATAAAACTTTAAGGTAAGGACTCGATACAAAACCATAAACAAATCATAAACAAATCATAAAAACGATAAAATACGACAAAATACAAAATAGTAAAACTTTTAAACGAAAATTGAACAAACTTAAAAAACTAATAAAAAGTTGCTGGAAAGGCGAATGAGGAGGCAAAAAACATACAAATCAAAAAGTTTCCATTAGGTACATACCATTGACTGTTTACACCAGATATCGATGTTTTTTCTTTGAGCTTTCGTTAATTGATCCCACACTTTTTTATGACTTGCTGCAGAAAATACTTTTTCGATCTGAGTGACTGAAAAATTTTTTGTATTGGTTTTTTTGTATTGCTTGACACGATTTTTGCTTTGGATTAAATATATAGTAATAAACAAAAAAGGTATAAAAGATGAAATTGGTGAAGTGGCAAAAACACAACAACAGATGATAAAATATGAAGGAGAACAGCACATGGTCCATGGTTGGCGAGAAGGGAGCCCATAGAACTACTTGCGACACCAATAATGAGGGAGGTGAGTGATATTCCGAGAGTTAGTCTTGAAGCTGACATATCTTACGGTTGACAGAGCCCCAGGACAGTGGCTGGCCTACAAACCTTTGGTGCGGCGCAAATGGCGTCTAGGGTGATGTGTTTATAGAGATCGGTTGTTGAGGTGTCGGGAGATGAGGATTTTGGTAGTTTTTGTAGGACTTTTGAGAAGATTTCATTTTAAAAGCTTAGTGCTAAATAATCAACAAAATGATAAAGACTTAAATCCTATTGACTATAAATCCCTTGTCAAATCATGCAGATATTTTTGATCATTTAAATTTTTATATAAATCTTTTTTAAATTTCTAATTTAATTATATAATAATTATCCTAACTTAAATGTGCATTGCATTTAATATTAAAATCATAAAAATATATCATATAAAAGCAATTGTTTGCTTATACTTGTAACATAGTTTTAATAAAGCTTGGTAAAAATATTTAACATGCAATCATTTTTAAATAACTCCACCAATATAGAATTTAACAAAACAACCAAAATCCATTTTCACTCCCGAAACCAGCACCAAAACCATTTTCACTAGAACCTGACCAAAAAAGTGACTCAAAAGTAGCTAACATGGAGGCCAATTACCGGGACACAAAACGATACTTCTTAAAAATAGCTGCAATTGTTTCTCAAATGTCCAAATACTCAAAAATAAATATCCCTGTAAAAGATCATCCTTTGTAGGATTTTACACTTACATTGGTTCAACATGCTCTGCATTTGCTTTTTGTAGAGGGCACGGGCTTTGCTAAGATCATCTTCATATTGGGTTTTGTCGTTCAGTAAGCGACGAACATGAGAGTTTGTGCTTTGGATCATTGAGTAGAAAGTGTTGGCATTCTTTTTTGTGCAATCTCCGCGCTCCAACCAGGTTATAAGGACCTGTTGTAAAACGAAATAAATTATGAATTCACTCAATCAAGATTCAACAATTCTTGACTACTATTCACCTGAACAGCTTTATGAAAGGTTTCATCTGTTTTGATCCTCTCAGCTACTGCAGTCGCTTCATGTTCAGTAAAATGAACAATCGGGGGAGGGGATAGAGGCCTTAAACGATCCTTTTCAACTCTTTCTCGATGCCTCATTTCCCTTTGCAATTGACGCTGCCGACATTCAAACTCATATTGGTCGTCTCGTGCTTGTGCATAATCAACATGCAACCGCCCACTATTCTGGGAAGCTAAAATTCGATAAGTAAAAATTTATAGGATGATCAACCATTTTGATGCTTAAATCCTAGACTTGTGAATTTAAAGTATGCACTAACCATTATTTGGTTCCTGATTCCCAATTCTGATACGATATCCAGAAAGATAAATAGCTGAGTCCACACTTGCTTCAAAAACAAATCTAATATGGCAAAAATTCTTCTTGGACAGCCTCAAAGTTGTAATCTCTCCGCATCTCTCGAAGATTTCATGAATGATTGGTTCAGTGACATTTTCGGGAAGTCCTCCAACAAAAATTGTTCGACATCCAGCAGGCCGTTCTCTAGTAGTTGGTGGAGGGGCGGAAGGATTTGGTGGGACTAAAGTGCAGCTGGCACACTGAATTGTTTCTTTCACAGGTTGATCACCTACTTGTGATACTGAAGAGACTACAAATTAACATATTTAATGAAAAATATTTAGAAAATAATCAAATATTCACTAACCAGCTCCTTCAGCTAATTGAGCTGCAGCATTTAAAAGTGGAAATTGTTGTAGGCCAAGTAAAGAAGGATCCATCATTGGCATCATCATCATATGCTGTCCCATTCCAAGCATCCCATTGAACATTAAATCATTAAAACTGGTCTCATCCACAGTATTCACAACTTCCTCGACATCATTGCTCTGAGTACTTTGAGATCTTGCTTCCGTTCTTTGTTTTCGAAAATCGCGCTCTCTGTCAGGTTGTTGATCTACATCCAATTGTGAACTTAAAGTAAATTCACCGCCTGGTGTTAGTAATTGAGGGAGGAAACTTCCGTTGTAATCTTAAATTAAAAGAAATTGTGCGAAATTGTGAGCAATTATTCAATTGAAGATATTATTGCTGAAAACTTGTAAAACTTACGAATTGATGGCATTCGATGGTTGTTCCCCATCTGATTGAAATTGTAGGCCATTATATGGGTAGTTTTTAAACCATTTTCTAGATGAAAATTGGAATTTTCACTAAATTTTCCACCTACGATTCCTTGTTTTTCTATTTTCTACCAGATTTTGATTAATCTTATCTGATGTGGTTAGTGCTGAAAAAATCATGCTAATCGATTTTGCCAAGTGGTATAAATAACGAATAACAAGGGGTCAATAATTCTTTGTTTTGAAATCATAATCAAAGACATGAACCTATTAATTCGCTTTTGGAAGCACTCACTAATTAAACGACGAGATTAATTTATGCAAATAATTGAAAAAATTTTTTTTCGAAAACCATCTTACAATTCAAAGTCATATTTTCTAATTAATCATTAAATTTTTCAAAAATCTGTTGCAATTAAGAACTTATTTAATAAACGTTTTATTCAGTAAAAGTAAAAAGTTTAAATCGAATCCATTTTTTATTGAATCTAATCAGAAATTTTTTACAAAATCATTATTTCTTCCATCAATAAAATATCATGAACTCCTTGCTCTTGAATTACCAACGAAGGCTTAAAATTCTTGCCATGCTTTTCATTTTTGTGATTTTTCAATTCGTTGCAAATCTAGAAAATCGTAAGAAGTTTAGTGTCGCAAATTCATTGAAATTTAATTATCACCTTAAAACGCAAATCACAAACATCACAGAAATAAATCTCTTGAGTGTTATGTTTCTGGAGCATATGACATTTGTACTGAAATTTTATTAAAAGGACATTATAGAAAATGTATTAAATTAATTTAAAATGTCCTTTACCTGTCTCATGTAGCGGAAATCTTCTTTGCATAATGGGCAAGAGTATTGAGCTTCGTTTTCGTGGACCACCTTAAAAAACCAAAGATCATTATTATTTCAAGTAAAGATTTTTAAATTGCGAAAATACCTTAACATGTCTTTCCAGTAACCGAGCAAAAACAAATTTCTGCTCACAAAGCTGACAAGCGAAATTCCTTTCATTTGAGTGAATGATCAACTTGTGAGATTTTATGCTTGATTCGCTCTTTAGTTTCAATCCACAAACCTTCATGTAAAAAAAACAGTTTAGATATGTTTTGGAAAATATATAGACAAAATCTTACATCACATCCAAATAATCGTTCCTCGTTTTTATTAGCATGTTTCAGTTCATGTCGTTTCAAAACTTCATCTGTCCTGAATCTCTTTCCACAGCTCTCACAAACAAACGTGCAATAATGTTCTCGAACGTGGGCAAAGTAAAGATTCTCTGATTCAAACTCTTTCTTGCACTCCAAACAGTATCGCTCCAGATTTGGAATCTTGAAATGGAATTTAATATAAAGTTGACATTACTTTAAAATCACAAAATTCAAACCTCAATATCATGAGCCTTCTTCAAATGATTCTTCAGCTGTTTCTTCATTTTAAATCCATCCTTATTTTTCTCACATGCTTCCACAACACACTTGTAATTATATTTGTAGCGGTAAGCAGGTAAAGTGGGAGCTCCTGGAATTTTGCGAGGAGGTTGGAAGACGCCTTTACAATTCTTCGAGTGCTGTTTTAGGACAATTGGTGTTGAAAAGTCCTGGTTACATTTAGGGCAGATTGGTCGGTCCGAAGAATGCGTATCAAGGTGCATGCGAAGTCCAATAGCTTGAGTGAACCCTTTGCTGCAGATGTGACAGACGTGTGGTCGTAAATTTAAGTGGCGCTAGAGTTAGTTTAAATATTTGCTTAAATACTGATAATTTAGCATATAAAACATATCTACTTACTTTCAAATGCTTTTTCATATCATTTCCGGGCAAAAACTTTTTATCACATTCCGGACATTGCTCTTTTTTGTCCTCTGGATCGTGTCTCATCAAATGATCTTGCAGCACATGAATATTGCCAAAAGCTTTTCCACACAGATGACAAGTAAACTGTTTCTCTGAAGCTTTGCACTTGTTTTGATGATTCTTGTATTTAATTTGGAAGAAAAATTCTTTTTCGCAGAAAGGACACTTTAGTGGATCATCTAGGGGATCTGTAATAAAATTTAATATTAATATATAGAAGAGCGTTTTTCAAAACAGAACTAACGAGTTTTAAGATGAATGTTAAATTTGAATTCAGTCATAAATGTTTCAGGACACTTTGGGCAACAAATAAGTGAACCTTTCTTAGATCGTTTTGCTTCTGGTTCTTCTAAATATTCTTCATCCTTCTCTCGCTTTTCTTGCTGACGAATCTTTTGAAGAATTGTTGGTTTTTTGGGAGGAACATTCACTGTATGCTTTACTTCAGTCTCTTCTAGTTCTTCGGTTTTTAAATCTGGGGCTGGTTCATCTTCAAGTTCCTTTTAAATATTCAATTCTGATCAGTGAATACTAATTAAAGTTAAAAATAAATACAAACCTGATAGTATTCGTACAGTTCTGGTGATGAGGGTGGTGTAGAGGAATTGGGAAAACCAGGAAAATTTTCTTCGTCCTCTGAGCTTGGTTCATCTTTAACAGCCACCACCTCATCAAATGGATCAGGAGATAAACAAGAGGTATCAACAGATTTATGCACTTGAACCTTTTTGATTTTTAGTTTTGGATCTAATATGATGGTTTTTTGAAGCATTGCTTGAAGTTCTTCCTGTAATTTTATTTTATTAAGAAAATTATTTTTAAACAAATTTTTATTTATACCTTTAAAAAGTTTAACTGTAAGTTATTCTCGATGTCTAAGCTTGCATCATTGATCTTTGATAAGAATTCCAAAGCTTTGTTCATGCAATATGACGCATCCAGTTCTAACTCACATCCAAGACTAAATTGATTGAGAATTTTCTCCAGTTGTAACCAATATTTTAGCTTAAGACCATCGGCAGGCAAAACGCAATCCTTCAAGATAATTCTAACTCCTAGCTCTTGGTTTACAATGATTTTGGTACCGAAATTGACTCGATGGTGTCTTGATTTGAGCTGGTAAAAACAAACTCCTTCTGGACTTTTTAATATGTGAAAATTATTGGCGTGAATTTTAGTCTCAACATTTTTGGAAAAATCTTCAAAACTTCCGATCATGTTTTCAGACATAATTTTCTGGTATTCATCAACAATTTGATCTAATTGTTGTTCGTCTTTCAATACAATCGTGTCATCTTTTAACTTGGATTCTTCGTACTTTCCGCCTTTAATCCCAATTACAATTTTCTTCTCATTGTCTGTTTTGTACTGAATTTCTTCTCGAACAATATTTTGACGGTTCTTTGATCGAACCGGTGGGACGTGAAGCCGAGGAACTGCATCTGGATGAAGACTCCCTAAAAAAGAAAAGTTGAATGAAAAATAAAGTTATAATGAACAAAATAAAATACCATTTTCATTAAGCACATCTTCGTCCCTGAAGTGAATTCGGCATACTCTAGATTTATCATTTGGTTGGTAATTTCTTTCTTGAAAGTTCAAAGCATTTATCCATTTCTTCTTTATTTTAGGATCTTTGGGAAATTCAAAAATATTTATTTCAACTTTTGAGCTACAATTTGAAACACAGCATCTGTATTTACGCACTAAAACAAAAATTTAGATAAATATTGATTGGATTAATATTTGGTAGAATAAATCAAACCTACTTTCAATCAATTAACACCCTAACTCACTAGCAAATAAATTATTTCGTGAGTACTTTTCAAACCAAATACACAGGTTTGTAACTTTGCTAGTGTGAAATAAAAACAAATACTTGGTAGCCCCTTGTTATTCTTTTTTACACCAATCACATTATACCATTTAAAAAAATCTTGAAATTTTTTATGCTGACTCTAAATTAATTTTTAAGCACCTAAAGATTCATTCAAACTCTATTCCAGGATGGACAATTCCAATTTTGTGGGAGGCAACGATATTACAGGATTTCTGACTTATATTTTGAGTGTACGTATTTACAAATAATTTTAAAATAATTTAATGTATTTATTTCTATTCTATATTTCAGATCGATTGGAGCGATCCATGGCTCTTGGGATTATTATCTTTCCATATATTGACCTTCACATTCATATTAATCTCAAAGAATCGTATGAACTTTCAAATTCCCTTATTTCTGATTCTTTGTAAGTACAATATATTCTCAAGTATATTCTTTTGTGTCTTAAAATAAATCTCTTCCTTGTACATTGTTTCAGTATTTATGGTTTACTTCAGTGAAGATTTAAATGCTCTGGCAGCTGCCAATTTTGCCATTTTTTCAAGACAACAGTACTTCGACAGTCAAGGATTTTTTATCTCAGTGGTTTTTAGTATGCCAATCTTGCTTAATTCAATGCTTATTGTTGGCAATTGGCTGATCCAGTCCACACAGCTAATGACCAAACTGAAGCGAGATCAACTCAAAGAACGCATACGTCAGGAGAAAAAGTCACAACGACTCAAAAAAGAGTAGCTCTGCTCTACCAACGACGAATAAGCTGCCAAGGATTATACTAAAGGAAAAAACCCCATATTTTTTATGTGTTGAATGTTCAATGTATTGTGTGGTTGTGACGTCACAACTTGAAATCCTTTTAAATGGAATTCAAATAATGTATCTCAAAGATTTTATCAGTTAATATGTTCCAGGTGAAGGAACTTTCAAAGTTAAATCATCCTTGTGCTGATCAATCAAACAGTTCAAATCAGATTGTGAATACGCGTCAAGGAGATTGCTAGCATTTTATATACATGTGATACATTTTATTATGCTACTTAACATTTTTAATTGTAAAATTGAAAATAAAACAAAAAAATTGTTAGTTCTTCGACCAAAGAGTGGAAAATGCAAAGGATGTTCTAGTGAAAAAATTATTTAAATATTTTATTCGAACATCTTTCTATTTTTACACTTTTTGGTGATAATCGTTTTTTTATTGTATCTAGTAAAGATCTTGTAGTCCTGGCCTTGAAGAACGTGCATTTGACCTTTGATCTCTCTTGGGTTGGTATCTGTCGTTATAGTTATCGTTATAGCGGTTATTATCATTTGACCGTGGATTTCGGAAATTAGCATTTACATAATTTCTATCTCTACTGTTTCCGCTGAATTGACCAGCTTGATTTCCATGAGCAGTGGTCGTGATTTCACTGCACAAAAGACTGTCCAAAGAGCTTTTGGAAATGTGACCGTTATCTGTAAGGAACTTTATAGTTTTGTTGAATTCCAATTGAACTTCTTTGTTCTCAACTTTAGCGAATGATGTCTTAATTCGTTCAATTACATCTTCAGTAAATGTGTGCTTCTGGTCGTTTCCTTCTTCGTTTTCTAGAACGGATCTCAAAATTGGAATAGCATCTTCGGGACGATTCAATTCAGCCATGCATATTGCTCTTATGTTTCTGACGGTCATGTATCGTTGCTGTTTGCAAGATGTGACAACTTCTAAAGCAATGTGTGGTGAGTTTTGGTTCAATGCAAGAGCGGCAACATAACAAACACCTTTTCTCATAGGAAAACTGCCAGCTTCATTTAATTCCTGCCATAATTTCATTGCGAAGGCCAAACTTTCTGGCGTGTTAAGCTTGTAACAAGCCCCAAAAGTTAAAACGACAACATGCTTAGGGTATCTAGCTCCTTGAAGTTGTCTAGTTTTGATTATTTCAAAGGCTTCCAGAACTTCATTGTATTTTTTTGCCTCAAATAGCATGTCGAGAAGAATTTGATATGACATAAGCTGATCGAAGAAGCCGACAAGTTTTGGGTCGGTGAAGCACTTAAAAGCAGACTCTACATCCTTCTGTTTATAAAACATTCGCATAACCACCGGTCCAAATACAAAATTTCCGAATCTCAAATCTTTATTCTGTGAATTGAATCGTTGAATCATTTTGATAACCAGTTCAGTGTCAGCAACGTCATTGGCAATATGAACCATATTCTTGAGATCTTCGGTGAAAATCATAGTTGCTGCTGAATTATCTTCGCTGAATTCTTTCATTTTTAGTTTAAATCGATCGGTCGTGTTTTGTAGTTGTTGGTTGATTTTTTCCTGAGCAATCTGGAATCCCTCCATTCCGAGAGTAGCAGGAGCATAAAGGGTTCTTACAATAGATCCTGAAACAAAAATTTATTGGTTAAAAATAAGATTCAAAGAAATAGGGAGAAACACACCATTGCATAGGTTGTCAGCTACGGATCTGTTCAAGATTGTCGCAAACTTCGTAAGTGTTTTGATTCTGAACATTATTGGGCTTTATGTAATGATTTATTAAAAAATTAATGGTGAAACTCAGATTTTTATTTTGTTTTTTAATTTATACGATTTAATTTTGACAGTTTTCTTTTGACACTTCAAATCAGTCTAATAAATTTATACCAGTAATTGACGAGGAGAATTGTTTATATTTTGATATAATCATTGTTTCAAAGCTTCAAAGGCGACATAAACATATAATTAAATCATTTGTTAGTACAGATCACTTCCAAGAACTCAAAAGAATCTTCAAAATGAGTAAGAAAACACTTTAAAACGTTTTTATTACAATGACATTTTATTTTTATTTTTAGGCGACCGCTACAATATTCACTCTCAATTAGAGCATCTTCAGTCAAAGTACATAGGTACTGGCCACGCTGACACCACCAAGTATGAGTGGCTCACTAACCAACACCGAGATTCTCTATCTACTTACTTGGGACATTCAGACATGTTATCTTACTTTGCAATCGCCGAAAATGAATCAAAGGCTCGAATCCGCAGAAATCTGATGGAGAAAATATTACAACCTTGTGGAAATCCTGGAAATCCCGAAAAACCAGAGGACTAAAAATAATAAAATAAATATTCCCTTTCAAATTTTAGTTTTATTCCAATCTTAAGTTTCATTAGTTTCCTTGCCCACTTTCAAACTGATAATTTTTTTAAGGTAAGGTACCATCTCTTTGTTGGTTTCCAAGATTTTCCTTTTGGCTTCTTTGAGAACATCCGCTTTGATATAACCATTTTGAAGAATCTGGGATACTTGGTCAAGAGATGACAAACTTGAAATAGTAATTGATCCATGATTTTGGTTTGTGCTATTAAGCATCATTTCCTCTTCAGATGCTAAAATAAACATTATAATCTCATCGAAAGAATAGTAAATCAAACACTAACCACTTGGATCCAACAGCAAAGAATCATCGATGACACCAACAGAAGTAGCGGTAATGAGATCAAACATTGGAATGCTGGCATCCACAAAAGCTAGACCAGCTGCAATAATTGAAGCAGCAAGTACCGAGCCATCATCTTCGAGCACGCTAATAAAGACGTCCATTTGATAGTTAGGGAATTCATGAAGGCAAACAGCAGATTGCAAAGCCTGTTTCACTGAGCTACTCATTAATTTTTCTTCGTTCTCGCTTACTGATTTCCTGTTTGGTCTGGCAAACGGAGCATATTTGAAATCCACATACAACTGTCCTTTGTCACTAAAATCGAAATCATAAAGTAATTAATGAGTATTGAATCCAGGAGGAAAAGAGTTCAACTTGCATGTATTTATTTTGTCGAGGAATTTCACGTAGCTCGAAGACACCTACAATAATTTTGGTGTTGCCAATCTCAATATAACAAGAGCCTTTAGATTTAGAGATGACTCCGAGCTGAACGGCAAGCTTCCTGCTTTCATTATCTGTATATTATCTTTATTAAAGTATTTCGTTTGTCAAAATATTTGCGTTTTATTTACCTGCACGATCTTTCCTCAAAATTTTTGTTGCTTTCACGATTGGATTGAGTTGAAGTGCTTCCTCGTTGTACAGTTTATAAGAAAAGGAGATCTCAGGACCGTTAATTCTTTTTTGGTCGAACGGCATCTTACAATATTTATTAAAATATGTTTAAGTTCGAGAATGTTTTGTTGACAATTTTTCGTTTTAACCTCCAATTTACATAAAACATCCAATTCGTATAAATGATATATTTTTTAATTTTTTTCAATTTTATAATATATTTAAAAACTTAACAGCTACACAGAATGTTGTCTTTTAAAGTTTCTTTTTCATTTCATTGAGAAAAGCAATGTACTGTGTTGTTAAAAATGAATTAGGATTTGGACCAAGAAATTTATCCATTTTAACACAATCTTCTTTTGGTGCGAAATCATAAATAAATACGGTATGAGGACAATCTATATTCAGTAGATCTTTCTGTACAAGTCCAAGAAAGTCCGAGAGAAATGTCATGCATATTGCTGCACTCCATAAATGCTAGAAATTAAAAACTAGATTTTAAAAAAGATTTTGGCGCGATATTAATAATATTTACTTTTGAATCTTGAGCGATTTCCTTGAGCGAACATTTATCCACTTTGTGAACAATGCCATTATCGTCTCTCAAGCCAGCGTAAACGTCCTGAATGCCCACTAAAAAGCTTTGAGCCCACCAGCTTCTGGCTTTATTCCTTAAAAAGTTTTCATATTGTCTTTGATTATTCTCTCCTTTTTTAACTTTTACTTCAACAAGGCTTGTCTTTCGAAGACTAAAAGAAATGTTAACTTATGCTCAGATCTATTTGGCAAAAATAAATTTCTTACTCTTCAACATTATTTATCAAAGATTTTGAGTCCACACCATCAATTTCTGCACCATATAGAAGTTTATGATGATCTAGTTTTGAAGAATACATGCAGCAAAATTCTTCTGCCTCAATCACTGGTCTATTTCCATTTGGTTGCTCTTTGAACGCAGCAAATAAGTATTGTTCAAATTTGAAGCCATACCTCATAAACTTTTTGCTCATCTCATTTCGAGTTATCCTTTCATTTTTCTTTTCTTGAGTTTCTAAAGCACATAAATAAATAGTTCCTTTATATTTGGTAGCTCTGATCAGCCACCTCTCATTTCTCTCATATGGTGTACACATAAGCAGTCGTAACAAACCACGAAAGCACACAAAGTCACTATTTAAGAGTTGACCCGGTTTATTAGATCTTAAGCTGCTGAAGTTCTTCTGGACAAAAGTTAAAATATGGTTTAAGTCCTCATCTTGAGCGATATCAGGTTTGTCCTGGTGCAGTTCTGATAAAATATTTAAGTCGAAATTCACTTTTCCTTCGGCCAATTTTAAGTACGATAATTTTTTGATATCCTCCTCGTATTCTCGGTCATTGTTAAGATTAAAGTATCCTTCAATGAACGGCTTTGAGAATGATGGAAAGCTCTGATCTCTTCTGTAATTTCGAGCATTAGGATAAAGTTGATCCATGTTTTTGATCCGATATTGTATTTTAAAATATTAAAATCTTATAAAGTTTTGTAAACAATAACAAGATATTATACCATTTGATATTTATCCTCGCAACTTAAACTGAGTTTTAGACGAAATATTTTGTGGTACTAGGACTGTCAAACAAGTTGGTACCATATGGTACAAGAAAGAGTTGCCATAATTTACACATTCAGTTTTTTTTTGATGGTAACTCATAATTGATGGATCCATTGGAAATTGATGGAAATCAGTTAAAGAGTTCTTGCCTCCATTTTCAAGGTAAAGTGTAAATCAAGTAGAGAAGGCCAAAGAAGGGTTGCGTGGAGCAATATTTAGCAAAAGAAAATTTGTGTTCCTTCATTAGAAGAAAAAAAAAAATTAAATTGAAAATGAAATTGTGGTAAATTGAGAAGAATGGTGGCTAGAAGTGAGAATAGAAGCCTCTGCTCCATAAGGAATACAATGGAGAGTTGTGCAAACTAGTGAAAACAAGAGAAATCCTCAAAGGAAATCAGGAAAATGAATGAAGGATTTGTTGTTCCTTAAAATTTTCCTGGAAAATCGCGAGGAAAACTGTGAAAACTGTATTGTGTGTAGAAAGAATGGGCTTGATGGAGTAAATACAACACGCAAGTACTAAAACATTATGAATTCAGCGGGTTTAAGTTTGAATAGAACAAATGTTTGAGGCTGGATGCATATATTTTGTGAACGGTGACTAAGTGCACTGAGGGGCGGGGATGAAATTATGTCTCACAAACGAACATTCCAAAAAACTGATTTATTACACAAAGTCTACATTGATTCCTAATATCAATAATAAATAATTATAGATATACTGTATGAACGTCCCCTTATCGCATAACATGAAGATTCCAAAAAACAATATTAATAATTTTTTGAACGTATAATTTGCGCAATTTCAGTTTATGTAGAACTTGTTTCAGAGTATGAGATATTTATGTTTGATTAATCAATTAATTAATAATTGAAATGGGTTTATCCCAGGGTGTGTTCTGATTATAATGTGACATTGCTCTAGGTCGAGATTAAGGTAGATTTTAATGGAATTAGTTTAAATTTGAAGACAATTTATAATTTATAATACTAGCTCGTTCTTAAGTTTAAAAAATATTATAAAGTAATTTAGATAAGGCTTCAAAATGATAAATGCTAATTGGTATTAATTTGTTATTCGCATTATGTTAAAAACAGTGAGGTAATATTTTTAATTGTCCTGTCATCATTCTGACTGATATGAAATCGATCAAGTCAATATTTTTATGTAAATTTTTTCAATTCTCAGAGAATTTGGTAAAAATATTTGTTACATGCTATACTCAATAGTTAATGATTTTTCCTAATTTGTGTGTAACATAAATCAATCAACCTGTAAGAATGAAAATTTGATCCATTATTAACGAATGACTCTTCAAAAATCAATATTTTCTTTTAAATAATTATTGAGATAAGATTATCCTTCTATATTTACTCAAAATCCTCTGAATCAAATATTCGAGATTCATTCAAAATTCAATTCCCTTAACAGTCAAAATTTGCCATAGCATTAAACCGAACTAATTCCCAGATTCATGAAAAACTTCGCACGGCGACAATCAATAACCAAACACTTTTCCTGATAACAGTTAAAACGTAAAACTCCAAACTAACAGTGCTTCGAAAAGCATTATCAAGAAATTTCACGGCTTCATAAATTTCCAGATAAGAGCATTGATAAGGGCAAACGAAGCTAAAGCATTGAGTTATTGAATTTCAATAGCAGCGCCTTTTGTATTCTATTGCATTGACTTTGAATTACTTTGTGAACACGCGGCGCTATAATTCGTAAGTGCGTGGATTAAAAACGCATAAACTATGTGAGCAGGTTTTGGGTTTTTTTCAACAGATCTATTTGCCTAATTTAACGATTTTATTATGCTGAAGCTCGTTCCATTGTTGATTGCTCGCCAAAATATACGTAAACAATTATTGTGTGAGTTTTGTGAGTTTTTGAGCGAAAGGTGTTGCCATACAGGCCACATGTCGAGCAGATTTGTTTGAAATTAGTTTTTTGCTGTACTTTTGGCTGATGTAAGGCAAGATTATGGATTTTCGAGGGCTGGATGGGAAGTGTGGATTAAATTTAATTTATGATCTTTTAAAAATGCTCTTTTAATTGCCATTAAATTCTTTGAGTGTTTTCACAAAGTTAGGGTGTATCTTTAAATTATGCCTCAAGTATTGGTAATGTCTATTATTTTTACAAAATAGTTTTAGACACTATTCAAATACTTCCCCTAAAATTTATTTATTCTTCGTTTTCCGTTTTTTCATCATTTTAAAACTTTTTTTTGTTGTTTCTTCAATAATTTAAAAAAAATTTCTATAAATTTGATTAACCTTTTCCTTGATAAACTCACTAGACAACCCCTTTACATATCATATCATATTATTGGCAAATGAGTGCAAATTAAACTTAATGCATGAATAATGGATTAAATTGATGGCTTTTTGAATATCTGCATTATGTTATCACAGAAATGGATCATTTTACAATCAGTGGGCATTTATAGACCACCTCAATTATCCAGTTCCTGGAATGTATGGAATGTATCAACAGTTATTTAAATTTTTCGATTTATTCGGTGATTAACTTTCATATTCGAATAAATTTCGATAATTGATTGTTGAGCTTTGATCTTTCAGCTATTTTGCTTGCGAATGGTATGATATAATTTAAAATGATCATGAATAATACTCTTGGACGTCCCCTAAAATAAAATGCAAATCAAGTGTGCGAAAAATTCTCATTCTTGTTAATTAATTTTCAAATTAAAGTTTTTTTTTTTTAAATTCTCTAAATTTTTCATATTTTTGATAAAAGCCATAATTTCTAGCCAACCCCCAGCCACAAAACAAGAAGATAGAATTAAAATCTAAAAAGCATCCACAGCTAATTTCTTTGAAAATCTAAACAAAAACCAAATGAGACAGAATTAATTAGGAAAACCGTGAAATCGGAGCGACAACAACTACACATGAATCTAAGCAGCATCTCTGCTCACTTCTGACTTTCTTACAGTTTCTTATAAAATAAAAATACGAGGAATAAAAGAAATAAAATGAAATCAAAATGACATCAAATAATAATAAAAGCCAACAGCCAGCAATTTATTGCGAAAATCCGAGGGAATCTTCTTGCAATATCATTAAGTATTCAAGTATTCCTGCAAATAGTGAATGAACTGTTGCAACGACGAAAGTGCTGAAAATTACAAAAAAATAAAAATTCGTTCAAATGAGCGAAATTAGTTGAGTTAAATGCAATTTTCACGGCAATTCTAAAATTGCAGACAAATTTCTTGAGTTCGCTTGAGATTTCTTGAATTTCGTTTGGAAATTCTTGAGATCCTCAGTAATTGGAAGGAAGCTTGGCTGCTGTTCAAAAGATGTAAGATTATTCTGGAGATGGAATAATATGAATTTATGAATTATTCAGGTTAAATATATGAGGCGGTGATAAATAAATAATCAGTTGAATGAATTTTCTGTTGACAGCACTTCATAAGTTCATACGTTTATTTAGTCCATGTATTTTATATAGTTTAAAGAGCTGTATAAAATGAAATATACTGAATGACTGAGAAAGGTGATAACTTGTAGAAGGAAATGAATAAATGTATATGGGAACGTTTAAGTTCTAAATGGTTTTATGTGCAGAACTTTAATTTCCTACACAGAGATTTGGATGGTAGTTATTTGAGCGCTCGAGGCGGGTTTTAAGGGTCAGTAGAAAAAACTATCTGCATTGTGAGATGATAAATGAAATATGTCGCATTTTTAACATCAGATGTGACAGGTGTCTATTTGTAATTTGCAACAGATTTATTAAAAAACGTGGTTATTAAATTGCTCATTCCAAAAGATATCATCAATGAACAACCCTTTCTCTCTAGAAACTCAATTGAGGGATTTCAGTAAAATTGTGAACAAATTGTGAACAAAACATTGAAAATATTTCCATGCTTTTCATTTCATACTTTTTCCGTCACAAAACTCAACCAAACTCAACACAATCCAAAATTCCGAGGGGCGAGTGTTCTTGTTTGTGTTGGAGTACTTTTTTTTTCAATCAGATTAATTACTTTGTGTTTATACTAATTTATGTAATTGATTTTAGTTTTAATAAGGTGATCTCTAAATATTTTTTTAAAGTTTAGTAATCAATATTTACTGAATACAACACCCTCCATTTTCAATTATCCGATTTCTACAGATTTTCCCATTAGCTTCCAGTTTAATCTCAAAAATCAATTCCAACTAAAAAGCATAATGGTCCATTAACGTAAAACCTCAAACAAATGACCCCTCACTTAACACCCTAACCCTCTCCTCCCCAGGCACTTAGTCTGTATTTCTCAGTTTGTCTCAGTCACAGTTGTAAAAAAATGAAAATTGAAAATTGTAATAATTACGAGGCTAAAGAAAAATTAAAATTATAAAAAGTGGGATATTCTCAAGCCAGTAAAAATTAAAGAAAAGCGACAGTGAAACGAAAAGCAGTGACAAAATTAGACGGAACCGCTAAAATTAGAATTCTGAAAGAATACTTGTGATTTGTGCATGGAAAAGTTGGGCATCTCAAAATTGTTTCCATGTTTTTCCACCAAGTTCCACCAAACTCTTGAACATTTTCTTTTCATTTACACAAAAGCCATCAAAAGGCAAAAATAATATAAATTATGGAGCGACTGGCTCGTTAAATTTATTCGAGAGCACATTCCACAGGATTTTATGCAATTCTTTCTAGTCGCAAATCTTCTTAATCGATTCTTATGCTTTTCATTCAAGACTTTTGAGAAATTTTTATGGTAAAAAGCTTTTATTGAAGAATCGGAAAATGTCCTTAGCAGGAAAAATATGTTTTGTTTAGTTGAAAAGGGGTGGGTTGGAGGTTATGTCAAAATTTATCGAGTTTATTGGAATTTTTTAGAAAATATGCTCCTTTTGACTTTCTAGTGGCTGACAGTAGTTTTTTGGTGTCAGGGGACATTTAAAAATGTGTTCAAGATGTTAAATTGAAATTCCTAGAAAATCTGTTCCTAAAAATACATATCAACCTTCATAGAACTTCATTATCTTTAAATGACCAAACAACAAATTTACTATAACCTCAATGACACAATGTTCACCCAACCTCTTTATTTCATTTCTATCTTTGTTTTACAATCTATTTTCAGTAAAAATACAAGTTTGTGTCTTTTGGAGCAATTTTCTTATTTTTTCTTGAAATCTTGAAGTGTGTCTCTTTGCATTTCCAATTCATTCTTAATATTTTCCTCGTAGTTTTCTCGTAATTTTTAGTAATTTTTCGTATTTCCTCCATTCAAATTAGAATTAAAGAATTCTTAATTTCATGTTATTTTTGGACATCAGTCGCATTTTTTTCGGTTGTGAGTTTTCCGAGTTTTTCATGTTTTTGCTGGAAAATGATGTTTATTTTGTTTTCAAAGTTTTCTTCTTTTTTCAAATTTTTTTGGTGTAGTTGATGAAGGTTTCAGAAGTTTTTTTTTGGGATACGTTGTCACAAATTTAATTTTTTCTGGGGAATATGGAGAAAAGTTGACATTTATAAAGTAAATAAAACGAGTTGAAGGAATTTTTAGGGTGTCATTTAGTTAGCAGGCAATAAAAAGCTAAAATACCTAAATATTGTGTCAATGTCAAGTACTAACCTTTTTAAGTACTGCTTTTTCATGCTGCGTTATTTGTTTTCTTTAAACTTGATAAGAAAGAATGTTGAAAAGCTAAAATGCCGAAGAGCCAGGTTTGTTGAAAAACTAAAGCTATAATTAAAGAAAAGTCTGCATACAAGTGCCTTTTTGGTTTTATGGTATTTAAGGAGCATTTTACCGGTAAATTGAAAATCCATTAGTTGCCTAGTTTATTCGTAAAAGAGCTTTTTCTTTTAAGATTGCATAAATTTGCTTAAAGTTGAACACAAGAGTTGTTAAGATGGAAGGAAGATCTTGAAAAGTATTTATTTATAAAAATTTAGTGATATCATATAATTGACATTCTATTGCTTTTCTTTAAAATGTCGTTCAAATGTTTTCTTGAAACTAATTAAAAAGCGTAATAAAATTATCCACTCGATTTTCAGTAAAGAACATTGTCACTAGTCTAAAATTAAAATTAATTTGATAACATTTTATGACTATTGTTATTTAGCAGAACTTTTTCTGATAAAAGATAAAGGCTGAAATATTTTACCTCATTTAAAATAAATATCATATTTTTCAGACAAGAAAAAACTTTACATTTTAAATCAACAAAGAATTCTATCAAATATGTTCAATTCAATTAAAAATAGCAAACTGAAATAATTACAATAGCCCATCCTCCCATTTGATTTAAATCCTTGCGAAATCACTACGGCAAACATTTCCATCCGTATAAATAACCCTCAATGTAAAAGCTTTGCTTTGTTTGTTCCCCGCACATACTATACGATCCTCGAAAAGCTCATTTGTACTTAATTCAATGGCAAAAACTCACAGAGAGTAAAAGCTGGAAAACTGAAAAACAGCTTTTTGAAAAATATACAAACTCAAATTACAAATGCGACTCGAAAAACTTTTGCGCCTTTTCAATCGTAAACTCAAACAAAATTAGCTAAATTTTACAAATTGTTAGGGAAATTTTAAACAAACTGAGTGGGGGTGTGTGATGCTGGTCCTGTAAAATTTTGGCCTTTTCTATTTATAATTAAGTTCGGAAAACATTGGTTATTTAGGCGTTAATAGGACGACAGATGTAGTTTTTTGACATTTTACTCATATACAAGATTTATCTCTGCTTCACATTCATTGTGTTATAAGCTGTTTTTAAGTTTAAATCGTCAGTTTCATGTTTTATTGTTCTGTGAATGTTAACAGTAATTACCAAAAGCTTCAAAGTTGTGATAGAACATTTTTATTAAAAAGCTCATTTAAAGTTCCTTCCAAACAATCAAAAATAATAAACTCAGCTTAACTGTGCGACAAACTTTCCGTTCAGCTTTTCAGTTGTTTAGTTGTTCACAGTTGGTGCAGCTTTACAGCCTTTTTCTGCCAAACACAGCTAGTAATTCGCTTTTTTGTTATAATTGCTAAAGTAGTTTTTCTGCGCTCGAGCAACTTGACATGCTCATGCAAACGGCTGAAGCACTAATTTATTTATTTATTTAAGCGCACGTACGTTTTCGCGTCTTTCTCTCGATTATTTAAATGTTGTGAAGTTTTTATGAACTATTAGGAAAAAAAAATGTTTTTGCATAGTTTCTATTTAGCTGACTTGTTTGTTTAGCACTTCTATTTGCAAGCATTTCCGTTTTCTTGGAGTTTTCTTGGCAAATTTCTTTAAAATTGTCGTAGCTGCTTGGAATTACTTAATTAATACTTCATTTGTTATTGATGTTTAGCTGTTTGAATTGCTAGAAAGGCAGGTTTTTGTTTGAGGTGACTAAGCCTGGGGTATTATCGAGAACCTTCGCACAAGCTTCGGCTTTTCATCAGTGTGTTAATTAAGAGCTGAATAATGGATGTTTTGATTATATGGGATAATAGTGAGAAGAGGGAGGACGATTTGATAATTAAATGGGGGTTTTGTTTGCGAGTTTCAATTTATCAAAGTTCTACTAACTTTAACTATTATCTGTATTGATTTTGAAATGATATTAATAAAACAAATTAAAGATAAATGAACAGTCCACCCCTATTTTACAAAATGAATCAAAACAATATTGTTCCTAAATAACTTAAGCAACTTACATGTTTTTGTTTAAGATTCTTATAAAATTTCTTTATTCATTTTGAATCATTTAAAATCTGTTGGTACAACTTTTAAATTTTTTTTGTAAAGTTTATGTTCACAATTCAGACTTATTAATAACATAATTCAAGCTAATAATAAATTAAACTTTTTGTGGCAGAAGTTGTGTAGAACAATAAAGCGGTATAATTACAAATTAACTTTATAATTGTTCAAACTAAATGAATTAGCAAAGATTAAATAAAGCTCGAATGTTTTTGCTCGCGTCCCATAGTTCCAAGTGCTTGTATTAATTTCATTAATTAAAATTTATCTCCCAGACACATCCTAAAAGCTTTTAGGAACTGGAAATCCCTCGGAAGTACCCATAAAATCAAAATCCTTCAATTTACTGAGTTTACCTCAATCTACTCAATTTTCTAAGCCTCCCTTACTGTCTTTCCCCTCAAACTCTTAACTAGCCCAACAAAAACCCAACAAAAAGCACGCCTAGGGTATCGTTAAAGTGCTAATGTTGAGCTAATATTGACACAAAAGATCAAGGCAAAATTGACTCGAATCGAATTTCACCTGTGCTTCAAAAGTACTTGTTGAGCGCGTTTGATTACATTGAGTATTAGCAAAAGAGTAGTCATTGCTTTCAAGCGAGGAGTGTGTGGAGTGAGAAAGCGTTGTGCAAACTTGTGCAATGGGATCAATTTACTGTTAAGCGAGTGTAATTTTCGAGGAGTCCGATATATGAAGGGAAATAAATCGAATTGGTGATCATTAGAGAATGTGACAAAATTTAATTTCATTATAGTATTTAACTTTTAATTGGTGGAAAAAAAGGAATGCAGCTAAACTTTGAAGCAATAAATTAGAATGTATAAAAGCATTGCAGTTTTGATTTAAATATGTTCCACTAAACGCAAGTTTCGCTTTTATGCAAACGCCATCAAAACAATCATGTAATTTAATTAAAAATCAACAGGACCGATTAATGATAAAATAATAAAGGTAGTTGAGAATTATCATCAACATAGTTATCCTAAAGCTAAACATTTACAAACACTCTAAAGGGCTCTAATTAATACCTTGACATACCAATCACCGACTAATCCGACAATCGAGAAGCAGCGATAACTTTTAATTGAAAAATCGTTGAAGCGACGTTATTGAAAGTTTATCCGCTCAGAAATGTCAATTTGTTTCGTTTGCAGTTTTCTAAGACTTTCAAGTTTTTCTCAGATTCTGGGATAATTAATTGGCAAATTCGCTTATACTTCTAGAGATTTTGAAAATATTTTTATCAATTATTGAACATCTATTGAATTTTTTTGGAAGAAAGATTAACTGTTAGATAAAATAATTTTATTTTAACATTTAAAAAAGTTGCAATAAAAACTCTCACAAGATTTTCTTTATAGTTCTAAGTTCGCTTGCAATAGAATATTTCATTGGGAAAAAAATACGTGAATTCTCCACCCAATCGACACAGCCTGCTCAATCCATATCAAAATTGAAATAAATTATAAATGGTCCTGGGCACAACGAAGATGAAGCAGATGTCAATCCAGGATACAATTGAAAAATATTGTATCAACCATTTCTCGAGAATTTCACAATAAATGTTTGACGTGCGCTTTCAATGTCTTTTTTTGAAGCCTGTACAATGTACATCGTTTCTACAAAAACTTTATTCAACTTCATGCAAACTAAACAAGATTAAAAATGTTAGAAAAATATGAACAAGGATTACACAAATTTAGTATTAAATTTTCTGCTCCACGTTTTGCGCAACTTGTTGTCTCATTAAATGAATTATACAACGAATTAACTCATTCTCATTAATTTTAGGTCGTTTCTCCTCCGACTGCAACGTGATTGCGAGCCCCGCAAGTAAACTGGAGTCCTCTTTGCATCATTTGAATTGTTTGTCCCCGATTCAGTAACATTAAGTCCCCGCCAACCTTCATTGAGTTGTCCAGTTTTGCGTTCAACTTTAGTCCACTTTAGTTAAGATTAGTTAAGTTCCAAGGATGTCGAGCGAAGAAGACAAACCGCCAGCGCCGCCGGTGAGGCTGACTAGCAATCGTGATCGACTAGATGCACCGCCTGTGGACCTCAAGCCACTGCCCAAGGGTAAGTAATATTTGCCAAAAACAAAATATGAATAAAAACATTCATTGATCAACAAATTCCTCAATGAAAGTATCAAATGAAAATAGCAAAATTCAAGTCCATGCCAAGCTTACAAAAGGCTTTAAAAATGCCTTTCTAAATGAACCATTACAATGTGTGTCTGGATTAATAAATATCGATTTTGGATAATAATTTTTCATATATATTCGCCAGCATAACGTCCTACTTTTCGTATTTAAATAAATTATAAAAGTTGCTGGAAAAATTGATTGTCGATAAATTGCAAATATAAGAAGAAAAAGCCACAAAAGCGGCACACAAATTGATAGAAAAGTGGAGCTTCCTTCAAGCAAGCTTTGAGCTCAATTGTCGAATTTTCTTTCCAAAGAAATTTTTCACAAAATTCATGAATTACCGAATAATTGAATAAAGTTGTTTCCAACCAACCAAAAGATTCAAAACTTGATAAAATCCAAAAAAGATCCTTGAGTGATGTTAAATCCATTTTCCTCTTCAATTCAAATTTCTAATGAAATCCTAATAAATCTTCCTTTCTGTCGTCTATTTTTAGAGCCTGACGACCCGGACCGCAAGAAAAAGACGCTCAAGAGCAAGATGAGTAAAAGCAAGCAGTCGCACAATGACAACAAGCCCAACATATCATATCCGACTAACTTTGAGCACACGGTGCATGTAGGCTTTGACGCAGTGACTGGCGAGTTTACGGTGAGCTAGCAGGAAAAGCACAGTTGATTGGATTTCTCTTTTAGCTTTTATGTGGAGAAAAATTGCAAAAATAATGGAATTATGCGTTCAATGTGAACGGAAGAGTATTTTTTTGGTGCAAGCGGTGGAAGCATGAACAAATTTTCTAACCTCAATTTCTTTTAAAAAATTTTTGGTTGGAATTGATCGAAAAAATTTATTGTTTTCCGTTCACAACATCAATTTTGATTAAAAATTGAAAAAATTCTTTCAACTAGCAGCTAACGCTCCCACTGCAAAAATGCTCTTCATTAATTTATTTTTTTGCAATTTTACCTTGTTTTTGTTTTTATGCAATAATTGAGTGATTTTTTGGTTTCAACTGCTTTTATACGCAAATTGTAGATGAGCTGATTGATATGCATTTATTTTTCTGTATTTTTAATCGAAATCCGACACAATATTAATTGGCTTTTATGGAAATATCACCAATTTTTACCAATTTGACTGATTCTGACAAATTTTCATTAATTTTGAGTTGTTTTCCAGTTTTTAGTTTTCCGCGCTTTCCAAGGTCAATTTTGCGAAAAAAAATTTTGTTTTTGTATAAAATCCTTAAATCTCCTTAATTTAAATGAATTTGATAGATTTTGGGAGAAATCATTTTATTGGTTCTTTTTTATTTCATTTACAAGCTGCCATTGAAAGTGAGTATTTGCTTGGTGTTTTATTTGCTGGTCCAATCAGTGGTGGATCTACTACTTTTCTATACTCTTCTATTTTCGACCTATTTTGTTTTCAAATCTTTAAATTTCTTTTAAATTATTTTGAGTTCTACACGAAATTCAAAATTTGTTAAATTTTTACGTATTTTGTTAGTTTTGCATGAAAATCTATAAAAATATGTGTGAAAAGTTTTTTTTCAGGTGTAATTTTTTTATGGAGAGGAGCGATCATCAAAACATTTACTTAACTTTAAAATTTATTAAAATATTATTTAGTTAAAAAACTTCAATTAAATTTTAAATAATCTTTGTAACTTTGATATTGTGTTCCAATTCTATCGCTCCTCCCTTAATTTTGTCCCAGATCTTAGAAATTCCTGAATTTTGACGAAAAATAAATCAAAAATCGATTATTAATGTTTTCAATGTGTGATTGATCCAATTTTCAGGGAATGCCAGAACAATGGGCGGTGCTTTTGATGAACTCCAACATAAGCAAACAAGAGCAGAAGAAAAATCCTCAAGCAGTCCTGGACGTTCTTAACTGGTTTGATAACAGCAGCAAACAACGGCCGAGCTCTAAGTACATGACGCATGGTAACCACAATACAACTCATTCAGGTAAGAATTTATATTAGATCATTGCTGGGATTTGGTGCTTTGGCTCATATAGAGGGTGATTTTTAAGATTTTAATATTTCTCCAAAATCACCCTCAGCTCCTCTCAACTTTCGCTTAAATCTATCAATAGCTAAAATACCCTCCTTTCAATCCCTTTTACTAAACAGCGTCATCGATAGGTTCGTCAATTAGTCGAGTGAGCAGTAGCTCGCCAAGCAGCACACCTACTGATAGTGATTCGCACCTGTTGCTACAAAATAATCATGGACTTTCCTCCTCGGCTTCCATGCAAAATAATCACATTGGACACCATCACATCAAGTCGGCTCATAATTCGACGCACGAAGAGTTAGCTCCACCTATAGCCAGTCGACCTGAGAGGACAAAATCTATTGTGAGTGTTATATAATATTCATTTGGTAAATGAATTCAGATTTATATTTTGTTTTTTAGTACACTCGCCCCTTGGATGATCCTCCAATGTCTCCTGTGCCGCCCCCTCACACCACCGTCAGCAGCCCAGCCCAATTAAAAAGTCCAACACTGGACAAGAATAAAAATGCCACTCTTGCCAGCACACCCGTCCATCAAAACAATAACGGACAAAATGCAAATCAGAATCAAAATACAAACAATGGAACCTCGGCCACATCTCCAACACAAACTACCACAACGCCAATTAGTGAGAGTCAAACGCGCGGTGGTCAAAAGAAGAAGAAAATGTCGGACGAAGAGATTTTGGAAAAGCTTAGGACAATTGTGAGCGTTGGTGATCCGACTAGAAAATACGCCAAGATGGAGAAAATAGGACAAGGAGCTTCAGGGACTGTTTACACGGCAATTGAAAGCTCCACAGGGATGGAAGTTGCTATTAAAAGGATGAATTTGAGCCAGCAACCTAAAAAAGAGCTCATCATTAACGAGATTTTAGTGATGCGGGAAAACAAGCATCCTAATGTGGTCAACTACCTGGACAGTTATTTAGTTCATGAAGAGTTGTGGGTTGTAATGGAGTACCTGCCGGGCGGATCGCTCACTGATGTTGTTACAGAAACTTGTATGGATGAAGGTCAGATTGCTGCAGTTTGTAGGGAAGTGTTGCAAGCTTTGGAGTTCTTGCACACAAATCAAGTAATTCATCGCGACATCAAAAGTGATAACATTTTGCTAGGATTGGACGGTAGTGTGAAGCTTACGGACTTTGGTTTTTGTGCGCAAATATCACCTGAGCAGTCAAAGAGAACCACTATGGTGGGGACGGTAAGAAGGATTTTTGATTTTGAATAAACAATAAATTGAAAGATCGAAGGTGTTCATAAAATACTTTTTTACTTTTAGCCCTATTGGATGGCACCTGAAGTTGTGACGAGGAAGCAATATGGTCCAAAGGTCGATTTATGGTCTTTGGGCATCATGGCGATTGAAATGATTGAAGGGGAGCCGCCATATTTAAATGAGAACCCACTGAGGGCTCTATATTTAATTGCCACTCATGGCAAGCCAGACATTAAGGATAAAGACAAACTCAGTCCTGTGTTCCAGGATTTCTTGGATCAGTGTCTGGAAGTGGATGTGGATCAGCGAGCGGGCGCGCTGGAACTTTTGAAGGTATTTATTAATAAATTTTCAATTTCCTTAAAAATATATTTACCGTTATTTAATTTTCAGCACCCCTTCTTAAAGTTGGCACGACCGCTGGCCAGTCTAACGCCTCTTATCGTAGCAGCTAAAGAGGCTACAAAAAGCCACTAAGTGCTAGCTCTTCCTTTGTAAATAAATTAAGTTATAATCTACAGTTTGATGTTTATCGACGTGTTTTTGAAGACAAATAATTATTCTAATGCTGCGATGTTCTCGAAGCAGCAGTTTCGAAGAATTCGACCGGATACAAACAATAGAAACCTTAAGCCACTCTCTAGGAACACTTGCGAGCTGACTATATAGAATTACTTATTAATTAGAGCCAATAGCCATTTAGCAATAAAGAAAGGGAATTGTCGGTTTCGGTGGGTGAAGGGGTTGATGAGGTGAATAATGATTTTTGGACTGATGGAATCATTTAATCAAGATTTTTTTTTTCACATGTAGTTTTTCAAAAACTTGATTTAAAAAAAAAAGTTAGAGAAAAATTTATAAATTTGACGATTTTTGAAGTTTGTTCTTTTGACTTATTTTTAAGTTATAAATTATATTCTGCTGAACTAATTATACAAAATATCACCATTCACCTCAAAACCATCCTTCAAAAATCATCGATCGGCCTAAAACCACCTAAAAGCCAGAAAACTGACTAAAAGATATTTAAAACAGAAAATAGTGTGCCTAATAAATTAAAAAAGTAAAAAATCAGTTGTTAGGTAAAAGAAAAACTTTGCAAGAACCTTGAAATTAAATTTCTGCTTTGGACACCTTTCATTTAAACCACAATTTAACGCTAAATTAACAAACAACAAAATTTACAAAATTTAACTTGAACTCATATTTTCTTGAATATGCAAAGATTTCTGTAATTATTTTACTTTTAGGCGAAAAAGATTTTTTGACAATTTTATTTTTAATTTACGTGTTTGTTTTTAAGTAGGGATTGAAAATATTAGAATTGGAATTAATTGGAATGTAAATTTTAGAAGAATGATGAAAAATTCGAGAAATACTTAAAAACTAAGAAAAAAGTTGAAAAGTTGGTCCAAAATTTAAAAATTATGAAATAACTACTTTTTTGCATAGATTTGTGTAATTCAAATATTTTAATAACTGATTTGCTATATTTATTGAATCTTTAAATAATTTCTTTGTATTAATTGCAATAATCCATTTAATAAGTTTTTTTAATTAGATTTTATTTTGAGAGAAAAGTTTTAAGAAGAAATTTTGTTTTATAATTTCTAGTTTACCCAGAAAACTATTTAAAAACTGAATTTATGTAATGTTAAGTGCAAGGAAACCTTCAAGGCATTGATAACCTTTTGTTTAGAGTAATTTGTTAATTTCGCACACTTATTGAATTGTATATCGGATTCAGTGAAGAAAATTATTAATTAATTTAAATTGAATGATTTATTTGAAAAATATATACAGATCCCAGATTCTATTTAATTCATTAAAAAAAAGATTGATTTGCTGTTGTATCATTTGTATGGGTTTTTGGTTGAACTTTGACGATTCTAAGTATTATTTATGTATTTTAGAAAATCCATCTCAAACAGTAAAAACCCTGCAAATGCTCGAACAAATAAATCAAACTTCAATAAAAATCTTTAAAAATTCAGTTTTGAAACATTTCTCCCGGGAAACTGAAAAAATCTTTGTTTGAAGGTTTACATGTAAATAGGAAACAAATTTTGCAATCAACTGACAGAAAAGTAGCCAAGAAGATTTAGCATTTCTAAGGACATAGTACGTAAGCCTCTTAGCCGATGTTAGTGCAGTTGAATGCAGTAATATAGAAATGCAGTATAGCGAGTTTGTGGACGTTTAGAATGTGTAAAAATTATTAAAAAATTACAAAATTTACGGAATCAAAATTTTTAATTTAAGCCAAGAATTGAGTTTCTTTCTTTTTCGTCTTGGTGAAATTTCGAAATGAATTGGAAAATAATTTATTTAACATAATTATGTGAATTTTGACTATTTTAGGGATTAAATCATTAATGTATTTTTTAACAAGCGCAGCTTTCATCAAGGCCAATCATTTTGCACTTAGAAGGGAAATCTTAGAATTTTTATGTTTAATCTTTCTGCTAGTTTTTTGAGTGAATAACTAAATATAATCGAGATAATTTGTAACTTTATTAGGTTTATTAAGAAGTTGCTCTTTTGAATTTTTTTCAACAAATTAAATTCAGAGGGGCAACTACTCATCAAATAATATAATCTTGAAATGTTGAATTATAATTAAATCTGCTTTCCTTCCAACTTACAATCGACTTTATTAGTTTAATCGCATTTGCTCATATCCAAAAGTTAAATCAAATCCAGTCCAACTATTGCAGCTTATTTTCCTACAATTGCATTTTATAATTTATAAAAATCTTTAAAAATATTACTCTTAAATTTAACAGTTAACCCCCTTTTCCTAGAAATATCTCAACAAATCTATATTCATCCGTTTATTTTTATTTAAAAAACAGAAAGTTGGTTCATTTGGTTCAAGGTGGGATATGTGAGGTGGTGATTTGTTTACTATTTTTCGAAAGAAAATACATCTTTAAAATAATACAAAAGAGAAGCACCAATTTTATAAAAGTTTGAACACCTCACATACACCACCTAGATAACAAATTTTGAAAATAAATAGAGAGCTCAGGACATAAATGAAACTTGGTAATTTTCTTCATAAGACTTTGTTGTTTCTGTCATGAAAAAATATATTTATCAATTACAAAAGATTAATTAAAACTTCAGTGGAAAAATGATTTAAGAAAGTGTAAAAGTGGAGGCTCGCCAAGAACATGCCAGCTCCAAAAATCCTTGCTTTTGCGTATAATTAAGCCATATTACTGAGTAACTGAATTTAAATTAATAATTAGAGATAATAAGTTCCTTTGAATTTGATTCTATCACTTAATTCATCATTCATTGATTCATTCATCAAATTGTTCATACAATCATAGAAAATTAGACGCGCGATTTTTAAGCAAAAGGACGCAAATGGAGTTGGCATGTTCTACAATTGAATGGCTCATACAATTAATTATTGATTTATTGATAAAAAGAACACACAACAATGTATAAACTTAGAAATTGATAAATAAAAAGTCATAACATTTTCTATATAAACGAGAGGATTGTTTTGTTTTTCATGAGTTTTGCAGGATTAATAAATAAAACACAATCATAATATTACAATGCCGTTTTTATTTCATTGATAAATTAGATACTTCAAAGATTTATCAGATATGAGCAGAAGAAATATTTAGCAATCTTACAATAATTACTATATGTTAGATAAAAAAATAGTTTCAATAATTCGATACTTATTATGCGAGATGATAAAATTCCATAGAAAAATTACAACCAATTCTTCATACATTTTCTGATTAACAGTTAAAAAGGTTTTGTTCAAATAGCTTCATTGATTATTATTATTTCATTAATTATTCAATTATTTAAAACTAGAGGAAGATTTTCAGAGACGAGCATTGGATTAAATATTTTGAGTGGCTTTCTAAGACCAAGCCTTGGCATTTTTCTAATTCGGGTTCTGATACGATCACTGGTGATGGCAAATCTTAAAGTTCTAAGTCTTGGAGTGGTTATTGTTGACTGCGAATTAAAAAAAAAATCAAAAAATGTCTTGAAATATTGGCACAATGCAAACCTGCTAGTCCTGCTGAGATCTCTCGCATTTTCTCATATGAGTGCGCCAATGAAGACTTTGACATTCTTCGTTGCAATATGATGTATTGTTGCAACAAAAAAATTGAGCTTCTTTTCCACAGTAAGCACACCATGATGAATTTCTGGAGCTATTGACGGCCAATTCAACAGATTTAATTCGTAATTCTTCGCACTGTTGACGAACCAATATTATATTAGCTTCATGTTCTTTTTCCATTTTCAATTTTTGCTCTTGCAGATCAACGACTGAAAATAGTTAAAAATATTATTAATTTCCCGCTAATTAATAAAAACTCGAAAAATAAATACCAGATTTAGCCTTTAGTTTGTCGATGTCTTCTTTCAGTTTCTCAATCTCTAGCTCCATGGTTTTAACCTTAGCTTCCAACAGAGGGCTGTCTAAATTCACCAAATCTGCCAACGTGCTTTGCAAAACGTTTCTAAAAAAGTCTGCTAAGCGATGCGATTGAGCTGAAAGCATTACAGATACTGGTCCACTGCCTAACCCTACGTTTCCAGAGCTCAAAAAATCAGTATGCAAAGCGCGTACAGAAGTTCTCGGAACCGGTAGTGTTGGGAAGGTGTCACGACTTGGTGGGATCAAAGCTGATAGCTGGGGCATAGATGGGATTTCTGAAATGATAGAGACATGTTTAATTGATTTTGGTAACATTGTTTGCACTTATTGTAAAATGACTCTAGAAGGTCTCAAAAACACAAAATAACGAACCAAATGAAAAACTTGATCCCAGAAATTGTTCTTTGTCAATTATAATGCACATGCATTGATTTATCATTTCAGGAATTTTTTGATAATCAATCTGGTAAAAACCAGCACAATTCTCACACAACTCAAACATTTTATTAAATTAAATTCTCCAAAAAATTCTGACGTTTAGATAAATTTCATTGCTGACTAAATTGATTTCATTTGTAGCAAAATAACACGACCTATACATAAATCTAAGATAAAGTACTAATAAGGTTCTAGTTGCCTTTGCTAGAGCTCGTTTTTTTTTTCAACGCGTATGATCTATAACAATAAATAGCTTACCACAATTTAAAGGATGATGTCCGTTAGCCATCGTCACTCCTAGAGTACTGTCAAAGCTAGTTCCAGGAGCTTGAGCGCCACCTGATCGTCTTATTACAGGTTCATCTGCCATTAAAATACTAGAAGGCACCACATTTATCGTCGGTGCAGCAGCTACCAATTCTGGAACTGCTGGCACTAAGACCATTCCATTTGAATCATTCAATATGCTTTGACATTGAGGAGACTGAAATGGCATATTCTGATTCGGTGGTATTTTGAAGTTGCGTGGCTTGTTAGGGAAAGACTTTCGAGCTCTTTGGCCAGAAGTATTTTCAGAACTACTCGACTGCTGCTGTCCTTTGGTTGTTTGAACATTATTTTCCTCTTCTTCTTCGTCATCCGACAGTTTTTCTTTCTTAATTTTGATTGGGAATGCAATGGGACCTTCATAACGACCGGGTGCGAAACTGTTAAAAAAAGGATTATTATTAATTATAAATCTACACCAAAAATCATTTAACTTACGCATTAACATTAATACTACCGCGATTGCTTTTCTTATAACTCATTCTACGTGCCATCGATTCCAGTATCGCTTTTTGCTCAACATCTTGTCGTATCTCTACAGTGATTGCCTGCGTACGCGGCGCTTCATTTTCAATTCTAGAATGTGTGCTTTTACTTCTCGTCCCGCGATCATAGATAGGGTCATGGAATCTTTTCTTATTAATATTCGCTACCTCGGTTTCACTAAACTTTTGTATCTTGCCTTGAGGTTTTACTCCTGCTCCTTTAGTTTGATTTTTTGTAGAGGACTCACTAATTGACCTCTTTCTCTTTCTACCATCTATAGACATATTATTTCTACGTCTTTTGGGTGGATCTACTTTCAGAACACTTCCATTAGCAGCTCTTTTGTGGATTACTTTATTCAATGATTCGTTGGGAACATTTCCTGTGATATTTCCCATAGCATCTAAAACCACGGGTCTATTGGCATCCTCGAAAGTTTTGCTTAATACTTTCTGCAGCAATTTCTGTTTTTTGGGCTTGTCGGTTTTTGGTTTTGGGGGAGATTTAATTTTAGGTGTGGAAGTTGAAGGTGTTCCATCGAAAGTATTATCAAGATCAGATGAAAGTGGTGATCCAACTGTGTGAAGAAAATAACATATTTTTAATTTACAATTTAATTTTGTGTTTTGCTTTAACAAACCTTCATCTTCCTCCTCAGTTTCCCTAACAGAAACAAATTCTCCGGCACTCTTAACCAACCTCAGCAACAGTTTTTTACTAGTGGTCGCATCGATTCTCGGTGATCCCAAATAATTGGGCATAAATATCTGCAGTTGAGCCACCTCATTAGTCGGATCATATTGTTGCTTAAAAGGTGCCAACTGAAACTTTCCAAACTTTTTGCTCAAATTTCTTGTATAAGCCTCAACTTCCACCATACAAGCAGCGATATCTAAACGCTTGCTCTTGGCGGCAACATTTGGTGGTTTTTCCGAATACAGAACACAATCTTTAAGTGGAATCCAAGCACGATCATGAACACCAAAAAAGCGAACATCTACCAGTCCCGCAGGAGTCGTGCTCATAGCTTTTGCCGGCCAGTAAGGGAATCCTTTTAATTTGGCCCACAATGGTATGTGAGGCTTTGCGCAAATTGCTACGAACCAATCATCCATTGTGTTGGCATTCAAGTAGCATTCTGGGCAAGTTTCAATCTCAGCCAATTCTTGGCGGCAAGTTTTCATTACCGATTTTGCAATTGTTTTGAATTTGTTGATGTCTAAAAGTTTTTTCATAATTTACTTGTTAATAATTTTAAACGACTAGCTGTATTGTTTAATACTCACTCGGATAAATGATAGTGTTATGGTAAATAAATTTGGCTTCGTTCAAAAAAGCCTCCACAGTCTTAAATTTATTTACTTGTAGCTTCAACTGGAGACTATTCAATGTTACAGGATGCACTATATAACTGTCGATGTCCGGGTAAATTGTTTTGTCCAAATCAGCACGAAAAGTTCCACCCTAAAAATTAATTAAATTGTTAATTTCATTTCAATGGAAAGTATTTTGAAAAAAGTGTTTACCCTTGAAGAAGCTTCCATTCTATTTATCGAAAACTCTAAGAGTTGTTTGAGCATGTCCAATTCTAACTTTCTCTTGCCATTTTTTGTGACGGTGGCTGATTCGGCGGCTTCCTCTTCAATGCATTCTGGACACAAGAAATCCTCAACTTCTACTGGTATTTGGTTGCCTTTGAGACATTTATTGTGATATGAACGCACGCAATTTTTGCAGTTGAGAATCTGAATGCCTAACCCATCTGTGTGGCAGCGCCAGCAAAACGGATCTGAGCCCGGCTAAAAACAAAAAAAAATTGTCAGAAACATTTCGAATTGAAAGCTTTTTCAAGCTTTTTGTGACGTCACATGTTTGGTAAATGTTTTTCAAAAATACTTTTAATCAAGTAAATCGCATTGTTGTTGCATAAACAGTAAGTTTAAAAACGATTGAATCGAATGCAAAATTAAATCTTGATTATAAAAATCGTGATTAACAAAAAAAATTTTAATAAACGAAATATTGCATTAAATTTTAGCATTCAGAAATAAATTCAAGCTAAAAATATAAATTATGACTAAAGCACACAAATTGAGTCAAGAATAGAAAAACATGTTGCTTCCTCTTCTTCTCTGTAATTCTCTTATTCATCCATTCTTTACTCACTGTAGCAAAAATAAACTGAATGTTTAAGAAAGCAAAGAAAATATCAACATGGAAAGTATGGCAACATCTCATTAAAAAAATAGAAACAAAAATTTCTAAAAGTATCAAACATTATGTTAAAATTATATGTTAATCTTTTTTATGGTTCAGCATTCATCGCTTGACACCCGAAGTGATTTTTCATAACAAAAAAATTTTTGTTGTACTTTTAATTTAAACTTTAAAATGAAACTTTTATAGTCAACCTCATGTAATCATCGAAATAAATATTTAGGGAAGCTCAGCGACGAATCACTACAGCACAATAAGGAAAATTGTTGCGTAGAGAATAGTCACAAAGTCACTCAGAGTTCATAGAGCAGATGTTTTAAATGCTTTCTTCTGTTTCAACACTAAATAATTTTTTTCACTGCACTCGATATTAATTTAAATTATGACGTAATCTTTGCTTTCGAATTATTCTTCGTAACTAAATTTATTTCTATGGAATCACGATGATTCGTGGTATGAATATTAATCGCAGGAATGACATGAACTACACGAGATACCACTCAATTACACCTAAAATAAAAATATTTTACCTTGACCGCTTTTTCGACGACCCTCTTTCTTTTTTCGACCATATTGTTGCTCGATTCATCGCTCATCTTATCAGCATCCGCATCTTCATCACTTAATTCAGAAACATCAGCAGTTTCACTCTGTATCTTGTTGAGAAACTTTAGCTGCTTCATGTTAAACTCAGCGTTTTGGCTGCGCATGTTTCTTTTGGGCACTCGATCATCCGGTGAGGGGGTGTCCGATTTGTCGTAGAATGAATCGTCTGGCATGTTTATGTTGGAATCAGCAGTGGAGTCTTCAAGTTTCATACTATCATCAGTCGCTGTACTTTCTTCAATTTCATCAGTTTCTTCAACTTCTTCAATTTCATCCTCAGGGTTCACGCGTGCGACAGGTGAAGCCATAGTTTTTTCCAAAAATACTTTGGCACACAAGTTGTTTTGCTTTCTTTTCTGCAATTCAATATTTTCTGTAGCCTCAAAATCACTGTCCTCCTCTAATCCAGTTGTTGATACCTTCTCAAACTCACTGGAACTCTTGCTGGATTTACTTGATGTAGAGCCAGATGCACCTTTGATTGGGCCTGAGTTCTGTTGATTTGTCATTTTGGCAATAAGTTTTGAGTTGAATGGTTTTTTAGGGTTCCCATCGTGATTTTCTTGACTTTTAATAATGTAAGTAGGCTTTGTCTTACTATCCGGTTGTCTAGATATTTTTATTGTTCCTATTGTTCCAAAACGTGGATCATTTCCGTTCATTGAGCTGTTTGTATTCATTGAATGAAGCAGATGTATTCCTCTGTCTGCCACCGAATTTCTTCTCGTAGACATGCTTCGCCTCTCCTCCTTCGATCTCTTGGCGTGCATAAACGTATTAATCTCTATAGTACTCATGATTCGATGTTCTGTACGAATTTAAAGGCTAAAACAATTGCTCCTACTCAACTTGAGCCATCTTTATAGCTGTTGTTCTGCAATGGAAAATTTTGAATTAGTTAAATTCAGTAAGAAATTGTTGAAATAATCTATTTTTTGACTTTATCTCGGAAACGTTCGTGATTTTTAGAAAATTTTACTACTTTAATGACCTTAAACAAGTTTTATAAAATTTTATCAAGCCGGTTCTCGTACAGCACACCAAACTAACAAATTCAACTTAAAAATGTGTTTGCAAATGATGGTTAATTGTTTCTTTATTCTAGAGTTCACAAATGAAAGAAAATATTGTAAAAACTTAAGAAAGCTCCGCTCAAAATACAACAACACTATTTCTGTTAGATGCTGACTTAATTTGAGAATTGAAACAAAAGAATCAAATAAAATAAAGTTAAAAGCACTTGTAGACGGAATTCAGGCTTGATTTTTTGATTTTGATAAAGCTAATGAGTTTTGATAAGCATTCAAACAGAAGGACAAATTGGAAAAAGTATAATTGTACGTAATTTCAACGAAAATGAATGTAATGTTCCACTTCCAAAACCCATATTTCCACGAAATAACAACACTTTGAACCTCAGTAATTGAGATTTGAAATTTTAAATGTGGAAGCTGGAGCTTTTACAAATTCCTATGCATCGAGATTAAAAACCAAAATTCATCTAAAATGAAATAAATGCTTGATTAAAAGTACTTCGTGAATCACCTCTCTTTTCTTTCAATAATAGTTTGGTCCTGGTTATTAATCTTTGTTGATTTTCCTTATATTCCTGGTATTTTGATCCTTTTAGCTGAAATTCTGCGGAGCTACTGCCAAATTCGGAGTATTATTATTTTTAATGTGTCAATTATTCCAAGAGGGGGGGATACTTGACTTTTTTTGAAGTACTTACCTAGATATCGAGCAGGTATTTTTATGGTTCATTAACAGGATTTTAGGAAATTTAAGTGATATTATCACTCAGTAGCTGGAATATAGTCAAGCCATAATCCAAAATAAGCAGAAGCTAAACAATTGCTACAAGTTAACATATTGTGTTCTCAGGGACCAATGTATCGAAGAATAAATAAACTGTTTGAATAATAAAGCATAAATAAAAGAAATTCTAGATACATTATAATTAAATCATATTTGTTATTAGTTCATATTTTTATTTAGTGTTGCCGCTTTAACAAAACAAATTGCGATTTTTCTCAAAAATCTGTAAACATAAACGAGTGTTGTCTGCATTTAATTTAACTAAAATACAGAAAGTACGGGTAATTGCGCAGTTTTTAAATAATAGACGCAATCTACCGCGAACTTTAATTCATTAATAATTAAATTTTTATGTGTAATTATTCCTCGACCTATTGTAGATTTTGAAATATAATTCCTTAACTCTTAAGTAATTTAGTTATTATATAATATCAGGCAAAAATTCCTTTCTTGATCAATTAAAAATAGGTTGATCCAACTTACTAACTTAATAACCTATCCAATTATCTGATAAACTAAATTCAGTCAATTTTTTGAATTTTGGAGACTCAAGAAAGAAATTTTCGCTACAGATTTTGCGACACCCAATAAAAATATTCCGTATTGAAAGAATAGAGACAGATATATAAAATAAATCTAGTCTTTCACACAAAAATCTAAAATTTTGGAAAATGTCACCAAGCAAACTTTGCTTTTAAAATAACATAAACGGAAAAATTATTAGAAAAATAAAACTAGATTTTTAATCAATAAGCTCGCGAGACTTGAGCTTCTCCAAACACTTGTCGAGGGTTGTTTTGAAAGATTGTGCCAAGTCTTCATTCTTGAAACGAACGGCTAGTTGCTCGGAGACTGGTGGATTCTCAGCATAATTCATTCCTCCCCAACAGTAGGCCTTGCCCGATGTGTTCATTGGCTGCATTCCAAAATCGTTGGTGATCAATTGGTTCAGGACAAGTTTGAAGATTTGTTCTCGACGTAACAACAAACGATAGGTTCCATTTTGAGGGTGATAGAGGATTTTAAAGTCACCAACGCCTATAAATTGATATTATTAATAGTAAATTACCATCTGTTAAAATAAATTAAAACATACCTCTCTCTTTCCATTCACGATTAACATTGTCATATCTGAATAGTTTCGCCCTCTCGCCAAAAATCTTTTCCTCATCTTCTTCTCCTGTGCTTACTTTAATCTCATCTGGCAAACTAATGATTGGCTCATAATGAGGATCATACTCTTCGTTACCAGATGTGCTCAGATCAACTTCTTCTCCATTTTTCTGTTTGGCCAATTTTGTGAAAATATCCTCTTTAATCGTTAATCCGAAGAATCCACCAGGTTTAACGGCACTTGATTCAGCTGCTGGTGATTCTCCTTGAGCTAAAAATCCTTTTTCTGGAGTCACAGCAGCTAAGGAAGCAAAGCTACTACTCTCTTTTTGCAGGAAATCTGGAACAGCTGTTCCATCACTACTTTTTACACTACTATCAGCTAGGGAACTAAAACTGGGTACTGAACTAGCACTTTTGAAGATGTTTGTTGGGGTTTCAGCTGTTAAATCTTTTGAAGCCTGAGCAAAGTTAAAGGTGCTTGCAATTGTGCTTGAACCAAAAACGGGTTGAGATGCGGAAGATTGAATGGTTTGTCCAAAAGATGCCGCTGAATTTCCAAATAATGAGGATGTTGGTGTGGTGAAGGAAGTAGAATTTCCGAACAAATTTGTGGAATCATTTGTTGCTGTAGCTGACCCAAAAATGCTCGATCCAGAACTTGCAAAGGAGAAGCTGTTTTTACCGCCAAAAATGTTAGATCCATCAGATGAAGGATTTGTTGGTTCTTTGGCGCCAAAAATGGGAGTTGAATTAATTGTTTCTGTGCTTGAGGAAGTTGTTACCGGAGTAGTGTTCAAGGACGATGAAAAAATTGATTTGGTTGAGCTGGATCCTCCAAAAATTGAGGTTGAATTTTCATTGTTTGGCTTGGCATTTGCAGATTCTCCAAAAACTGAGGAGTTGCTGAAGATGTTTCCTCCTGAATTTGTTATATTGAGGGTCTTACTTTCAACTGAAGATGTTTTGTTGTTGAATATGTTGGCAGGTGATTCTAAAATGTCTTATATATTAAAACTTGAAATATTTGATGAAAATAATTAAAACTTACCTCCAAAAAGTTCTTTGACCTTCTCATTTTCCTTGTTTTCATAGTTTAAGTTGAAGGAAACAGATTTCTTATCAACTGGCTTTCTTTGAATTTTTATCTTGGAAATGTCACTGGGCAAAGGTTGTGGATCGGCTTTTTCCACTTCTTGGCTAGCTTCTCTCACTGGGAATACAAAATCTTCAGACTTGCATCCTAAGCAACCTTTGCACTCATCCCCCTTCTTATAATCAAAGAAATTAGCAGGAAGCATCAATTTCTCCGCAAGTTTCTTGTCGTCATCATTGTGTTCATTCACAGTTGTTGGTGCAGCACTTGCTTCATTTCCAGAAAGAGCGTCATCTACAGCTTCTTTGAAGCTATCAGCAATTGAGCTGGACTTGAAGCGCAAACAGAATTGAAGATTTTCGATGTTTCCTTCGGAAAAGTCACTAGCAGCAAACTGCCAAACTTTATCTTCCTTTCTAACGTAGTGGATGTCATCGGTCAACTGATGGTTCAAACAAATTTTTAGGACTTGCTCACGACGCATCACAACTCTGAAATAATGATAATATTATGAATATTTTAATAAAATTATATTCACTATAAATTCACAAATTAAATTACCTCAATTTTCCAGTCTCTTTATGCCTCAAGATTTTCACGTCTCCTAGCCCACGCTCTTTCCACTCAGTTTCCCAGTATCTGAAAAGCTTAGCACGATGCACGTACAATACTTCTTCGTCTTCTTCGCCAGTTTTTATTTCTACTTTATCTGGGAGAGCAATGACCGGCTGGAAATATGTGTTGTTCTCTTCTTCCTCGTGGTACGCATTGTCGTTATCTTGTTCATCAGCAACACTTGGCTTATTAGGAGCTCGGGAAACTATAAATTTAATAAAATGGTTATAAAACATAAAATATAAAAAAAGTTCTAAAAACATACCAAAAGAGAATCCAGCATCAGCTGCTGGGACCTCGGGCTTTGCAGCTGCTCCACCAAATGCAAAATTAAAGTTACTTCCTGTTGAAGGGGTCGTTGTGGTCACTGCCGGAATACCTCCGAACGCTGGAGTGCTCCCAAATGCAAAACCTGAGTTAGCAGCTGGCGTAAAAGCAAAAGAACCCGCAGTGCTATTGATAACAGGTGGCGCTGGTGTAGCTCCAAATCCGAATCCAAAAGATGATGTGGCTGGGGCCGTTTGATTTATTGATGTGAATGATGGAGCCACTACTGCTGGAGCTGGATTTGCAGCTGGAACTCCAAAAGTGAATTTTGACGGAGTAGATTGCAGGGTAGCAAGTAAGCCTTGTGGCTTCGCGGGAGCAACAGTGTTATCTTTGGGGCTCTCACAAGCAACGCAGTATTGTGTATCACCTTTGTTTGAGATGTAGCAAGCCTCGCAGTTCCATGAACCAGCAGTTGGCTTAAATTTATCACCAAAACCTACTTTAGTCTCCTCCTTCTTTTCTGCTTTGGCTTGTGGAACCTCTACTGGTGCAGCTGTAATAATTGGTTGAACACCAAATGTGAACTTTGAAGGAGCTGATTGCAGACTAGCGAGTAAACCTTGCGGTTTCTTGGGAGCAACAGTGTTATCTTTTGGAGAGTCGCAAGCTACGCAAAACAGAACATCACTCTTGTTTGAGATGTAGCAAGCCTCGCAGTTCCAGGATCCAACAGTTGGTTTGAATTTATCTCCAAAACCTTTAGTCTCTTCTTTCTTCTCCTCCATTTTGGTTTCTTTGGGAATTGCTGCTGGTTTAGCTCCTCCCATATTATTCTGCACTTCCAAAACTGCCTCATGGAAGCTCTGGCACACATCAGCTGTCTTGAATCTCACAGCCAACAATTCAGTTTTAACTTCACTCTCTGAAAAATCTGGTCCATACCAACTCAGAATAACATCGTTTTTAGGCAACTTGTTGAACTTCAGCTCCTTGGTGATCAACTGGTTGCAGCAAAGTTTCAATACTTGCTCTCTACGCATCAAAAGTCTCGCTTTATTGGGATCTTTCTTGTCCACAAGCACTTTCATGTTGCCTAGTCCTCTTTCTTTCCATTCCTTGGATGAAGCTTCGAATCTCAATAGTTTGGCACGGTGCTCGAATTTGATATCTTCATCCTCTTCTCCAGTTTTTGTTTCAACGAGATCAGGCAGAGGAATTACGGGCTCGAAGTTGGCGTTGGGAACGAAATCGTCAGTTGGTTCTTCATCGTTGTGAGAACGGTTCAAAATTGGAAGAACTGGTGTCACTGTGACTACAGCAGCTGAATTTGAGTTCAGACCACTAAAAATGTCCTGGAACGATTTATTTGGCGACGACTCTGCAGCTCCTTTTCCTCCAAATGAAAAATTAGCAAACGGACTTGGTTTTGTTGGCGCTTCTGGTTCCTTAGCTTTTTCAGTTCCGAACGAGAATGCTTTGAAGGGAACTTTTGTAGGTTCCACTTTTGACACAGTTTCGGGGGCTTTAGGAGTGCTTGTTACTGTTTTGAGTTGGTTAAATGAAAAAGTGCTCTTAGGAGCTTCTTTTGTTACTTCCGTAGCAGGTGCCGGAGCAATACTGCTTCCAGCCATTTTCTTGGCCTCCTCAAATTTCTCTAAAAAGCTGCTGGCCAACTCTGGGGTCTTAAATCTAGCCAAAAACTTCTCCATTATAAGTTGATCCTCAGAAAAGTCGTTAGCGACCCACAAAACAGATTTAGTTGAATTTTGAGCAATCGATGGATTAAGCTCGTTAGTTATCAAATGATTTACGCAAATTTTGTGGACTTGATCGCGTCTCATCAAAATTCTTACTTGGTTGGTCGTTTTGTTCTTCAATATCTTCAACTTTCCAATTCCACGCTCTTTCCATTCTTTTTCTACAAATCTAAAGACCTTAGACTGCTCACAGAACATGACATCTTCATTCTCCTCGCCAGTCTTTACTTCAATTTCATCAGGCAAATCAATGATTGGCTTGAAGTCTGGGCAAGGATCGTAGTTGACATCCTCCACAACTAATTCCGGAGAAACACTTTCATAGACTGGCGCTTGATAGACCGCTGGTGTTGGCTGTACGTGATGTTTAATATGTTGCGGTGGAATTGTCACGCTCATTGCCGGTTGTGAGAAGGTTGTAGTGTGTGTTGGCAAGGGATCGGAGCTAGTTATCACAACGTTTACTGGAGGTTGTTTTTCAGAGACCTTAAAATAAAATGAAAACGAAAATCAGATATTATATCAAAAAGAGTAGGATTTAATTTAACGTACCTTATTAATTTGTGCAGGTGGTGGTGGTGGTAATTGAGTAACAGCTGGAGGTGGGACATGCATGTTTTGTTGCATGTTGTAAGTGTTATTCCAAGTGCTCAGGACTGAAGGTGTACCCAATGCTTGCTCTATCATCGATGTTGGTTTTGTGGGAGTGACCTGGAGAGGTGCTGCCATTGGCATATTCGGTATATTCTGAACATTGTTCATCATTGGAACATTCGGCATTTGAGCCATCTGTTGGTAATATCCACTTTGACTTGCGGCCGTCATCAGCAAATTAGCTCTGATATCGTTGGTCAAGTCACCATAAGGTAGCGGAGAAGCAATTCCTGGCATCTGTCCTTGGGCGGCTCTGATTTGATTTTGAAGATTGTATTGATGCATGTACATTGGATAAGCAGTGTTGAAGATTGGATTGTAAGGATTCATTTGATTCACTTGATTTGGCGGCATTCTCCCAGCTTGAGGGATTGGTGTTGTTCTAGCATCATAAGGCAAATAGTTGGAAGCCAAACTGTTCATATAGCTGGGATTCATCTCGTCCAGCATGTACATGTCATTCAATGCAGCCTCCGCTTCACTAGATGTAGATTTCTTGCTCAAGGTCTCCTCTATTTTATCCAATTTATCTTTGACATCACTCACATCATTTCTGATATTCAAAACGTCATCTTTGACAATGTTTAGGTTCTCTAATATTTTTCGCAACGTGGTTTCGATCTCTGAAGAACGGTGTTGGAAACTGGCATCTCTTCTTACACGGAAAGATGAGGAAAATGCGTCCTGGAACATATCGTCGTCGGTGAAACCATTAGAGCTGGCATTCATTGTTTCATCATGATTTGAGGAGTACTGCAAGCGTTTCAGCTCAGTTTGAATCACTGAATGCAGAGGATGACTCTTGTCAAAGTTGGAATTTGTCTCCAGAATGTTCAGAGTGTCAGTTAAATGCTCACGTGCCTTCTCCATGTAAATCTTCTTGGTTTTTTTGGGAGTTTTGCTGGATTCGTCTAGTTTGCGATAAGCTTCAGCCTGAAAGTACGTAGCAAACGGCAACTGGAGACCATTGAAGTCATCAATGCACTCTTTATAGTCTCCTTTTTTGAAGTAAATGCCAGCTAGGAAAGTTATTGCATCCTCAGCCATTCGGCTGACTTCTCTCTCGATATTAAAATTACTCGTAGAGAACTTAAACAAGCGTCGCATATTATCCGAATCTTTGTTACGCAGCATTTTCAAGCAAAACTTGTAGATGGACTCAACTCGCAATTCCAAATGTTGTTTTTCTTCCATTTTTTCACTAGCACGAGCGCGTTGCAAAAGAATTTCAGCTAGTTTCAAAAGCAGAATGAGATCAATTTTTGGAGTATCAATTCCGCGAACAGCTTCGATTCCGTATTGAAGGATTGCTTTCAACTGAGCCAAGTTTTCACCAGAAATATTCTTGTAGATTTTATGAGCTGAGAGCCACCAATCTAAAACATTAAAGGAGGTAGTTAGCATCCATAAATTTATGGAGAATTTAGTAAAAACTCACCTTGCTGCTCCTCATTACACAAATTCTCAATCATATTAGCAGCTGGTAAAATAAGAGGCTTGTCACTCGGTTTTCCACTGAACGATTCAAAGCTTTGCTTTTCCGCTTCTAAATGCCTCTTGGTCTGCATAATACAGCAATAAAGGAACGAATCCACATCAATTTGGTTCAATGTTTCTGGATTGCAGTTAATCAAGTTGGAAGTAGACAAATTCAAGTTGCTGAATGTGTTGCTTTTGTAACTCGCCAACTGAGCTCGTCCCAAGCCCAAATATACTTGATGTTCCAAGGATGAAGGATAGAGGTATTGTGCTTGATCTTCATGACATTGGACGTCAGCAACATTGATGGAATCGTAGTGAGGTTCAGTGAGGAAAGCACTCTGCACGAAAAAGGAGGTTGCAAGTTTGGCTTGTTGGTCATTGCTTACAAACAACACTCGGAAAATTGTCTTGCGCCAATTGGAATCAGCACAAAGCTTACGCACTTGATCAAGCACGTCGTCAAAATTGTTCCAAGACCGGTTGTTAGTAACCTAAAATAATGTATTGCATTAATTTTAAATTTTTTTAAAAGTTTGTTTTCTGAGGAAATAATGTTGCACACGTTTCGTAAATAAATAGAAAAAACATGATTTCATCGATTTTTTATTCAAAAACACCAACAAAATTATTTAAAGATATTAATAGATTTTGAATCTATTTTTTGAAATTAGGACAAAGAAAATACAATGAACATTAGCGAAATTTAAGAAATTAATTGAAATTCACAAACTTAAATAATTCTACCAAAAACACTCACCTGTCTTATCTGTGCAATAACGGGATTTTCTCCATCATTCGCTACGCAAGACAACAAAGTCCTTGCGGACTGAGCACATCTAAAACTTCCCTCCTTTTTCAGATATCCGCACAATTGCCTAGTGACATCATTAGTGTTTTTCAGCCAAAATGCAGAATCATTTACAGTTCCACATTGATAAGCGAGTAACAGTAAAGGTAAACACTTTTTGGTGGTGTCGCGCCACTGATTGGTATTACCAACTTTCTCCTTCTGGAACATCAAAGATGACAAATGCAAACAAAGTTGACCTCTGAAGTGGGTTATGAGCTCTCCAGCTAGTTCTTTTGCTGGTACTAAGACATTAAGCACATCACTCGCCTTCTTCAGGACCTGATCAAACTCAAAGAGCAAAGTAGTTACTTCTTTGATGATGTTCTGCTTGACGGCATAAAGTGAGAGATCTTTTTTCATAGTCAAGTAAATTTGTCGTTCAAGAGTGATTAATCGTAAGCACCAAAATGTCCAGTTGTCGGCAACATTGTGTTGAACCAATACTTGGGCTACTACGTGGTACCAATCAATTGACTGCTGGAACGCCTCAATAAATTTCATTTCGATCTCAAAGCAATACTTGAAAGCATCAACTCCGCGTTTTTCGTCCAAAAGGTACTTTACCAAACGGATCCTTAACCCTGGATCAGAAGGACGTGCCGCAATCTCTTTCAGAATCATCTCCTCTACTGGTTTACTGTTGTCGGTTTTGTTATCTTTATTAAGCATCCTAAGTTTCAAGTTGAGAATGCTGTCGTCACGCAGATTGTTGGACTCTGCTAGGTCGCACCAATATTTGGCTTTTGATGGATTAAGGGATGTGGATTCATCGGTGAGCATAAGTCGACAAACTAGAAATAAATGTTGTTAGATTTTTCACGGATAATCAATAAGTTTCCCAAAAACACTCACTATCACTAATCAGACTAGTCTGCTTAGAGTTAAGCTGCAGGGATCTCTGGTAGGATGTGATTGCTCTATCTGGCTTGTTGACCTTTTCGTAGCACTGACCAAGTAATTTATGAGCCTCAGCGTGTTCTTCCTTCTGCTCTAAGTAGCATGTTAGCCAATGTTGAGCGCATCCAAACTCACCTACTTTAAAGTACAGTTTGGCAATCACAAAGCCGCGAAGATTTTTCTGAGGAACAACAACAAAACATTGTTAGGTTATATTTATATGATTAGAATTTTTAGTGTGTTGTTGATTTGCAGAACAACTGGATCATTGACAAAGTCTTGAGGAATTACTAATTGAGCTGGTATAGAATAATTATTTGATTGGAAACTCATAGTTAGATGATTTCGAGGATTTCGCAATAATGCGCAAAAAATCAATGATTATCGATAAAACAAGCATAAAGCATGAATATTTTAATTTAAATGACAAAGATTCAATTAGTTATACATAAATTAGGCTCCCTCAAAGCTTGAAAATATCTTTTTTGACGATTAGACTTACCTCATTCTCCGATAGCCTTGATATGCTGTTTTTCACTTGTTTATCAATATCTTTCTTATTCATTGTGGCCGCTATTCAATTGATAATTGGGGGATTGTATCTGTTAATTAATTTATATCGTGTTTTTTAATCAAAGAACAAGATTTTAGGAGCCGAACGAGCTTGTTCAAAAAATTTTACGTTGAATCAAACTTAGCTATTTACTGAGCCAATTTCGAGGGGCTGTTATCAGAATTGCTCAGTTTTGTTTGACATTTCTCTTTCTGATTTTTCGTTGTTTAATCGATTATTTTTTGTTGTGATCTCTTGATTCCTTGTTCACTCGTTTCCAGGAGTTCAGCTCTTAGTTGGTAGCTACTTGAGGTTCAAAACTGTTTATAATTTCAATCAATGAATTTTCTCAGAACCAGTGGATCTAGAATATTGAATCTTTTGAAATTTAATCGCACAACCACTTTATTAGCTCCAACTTTCAGTTTAATTCCAACCACTGTCCGAGCAGGTAAGAGTTACCTTCTAAGACTTCCATAAGAAATTCTCCATAAGTTTGTGCTCATAAGATTATGAAATTCATCACCTTTTAAGGTATTAAAAATTCAATATTTACTTCGAGGTCATCCCTCAAGTTCAATCAATGCAATTTGCAAACAAAATTGTGTAATTAGGCCAGTAGCTTTGATTCACGCACGAGTTGCCGCTAAAAATAGATCTTAGTTTTTTGTCAATAAACAAATCGATTTTAGTGTATTCTTCGGACAATCTTATTAGTTTCTTATGAGATATCTTAATTTTTCCAAGTGGAATTTGTTGCGGTCGTGCGTGCGTTAACAACAATGTATAAAAATTACGCAATACATATCATATTTCTTTTAAGAATCCAACAACAAATCATTCAACATGAATAAAGCAGAACTCAAAGCGAAATTGACTCCTTTGCAGTATCAAGTAACTCAGGAAGCTGGAACAGAACGTCCATTCACGGGTTTGATTAAAAATCTTAAGGATCAAAAGGATTATGTTATCTAACGATTCCTTCTATTTTAGGAAAATACAACAAATTCTACGAAAGTGGAACATATATTTGCGTTTGTTGCAATCAAGAATTATTTAGCTCTGAAACCAAATATGACTCTGGATGTGGGTGGCCAGCATTTAATGATGTTTTGGACAAGGGAAGAGTGACATTACACGCAGATCCAAGCTTGGGTAATTATTCAATTAGTTTAACATGATTCAAGAAATAGTTTCTTTCAACTATTTAATGAATATTCAAATTTGCAAATCATTTAATGAAAAGCTTCGCACAATCTAATTTGTTACATTAATTAATTCATTTTTTGGAATTTACGTCTTCACGCTTTCGTTATTGAAGAACACGATGATTTGCAACATTTTAGCCATTAAAAAGTGTTTCTTGATAAGATTTCAGACTCAATGTTCATATTTTAAATTTAAATTGTTGTTTTTTCGGATAACAATTTTGTGATAACAAGCACTTCATAATCTAATCACTACTGTTCTTATTCTTATTAACACAATTAAAATGTTCATTCTATATCTCAAAGTGGAGGGGAGAATGAATGGTCTGTTTTAAAGTCGCCTTTTATAAAAAGTCATATTTATGAAATTTATTTGTTGCACGTATTAACCTGATAAAAAGTAAATCTACCAAAGATCCATACTGAAAAGTTAATGATAGAAATGATAATTCATATTTGTTGCACTTAAAATTTATTGCAAAACTGAATTGTTTCCACGATTTATTTTCCTTGCACTTTACATTAAATTACCGAGCTGTGTTAATTAATAATAATTCATTGAATTAATATTTATTTTCAAGGTAACAGCAGGAGACTTAGAAAGTCTTCATTTGTTCTCCCCTCAAGAGGTCTATATATCTAATAACTTAACCATCTGAAGAAATATTTTCTTTCATCATTAACAAAGTCATTAACAAACTTACACTTCATACATAAAACATATATTTATTGCGACTTAAGTTTAAATCATAATAACAATATTATTTTTGTACAATCTTCAAGTTATGTTTATGAAATAGAATATAATTTGCACAAAATCACAACATAATTAAATCATAACGTTTGTTGGCCTTGACATCATAACATTTTTCTATTATTTAACATTTTATGAATTTTTCTTAAATTTTTTAATCTTCCGAATATTGCAAAATTTTATATTTGGCGTTCAACTAAAGTTTTTCAATGATTTTTATTAATTTCTAATTCACAAGAAAAAGATCAAAATTTATAAAAATTTTTTGTATATTTTATAATTATTTAGGATACGCTGAAATTGGTGACGGCTCTAATATATTTATTTTTCTTTCTTTTTTGTCTTTTAAAAATGTGCCGTACAATTGGGAAAAAATCACTTCCTGTGGGATTCACACACAATGTATTCGGTGTCTTAAACTTGTTCACCTTATTTATGGTTTTCTTGGATTATTGGCTGGATTTTTATTTTATTTTATTTTCTTTATTTTTTGCTTTTCTGTTAGCATTTTATTTTATTGATTCTCATGATTCATCACTTTCTTCATTTTCTTTTGAATTTTCACTCTCAATTTTATTTTTGCATCACAATTTTCATCGTAAACTCAATTCCACTCAAATTTCATTTATATACTGGTTCAACTCATTTTATTGCATGAACCTCATAAACTTCCTCAATCCATCCTCATTGATTTATGTTTTCTATTATTTTATTTTGCAAATATTATTTCTGTAAAAATTCGTCAAAATTTGACTATCAAAGGTGGAAATATATTATTATTAATTGCTCGACCAGGTGCGATGAGAACAGAAGTTCGATGCAGCAAATGCAGTGCACATATGGGTCATGTGTTTGAAGATGGACCGAAGCCAACGAGGAAGAGATATTGCATCAATAGTGCGTCAATCGAATTTATGGCAGCGGGAACCGAGAGAAAAGATTGAAAAGATTTTTATGTATATGGCCAAAGATTTGTTTGATTAGCTTAAATTTAAAATTTGAAGTGTTTTATTGTTTAGGCAGCTTTTGTGGCAGATAGCATCCCAAATTCCTTTAGCGTGATTTGTGTTTTTTAGATTTCTTGTCATTTTTGTTATTTTTTCAAAATTTTAGATTTTTCTTCTAATTTTCATAGAAATTTCTTTTGTTATTTAATTTATTTAATACGTAGAGTTTTTACTCTAAAATTGTCTTAACCGTAATTGCGTTTGTTTTTTAAGAAATAAAATTTAAATAAAATTGAAATAAAGTCATTTTATTTTTCTTCAAAGATGTATTTGTTTTTCTTAAATTCTACAAAATGATCAACACTTTGGTCTGTGAGGAGGGCACTTCTTTTTGGTTGGTTGTGCTCTTTTTGTAGTTAATCGTGTTGTTGCCTTAGTTCGTATTGGAGCTCCTCTTATACCTTCTGTTGTTTTGCTGGGAAAATTGGGTTTAAAATTTGGTGGATCTGGAGGGGAACTATCTCCAGGCAAACTAGCTAAGCATTTTCCTCTGTGTACATAATGAACAGACTCTAGTTGGTCCATTGATCGAGCACACTGAAACTCATTAAGGTTATAATCATGTTTTACATCATTTTATGTATTCTTACATCGAGAAAGCACGTGTTGTAGATAGTTCCTATTAAATAAAAATTCAAGTAAGGTCTCCAAGATTTTAATCAAGTTCTAGTATTTAATTATTGTATTTACCACATCCACATACTCTTTGATTAGTTGCTCCTTTATCACAATTACAGTCTCGTGGAAATCCTGAAATACAAATTTTATAACCAACACTAAATTATCCTCAATCTATACAACTCACCATCGCCCCAGCATGGACTACCCCATGGATCTCTTTCTTGATTTTTGGCAATTTGACTTTGAATGTTATATCGTCTCTTTGGACAATTTCCTTCGCCAAATAAAAACCAACTATTGTGTGATTCAATGACGCACTGAATTATTAGAATTTTTAGAAAATATTTTATACTTGGACTGAAATAACTTACCTGTAGAAAACATTGAGAAACGAACGTTGCACAGGCACAGATCGTTCTAGTGCTTTTAATATTTAAATACGATAAATGCATTAATTTTCTCTTTAATTTGGTTTTATTGTTACTTACTGATTGATATCTAATCCATAGCTGCAGCCTTTAGCACACTCTGGGGGAAAGTGGGTCCGCAAACTTTGAGCTTTAATGAATTATTTTTTAAATACCAAATCAATTTTGTAAATTTTCAAGTACCTTGTAAAATGACCAATTCAAATAGGACTCCATAAAATAGATACATTTTTTTCAACTAACTAAGAATAAGACCAGTAATCAACAGATCTGCTAAAAAATATTTTGCAAACTATTTATACTGTAAAAAAGCCTTTATCTAAAACAATTCAATATTATCGGAAGCTTAAATCGTGACAATTGATTTGCTAAGCTTTTGAATAAACTTGAAATTGTCATTTTTAACACTTGATTGATTTTGAGGTGAAACATTTTTCTTTTTCTTGAAAATTTATTAAGTCTTTTTGAAGATTTTAGAAATAACAAAACTTGAGAACTATTTTGTATTTTAAAGAGTAAAAATGGTAGAATCGTACGTTATAGATGTTGTACAAGCGTGACGATTTGAGGAAATAAGTCCAAAGATTTGAGATAATATTGATTTAATGTTAAATTTTATGTTCTCCAAATCCAGAATATGGATAAGCGCCACCCAAATATACTACTCGAAGACCATTACATTAATCATTAAGACTTAGGTCATAATTATATGCTACATTAAAACATTAATTCGCTTTTCACTCAAAGGAATATTTTGAATTTCCAGAAAACAAGGAAAGGTAAAAATACAAAAACTATTAGTATTATAAAATAGTACCTTAAATGGATCGCATTCAGAATCCTTATTACATCTTTTAAGTGAATCCTTAAAGGATTTTCAATAGGATTTTGTTCATAATGTTGTGACTGTTCCTCATTAACAGTAATTGTCTGTTGCAACCTTGCTTTCTTTATTTTTACTGAAAACTTGAAATTTATAAAAATTGTATTAATAAAATTTAAAAAGAAATCAACTTTTTTTACTAAGCGCAGCATACTTGATTGGATCTTTGGTGAATGTTAGATCAAAAAGATAATTTATTAATGGTTCTTCGCACACCAAAAATTCTTGAGGGCTGGAGTGTGAGCAGCTGATTTAAGTCTCTGTATATCAGCTCTCTTGACAGGGACAAAGTGGCCTTTCAAATCATGCAATAGTCGAGTAGCACGTTCCTTCGCGATTATTGTTTGTGTTTTTGTTGTATTTTCCTCATCATCTTCTGAGAATTCCTGATCATTAAGATCTTTTATTTTCACTTCGACAATTTTTGAGGGTGCCGAAAATAGTTAAAAAGTTTATTCTTAATATTTTAAAATCTAATCAATGAACTTTTACTACCTTTGGTGAGTTTTTGAACTACAGATTGTCTCATAGCCATCAAAAAGACATGCAAACGCGTTCTTCGCGTATCAGACATGTGGACTGTTCAGAAAACTTGACGTATTCTCCGAAATTACGATGTTTTCTTACATGATTCACCATCTGGAACTTCCAAATTGTTGAGGGTAGGGAATAATAATAATCTACAAAATGTACGAAATCTTCAGCCATGTTTTTGTTGACTTTATATGAAAAATATCAAATGTCCGAGAAGATGTGGACTCCGAGAAGAGGGATAGTAAAATATTAGATTCACTTTAAAAAATATTTTGACAGATTGTAGCATAGTTAAAAATATTGTAATTTGTTATAAAATTACAAACAATTAGTGGTTTAATTAGTTTTAATAGTGTTAAAAGTTTTACAAGTTCGTTTTATTGTACAAGGAAAAATGAGTTCATGTTGGATGCTTAAATTTCACACATTTATTTGAATATCCTGTGGATGAAACTGTACGTCACCAATAGATTCAGGCAGTTAACAAGCCTCTAAACATAAAGAGAAGTCCAACACACAAAAGCAAAATTATCTCATTTCAATGAGCTGGATTATGAAAATGGTAATCTAAACTCACTTTTTTTATTTTTTCATAATAATCTTAGTTTAATGTTCTTGTATTTCAATTTTAGGAATTCTAAAGGCCACCGTAGTGCCTGTGTTGTGGAATGACAAAATTAGAAAAGATTTAGCAGAAATTACTCAGCAAGAGATGCATGCACAATATAGGTCAGATGTTAGAGCAAGCTACTGCGATAAAGTTTTGCAATTCGATGACCATGTTGATGCAATTGCACGCTTTCGTGACGAGCACTTTAGAGATTCTAGCCTGCCTTTGGCGATTGGATACAAGAATCGAAGCAGTTTTGAGCCCAGCCGAAGTTGTAATTTACTCACAAGTGGTTTCTGAATGGGACAAGATTGATGAATTGAAACCATTCTACTCAGGCCTTTCCGATGTTGAGAAAAGACTTCGATGGGTTTCGAGAAATGTGAAATGCTTTTACAAGAAGCCGATGGAGCCAGAAAGGACTTCAAGAAATTCAATACGGAATCGGATTACAAGATTTTATATAATAAAGTGAAAGATAATAAGAACGATCGCTACTCCATACTTCTCTTCAAATACCACAGATGATATTACAATCAGTTTTTTTCATAAAAATTTATTAAAAGTCTTTTTAAAATTTCTAGAAATAACAAAACATGAGAACTATTTTTTATCTTAAAGAGTAAAAATGGTAGAATCGTACGCTAGAGATATTGTACATGCATGACGATTTGAGGAAATAAGTCCAAAGATTTGAGATAATAATAATTTAATGGTAAATTCCATGTCCTCCAAATCCAGAATAAGGATAAGCGCCGCCCAAATATCCTCCTCTAAGACCACCTCCATAATAATTGTGACCTAATCCTGAATAACCGAGTCCTCCATAGCCAGCATATCCTCCATAACCTCCTCCCAGATAGCTTGAACCAATTCCATATCCAGAGTTGTAGCCGCCATACCCTGAAACATATTTGCTGTTAGAGATCCCATGATGACCGTCTAAGTTTACGCGAGGATGAATGAAAATTAAATATCAAAAGTTCTTTTCAAGTTATTTAGATAATGCGTTCAAACTGGTATACTTTGAGACTTATGCCACTTGATTTTCCTTTATGATGAATAAATTATTCTTGACATCATCAAAAAATTTACAACCAGATAATTTAGTTGTGATATATCAGAAAACTATTTTTAAAGCTCTTAATATATTAATAGAGCTTTTATAAAATAGGTCTACTAAGTACTATCTATAATTCACCAGCATCTATGAGTCATCATCTTAAAATTTCATCCCAAAAATGAATTTAAAATATTCTGAATATATTTTAATGATTTTCTTGTACTAAATTTACTAAAAAGACATATAATTTCATACCTAAGCCACCAAGTCCTCCATAACCACCATAGCCAGCATAACCCAAACCACCATATCCTGTGGAAAAAGAAAATTATAATTGATTATAAGTTATCGAAGTTTGAAGTCAAAAAAGTGAGAAAAGTGTTATTGAATTGAAATGATTTCTTCCTCACTGTCATAATATTTTGCCTTCTTAAGTTTAGTTTACAGAGAGTTTGTGTAACTAACTTGAAATTTGTTTGTTAGAAATTAATAAAATATTCTCTAAAATGATGAGATTTTTTAATGATCCGAACTAGATGGAGCTTTTAACTGATTTACTTTTGATATTAAGATTTTCTTCTAATTTATGAATGATGAATAAAAATACCTAATCCTCCTGAATAGCCACCAAGCCCACCATAGCCTAAGGATGTTCCTAAAACTCCACGTTTCTCTTGAACCTTCTCTTCATCAGCAAAGACGGCTGACGCACACAGGATAATACACAGAGCAATCTTTGGAAGATAGTTGATAAAATTTGTTCATTGATTTGTAATAGAAAAACTCAGTTTTGTATAGTTTTTGCCACTATTAAAATATAGAATGTAAAATTTTTGTAATTTTTTGATTATATGCTTTGTGTTAACAGGAATTTTTCACTAAATTTTTGATCCAAAACTATGTCCTGAATATTTTCAACTTTCAAATCACAAAAGCTATGCAAAACATGATTTAATCCACCAAATATTGAAAACTCACAATGACATTCATTTTCACTGATTTATTTTGATTTCAACTGCGAACTTTACTTAAAACTTGGAGTGCTTGTTTGTTTTTGATGCTAGATGGGAAAATGCATTTGCTTATATACGAAAAACTTCTGGCCGTTTCAACAGCAGAAATTTGGAGTGCAAAAACATTTTCCTCTCTTTTCGTTGCATTAGAAAATTTGCAATTTTTGTTAGTTTTTCTGTAAATTTTGCGCAAATTCAGACGTTTATAAATTTTTAATGGAAGGGTTGATCGTTGGTATCAACGACCAAATAAATCATACTTTTCAAAAAAGTTGTTCGTTGCTGACGTTGTGGTTAATCGATTTAACGGACTTAATTGATGAATGCGTTGTGTACTTTTAAGTTTTCCTTAATTTTACGGTGGACAACTTGTGTGTTTATGTTATAATGATTTAATGACAAATAAAGTTGTTAAACCCATCTTTGGACAGTAATCCAATTACATCGATCTAATTGATTAACATCTTCAAGATTCTTTTGAAAATGTTGCGCAATTTTTTTTTCTAATGGAGTGCTTGTTTCTTGTTAAGTGCGTTTCGAGGGTAAAGTAATAGGTTCTTTTTATAGCTTTCCAATAATTTTTCTAATATTAAAATTCAGTTTGGTCAAATAAATATTTTCATTTAATTTCTACAAAATAGAAACTTCAAATAAATTTTATTTAAAATAAAGTTATTTAGCTTAGATAAGTTTCTTTTTAAGTTTAAATTATAAACACCATACATTTAAGTGAGTTACATCAATTTATTTTCCCCCGGTCAAATTTTTCCATGCAACCAAAAAATAAATGTCATTCAATATTTTCTCAATAATAATCTTGTTTTCATGTTTTTACGCCTTTTTAACGAAAAAATAATTTTTTTAAAGTCTCGTGAATGCGACGCATTGATAATTAATGAGTCAAAAGAGCATAATTACCTAATAATTTTTAATTGTGCCGCTAGCATTACATTCTGCATTAATCTTGTATAAATTTCATTATAGGAACATTATAGAGCACTGAATCGCTTAAATAGTGTACGTATCGTAAATACTACAAATTTTGCGGAGAAATATTTTTAAATATCAGAAATATCACATGAATAAGAAATTTGATAAGACCACTCTTACATCATGGTAGTCTACTGCGCCTTGTGAATGTTACACATTGTATAATACGCCATCGGTCATAATAATTTCAAAGAGTTATTTATAGCTTGTTCGGTGGATTCTGCAATTCTGAAGTTAATTTATTTAATTTATTTAATCTCTTGCTATGACAATTAAGGTGTTTGACAGTATGCTCGCTTTGATAGTTTAGACAAGTAGGCGATGCTTTCTGTCTAGTCATGAAAAATGCAATGAAAACAAAAGTAATGGATGAAAAAACAGTATTTAACCGGCGAAGCAAATTATTATCACACTTAAGGTGAGACAATCTTACTAAGAAGCTTCAAGAAAAACAGACTATAAGATAAAAACATGTTTCTTCAAGATTCATGTTCAAGATTAAAAGAAGAACGAAGAAGAAGAATGAATTTTTTTTCCGTTTTAAATGCTCTGTAATTTATAATTTATTGGCACACGTTTGAGATGACCGAGAAAATATAATCATTGCAGATGCGTTTGTTGCTTAATAAGTAAAATTTGAAAAAGTTGGCGTGTAATAAAAACGATTTATTCTTAATTTAGATTTTAAAAATATTTTATAAATTTTATTAATGATTTTAGTTGCTTGTAACAGTAATAAAACTCATTTTAAATTCACATTGAATGGTACATAAATGTCCTGCAGCAAATTTATCAACTAATTTTATCATCTAGTAATTAAAATATTCACAAATAATGCAACCAAATAAATACACAAAGCCTCAACAAAGGTTTAAGGTCATCCATTGCAAGAATAATTAAAATCTATTTTCCGGACTAAAATATCTAACACATTTTCACAGCTGCAAAAAAACTGCAAAAATTTAATTTTCATGTAATTTCCACAAATTACTAAATTTGTCGTAATTTTGCAAGAACCTTGAATTGTGAACTTTTTTGTTTGATTCTACAAAAAAAATATAGAAAAACGAAGACAGTGAAAGACAATACTGAGTAAAAGCTCATGAAAATGGAAAACAATCGGAAAATACACGAAAAATGTAAGTAGAACGTCCACACAGTTTCTATGCTAGAAAAAGTTCAAACACGAGATATTTGTTCGATTGTTAGACATTTATGCGGCAATTCTGCTAATTATATTATACGTTTACATTTACCACTCTCAGTTTTTTTACAGATTATTCTTGAGATCCATTCAAGTGTTCCTAGTTGAGAGAAAAATTTTGATAGTTTATTTTGAGAAAGTATCAAAGAGATATTTCTAGGAGATCTTATTTTTAAAAACACAATTTTTGACACATATATTTTTGAATAATTATTTTTAACATATCTAACATATATTTGATTAAAACTGAGATTTTACAGAATTTAAAAAAATCGTATTTCAATATTTTATAATTTGTGGTTTCTATTCAACCTTGTGTAATTATTTATAAAATAGATAATAATCATTGACGAAGCAACGTTACACACCTCCTAATTTAAAACAAACACTTAAACATTTTTTTCCTTTTTCAACATAATAATTACAAAATCTACATAAATCTTCTGATAACAATAAAATATTCAAGAATCAACTATAACAATAAGATACTCGAAAAATTGCTAATAATTGTGCAAATCTAGATATTGCAAGCAATCGATTATTATTCCATCACGACTTGCCCAAGTGAAAATAATCCTGAAAAAGACTGCTAATCATACTGCTCAAACATACTTAAAAAGGTCACGAAAAAACGCTGCTTTTCGAATTTTTTTACACTACTTATATACTACTTATCATATTGAAATTTCGGATGTGTCACACTGCTTTTTCAAATTTTTAGTAGAATGTTTAAGTATGTTTTGGTAGGACAATTTTGCAAAAAAGAAATTTCAAATTGCTGAAATCTTAACTTTTTAAGGTCTTTTTAAAACTTTTATTTTATTTTTTGCAATTTTTAAAGGGAAATGTTGATATTATTGTTACGGCGGCAGCGATGCTCTTGTTGTTGATTTGGGCCGGACTCAGGATTTGAACTCGAACTTCTCGCGCGAGGAAATTGCTTTCTACTACAAAGCCGTAGGGAATTGTTATGAGGGCACTGCTTAAAACTTATATAAGCCAAAGTGCCTTTTTTGAACCAATTTGGTATTATAATACTGAATTCTTGTATCAAATAGCTATTAGTGCTGAAGAATGAATAAACAATCCAAATTAGTTGATTAGAAATATGTTTTAACTTCAATTATGCTTTTATCTGAAAAATTTTAAATTAAAATCATAAGGTGTTGAAGTTTTTTTTTCTAATTGTGTAAATTAAGCATATTTTAATTTGGAAACAATTTAATTAATTTTAGAATTTGCAAGTCTCATTGGTCATTTTGCGCTTTTTTGGGGAGTTTATATAGAATAAATTTAACCTGATTCGTAATATGAACCAACCAATTGCAAAGTTGTTATACAAACTGTTTGTAGATAATTGCACCCAAAACTGTTACAATAAAAACTTTTAATCATTTTTAATCTGCATTAACGCATTTAATACGAGCAGTTTTAATACATCAAAATACATGCAAGTTTTTTAAATTTTTGGATTTATGAGGAGAAAACTTTGCTTTTCTAATTTGGATGTCCTACTTATTAAAGGATGATATTTTAAAAACAAATTTCTATCAAAACAAAAAAACTCGGAAAATCACTTTAAAATGACTAAAAAATGGTTTTTGATTAAAAAAAGATTTTTGGATGGTGAGTGGTTGACACCCTGTAATAGAGTAGTTTTTGAGTGGTAAACCTGGATTTTTCAATCAAAGTGCTTTGATTTAACAGAAATATGAGGAATAATGCACAATATTCCCGTAAGGCACTCTAATCTGATATTTATATTTTGATTATAAATATTTTCGAATTTATTAAAATGTTATTGCTTCATTCTTCAGACTTTAACGATTTTTTGTTATAATAAGCCGTGGCAAAAAATAATACATACTAAAACATTCTATTAATCATTTAAATTTACAGTGTGTTGATTTATTCAAGGAAAAAAAATTCTGATAAAGCGCTTTGCTTTTAATCAAGTTTCACCATTTCTTTATCACAATCCTTAGTATCAACTACACACCTAACAATATATTTTTATGTTCTTTGTCCCTTGAAATGAATGTTTTTGCAAAAAAGTACCAACTATCAAAACATTTGTACAAAAAGTACTTGAATCGACCATTTTGAGGTGAAAACAATGTTTTTGCATGAACAAAGTTTTTAAAAACTTCTAGGTGTACAAAAGGTTTTGTACTAAAATATGATCATATACTAGATGGTGATCAAAACAAAAAAACTATGAGCATTTTGATCAGGATTTACAAGTCTTAAGTTTTGAGAAAGCGATTTGTAATGATGAATAAAATTTTTACAATAATTTAAATTAATGATTTAGTAAAAACAAATTTTCTTCCCATTTGCCCATTTACCACGCTATTCTACCAAAAATACTGAATCAAAATAATGCAAATATTAAAATTATTCATATTCAAAATTATTTTTGGTTTTCAATCTATTTTATCCATCATGCCGCGTCTAATCTACCAAAATGCTGCATTTATGACGATCAAATTGTAAATTTATATAAAAATAATTTTGTGCGGAACATACTTAAACATTCATAAAATAATTTGAAATTCTTGTATGATTTGATAAATATCACAATTTCAGATTATTTCATAAATATTATTGTTTGTTTTAATTCTGCTTTATCCTTGTAAACATTTGTAATTGCTGTATATTATACTGAAAATTCATATGTTTAGCAGTATTTTCCAGTATATTCCAGTATGTTCAGTGTGTTTTCATAGAAAAAACATTTGGCATATTTTCACTTGGGTGGCCATAATTGCATTGTTACTTTTCCAACTTTTTAGCAGTTTTACCATTTTCGTTGATTAATTTGTGATAAATCGTTGCAATTGCTATTTGCTTAACATTTTCATGCATTCAAATCTTTCTATTGCCTTTTTATCTCATTCTAGCGTTTTTCGACTTTTATTGAAATCATGGCACCGTTACAAATTATTGATTTCCAGAATTTTAGTGTAAATTTATCTGCATTTTTTTTTCTCAGAAATCAACAACTTTGAAGATCTATTAAAAAAAATAATAAAATAAAAATTTTACACCAGTGTAAAAACCAACCAACCTAAAATTATCCACAAAATCAAAAAATTCAGCCATGAAAACTTGAACAGGGAACTTGAGGCGAAAAATAATTAATTCTATACACTTTCGGCTATGGTTAAGAACAATTCTAAAGTGATTAATCATAAAATAGCAACTTTAATCAAAGATCACGTCATTTTACACAATTACTTGTATTTACTTGCACTTAGTAATACTTTCAATGCTAAACTAGAAACCACAAAACGAAAGAACAAGAACACCACAATTCAAATTGATTAAATAAATTATTCAATTATTGCCAGAATTATATCGGGAAATTATATGAATTATTCATTTATTCGCTCAATATTAAATCGTCAATCTCGCCTTTGCAGCCAATGCAACCATGCAATCAGTTTATGCAGTAGTTTAGCTTGTTAGTTGGTTATGCCGGCTTATTCGATACTTTTCTCTAGATCTGATGTTTATGTTGACATTATTTGATAGTTGCTATAGGATTGAAGCTGTTGAACGTGATTAAACTACTTTGTTAATGCATTTATGCTATAGATACTCAATTTATGCAATTTATGAATAATAATTGTTATTATCACATTTAAGAGACATTACTAGAAATCAGTTCTCTAATAAATATTTTCATAATTTCATAATTTCATAATTTTGATTTCTGCGCTAGTTCTTATGCTCAGCTTCTGGGCGAGAGGCAAGATTTTGTTTAAATATATCAACAGGAAACTCAAGTTGTACAATATTATAATATTTAAATGGTTAAAGGTGAAGTATGCAGGGATTGGAAAAAATCAAACATTTCGAAAAAATTCAAGATTCTTAAAATACAAAAAAATAAATAAAAAATTGATGCATGATATTGTCTTAGAGATCAAACTTCGAATTCTGATAATATAACAAAACCACTGATATTATTTAAAAACTGAAAAAGTCTCCACAAGACGACAATAAATTAGAAATAAGAGCGACTTTTTCTATACGCAAAATTGTTGCTGCACAAAATGACATAAAATGACAAAAAACGACATAAATTGGCCGATCAACTCGAGTAAGGCATATAATTAATTAATTACAATATCGGCCAATTAGATTATATTACATATCGAGACAGTAAAGATTCAGATAAGTTGCAGCATCTAAACCGACGATTTGAAAATGGAAATAATCAATCACGTTAAGAATGTTCCAAGTTGATTAATATGTCAAGTAAGTAAGCTCATTATGCTCGCTGAATATTTGAAGAATTTTCTTAGCAGTTGTGATTTGTCATGAGTTGTTATCTCGTGCAATTTTGTTTACGATTTCTTTATTGGAAGGAAGTGATGACTGAGAAAGTAGAAATTGATTTAATATAATTTGTATTTTTTTGCGAAGATTTTAATTTTTTTGTGGAACATCATATTTAACAAAAATTATTGTAGTGTCCCTCCCTCATCAGAAAATTCAAAACAGCCGAAACAAAAATGCATTTCATTATACAGATTGCACTAAACAAAGTCGCTCCAAATCACTATAAGTGTATACCATTAACATAACTCATAATTATGACCTTTGCCTGCTAAACTACTTATCCTACACAGAGGCTGCCGTTTGCTTTACATAATATTCGATTGTTTGCATTGCATTATTTAAGAAATTCAGAAATTCAAAAATTGCACACTTCAACATCTCAAAAATAATAGAAATACTCAATTAAGATGTCGAACAGCTCGCAAATAGCTCCAGTTCATGTTAAAGCTGTGCATTTTATTAACTTTTATGAGATTTGTAAAGTTTGTAATTTAGTTTTATTTTTGCACTTTTGAGGCAATAACATTTCTGCTAATTTATTCTTTGGGTGAGAACAATGGATAAGATTATTAGTTATTTTTCATATTCTCGTGATTTTTGCACTGATTTTGTAATCTGTTCATTTTAAATAACAAATTTAACATAAATTGATAGTTTATGAGTTTTTTGCCTTTATTTGTGCTAAAAAGTTCACATTTAAAGTGTTTTATTGAATAATTATGATGAGCCCCTATGAAAATTTCTCTGCTAATAGATAAAAATATAAAATTAAAATATTTTTGGGAAAATATTGAGGCCATGTCATTCTGCGTACATTTTATTTTAAATGTTTTTAAGCATTTGAATGAAAACTAAATTTTAAAAATATATTTTGAAAAATTACGCAGTCTACCAAAATTATTTTATGAAAGATATCCCATTAAAACATTGTTGATTCGTGAAACAAAAGTTCTCATGTATTTTTATGTTTTAAGATAAAATATCATAGATTGTTTCATGATCGTGTAAATTTATAAATATTTGTAATCTATTAACTACTTTACAACATTTTACTTCAACTTTGTTGTATTTATTGAGGGGTTAACCACTTCAACCTACAAAATATAGTTTTATTTTATTTCCATCAAACTTAATTTCAAAAACTTTAATTGAATAAAATTCTTCATCATCACTAGCCCCTCATATTCCATATTAAGTACATGCTAATTTTATTCAGTTTTTGGTGCAACATTTGATTTTTGCAGAAAATTTCTTGTATATCTATCATATCTTGACAGTTCTGCACGCTTAATTGAAAACTTTATCAAAAATTATCATTTATTAAACCTTTCAGTAGCTTTCATCAACTTTATAAAATCTGATATTATTTTTATTCCCAATTTGTAAAATAATACAAACATGCTTAAACACGAAAAATGCGTTAAAAAATGTCAACATAAATCGCTAATTGAAATAGCTTTATGGATAATTGAGTTACTTAATTGAATTTTGCCACCAAAAGTGGTCAAGTCGCTGGGATAACTGTGAAAATCAAAAATCGACGAAAATATAATCAATCTTGTAAAAATAGTCTCAAAGGTATGCGAAATATTTTGCAATCCAAGTGCAAAACAAGTCAATAATAATTGTTTGGCATATTGATATGATTTATAGCAATAATATTTTGTTAGTAGGTACGTTTATGATAAAAACAAAGAGTTCAAGTATCTTTGGCCATGAGATGTGATTTATACATGAATAATATCATTAAATTGATAAATTCAATTCACATTAAATAATTTTTATGAATAAATGAAACATTTAAATATTACTATAGGTCTTAGTCATTTTAAGTAGCATATGTTTATTTCACGAGACTTATTGTTACAAGTCCGAAGATGAAAATTCATTTTAAAAATTACATGAGGGTCTATCTCATAAAAACTAACAAACAAAAAAACATAAGGAACGCCATCTGCACAAAATGATAAACAATTGTGATGTAACAATAATTCGATGAAAATGTAACAAAAGGCAATAAAAGTAACAAATTCTGTTCGACTTGCAAATTAAATGAAACCAGAAAATTATCGAAGTTTTAATCAAGTTTTTGCTAATTTAATTTAATGAAGAAAAACATAACAATCTAATTCAATTTTCAATCGTAGGGCAGGGATATATTTTATCACAAAATAAATTATTTGGTCAAAATGTAATTTAATGTTTGTAAGTTTTGATGTTACTGCAGATGACTAAATTGTCACATTCGAAACATGCACATCTTTAAATAGATTATGCCCTTAACTGACCCATTAATATCTCATAGCTACATAACCTTAGATGATTAAACATACCTGAAGGACAATAGAACAAATCCTCATACATGCTTCTATTCCGTTCATGAAGACTATTAATTCTTAAAATCCATTTATTTCTAAATAAAGCAATACATTGTTCAATCCCATTGTAAGTATTTTCATTGTAATTTCTTGCACAATTTCAAATTTTTATTTAATTATAAGAGAAAATGCAATTTTAATGCTACGTTTTGAAAATTAATTGCATTTATGATTTATAAATTTATACATTTTAATTAAATAATAAGAAAAGTTGCTTTGAAAATATTAGTAATTAATAATTGCATTATAATAAATGAAACAATTTACTACTTTATTTCTTTTTTCCAAAAAGTTCTTGCTTTTCTTATTTGTTGGCAAGCACGACACATAATACATATCAATAATAGTTATCAATTTACCAAAATATGAGTTTATTTCGTATACTTATAAATACGTTTGATTTTTATAGAAGTTAAAAAGCACGTTCCATTTAATTTGTTGAAGAAAGGTTGTAAGTTAATTATGTCAAGTTATATTCCTTGACAGTTATTTTCGATTAATCAATGATTAATCAATTGAAAAAATATTTTTCTTTTTCCTAAATAATTATAAGAATTTTTGTGACGTCCCCACAGGACAATTTCAATTATAAAACTTTTAATATCTGCTTTCAGTTTTTCACACAACAATATACAATATGTTGCGGAAATAATTGTTTTATATATTTGGATTATAAAATTAAAAATGAGCAAAAACCGCTTTGAAAGCGAAAATTTAACCGCAACACATAAAATTTCATTTGCAATTTGAAACAATGATACGGAAAAATTAAATAAAATTTTTGCTAGATATGGTAAATTTTATTAATAAACTTTTTTTGAGGTTTTGGAAATTTAGCTCATTTATGGACCAAATAATTTGTATGTTTTATTCAAATTATTTTTTACAATTTAAAACTTTCAAAGAAAAGCTTCAGTTCAACTATACAAATATCATTAATCATACAAATTTCCGTAAATAATATCAAATCATCCAGTTGGAGTAGTTTTCCGCTTAAACTCAACAAGAGTGATTGCAATCCAATCGTTTTGAAGTTTGAAATAAAAAAAATGCTTTTTAAGCAGCAAAAGTTTTCAATTGCTTTTCAATTCTTGAGAAAGTTCAAATAAGTAAAGAGAAATGGAATGGAAATTTGAGAAAAGGAAAATAATTTGTTTGAATCGATTTAAAAATTCATTGCTCAAAATTTAATTGAGTTTACAATCACTTTAAAACTAGAGCGTAATAAATATTTTGAAACTATTTAAAATGCAATTTAATTGTATTTAACAAAGCTCTTTAAAATGTAATTTTCGATTAATACACTTCAATATATTCTAAATATCAATATAATGGATTTACTTGTACCAAACCAAAAAGTTTCCCCAACAAATATAATAAGCTTTATTATAGTTTAACAGCACTACATAATTGTGTTTTATGAGCCTGATTATGATGGATCTACCATAAATTCACAACTTTTACAAGTGTAAATCACATATGGCTTAGAATTCTATTTAAATATGTGTAAAAGTTTCATCCGCACGGAAATGTTGAAACTAGTTTTGTGAATTTGATTATATAAAATAGATAGGATAAGTCCCTGTGTCTTAAAAATAAAAAAATTAGTTTTTCATAACTTAAAACAAAAATTCTGTTACTTGAGCATTCTGAACATTCATTATTCAAAACCAAATCTTATAGGATACAATTGCATTCTAAAAACAAAATGTTTCATACAAAATCTGGGGTAATTGTTAAAACTTTCTTAATATCCTTAATTTCCATTTCTAGTATAAAATTCTGTGGTTTTGTCCAGCAGTTGTTTTTAGTTTAGAATTTTAGAGTTTGTGCAACTTTTCTAAAAAGTTCTACAGTTTTGAATTTAGATTACATTTCCAGTTTTACTGGTAGCTATACCCAAAATATTAATATTGCATGAAAAAACAATTATTTTGCAGCATATTGTGTGAAAAAACCGCTTGCACACACAGTAGCCCAAAAACCTCTATTAATTCATTTTTGATACGTGATATTAAAACTTTCAATATTGGAACAACAGCAACGATTCGAGAGAATTATGGGAAAATTCGAGTTCGAGGTTTGTGCCGAAAACAATCATTATTTAATGTGTAATACATTTTTAATTAATTCGAATTGGCTGGATAAATGTAATTTTGCAGGTATTTTGGTTTTGTTCATCATGATCTCCAGTCAAGTGGAACAGGATTATCGCATGAACGCGCTGACGTATACAGTTGATGCATTGATCCTATTTGTTGTGTATTTATTGGACAGCAGCATGACGGGCTTCCTGAATCATATATGATTATTGCTTTGATTATTGCATTTTTGATAGGTATATCGGTATTCTACATATGTTCACGAATGATTGTAAAATAATATTGACATGCAAAATAATTATTAATGGGAAAAACATGCGGTTCAATGTGAAGACAACCTTAAATAGTTAAGATCTCAAATCCATATACTATCAAAACAATATCCAAAAACTATAAATAAATCTCAATAATAACTTGTACGATAAACTTTAAAATAAACTCTTCAGCACCTTAAACCTTATCCTTGTTTGCAGATCGAATTAATGGCTCCAGCTCAACTTGATTAAAAGTTGTGCTATAACAACTTTAAAACTTCATCTCAACAAAACAGCACGAACCACAAATATTGCTGAGATAATAAAATATTCAAGGCATATAATGGATTTCACAAGAATAATTCACCTGTTTGTCTTTAAATGTACAAATATATACTTTAAATTAATGCAAACAACTCAAGTTTTTGGCGCTGCACTGTGAGATCTCACATTCAAAATGAAGCAGTGGGAATACGGAATATACTGAGAAAATGAACCAAATTAAATTTGCAAATATTTGCAAGTATATCTTGAAGTTTATGCAAACTTTTGGATACTTAACAAGGCCTCAGAGCCTCAGAATATGCTATTTAAGTTTGAGTGAAATATTAAATTCAATTAAAACGCATTAAGAAAACACACTAGGCAATCTACTTCATGTTTTGGTAGAAATCTTTCGATGAACTTTACTTAACTAAAAACTTGTATTTTATCAATTTGGAATAATTCCAACATAATAAGAAGATTAAAAGTTTGTTAATAATCCACATGTAATCCTTCGATGAACAAAAATACAACCATATTTAATTCAAGACAATCACTCCTAACTTTCATACTTTCAAATCCTTTCAAATTTATAAAAATTGCTCCATAAGAGTTGCTTCTAACATAATAATCAAAGCAAAAGAACTATACACATAAGCTCCATAATTTCTACTTACACGTACGTGAAAAAGGATCCCAATTGCTTTCGGTGGAATTAATCTGCAATGAGTATGAGGATTATCACGTGTGTTATCGAGTATTCTTTATAAGACTGCTTTGATTGAATGCTCGGCAATTAACTTTGATGTGAAATCTCTAGGCAACATAAGTAACTCGACGAAAAGATAAAACAGTGATAAAATGACGCTTTTTGCTGATTTGGATTAAAATGTATTTAGAGTGTTCGACGAGTTGTATTTATGTGAGTTGAATTTCAATTGAGATAAAAAGGGAATGTTTAGTGATACAAATTAGATGATTCCAAATCATGATGATCAAAACAGCACAATGGACATTCCTTCATATTATCAATAAATAATGTAACATCATCAATCATGTCACCTTAAGCATTAGAAATTCCACATAAACCTCATAAAACAACCGCTGCTTCAAAAATTCTAACATGGAATGTGTGAACGCCATTAATCCTCGATTTAAAATGTGTGTAAATTGTAACCCACTAATCTATGTAAAGAAAACTATAGAAATTCTCACATTCTGTGCCACTAAAATGTTCAGCGATTCAAGCAACGATATTTTAGATTTTCCTCGGATTTTCACAATTTTAAAACACCACACTACACTAAACTTAATTGAGTTTTCAAAGCGGGGCCACCGTAAGCATCGGCAGTAGGAAACAATTAAACGTTGTAACAGTTGAAATTATTCGAATTAAACACGCAAATTGTTTAAGGTTAACTGGATATCAATTTGAGCGAAAACAATAATTGGATTGTGAATTTTCAGTTTGCCGTATGGAAATGGATTATGTACGGGTAATGTGTTAAAACTGTTATTGTAATTGGAGCAGGGTTTGAGAATGACAATTTTCCCTAAAACTTTTAATTATTAAGATGATATAGGTTTTCATCATCAATTTTTTATCAATAATTAAAAACTAAATGGATCTTAAACTTAACAGAAAATTTATAAATGTGTTCTCAACCCTCTTCAACCCTTTCTTTGCAACCATCGGCGCTTGTTCGAATGTTAAATCACCTTTAATGTGCCATGTTCGTGTACATTGATTAAGTTTATCTTTCCTCTATACACTAGAGCTCTCTGTGCTTTGAGGTGTTTGCTATGATAAACGATTTCTCATTGTTAGTAGATTCTGTCTAAACTTACACACAATTTACAGAATTTCACCTAATTCACAATTTCTACAGTTCTTGACACTTTCCCAGCAAATTCCCAGTCGATTTTATATAATGTGCTGTTATCGACGGGCGGCACTTGAAACACTTGTAAAACTTGCTATTTGCTTCCCTAAATACTCTGTGAACAAAAAATTAAGGATCGTGGGAAATGAGAGAGCCGGAACAGTCTATGCATATCTGAATTGTGATCTTGTCAAAAAACCAATTTTAGCGATTCTTATAAGAAATTTATTCAAATCTCTTTCAATCTAATTATTCGCTCCATTGTTTGAATCTTGCTTATTCAATTATTCAATTTGAGAGGCAAATACATACAAAATTCATGTTTAGAAAAAAATGTATACATTGTCATTGTTTTTGGGGTACGTCCATATTCAAAGTACTTTTTTAGTGTCACTGAAAGAAGATGCTTAGAGATTATTATAAAAGTCATAATTAATGTTTCATTTAGAAGATACTTATGGCCAGCCTCTAAACAATTTATTTTATTGTCAGTGAGCAATCTATCCATCTAATACAGCTTGTAAGATTAAAAGAACATTGGATGGCACAACAAAAACATTATAACAGATAAGAATGAAGTGGATTGAGTTGGAGCTAGAAATATTGGCGATATTGGTGATATTGGCAATTGTTTTGGCATCATTCGATTTGTGCAGAAAATTTATTCAATCATTTCGATTTTGGAAGAACAACACAGGTTGGTGCTCGGATTCGAATAATAGAGAAATATTTTATATAGAGTGGAATTTTTTATTCCTTCAATTCATAGAACAAACAAACTAAAAAAAGCAACTCGAGTAGGAAACGTAAATAAACTTTTAATAATTTCAATTTAGCATTTTAATAAATTTATTGTATACTCTTGTACATTTCATGTATAATATTCAAAAAGGAATTTTCGCAATAATGTTTTCCAAAACCAAATCCACCATTTTACCAAAACCACCATCACATTGATATTCAACACAAATATTCTGCAACAAAACAAAAATTCAATTTACAAAATTCTCTACATTTTCATTCAATTTTATCCCAAGTTACGTAGCAGCTTTGCTCCTAAAAATTGCAACATATTTTCTCAGAAAAAATTGAAAAATCCTGAAAAAGAAAGATAATTTGGCTGGAGTTCATACATTTATGTGAACAATATGTTGTGCTGTAACGTATCAGAGGTGTTTTTTCTGTGCTTATAATAATGTGGTCTGCTTAAAAGTCTGCCAGGGCATTTGCATTTTCTAGCATTTCGACAGAAAGTACGTGATTTTCCAGTTTTTACCATTTCAAAAATGAATTTTCCCAAGCAAACGTCTCAAGCACAGAAAATGCTAAAATACTGAATAATGCTGAAATTCTTGGAAGTTTTGTTAGGAAAAAAGTTATTATATATTCTACTAAAATGCAGAAAGATCTCCTCGGAGCTTTTGAGATGCTTCAAGATTCAGTAAAATATACAAGAGAGTACGGTACTCTGTACTCGAAATATAAAAATACAATAAATAAATACATTTGGAATTTATCTATAACACTTGAACTCTTTTCAATTTCTTTGATTTATCAATTTATTTTGGTGCTTTTTGCTAGAATGTCGAAATAAATCTAAAATGGAAATTCAGTTGGAACAACAGTACATGAAAAACACGATATAAATTGAATGAAAGGGCTGGTTTGGTTTATGTCAATTTAAAAGATTTCAAAATAAAACATAAAATATGATTAGCTCAAGTTTCAATAAATACACTATATTTAGTTCCTTATACATTTATCGGAAACGCAACCTTTCTTTGAACTTCTTAACGCATACTAATATGGACATCAACCTCACCCACCCCCTTTCAACTTCTTCTGTGATGCGGAAAACATTTATTGTCTGTTTTTCTCGCTTTTTGAAGCAGTGTCTTTGAGATTAGAGAATTCTCCCCGGAATAATACATTTCTCACACATATTTTATTCATTTGGTATGTTTAACGATCTTGTTGATATTGATGTGCCATTTCTAAGCCATTTTTCTATTGCCACATTGCTAGATTTGCTTCATTTTGTTGGGTGACGGTTGGAGAGCTATGGTAGCTCTTCTGGAGAAAATTATGTAAATGGACGGAATATTAGACCATAATTTGGAGCATTTGTCGTTTGTTTAAGATGAAATTGTGACCAGTAATAGCTTTATGTAATGTAAGCAGTGCTGTGTAATGTAAGCAAAGAATGCAGGAGCGAATGTAAACTGCAAATCAAATTGTAAATGTAATACAAAGTAAAACATGCTTATATTACCTGATAAAATTGTTAAAACATGTGATAATAATTTACTTTTCATAATAAACACAGCCTATTAAACTCTGCATGAATTCCACAAGTGATTAATTTCGAAAATTCACTCTTTCAAACTAACTGAACGGCTAACACATTTTGTTACATTGTTAATGGGATTATAAATATCGTCCATCATTATTAGAAAAATGTAACATAACTTCCAGAGCTAACAGCACTAACATAAAGTTTGCGCTCAAACAAGCTGAAGCAATTGAACAATCGCCATTTCAACTCATTGTGTTATAAAGCCCTTTATTAAAGCAAACCAGCGCATAGTAAATATTTGCCCTGCCGCAAGTGCATTTTAGAGTTTCAATGCAATTTCACTGCTTTTCCATTGCTTTAAATGCATTTAAGAGCATTTCTGTGCATTTCCTGGCAAAAAATGGATTTTGTTTGCCATTGCTTTTTAGAGGGTGTATCAAATGGTGGAAAATTAAGATTTTCTTAATCATTGTGACATTTATTGAAGTTGTACTCATATGCTATTGGAAATATTATCATTCTTGAGAAAATGTTGATAGTTGCCCAGGAAACCAGGTCGGAACGCCATTCCAACAAATCATTCCACTCAGAATTCCGACACATTCTGAGTGTTAGAATTCTAGTATTCATTCTGAGTAGCGTTCCAACTGCGTTCCACTCTGAATGCTGAATGCATGCAACTTGGAATGATTATTAGAACGATTTTGAAAAATAATATTTTTAATGATTTTCCAACGAATTACTGTATTATTAAGTGTAAAATCGACATATTTTTATAAACTGAACTATGAAAATGTGATAAACAACTGAAAAATCAATAAAAATATTTGATAGGTGGCCGATATGATTCGGAATGAACTCAGAATGCAACTTAGATAGAATGTTAGAATGAACGCGAAGTGTAACTCAGAATGAATGTTAGAATGAATTTAGAAGGAAAGTTAGAATTCTAGTATTCATTCAGAGTAGCGTTCCAACTGCGTTCCACTCTGCATGCCACTCTGAATACAACTTAGAATGATTATTAGAATGAAATTAAAATAAAATAAAATTAATGATTTTCTCATGAATAACTGTATTACTAGGTGTAAAATCGTCAATAAGCTGTTTAAAAATGTGATAAACAACTGAAAAATCAATTAAAATATTTGATAGGTGGTGGATTTAAGTCGGAATGAACTCAGAATGCAACTCAGAATGAATGTCAGTATGAACACGGTGCGCAAACCAGAATGTAAGTTAGAATGAATTTAGAATACAAGTTAGAATGAATATTAGAATGAACACGGAGCGCAACTCAGAATGAAAGTCAGAACTCAACAAAAACTAACTTATAAAATTACTTGATAGCATATATGTTGATGATTTAAGACAAAGGACTTTGGTTTGAAGGAGTTATGTTTTACGAATCTTATCAAATTTTGAAGTTTTGGGATGCTAATAATTTTGGTGGTAAAAATCAGAAATACTGTTAAAAAAATGGCAAAAAAGAGTGACTATTTCGGAAATTGATCGGCAAAGATATTTCAAACTTTTATTATGAAAATGTATTTATTTTATTCTGTTATTTTTATTTTTAAGTTTGTGTGTAATGAATTTCAATTTTTTTAGTGGGATTTTTTTAAAGTCGTTATTGTATCAATTTTCAGAACCAAGTGAAAATTGTAGAACAGTTTAGATTTTAATAGAAATTCTAAAACACCGATATGATTTTCTGATTTAAAATATTGATTCCCAAAATAAATTGTATTTTCAAAAAAAAATCTTTTAATTCGTTTATTGCGACCACTTTAATTCATTATTTCAAAATGCAATTTAAAAAACACAAATTTGTAGAAACATTTCAGTAGAAAAATCCTGTTGGATATTTTTTCATTATAAGTAAGGTTTAAGCCATCGCGTTCTCAAAGGTTAGGTAGTGTAGGGCATAGGGCGCTCGTCTCGCGAACGAGAGGTAGTGGGTTCGAGACCCGGGGTCTCGCAGAGTTAAACGGAAGTTTTTAGGTAATAAAAGGAACAAAACACGGCTTGGTAAAGATTGGTGACAAAAAAAAGTGAAAATGTTGGGAAATCGGGGAAATATTCAGGTTTTTCCCGATTTTTATTTTTTTTGTTTTTTGCATCCTTGAATCTCAGAATGAGTTCAGAATGCAACTCAGAATGAATGTTAGAATGAATTCAGAATGAAAATTAGAATGAATTTCAGAATGAACTCAGAATTCAACTCAGAATGAAAGTTAGAATGAATTCAGAATGAAAGTCAGAATAAAAACTCATTCTGAATTTCATTCTACTTAGAATGATTGTCAGTATGATTGTTGTGCACTAGGCCTCCAAATGGAATGCAAAGTGGAATACTTTTTAGAATTCTGACGTTCCGAAATTTCATTCTGAGCGGCATGCTAACTCATTCTGACTGGTTTCCTGGGTTGATGATTAAGTTTGCATTAATTAATTTCAAAATAAATTTTTTCTTTATAAACTGTTTTTCATCAATTAAATTCCACACTTGACGAGCTTTCAAGCATTCATCTATTAAATTTGAGTTGTCGCAACAGGAAAAAAGTGCAATAATTCATAAAGCACACAACGGCACGATAAAGTTTATATTGGATTTCTTTGCTTACTTTGAGGAGGACAAGGATATTAAAAAGACGTCTTTATGCTTGACTACTTGGGAAAATGTTATAAAATTTTACAAAAATATGATTCGGATTGCCATGCAAAACTAACTACGGATTGAGGAACTAACTGAGTTTCCTTTTCAAATGCAATTTTTATGGAAATGCTAGGAATAATTTAATTCATAATTTAATTCTCTTTTCATTCTAAAAATTATTTATTGTATCCAGGATCTGTTCAGAGAGAATGTTATAAAGTTATTTAAAGTATAAGACAGAATTGCTGCTCTAGGGTCACAAACTCTTTTTGCACAAACCCTAAAAAGCATCAAAAGAGCTTTATTTGCTTCAGTCTTTTCAGTCCATTCATTATGTGCATTTGCAGGGTAATTAAAATGTATAATTGGCAAACATCTTAACCATTTGTAAAGAAAATCTCTCTTGAGGTATAATTAGTTAATTATATTTTGTCCACCAAGTGAACGTGTTTTATAATTTTTCTGCGATGACTTTACAACAGCGAAGAGCTGAAAAGGGCAAATGAGCATGATTTTGAAGGGTTGTATAGAATTTTTTGTTTTAATAGAAAAATAATTGGGAATCATTATTTTATAAGCTCGATCAAGCTACTGGTAGGATTTTGATATAAACCGCTTTTTTTTTCATAAAAAGCTCAAAAGGGTCAAAAAATAAAAAACTCTCAAGGGCTACGAATGAATTGAAATTTTCCAGAATGCAAGTGTTTGAAAAAAACTTTTTGATCCTAAAGTTGAAAAAATTTGTATATATTCCTTGGACTATTGTCCACTCTTGCACAATGCACATACATATAGAAAACAAAACTCAGCAATGCTACCCCTCGACCTTGTATTCAAATCTTCTTCTAAAGCAACATTTCATAGAAACAAATTGAATCATAACCATTAAAAACTCTCCATAGCTATGAAAAGCTAGTTGGAAAGCTTCTGGTGGAATAATAAAATCGTTCAGCGCATCTCTTTCATCAGTAAAAGATCCAGAAAAATTCAAAGACCTTTTTGTACAGCTCATGAGAAATTTATCTTGAAAGATTTAAAAGCGCAATTTGAAGAATTTTTCTTTCAAGTCGCATGTTGCAAAAATATAAAAATGATATAGAATGAGGTATACTTGCTGCAGAAGGCGAAAAATTCAATTTACTGACTCTTAGCACTTTTTATTAGCACTCTAGAAAGTCACGATAAAAATTATAATATAATACTTTATATCTTTATATATAAATCGTACATACTTTCATCCTTTTCAATTTCTAAAAGCTCCAAAGCTCCACAGCTTCACTTAGATGAAGATTTCTACAAATTTTTGTCGACGATATCGTGTAAAGGCGAAAGTCGCAAAGTCACACAATTTATTTGTTTCACTGACACTTTACTTTTTGCGCAAATAAAAATTTATCTCCTTAGCGTCTTGCTCAAGTTAACAATTTTGGGCGGATTTTGTTTCGGCAGTGATAAAAGTTTAGAGAAGGGGTTTTATTAAGAGTGAAACAAAAAAACAGTATATTTGAAGTAAACTTAAATTTCCAACAATCTTGAATTTTTAAATTATTCCAGTATGAAGTTTTGTTTATCAAAAATGCAAAATGTCTTAAAGAAATACACAATGTTCAAGTTATTTCAGTTGCACGAGCAATCACGAGTTGGGGACTTTAAAAAATATATTGTAGATGCTCGAAAATAATGTTAGATACTAAAACTATGCCCTTGTCACAGATATCCTCTAAAGAAACATGCAACGTCTCATATCTAAATATGGACAGAGTTGCATGCTATTTTCTGAGCGTTCACTAATAATATCAGATCATGATCAAATTCGGTTGAACAAGAATTAGGGTAAAGTGGAGCAAATCTTCGACACACATAAATACATAAAAATACATAAATTTTCCCTTTATTTACCATAATCTCAAATCTAAAACTCTAAATACAAAATAATAAATTATTTTATTTTCAATAACAGATTGTCAATTGAAATCGTTTGTAATAAATTCAAATCATCAATTCAAATTACAACAAATATATTCGAGCATAAAAAAGGAATTGCGATTTTTGATTACACAAAAATTAAAATTTTAGAATTCAGCATTAAAACGTTTTTTACAATCCAAACAATTACCATATTTTACGTTCAGATCAACATTCGATCACAAATGCGACTTGACATGCATGCAGGCACAGTTTCCAATTGAGAATCTCGATTTATGTGCTTTATGTCAGAAGATTGCCGGCGGATAACGGCAGAGAAATTTATTTGTAAAAATCCTAGCTAGGGATTTCTCAGCAAATCCCATTCACTCGCATTTACTGCCTTTCTGAACTAATTTCGAATGTGTTATTTTACAATATATTGCCGGCTGTAATCTCCCAATTTAAACTTGTGCCTGCTGGTGCAGCATTGACGATGTTGAACTGGGGAGTGGATATAGGTTGGGGGCTGGTATAATAAAATACTTTTCCAAATGTTTGGGGAATGTGCGGGTGCTTTTGCAACCAGATGGCGCTAACTGTTTAATATGGGGGTTGCAAAGTGCATTTCTGAATTATTATTGTGCTTATTGACCTATTTTGTTGCGTTATTGGATTTGCTGGAATTTATTTATTTCAATACGAGAAAGCGTTAGGAATATAAATTTCATGAAATTTCTATTAGCTCACATTTTTAAAGGGATTTTCTAGTATACCATAGAAACTTTTAATGTTTATTGAAGCTCTAAATACCATTACATTTCAGCTTATAAGGATTTAGAAAATAATTTCAAAAAGCACGCATTAATCTTTTAATTAGTTTCCACAAAATTGTTTCTGAGAAGAACTAATATCTCAACGAACCCTAAAAAAGCAAATAAAACTGAAAATTACAGCCACAAACCTTCAAAAACCGAAACAAAGCTAATCTAACAAAACAAATATTCCAATTGCACCATTAAAACCTCAGCTAAACCATAGAACTTTCTACATAAATAAACTTTTCTGATTATTATTATCCATCGCTGTTGCTCTACTCCACCATTAAATCTAAAAATATCTAAATACATCTAAATAAACATTTTCACATTCTTTGTCAAAACTCAAACTATTTCAAAAACTCAAATAGCTGAAATAGCTCAAGCCTGGAAAGAGCTACAAAAAACCCGAATAGCTGAAATTCAAAATTCTTGTAGAACCTCTAAAAACTTCATGAATACTAAAATAACTCAAAAACTTCCAAAAAGTCCTAGCAAACAAACGAGACGAGCCAAAGATTAAACTTGAAACTTGAAGCAGCTCCAAAAGATTCTTCGCACAATAGACTCGTTCTTATTTTTATTCTGGCGAAGGAAATTTTTATAGCCAGCCATTTTCATTTGAAGGTAATAAAAGCGAATGTGTTTTATTCGTTGTTGCTTGGCTATACAGTTGTTTAATCAAGGGACGCAAAAGGCATTGCCATAAAACAAATAAATCCGTCCGACACACAATTGAACAATTGGCCTGTGCGACGCTTGCATAGAAACATCCGCACACTTCAGCCGATGAGATAATGTAATTTAGGATCGCAAAAAAGTGCTTGACAGCAGCAAAATTGGGAAATTGGTGGCCAAAAACGAATAAATATGGAATGTGTGCACGATGTCAAAACAGGTAAAAAATTTGCTAGATTTACACGTTGGTACATTTTTTGTACATTTCTGCAAAATTCTACAAATTTCCACACTCAATTGTGAATTCTAGGTTTTTACAAATTGCCGAAATTGGGCTGCTGACACCATAAATGTTATATGTTTTATGTTGTGTGCTGTAGGTAGATGAAACGCATTTGCTGGCTGTAAACAAGTCGAATAGTCTATTGCCTATATATTTCTTTAGGAAACAATAAAAATGTTAACATGTTTGAAGGGTTTGGATAAAGATATTGTTGGTTCCTTTAATGATATTTGAAATTTGATTTATTTTATGGACAAACAAGTGATTGGATGGTTTATAGTGACTTTATACATCTATAATAATACTTTTGATGGAAAAAATTGACCAAATGAATTATTATTAAAGAATTAAGAGGATTAGGAACAAAAGAATTTATTTCTCATAAGTCAACTTTTAATAAACAAAAAGACTTAATCCTTTCTAGTCCTAAGCTCAACAGCAATCCACTGTTTACATCTACCTATTTCCCAGCGCAACCCCGATATAAAAGCATAAAACACAAATAATTTCGTTATTTTGTGATTTTATTTTATTTCGGTTTTATGATCCGCTTTTGTTGTACACAATTTTAGATGTTTAAATTTTATTTGCAGGATCCATAAATTATATGCTTTGATTCGCTGTGTGTATCTCTGCGTGGAACTCTGTAATTTTATTATCCCTTTTTTGCTGATTTTTTGTTGCTGTTCAGCCTGTAGAAATGTATAGAGTTTGTGAAATTGTGTAGAATTTTGTAGGAAACACAAAAAATACACAAAAAGCACAAAAAAACACAACGAATGACATAATCAGTAATAAAAAAGGGCAAGATTTGTGTATTATAAACTTTTCCCTCGGAATCCAATCTTGGGTGAATTGTTTCAGTAGGGATATATGGAGAAATCAGAAAATTTGAGGTTATAAAAAGACTGGGTAGCTTTTTCAATGATTTTTGGCCTGGGAAGTGCTTTTTATGGGGAGGATTGAGCTTGTGGAATTAAATTGTGCGTTATATGGCTTTAAATCAGAAACTCTGACCAAAGTCAGGAGTGGTCTAACTTTTCTGTTCAATTTTTTATATTAATTATTTTTTCACGTTTTTGAATACGTTTAATATTATTGAATCAATAATTCTCGATAATTCTAGTGATTTACTCAATTCTCTGAAAGAACTGGAAATTGAATTTTCATTATATGAGCTGCATATATTGTGCACTTTCCCCATGACTGCTCTTCAAAAAGAATAATCAAGTTCATTTGTTCCACAACGTTTCAATTAAAAAGTCGATTTTCCAATTTTCTCTCTAACAAACCGAGATACAATGAAAACTCAACAAAATCCAAATTAATTAGCGCAAAACCGGTTAAATTCAGGGAAAACCAACGAAAACTCAAAAACTGCAATATCAATTCAATTAAAATGCAACCTCGCAATTGAAAATTCTCATAACATGAAAGTACTGTGGAAGTTGGTAAAGTTGCTGCAAAATTAATAGAAAGCGAAACTTTGCCCGGATTTGTTTCAAAAATTTAAAATTAGGAGGAATGCAATTTTGAATTCCAAATCCGAAAGCCAAAGTTTTCTTTTCAGTGGCTTCTCTCAGATTTTTGAAAATGCAATTTTGTTTGTGAGTATTTTGAGTTTGATGTAGAAAGAAGGATCTTTTGAAGAGAAAGTTGGATGAATTGTTGATTTCAAGTTGTACAAGAGGACAAATGTTTGAAGTACGCAAAGTATTATCCACAAACTTTCGAGTGGTTGCTGCAATTTATTACCGATGTTGGAGTTATTATTTGGAATGAATTACTAATGCAATTCAACTCAATTTATTTATAATGGAAATATTGTTTGAATTTATGTAGAATTATTACAAACAAAATTATTTTAAATTAATTTGAAATGAAATTCAGTAGAAATTTATTGAAAAATTTTCAGAATTTGATGGTTTTAATTTTTTGCATCACAAAAATTGTTGATTTCTATGGAAAAATAATTGTCGATCGAACTTTATAATAATAATTTTCATCAAATTTTAGAATAATTTTGTTATCAATTTCCAGAACTAATGAAAACCTTCAACTTTCTTCCAAGAAGCGCCCAATCTAAAACATTTCATGCTGCTAGCCGAAGATGAGATGATTTCGACCAAAAACATTCATTTGTTAATTGATTTCGAAAATATTTTAATTAAATTTTCGGTTGCTATTTTGCATAATTTGCTTAATTAGTAATTAGTTTTATAGTCTACAATTTAGAATATTTAGAATATTTAGAATTTCAAAGTATTTGAGATTATTTAGAATGCTGAATTTTGCTCTCTATAAGTGCAACTATAAAATGTGTGAATTGAACAATTTTGTAGGTAATTGGAATAAATTGAACCGCAATCTTATTTATTTATGTATTAACCAAGATTAAGAAGTTATCGGTTAAGGCCATAACAAAATTAGGTCAACGATCTGAAGAAATATGTTAAGAATAACATTAATTAAATTTGAAAATCTCCTGAAATCCAAAGAAAATCTGGCCAACCCTTATCCAAACAAAAACCCCGGCAAACACACAAATCCAGCAAAACAACATGAACCAACTTTTGCACAAAAAAGCTTTTAAGATAAACCATTTTGCTCAGTTAAGTGTAAAGAATTTTCTTTTGTCTGCGTCTCGAAAAAAAAAAACAAACAGTTGAGAATAGTGAAAATGGGTAAAAAGGCAAAAAAGTGAATCGTCCTTTCAAATCAGATATGTCACTACGGAGAAATTTAATTTGGATTGTGTTGAAAGTTGAACAAATGAAAATACTTTGAAAATTCCGGGAGAGTATATTCAGAAAAATACACAGAATACAAGAAAATTCGTGCAATTTGCTAAAAAGCTCAACAACACAAAAAATATTCATGCAAAAAGCACACAACAATGGCTGGAATGCTTTTTGACCGAATAATCCGCAAAATCATAATTGAAATGAAAATATGTCAAGTGAAAATAATTGCACAATTTCTCTATTGTTTGAGCGAACAACACAAAAAGTGTGCAAAAATGTGCACAAAAAATTGCAAAAATTGGAATTATTTCTGTGAGCTCCATATTCTCATAGAATTTTCATGTTTTATGTTATATGTTTTAATAATTTGAAATATGAAATAAACTGTGCAAAAACGATTTTTAATCATTTTTGCTTCTTCTAAACATTTTTGCAGCAGGATATACAATGATGTGCAGTTTAAAATGGTTTAACGTGCCAATAAATGTTTTTTAGAGTTTGCGAGTGGGGATTTTGTTTTGGCGCCAAATTAAACTCTATAAGGGGATTTCGTTTTTAATTTGGAACAATTGAATTTTTAAAAACATTTGGAATTAATTTGAAAACCTAAATACTTTTGGGACAGTTTTGTGAGTACTTTTCTATTATTCAATCTCCATGAGTAATTGTTAGTGGTTCTCGGAACAAACATTCTCATTGGTTGATCTTGAACTATGAAAGTCCATTGAATACAGTATTATTCCATCTGTAAAATAAATACTCACTAAAACATAATCTACCGTCAAATATCTCGTTTTGTACGTATATATGCTTAAACCATTAAAAACAGTTAGTGCATAATATTATCGTGCAACTTCATCGCTGAAACAACATCAAAGACAATAAAGGTGTAGTTTTCAATGCCTCTACATTTCTACAAGTGATACCACGTCGCTCCAATCTGATATTCCTAGTGTAGATAAGCTTGGTATTATTCTCCTTTATCGTTTCGGGTCAAATTTCTACATTATCATACGCAAACTATCAAACTATAAATTGAAATGTTCGCTATCGCCTCATCTGGCAACACTTGTATTTATATTCTACGTTTGTATATCTTGAAGACATGAGTAAGGCACTCGACACTTTTGATCGTTATAGGGAAGCCGGAGCAATGTCTGAGTTTATCAAAACTTCAGTGATGCAATATTTTCATATTTTCTAGAAATTTTAAAGTTGCAGCGAGAATTATTTTTTTCGTAATAGTTACTTCAACGTTATCACTTTTCTCGTTTTGATGGCTTCATAGGTTGTGATTCAAGGAAATTTCAGCGTGACGTACAAACAAATAGAATAGTTATTTTTATAATACAATATAAACAGAAGAGCAGAGTAGTAGCTGAACCAATTTAAAATACTATTAACGACAATAAACAGATAACATAGACAATTGTAAAACCAGCAGGTATTTATTGTAAAGCAGCAATGCTCCATAACAGCATAATAACAGCACTACTGGAAGCTATCGTACAATGCTTTTCTACCATAATGTAACTTCAGGACGATGTTTTAAATATTTTAAATGGTTTTAATGTTTAAATGTGTACAAATGTGTTGTAAATGGCTTGCAGTTTGCAGTTATGCATAATGGCTAGTGGCGATGAAATAAAAATTTGTTTTAATGGCCAATTTGTAATGGCAATTTGTAACATTATCGATTTTTGGTTAATGTCTTTGCCAATGTAATAAAAATTTGAATATTGCTGTAGCAAAATGTATTTAATCATTTTTTATGAGGTTCAGAGGTTGGGAGGGGTTTGAAGAATATTATTATGGAATTTGTGTATCCTAATACAACAAATTTTGATAACATGCCCAAAACAGAATTCAAAAGTTCAATAAACTATTAAAATCCAGACTGTTCAACCTTTTAACCATCCAACCCCTACATCTTTGCAACATTATCCTTTATTTCCATAATTTCCCTTCAAACCAAAACTATTTTTAGATTTTTTTTATAGTCTACATGCTTAGTAATATTAATTCACTTCACCAAATTATTTTCTGCTGTTATGCTCCACAATATCAATTTGGAACATGACTTAACATAAATTCCTTCAAAAAAAGATGATGATTGTAGTATTGACTGATTATACACTTGGATATGTTCTTATGCTTTCAAATTGCATTTGGTAACGCCAATGAAAGAAACTATTCAACAACTCAGCAATTCTACCTGAAAAATTACATTAACAATTTGTGTGGTGGTTTGATACAACTGGGGCACTGAGAAAAATTATTTTCATGTTTAATTTATTAAATAGTATTTATCTATATCCTATATTATTATATACTATCATATATATATATTATCTATATCCTATATTATTATATACTATCAGATTCTTGATAAAGTTTATTGTGAAAAAATTGTCTCAGTGCCAATCTTGGCATTGTTGTTTGATTTCGTGACAGGTGAAATTGAAATGGAAATTTCATTTTTGTAGCCGCATAAACTGGAAATTAAATAGCTTTTAGCTTTTTCTTTCAATTAAATTAAATCAGAGTTTTTTCTTTGAACTTTATGCTTTTTCTGTATTTTCTATTTTGACTCCTTTCTTACTATTCTTACGTTTTTATAATGAGGGTTTTGTTATTATTTTATTGTAGAATTGTATAAGTTTAAATAAACTGGTGTTTTTCTTTGTGAATGCTGAGTTGTTTTTGAAAGAAACCTAGATACTTAACAAAAAGGCTTTTGACTTTGTTTATGGTCTTTGCCCAGCATAATTCAGCAAATTGAGCGGTACATCGGACTACGATACATAAATTAACATCAAAAGCCAAAGGAAAGTGCTTTATGTAAAATCAAAAAAACCCTTTGCTTTATTATTATTTAATTAGGTTGAATACGGGAGAAGGGGTATTAAATTTAAAAGACTGATTTTTCTACATTTTCCATACAAGTCAATTTCAATTTGTAAGCTTGAATTATTAGTAGTATATACTTTCAGAAAATACCAGTAAATGTTTCAAAACTTCAACTTTAAAAATCTATCCCCTTCCGAAAATCACCCAGCTTATTAACACCCTAAACTGTATCAAAAACCTGTGAATTTTCACAAGCTCTTGATTTATGTCGAATTAGTCGCAGGCAGGCTCCCTGCTCCATGAAATGGGTGAGAACTTTGCCAGAACCATCTGATAGTTTTTTTTTGACAAATTTATGATGCCAATTTCACCTTCCTCGACACCTAGCACATAGATTCTTAGGTAGATCCATACAATGTCCTCATGGCAACGGATTTTCACTTTTCCAGAGAAATTTCCGAATGAAATGTCCTGAATGTTCTTTATGTCATGAGTTAAAGGATATTTTTATTTCAGGATTATTCAGGTTTTTAGGGTAGATTTTAGTATATTTTGAGATCTATATAGGGATTTGCGAATCATTAAAAAATATTAGTTGACAGTTTTCTCAAAATCGCAAGAACAAATTGAATGTAACCTGATATCAAAAGATTAGGTTTGATTGAACATAAAGGTGACTTAAATCCAAATTCGCTGATGCCCAAATAACCGAAAACATCAGAAAAATACGGCAAATTAAACCAACTGAAGGATTAAATATGAAAATATATGAGTCTGTAGCCACACAACTGGCCATTAGTCTACTCTGGCACTACTCTCTCCCAATTTAATCTACCATAGAACGATCCAATAAAATCCACACTATAGAAATTTTTATTAAAGGTCGGATTTCATAAATTTCCCTCCTCAAACCTGAAGCGGCTGAAGCGAGTGTCTTTAGTATCCTTTTTGCTGTTTAATGTGATTAGTTTTTTCTTGCTGGGACATACTATTTATATTTATTGTAATATCAGGAATGGGTAAATTGTGTCATACTTTTTATTTTATAATAAATACAATTTTGAAAAATAAAAAATCTCAAATCTGAAAAATTTGTCCATCTCTGAACTACATTTTATTGACTTGAAATGAGAGCCAAGAAAAACTCAAGAAAATATGTGAAAATCTAGAAACACAAGAGGCTTAATAGAAAAGGGTGTCTTATTTCACGGCCACACGATTCCTTCGATCCAGTCGATGAAATACTGGATATTTGTGTACACACCAGGCGAATTGGCAAAACCGCAAAACTTGCCAAAGGACGTTATTCCTATTAGTTTGTACATGCAGTAAGGCTTTGAAACGACCACCTGGAATATTGAAATAAATAGTATTTTGTGGAGAGTTATGGTCTGGTTGATTTATTGGTAATTCGAACATGTTAAAGGTTTTGTGTAAAAGATTACCTGTAGGGGTCCACCTGTTCAGGATATACAGGATAAAGGATAAAAATTTGATTATTTCATAAATTTTATTAAGGACTTGAGTCTCACCTGAATCACCCTGAGAGTTTTGCGTATGAAAATAAAAAAAAATGTTTGATTATTTTGACAGAAACAATGCAAGAAAGTAATCTCTGGAAAAATCTTATCATTACAAACTTAAGGTAGAGCACTTGAAAATCTCGGTCAAAAAAATTTTCTAACATTTATTAATAATTTATTCACCCTTTCAACTATAAGGTCACATATCAACACATCGTTGAAAGATTGTAAAAGCCTCTTGACATCAAAGCATAGTACAAGATGAAAATATCTTGAAGTTTTCAAAATGTTCTGCTTTGAATTTATGCAGTATAGTTTCAAAATCCTTTTAGTGCAGCCTCTTCTGATATGTATTCATTAAATTTTAATCACTTTGCTTGCACTAGCTTGCGTTTGAAGTATTGCCACCAATCCACCATTCAAGTAGCATTAAAATACCATATATTTCAAAAACATTTCTATAAAATACTTCACAGTGTTGTTTCTGTATTTCTCAGAACCTTTTTCAATCATAATTTCAGAGCAGCAGTTGTAAAACTTTAGTAGTTAATAGGCTCACATTTCCATTTAAATAAATTGTTTTTTAAAAGTTTTATTTTGATCACTTGAAAAACGATCAATAAACTTTAATTCAATAAAAGACTCATCATAAAAGTTTGGTGGTCCCCTTTTTAACATCTACAGCATTGAATCGCAGAGCTTTACACTTCATCCATTTACAATACAAAATGTTCATCAGAAAATTATTCCTAAAGCTCTCCATAAAACTTTGCTACAAAGCTTTTCCCATCAATTTATATTTACCGAGCTACTTCAAACCAAGAAACCAAAACACATAGAAAATTTCCAAACAGCTTTAAAAATATTTAAACCCACCTGGCAGGTATCTTTCTTTCCTTCCATTTCACCAGCACAGAATTGGGAGTCCTTAATACCATCAGACATGAGCTTGTACGTTTTGTAGCTTTCTTTGCACTTGTCCTGCTCAATTCTGCTCAAAAGTACTTTCATCAGGTGGTTGGTGCTGCTAGAGCTCTCTTGATTTGGAAATAAGATGGGACCAAAGAGATGTTAAGATTGCCAGATTTAGAGTGTCAAGAGCTTTTTTTGAGTAGTGATTTTTGGAAAGATTAATCGAATAATCGAGTTTCTATTTTCATGATGCATTTTGATAATATTATTGAATATGAATAAATACTCTTCAATCTTCTTGCAAAAAATCACCATCCATCCATCTCACCATATTCTAATTTCCCGAATCCCGCAGCGATTGCTTTCTTCCATTCCATCGGTTCTGTTGCAAGACATGCCGGTCGAGCGAACTCATTTATTATAATAGATGATTTCAGTTTCATCAGAGCGATGTCGTTGTACTTGCCACTGTAGTCTGGATGCGAGGTGGTCGTGTCTATTTCAATGGTTTGCATGCTGGAGCTTTGTGTGTCTGCAAGATCGATAGCTCCGACTCGCACAGCGACTGCTTTGCCGCTGAAATTTTAAATTAAAGTTTTTGTATTTTTGTTGTTGCTAAATTGCTTTAAATTCTATTGAGGATTGGTTTGGTTAGACAACCTTTCTCGGTCATTTTCGCAGTGGCTAGCGGTCAAAATGTAGTCCGGGGAAATGATAGATCCACCACATTTCCAAGCGTAGTTTTCAGTTTTATCATCCGATTTGTAGCCTATTGCGGCCTGAGGGAATGAGACGTTATTGGAAATTTTTGGGAAATAGTTTTCACAAGGATTATATATTTTAGAGGATGAATAAATTTTATCTGATAAAAAAATTCATCCATAGTTAAACATGTTGAGGTTTTCAGTAAAACACAATATCAGTAGTTTACCATATGCGGAAACTCCATAACAGCCGCTTTCTCACCTCCTATGATCAATGGAGTCTCTACAATCCCACACTTTGATACTTTATCGGTTGAGGCCGATGCGGACATCACTGGACTATCTTCTTGAGCGTAAACATACTTTGAATACTCTTCACATTCTATGATTCCATAAAATCAGGGAGGAAATCACAATTTTCAAATTAGAAATAATAAAATAAGGAATTTATCCCACATTCCTTTTCATTTTTCCTTACTCTGGTCAGCTTTACGTTCCGCTGCCTCAGATCGAAATATAATTAAAATGACAAACAGGCCATTAACAGTTCTGTGGATTAACATGTTACTTTAATGGGTGCAGCCCGAGCAACTGGAATTACTTGAAATACTTGAGCTGCCCATTTATAACAGCCATTTGGGTGATAATAGTCGGCACTCAAATGGAAACTGGCAAATCTTTCTCTATCGCCCCAAAATTATTTCCGGCAATTAATTTTTACTAATTTTCAATTAACAATTGCTAAGGTTCTTTAACAAAACTGCAAATTAAAAACGCTCGTTATTCGCAGTGAGCAAGTCGAGCAGATGAATCGTCTAGCACAATGTTTGCTCGTGCCCATTGTTCTCACATTCCCAGTGGGTTGTGTCATTCATTAAATGTTCTTCAAGGGGTTAATTAGGGTGGAGTGGTTGTAACATGAAAGTGAACATATATTTATGATTATCAAATGTACCTAAAAGTATAGTCAATACATGTACATAGTTAATTTTTGATCAAAAAAGATATAAATCATGGAACTTGGTAGATCTACAACCCCCTCTTTCAAATAAAACAGTATTTGGAGTGTGGCGACCGAACTGGCAAAACTGAAGCAGTTACATAAATTACAGATATTATATACGAACGGAGATTTAATTAAATTCTACGAATTTTTTGGAAATTTATATGAGTTCTGTTTCAAAGATTACTTGAAAAACTCACAAAACCCGAGAAAAATGAGGAAAAAAAATGATGAAAAACTCGTGAAATTAAAGCAATTAAGGCGAGCTACGAAACTTTTCGCTCAAACACAGTTGAATTTTGCTGAGATATAACCACAGCAATTTCATATAAATTCATATAATTCATATAATAATTTGATAAGGCTGCCTCGTCATGCCATAATTGTTCAAGTCGAGATGGATGGAGCGCTGATATTTGTTCATCTTGAGCTTGTTAAGCTTCGAGTACTACTTCTGCTTAATTGGATTTCCAACGGAAAAACTTTTTAGCATAAATTTTGTGGATTCTTTTAGAAATTAGAAAATTGTTTAATTAAACATTAATTCAAAGTTGCTGTTAGACCATTTTGAGGGGTTCTTGTGAAATTGCTGTAGTTAGCAATGATATGATTTACAATTTGATAATTAAAGTTTTTTAGTATAGAAGCATACACTTACACAAATTGAATTTATCAAAAATTTACAATCTTTGTTCGATTTTACAATCTTAAGCAAATTTAATCAAAAGACCACAAGTTTAAGCTTCTTATAAAATCTTATCAGAGCATATAAAAGAGCTGTGATTTTCTTTTTTTTTCATTGAATATTTGCAAGTAGAAGGCTCGACAATGGTTTGCAAAAATATTTGTATTCTTGCTCTCCTTTTTATAGGAGCATCAACAGCAAATGTGATCAAGGATAAATTCATAGTTGGCGGTGAAGATGCAAATATCGAAGATTATCCATTTGTTGTGAGTTTTTTATAAAATATATCTTCTGATTAAACCAAAATTAAACATTTTCAAGGTCGGGCTTTTATACAACAATAGATTCTCTTGTGGAGGCTCAATTCTAAGCAAAGATTGGATATTAAGTGCAGCTCATTGTGTAGTAGGCTTAACCCCTTCGGTCGTATCTATAGTTCACAGCTCAACTTACATGTCTACTCGTGACCCTGAACATGTATCAAGAGTCAGTGAACTTATAATTCATGAAGAATATGATTCATATGAGCTGCACAACGATATTGCAGTTTTGAGATTAACTGTTCCTTTGGAAAGCAAATTTAGTGACTATGCTATCCATTTGCCTCATAATCATCAATATACTCCAACAGGATTACCCGCTACTCTTTTAGGTTGGGGATTAGATCAAGTAAGTATTTTAAATAAAATGTACTTTATCAGTAAATGATTAAATTTTTTAACACTTGAAAGACCGGTGGATCAGTTCAAAATACGCTCCAGAAAGTGGATATTCAGATTTTTGCTACCGACGCTTGTAACGACCTCCACAGCTATCATATTTTCGACAATAATATTTGTGCTGGCGTTCCAGAAGGTATGAATGAAAATTTTCAATTTATAATTAAAAATTAAATCTTCTTTTTCAATTAAAAAAGGTGGAAAAGGACAGTGTAGTGGAGACTCAGGTAGATATAGCATCACATTTATCACAAAGTTCAGTAACCACCTAAAATATTCTTTACTTAGGTGGCCCATTATTAGTTCATGGAGTTCAAGTTGGAATTGTTTCATGGTCAATCAAACCTTGCACCGTTGCTCCGTATCCTGGAGTTTTTACAGAGGTATCCCATTTCATTGATTGGATTGCCGAGAAGACTGGAGTTAATCCTTAAATCTTGTGAACAACAAAATAACAAAATATTCCGTGAAATTTTATTTGTGCGGCATTTATGAATGGAAATCGCAATCATAGATGACAATAAATTTTTCAATACTTTCTATATCAACACTTTATTTGTTATCTTTTTATTATCAATATCAAAAGTCAGATTCCAAAAAGCTGGTATAATGGTATCTCGAAAACATTTTTACTGAAAAAAGAAGATAAATTGATTTTCAGAGAATCAGTAAGCAATTGACAACACAACTGAATATTTTATCTAGCTGATGGAATGAAGCTACTTAAAATATATTCATTCAGATTTTTGTGATAGTTTTGTTTTTTCATATTTTACTTCAAAAATTTACGTTTTTGTTAAAATTCAAAGTACATATTCTTAAAAGAGAAAATAATAATTGTGAACAAGTGCAAAGCTCTTAAAACACTTCCTATAGCACTTTCCGACAGTAAAACACTTTCTATAATAACACTAAAGCTTGCTAGAACAACTACAACAATCAGCTCAACAGCGTAGAACAGTTCAACGAGAAGAATTTATGGCGGAAAAGCTTCAAAAATAGATGAATGAGCTTATGATTTTTTCTGACGTAAATTTCCCTGGGGGTTTCAAGCATTCTATTTATTACAATTTACTATAACGAACGGAAAGCACACATCATTATGGAATATTATTTGGAATGTGTGGCGTTGGGCAGGGTTTAGGAGGGTTCAGTAAATTTTATCATTTTTTTTCTTTTAAATTAGTTTTTATTTAACAAAGGATTAAAAGAAATCAAAAAAACTTCAAGATACCCCAATTTTTTCATTCAAAACTGCAGCTTACCTAGCACTTCTTACCATGTACTGCCACGTGATGTGTGCAATTTATCAAACACCAGCAGTTAGTTGCTTTCACTTCATCATCGCCGCTACAAGCAAGTGATTTTGAGCGTATGAATTTCTTAATGAATTCCTTCTCACCGACTACGTCTCGATGTATTAATCACGGGGAGCTGGTTACATGGTTACATGCTCAGCCAGCCGCCGCATGAAAGCTTCATGAACGATCGCATCAAATAAAAATAATAAATTTGCTGTATGTGCACAGAGGCTTGGCAATTCAATTGAATCATCACATTGACGAGCGCTCGTGGAATGCGATGTGGGTTTAAATTAACACTCCATATAATTGGCATCATTGCTGCAGGCCGCCAATATACTATATGTTGAATTGCTAACTATGCTAACTATAATAATTTGCGGAGCTCACCAGCTATGCAGCAGTTTTGCAGTTGATGTTCAATTCATGGAACGAATATTGCATATTTTAAATTTTGTATATTATTTTTTATTTGGTGAAACAACAATGTTAGATGTTTCAATTTAATGAGGTTCGAGTGGGGTAGACATTGCATATACAAATATAAATTTAAATTTGGTTGTTTTACAGTTTACAGTTGTGAGGTAATTAGAGTATTTTAATGATCACAAATATATATTTTCGTTTTAACATATTCGTCTATAAAATATATGCATATTATAATGCCACTATGAGTTTCACAAATGTATATTTCAAATGTTACTTTGCAAGAAAATGTCACCACAAGCTCCTTGAAATGGCTCCTTGAAACATTGAATCTCAAACAACTCTGAAAGCACACAATTCTTTAAATAAGTTTGAATATCTGGTGAGTGAAGCAAATATAAATAATGGAAAAAGGTTCAATTTTGCCTTGAAAACGTTTCATTGACAATTACAACAATTTCAATTTTATCTTTTGCATTCAATTTCTACATCAACTTTGTTGCTTAAAGCCCCATTGAATTTATTAATGGTCATGGAGTTTTCAGAAATGCTAGTAATACCAGCTTAGGAAATGCCAGTAAAGCTTTCATGCTTTTGATTCTTTTAAATATTTTAAGGAATGTTTGTTGTTTCAAAAATGAATATCAAAGATTCCATTCCATTCATTTCATTGCTGGCCACAAACTTGGCAAATAAAAAATATATAAAAAGTTCTGGTTTTGTGCTTTCGTTTTTCATGAGGTTTGGTTTTAGATAAATATTTGCGTAGAGGGGTGAGTGAGGGAAGGAAAAAAATCAAAGATACGTGAGAAAAGATGAAGAAAAATTGAGATGAATAAACTTTTCAGCATTGAGAACCCCATCCGGACTGAAAGGAAAATACTTACTGGCACAAGTCTGTGATACAGAAAAGCTATAAATTCATTGATCCGTAAACAGAGCGCCAGCAAAAAAGTTGATGTGCTGAGCGCTTTTTGCTTGGGTCTGTATATTTCTTTGCCATTCCAACTGTCAAATAGATCAAAATCTTGCCAAACATTAAATTTTAATTTAATTTATGACTCACAAACCAACAAACTTTTGCTTCAAAAATATTTTTGTTAGCTATATTTTTTGAACGTCTGAATTTCTGAATATAAACAGAAATTTCTGTTTTTGGCAGCTATGAAATCAAGAAAAGGGCACGCGCTGCAGAATCGTTTTTGGAATCTTCTCGAGTCATGTGGAAAAGGATGCCGAGAGACTTATCTGATTTTACCATATCAAAGGACAAAAGGACATAAAAATATGAATCCTTTTTTCGGCGTTTTCAGCAGGATTTTCAGATGTTCAATCGACCAGAAAATGTTTCCGTAATGCTTTTGCATGCCTTCTACTAGAACGTTTAGAATGCGTGTGTCCTTTGAAAGCTGTAGTGATTCTAATCAAACAAAAATGTGCTACGGGGAATCGGAGGGTGAAGGTTCTGTGTTTGCATATGTTAGATATTTATGGGAGATATATGTAGGCTATGTTGGACAAGGTAGGGTTTTTGCATAAAACGTGAAAGTTAAAGTGAAAAGCCTTGAAAAATCAAGGATTGGGATTTTTTGGGTCAGAATTGGTCAGGTTTTTTCAAGTGAAAAGATAAATTTTATTCAGGAATATTTTTTGGACAGTGTTATCATAATTTGGAATGATTGGGAGAACTGTGGTTCGCAATTTACAATGTGTTTGAAAAAATCTATGCTTTTTATTTAAAGCTACCTAAAACAAAACCATAATTTACTTATATATTTATAATATAACGCTGCAAGTTCTAAAGAATATCCACTGGTATGCTCATTTGCTTTTATTTTCAATTGAACTTAATATAAATGTCGAATTTACTGCAATTCAAAACCACAATTTTAAATTAAAACGAAACCAATAATTCACTTCATTCACACTCCATTAGCCTAACCAACACGTGGAGTGTAATAATATAGTCGACCAACATATCTGACTCCCGGAAACGGAAGTAGTGGTTATTCGAAGCCAATAAATCCTCTCATTCTCTTCTTATATCCTACATGTTTGCCATTCCATTCATTTGATTATTTTCCACATTTTAACATTTTAATAAAATTCAACAATTTCATTAATTTTAGGGTTTTCTGAGTATTTCCAACAATTCCCAGAACTTCCTGATACTAAAGTTTTTGCTGTGTCTTTCCCCTCTTTTGTCCAATTTTCCACAAAATTTCTTTTATTTTCTTTATTTTCCTCTATTTTATTTGCCTTTTTTTCTTCTGAGAAAAACTTTTCTTATAAATTACCCGAATGAAAATTATTATTCATTGAATTCTCAATTTGATTTCCATAAACCTGCAACGCAAAAAAAACCGACCGAGGAGAAATCTACCAGAATTTGAATAAACAAATCGGGAAAAAGTTTTACTATGGTTTTACTGTGCAAATTTCTTATGCTGCTTTGCATGAGATTAGGGCGAAGTATATTTTTGGGATATATTATGGAAAGGGTCAGGGTTAGTTTATTATAGAGGCTTGTAGGTTTGGGTGATGTTCCAAGGCAACCACAGGGACCTAACCTATAATATATTCGCAATAATAGATAAATTTGTTCTGAATGTATTGAGAATACGAGTTGAACGGAAACCGAAAAATATTTATTTGGAGAGCAAAAACTTTCTATGTAATTTTTTTCATGGACTCGGAAATTATGCAAAAGAGTCAAACTTTCTTATTGAATTTACTCGGCCAGAGCTTACCATGGAAATCATAGTAAATGCTCATTGAATTCTAACATATTTTTCCATTTGGCATGTGAAAGTTTCATAGTTTTCAAAGCGTTCAAAAGTTTTGTATTCGACAAGGAATTCTTTCGAAATTAATTCCGGCCATTTATGTTGAATATTTTGTAGTATTTTGAGAATGTACTGTTTTGGTATATAAATTGAAAAGGCATGAGATGGGAGCATCAACATATTTCATCTAGTATTCAGCAAAACACTTTTCAAAATTGAAAAACTAAAATTGCATTTTATTCTGAGATTTTTCGATGCCACGATTCGATACAGATTCCTTCTATTTTTTATGATTTTGTTGTTTCAGATGTTTGCAAAAAAAAAAAACAAATTGATTTTATTCGGTTGTATTGGAGTGTATTCAAATTATTCATTGTTTTATTGAATTGCAAGATTTGCATGATTTGCATGAGTTGCAAGCACTTGTGTATGCAAAATTCCAGTGCTGTGTGCTTTTTTGTATTGTATGTAGTTTGCTGTAGACTTGAGCTAGTTTTGTGAATTTTATAGAGAAGCAACTGATGCGATGTGCTGATGGAATTTTGCTTTGCTGTGGAATGTAAGCAGAGAGGATCAGGGTTTAGTTGAATAAAAGTATTTTTTGTTTAACTGTTGTTGTTTTATGAAATGGAGTAGTGCTGGGAATTGTAAATTGCAATCCAGGGAGCTGAGGTGGTTTGTTGTCTAGTGTAATTTCCTAAATACTCAGCAAATTCTCTAACAACAAAAGGTTCAATATAAAATTGTTGGTCAAAATCAAGTCAAAATTGCATTTTCGATAAATTACTTATTGAAAAAAATCCACTTGTTAGCTGCAATGAAGTTTTTATGGAGCAATAGTATATGTAATTTGAAATTAATAAAACAGAATATGAAAGTTCTAGAAAGATTTCAGCCTTTTTGATGAACCATTTAGCAATCTACAAACCTTAAATGCTATTTTGCTATTGTTAATTCTTTTAGTACATTCTGTTTCACAGTTTCATTGAAAATTCCTGACACACTTTACATTTTTGCCAAACACATAGCAAAGCCGAGCAAAAAGCGTTATTGTTTCAGCGCTCCTGCTGATGCACAAGCTTGTAATACATAAAGCACTAGAGCACACAGCACAAGTCACTTTATAATGCCACCAGAACAAAAAGTCTATAGTTTCCACCATGTAGAACATAAAGCATATTTTGCATGACAAAATTATTCTGTGTCATGTTTTGCAATCTAGAGGCAAACTGTGCGAAAAAAAACTCTTGCTGGCTTTTTCTCGTGCCACTTTTAATTCACATTACAACGTGGAAACTCTGGTGGAACGTTCCGAGTGGTGGCCATAGAAAAATATATGGAAACTGTTGACGTTGTTGAGAAGGGATTGCAGGGATATAGTAAGCCATTTTAATAATTGTTTTAAAAAAATTCTTAAGTAAAGAGCCTTTTTTAATGCAATCTTTATTTTATTTTTATTTTTGATAAAATATTTTTTAAAAGGCTCATCGCCAGTGCGATTCACATTAAAAATACATTTTTCTGCATAACAAGTCAAAAGGCTTACAGACTTTTTCATTATCATAGCATAATCTGCATTCGGCCATTTCCATATTATGCAAATTGGTTGACGTTCATCATGTTTATTTACATATGCCATCTATATTTTTAACCGAGTATTCTTTATTCCATTTTGCTGCATATCGTGCATACATTTAACCTTTATTGCCGCTATTTTTTCAGCTTGAATTCGGAAAAATATTTCTGTATGTTTACCCAAATTATGATGACAAAAACGATCTTCTTAGAAAGTAAATTTTATTTTCGCTTCTGCAAATTGCCTCACCCTCGATACACATTATATTATGTCTCTTTGAAATTTAAAATCTCAAAGTTTAATGTGCCAGGATTCTTTTTTCGCGCGTAATTAATCACATTGTTTTATTCTGTCAGCTTAACTCAAATTTGGAAAAAGATCTTAAATTGTTTTTATTTTGTACTTAATTGTGTACTTTCTTTGTTTTACTGCTGCCAAGCTACAAATTCTTGTATTCATCACACTTTGCCATAGCCAAACCATAGCAAATATATCAAATTCTGAAACTGTAGTCAGTAACGCAGTAAGATCTTTGATATATTTTTTTATGTGCTTTATGTGCGGCACTTGATAAGCTTAAAAGAGAATAAAGCAGCGAGAAAACGCTCTTAGAAAGCTGCTTAGAATGGAAGCTCTTAAATTGAATGACGGGAATTTGAATTTCTAATTATGTATTATGTTTCAATTTTGCCAGTTTATTGACGCTGTTTGATTGCGATACAGAAACAGAGGAGTTTTAGAAAATGTTGAAAACGTTGAAAATACTGAGCTGTTAAATAATTAAGGTAGAAACTTTTCTAAGAAAATTTATTTGTTTTTTTCAAATTAATAAATTATATTTCAATGCTGCCAAAATCCTTTAAATTTCACAGTTGACGTAGTGGAAAAATTATTGTAAAGAATCATTTACCTTTCACATTTTTTTTCTCATAAGTTGATGACAAAAAAATATACTTTTAATCTAAAGATGATACACTTTAGATGCACTTTTTAATTATAAATAATATTCATCTCAATTCTAGCACCAACATTTGTTTTTGAAGTTTTTCCATAAAAACTTTTCTTGCTTTATTCGCTATTCATTAGAAAATTCTCCGTTCCAGCTCATAAATTAAGGCGAGCAGTTTTTGCAGCAAACAGCAAATTAATTTCTCGTGTAAAATAATTTAATTTCAGGCAGCAAAGCGGCAAAGGAAGCATCTATAGAAAAAGTAGGTGCAAGTGGCAAAAACGTCTGAAAAACGTAAAAACTTCTTGTTCCCGCCACATGGTATTAATTTTCATAATTTATTAGAAAACCGGGAAAAAGTGTTTGGTGCTCGAAAAATGTTAAAACAGTCAAATGTCAAGGTGAAAGTGTGCAAAGATTATGCTTAAAGAAGCAAACAAACATCTTGAAGCCCTTATTAGGGATTCTTTTGAGCATAGCTCTAAAGATCTTTCAAGCGTTTCAAGCGTTCTACAAAAGGATAACATTACAATAATCGGAAAAGCTTGAAATGACACAACTTAATATTATTTAATTCTTTGTGTAATTTTATATAAATGTTAGAACGGCTGTATAGAGTTTTGCAAATGCTGAGAAAAGGATCAGAATTTTAGATAAGTGTTTTTCGTTGCTGTTCTATGTCTCAAAAGATTTTAACAGACATCGTCAAGAGATTTTAAGGCGACAAAAAACTTATTTTAGAGAGAATTAAAATTAATGGGAGAGTTTAAACAGAAAAAATCTATTCAGAAGGTTTTGATTCGTTTTGGTATATTGGCCGATTTGAATAGAATTTAAAATTTTCTTCGAAAAAATAGTAGCTAAATTAAAAAATATCTAGAATCATCAAGAATGTTGCAAATATTCTTCTTGGTAAAATTTTAACAACTTCCCGAGGCACCCAATACAAAACCCTTCACATCACCACATTCCAACGAAGCCAACAATCCTTCCCTTTCTCAACCGCAACTGTGTCTTCAGTAAAGCATAATATATGTTAATGGTTTTATGTGTAAAGCGGGTCCATTTAACTGGAGTTATGTTTTAATAACATTACAATAATCGTTAACATATTTTCCACTGTGAACGACTGAAACAACCAAATATCTTGGAAGAAAGAGGAGCTGCAGACTCTAGAGGGCTTTCGATTCCACTCCACATGACAATTTTTATGGTGCAAAATTGCTCCGAGTAAATTGCGAGAAATGGTTGAAGAATAAAATTGCGTTATTTCTTTATTGGGCGCAATTGAATGGGGCACACAGCAATAATTATTGCCAGGCTACTTTATCGAGCAAATCGCTGTAAATGGTGTTTATTCGGTTATAAACGGTTATTTGATTACTGAATTTACTCGAAGTTGACTGAGCTTATTTCTTTTTACTGAAAAGAAAATGCTATCTGTCTCGACGAGCTGTAAAAGACGTGGAGCAGATGAGATGAATTGGAATCAGTTTTGACAGAATTAATTTAAAAAAGTGGAGAGAAATTTTAGATTTCCATGGGGCACTTAATTTGATATTAATTTTAAAATGAGAAATGTGATGGATCACTAAGAAGGGGGAAACATTATATAAATATCTCGGCTTATTAAATAAAATTAAATATTTTATTGAATTATATCACAGAAGAATAATTCTTTTTGGCAATAACAATTCTCAGTTCAATTTAAAAGTATTTTGATGTGAAAACGAGTTCAATTATTTATTTGCAAACTTGTTTTTGATAAAAAATATTATTCTTCCCTCTTGGAATCCAAAAAATGTAATAAACTTTCTTAATAAAATAAAGATACGACTCAAAAATGTGTTCCATCCATCTATGTTATGGAAAATATTTAAAAATAAATCCAAAGTTCTAGAAAATATCAAGACGTATTTCTCATTTCTGATTAAAAAGCGCTTTTCTCAGATTTCCAAGGATTTACCTGATACTTTAATACTTTGATCCGTTGCTCAGTTACTCAGTCTTTTGTTGCCAATTTCACACTTAAGTAGACTCTCTGCAGTTCAACTCCAAATGCTCGAATTTTTGACTAAAAAATATGTACATAACTAAACGTGCCACTACCAAATCAGAGCAAAATTCAACTGAAAATTCAGGAAAATTCAATTGAAATCCGAAAAGCCAAAGATCTTGCAAAAATCTAAAGAGTTTTTGCTTTTTAGCTGCTTAGCTGTATTCTTTTCTTCTGGTACTTGAAATGTAAGGGACTTCACGTAAGTAGACAGGATTTATTTATTGCGAGTGATGTAAAATTAGAACTTTGACATGGAATCTGGAAAAGTTCTCTTCCGTTTCGTTTCGGGACTAGCTGAAATTTATTATAAAATATTTAAATATTTAAAATTGGAGCGGAAGGAATTTAAAATGGGATTTTGTTGGAGTTTGGAAATTATTTTAGTATAGATTTAAATAAAGTAGGTAGCGATTAAGTAATACAACAAATTTGAATGCTCTATACTGCTAATAATTCATTGCAAATAAATTAACAAAAATCAAGTATTTTGTTGGTTGTGTGTGTTCGTTTTTTGATATTGAATACATATATATCGTATTTCAATCTGGATAACGTTTTAGAACACAGATCATGTTTTGTTGTTTCACTGTAGGAACCTCCATTAAATACCAATTCAAAGCAATAAGATTTTGAATTCAAAAATTTTATTCCTTCAAAAAGTTGTATAAATCCATCAAACCACAAATAAAATTAATTGCATTAGAGAATCTCTTCCATCAAAATCATGTTATATCGATCATATATTCCCCTATAAACTATGTGCAATGCACGTACAAAGTATTCATAAATATTGCCTGCACAGAAAAATTCAAAATTCCCCGCATATTTTCTATATTTCAAGTTTCGCCAAGCATATTTTTTAGCTTTATCAAATATTCAAACAAAAAAAAAACAAAAAAATCATTTCAAATATTCAGAATATAACGTGAAATATTTTGAAATATTCAAAATACTTGAAATTCTCGAAAATGCTGGTGAAATTCAAAAATTCCAGATATTTTTAGGCAAAAAGTAAATCGCAAATTTATGCATCAAACGATTTTTTCAAGTATTCCATATCAATCCTGGGCTGGATGAAATCCTTTCTATATAATACCGTATAATTCTATGAAATGAAATGTAAAAGCATGTCTGGAAATTTAAATTTCACGAATTTATCTAGAATTTATGGAATTCACCGTTCTAGCTTGGAATACTTGGATAGCTTTTATTATACAACAATTACCTATGAGATCCTGTTTTGCGAGTGAGTTTCATGTATTTTTCATGAATTTCGTGCAATTTCTTTTTTGGACCCAATATATTAATCAAATGAAAAATGGACGCATATGGTGCCTTACAGCTTATATTTTGTTATAATAAGATTGGTTTTTGCTGGCAGCAGATTTATCGATATTATCGAAATAAATTTGCCTACCAAGCTGATGGATGGCAGCATGTTTTTGTTGGGCTCAAGCGGAAATTTGTCAGCGCCAGTCTTTGCGGGGTGATGCTTTGTGGATTAAATGGTGGAGCTGGGGTAGTTAAACTGTTTGATGGTTGACTGTTTTAATTTCTAATATTAGTAAATTTTGAACAAATTTGTTTGAAAAAAAATAATTACATAAAAAAACTTGGAAAATAATTTTCAAAACCAATGTTTTTTGGAACGAAAAACTTGTCAAATATTCTCACAAAAATTTCAAACAGGGAAAACTCAAACAGGCATACTGTCCGTCCTCCAATAACCTACATTTATACCACAAAAAAAAGCTCATCACAATTTTCATTAGATGTTTCAACAGGAGACGCTACACGTAAAATACCATGACTGGAATATTCGCATTTTAAATACCTCGTATGCTTAATTCTGACGATGACACATTTTTTATCGACAACAACACTAAACACCAATGGCATACAGCATTTAATGGTATTTTTAGGTATTTTCTAGTGTATTCTGAGCATTTTCTGATATTCTTGCATTATTAGTTGCGAGCGCCTGACAACATTTAAATTTATGGGTGGTTCGGTGCCATAAAGCAGCAAGGAAAAAAGGCTTTATCATGTTTTTTCATTACGTGACAAGTTTCGTACGTCTTGTGGTGCGATTAAGCACAATTTTGGGGACGTGTGAAGATGATATCTAATTTCTGACTTTGAATTTTGTCGATAAATGAGAGAAATGGGTTTTTTGTTGGATATGCCTAAAAGTTGCAGGATTTAAATGATTGATAGTTCTATTTAATAGACAAACTCTTAGAAGTTGCGTTGCATCTTAATGCTGAAGTTACATCACAGTGACATTTCTCTTTAGTATCCCCTTGAAACATGTTCGAGGAAGTGAGACTCACGTCCCTTTTCAGTAGTGAACGGAAGGTCAGAGAACTATAGGAGGGAAACGGTGAATTGAGGATTTGATTGGGAAGTTGTTAAGATGGAGGTAGAACTTGTTAGGAAAATTTTGATTTATGTGCACATTAATGGAAGAAAAAGGTTGTTTCAAGGTGAATGTGCAGGTAAGTTATAGAGAAAAAGCGTTTTTGGAATATTTTCACCGCATTGTGCTTATTTGATGCAATTCTATCCTCATCTGAAGAATTCTTGAACTAGAAAAAAGTATGTAACAAGAACATGAAACAAACGGTACAAGAAAAATTTTATTTCCGCACAAAATTTAGAATGTATTCCGAAAAAGCTGAGAAAAGATATTTCTCATCATAGAATTCATTTAGAAGTCATCATTGTCACAAATTCTTCATAATTTATTTGGCCATCGCCATCAATATCGGCTTCTCTCAACATTTCTTCAACCTCATCGTCGGTCAACCTCTCTCCGAGATTAGTCAACACTTGACGTAGCTCAAAAGACGAAATGAATCCATTACCGTCTTCATCAAAAATACGAAAAGCTTCACGAAGTTCCTCCTCACTGTCAATATTCTTCATCTTTTTTGACATCATGACAATGAATTCAGCGAAGCTGATTGTGCCAGTTCCTGAAAAAATTTACAAAATTTAGTTAATTTAGTTAAAAGGGAAAGCAAGAAATCTTAGTACCATCACTATCAATCTCGTTGATTAATTCCTGCAGCTCTGCTTCAGTTGGGTTTTGGCCTAATGCTCGCATAACTGTTCCCATCTCTTTAGTAGTGATATGGCCATCTCCATCTTTATCAAAAATTGAGAAAGCTTCTTTCAGCTCGTCAATCTGTTCTTCTGTTAACTCGGATACCGCTGGGTTCATTTTCTAGAAGTCACTGGAATAATTTTGATTGAAGAAAATGTTCAAAATGACATAAAGAAAATCAAAGATTACCTTGATGTGAGCATAGTTTTATTTCTGATGTTCCTATCGAGACTTTAAAATTGAAAAAAACAAAACAGAACTGAACCGAAGCAAATGAGAGTTGGCAAAGGTAATACTAAGTTTTCCATTAAATCGGGCAATATATGTTATTAATGTAAAATGTCCTAAAATATCCTTGAAAACCATCCCTCCATTTTTCATTTCAAATTATAAAATCAATTTTAAACAGAATTCGCCCAACAAAATGATTAATTGTCGACATTCCGGCTTTGTCTCCTGTCGCGTAGTTGAAACGTAGTAAAATCCAGTGAAGCGTAATGAAACGGAACTAATTAATGGATTGAATATTCAAACGCCATTATGGCTCATTTTGCCCATAAATGAACAAAAAGGCATCAAAATCAGATATGCAGCAGATTCCAGACAGTTTTCACCACGAAATAAAGTACAAAGCTTGAAAAAGCTCTGTTATAAAAATTTAAGGTAGAAATTGTATAGAAATTGAATGAAGTTGGTTAAAATTGAGAAATTGGAGAAAATCAGGGAAATCAGGAAAAAAGTGCTCGACGACTTTCCATTGAACATTTTTCACATTTCCACAATTTGCACAAAAGCATTCAAAGACTCAACCTTTGGTTGTGGGGCGTCTCCACTGATTGACTTGCTGTTGAGGAAAATTTCTATAAACTTTTTGCACATGAAAAGATTCTTTAGAAATTCGAATCGATGGCTGTACTGTTGGAATCTAAGCTTTGCTGTGTTACGGAGTGTTGAATGGCAAACTGTCTATTTTTATATGCACATTTCTCTCAATCCATTGAATCCTTTTTTTGACAACATAATATTGTGGCGAGATAAAGACGTGAATGGTGACAAATTGATTTGAAATGAGTGGAGTGAGGAAAAGTGAAGATGTTGGTAGTTTTTGGATTATTTGTGTAGTTTGATGGCTTAAGATAAAGCTTATTTTTTATTATTCAACAAGGTTCTTCAATAATGAACTTAGCTCTTCAAGTTAACTCCTTAAAGTTTGCTTTAGCAGGTTTTTAGAGTATGCTATATATACATTTCAGAGCTAATTAAGATAAAAGTATTAAGTTTATAAAAAGGTTGAGTCATTTGAAACCCCTTACAATTTTACTTTGAGCTTTTCCAACAAAAATCGATAAAGTTTTCCTTCTTCACTCCATTTTCCGTCCAACCAATTATTCTCAGTTAGCAGCCTAATTAATTGTCGTAATTTTCATAAAGACAAGTCCGTCCTTTTCTTTACATATCTGCAATTCTTCAGTTCTTCTTCCAACAGCAAATCATAACCGAAACCACGCCAAACAATGCCAAAGCAGTAAACCGAACAATTTTGAACAATGCCATGTCATCTCGCTCGAAATATCTTTCAATTAACACTTTCATATCTAATTCGGATCGTAGACAATATATACAATTTGGCAATTACAACTGAAATAGCCGCAAATTTATTATAATCCTTCGTATTATTCCCTAACATCCACTTGAGCGAGCTTGACGACTAAATAGACTACACAACGGGCATAACAGCAACCATTGGGGAAAACATACAAAGATAAAATTAATTGATAATAATTTGTGACCATCATTTTTGATTAGATTTGCTTTTCGGCTGAATCAGTGATGTTGTATGGACGAGCTTTTTTCGATTAACTTTTGTTTGGTTGATGGCACTGTTGGATATAATTGTTGTTAGTTAGGATAAGTTCTTTCAATTGTCTTATAATTGTTCCTTAAAATTTAATTAGATAAAATATGACAGGAAATATACTAATAAACCAAAAAATTTTACATCCTGATTGAGTGTAAATAATGTATGCTAGCTCTATTATAACGAAGAAATATTTAACTAAAACAATTTCCAACAGTTCCCAATCTATTAAAAGCAAACAAAACAATAAATTTTGTTGCTTTAAGTATTTCATACAATTATGAAAAAAATACCCTCAAGTAGATGAAAACAAATTTCCTCAAGAATTGCCCCCATTAATCACTCACAAAACAAAAACAAATCCATCGCTAATGTTTGTCCATTTTGTCACATAAAACTGTCACAAAGCGGCTCAAATTAAACTTTTTCTTGCTTTGTTATTTCATGTAGCTCCATTATTTTTATTTTATACCTCGGAAATCAAACAAAAAGAGCCACCAAACAATACAACAGCAATTTAATTATTTGAAAATGTGGAGCCGAATTGAATGAGAGGACAACAAGTTTTAATGCGCAATAAAATGTTATTTTATTTATTTATGTCGCAGGATTAAACTGTTTTCAAACAATCTAACAAATGTGCACAACAATTTCCATAATTTCTCATATTCCATTTAATGTTTGGAACAGCAAACGAGAAACATAAAAATCATTTGTTTAATATCCAGGAAATGTTTAGCATTTTGTGTACTAGGAGCCTGGTTCTTAATTTTTGGCTGACTTTTTAAATTTTCTGTAATACAACTTTAGTTTTGAAAGCATTGTAAAGCTTTTTGTTAAGACATTAAATCATCAAAAGATTTGGTTTATAATTGAATTTATTTGAATTTCAACAATCTTTTGCTTTCGTGTAATCCAATACAATGTTGTTTGATAGAAATACAATTCTAACCATAAATACCACAAAAAGCCTCGCTCCGTGTCGGATCATCAACATCTCATTATACAAAATCCACCATTGTTCTTCCTAAAATTTGAAACAATTCCCATTTCTCCCTAAAAATCCCCGGAATTAAAATTGTAAATCTCATTAAAATTTGTCTCCCATTTTAAAAAAGTTCATAATGAGACAATTTTATGCTAATTTTGTGATGAATCTTTATTTCCTCCGCAAAATTATAATTAATTTTGCTCCAAAATTATGTGCTCGCAAGGTTTAACTGCGCCTGATTACATCGCACCATCGCTAAGTTCCCTAAAAAATGTATAAACTTTGAGAGAATCTGTGAGTTTCACTGAGTTTTTGAAGAAGTTTGTTCAGAGTTGTGTGAGCCAAGATTTAATTTCCGCTTCAGATGGTGCCGCCGCATAGAATTGAAACTTTTTTACTTCACTCCATTCAGCAACCAGCTAAAATTAAATTCAAATAAATAAAAATAAACAATGTAAACTTTTGCCTCAGCAAGTTCCATAAATGTTTAGTATCCTATCTTGTGATTCTGTTGGTGTATGAGCTTTCATGCTTTTATGTGACTTGGTTGTCTCTCATAGCGTTTTCCTATCAAAAATGAGATTTTTTAAATTTTATTTTATTGATACCTTAACAAAGTTAAATGGTAAATGATAACAAATTGAACGAAAACAAAAGAAACATTAAAAGATTAAAGAGTTTACTAAAATCTAAAAATCAAATATTTTTGAAAATGTGCTTGGAAAATACCATCCTATAAATTCTGCTATATTTTGTGGTACTTTTTCTACTTTGCATTTGAGAATATCCTGCCTGAGACGTTTTACGACTATTTGGTCAATATTTCCCACATTTTATGCATCAAATGTATTCTATGAATAGCACAAAGCATACGATTTAACTTTTCTTAAATAGAAAAATATTCTAGAAACTTTAGATTTTATTGATCAAAAAGAGCACATCAGAGATTTAGAGCAGACTTTTGCGGGCGGGTAAAACATTTTCATTAAAATTATTAAAATCCATTTACTATTTATTAAATTAAAAAAAAATTCCATCCTCCAAGATTAATAGGAAAATGATAAAATAATCGCCCTACCTACCTGCTCTGCTACAAACCCACAGTAACTCCTCCTTAGTTGCAAAACGTATAAACATTTACAGCAAAAGTTTAAACACAAAAATACTGCAAATATTGAATAAAAATGGAAATTATTTTATAGCCAACTCATTGCATTTAAATTAGCCTCAATTTCTCTACCAGTTGGAGCCATGGCAAACCAAACATTCAAGCATTCAAACAAAGTATAAAACCAAGTAAATGTGGTGAGAGGAGGATAAAAGTATCTATGCTACCATTAAAATTGAGCGATACCACAAATAAGTCTAAAGATCCTTTAAACTTTACCCATCCCTGACCCACATACAATCCATATAAGCAAATAAGCAAATAAGCAAAAGGAATAAATAGAAGATGTTCTACTGTTCCACTGCGGCTCCCATAAAAGCATAATAAGCCATCAAAAATCATGAAAAATCATGCAGAACCATCAAAAACCACAAAAACTCGTAAAAAGATAAAAACTTGAAGAATTATTAAAGCTTTTAATACTTTCCGCATTTAAAGATTTTAAAAGCGAAGCCAGCTCTCGCCTGGAATTAACTGGAATGACCGTTTTTACTGGTTTTTATGCTGTCAGTAAATGGTTTTAGTAGTTGAAATGCTTGGGATGCTTGAATGAGGCCATCGAGAGCATGTGGTTGCGGTGGTTTGTTGGTTTTACTGGCTCAGCCATTAAAGACATGTTCAGAATACGCTGCTCGAATACAAGGCTAGACAGAAATGAAGCAAATCGAGCGAAATATAGCAAATGTAGCAAAGCTAGGATCTGATTAAACCACACAATGTGTCCGTTTCCTCGGCAATTGTTGCATTCAGATTATTATCGTGAGTGCATGCATTTTGAAACTGTAATTACATGCCATTTTCATTGAAATGTCATAATTGTGGAAATGGTTTTGGATTTTCCAAATTCATTTTTTTGTTGAAATTAAAGAGGATTTTGATAAATTCAACAAAATAAAATTTTCAGAATTAAAGATTGAAGAAAAAAAAAGTTATTAAAAAAATTAACAAAAAAGATTACAGAAAACTATCAGAAATTGACCAGAAACTCCAGTTATCTGTTATTTTAAAATTTTTTCGCTGGTTTGGGAATCCCGGTTCATGAAAAGAGAAAAAAAAACGATGCAAATACATCAATCTCAATCGTGGATTTTATGTTATCTTCGGTTGTGGTAGGTCAACACTTTTTTTGAATAAAATGGAACACAGTTAAAGATTACATTAAAATTTAAAATATTGTGGGGAATTATTAATACATTTTTTGCGATAATTTTTGCTTGAAAAAGATTGAAAGGCTGAGAATTACTTAAACGTTCAGTAGTTAGTTGACTCTGAACTTGGTGAAATTGTAGCTCCTCCAAAAAGTTGACTGGAAAGTGAATGAAATGACGAATTTACTGGAGAAAACTGTGTTAATTGGGTGTTTTTTAGTTTTTGTGTTTCAATTGGCAAATTCGGAGATTTCCACGGAGTCCGTGAAACATTTTTACAGTGCTGACTGCTGAGGCTAAAAGTAATTTGATATGATTAAATTGAATTTATTTTTTGGTTAATTTTACCATTTTATTTTTCAAACATCTTAACAGTTATCGATTTTAAAAATATTACGGTAACTACATAAAAGTGACCGTTATTGACCTCGAAACAGAAATAAATAAAGAAAAGTCAGAAGTAAGAGTAAAATAATTATGAATACCTTATCTATATTTTTCCCCAGTCGATGTCGCTCGCAATGTGGCCTCAAAAACTGTTTCAAATACTTTAATCGATAAATTGGCGAACAAAAGTGTAAAAGTCGAAGCATCTGATGGAGTTAGCATTGAGATCAAAGACTTTCTTGGTGATGTAAAACTTGAAACGCAAAATGTTGAAAAGTTGTTGAGCAGTGAGAATCGTGTTATTGACATCAAAAAGGTATTTGCTAATAATTTATCAATTCATTAAGTTTTTACTAATCAATTTGGTATTTCAACAGATCACACAAACCATACAAAAACAAACAGATATTTCAAGCAGCTCATTCATCAAAATTTCTTTCGAACTTGCAAAAACAACTTATGACCCAAAACTTCAAGTCTTTTCTGAAAAAATTCACGATATCGATGGTTTCATAACCGATCTAGCAGATCATTCCAACACATTTAAAGACCAAAAAAATCTAATAAAACTAATAAGAAACCTTACAAATGGAATATCATTTATGAAACTTAGCCAAAAGGTCAAGCAGTTTGCTAACAATGCAATGCCTTTTGACTTGATACTCCCTCTGCTTACGAAAATTGTACCAAATGGACTTTGTGACAGCCCAATAACAAAAACTCAGGCAATCATGCAATTTTTTGATTATTATTTAATAATTAAAGTGGTACAAGGAGAAACTATTCTTATCAGGTGTTATGAGCTAGAGGAGTTGTTAACTGGAGGTTTGAATTTATATTTTATATAATGTTTGTTGCATATTTCAGAAAACAAAATTCCTTCTTACAGTGGATCGGAAAGATGACAAGGAATTCGTGTCTGATGCAATCAATGAACATGTCCGATCTTTATTTGAAATAATGATGCTTCAAGTTGATCGTTTTGTAGTACCAGACATTCCGTCTAATATTGAGATGCCGATTACTGGTTAGTTTTATAGTCTTTTAAATTATCTAAAATGAATGAAATTTTATCTAGACTTTATATATATTTAGGATGCATTGTTGATCTTGAGTGCACTTTCGATGGAACAAATTGCAATTTCAATAATGTAAATCTGAAAGATGAATATTCTCCAATAACGATCACAACCAGACATAATCCTAAAACTATTGATGAAATAACATATATTTACTTCAAGAACTCTGTTGTAACCAACTCGTTTCCCAGTGAATTATTTGAAGTTTTTCCAAAACTTGTAAGTTTACATGTGGATAACACTGGATTGAATCGCCTGAATTCAAGGTTTTTCAAAAACAGAGAATCATTTGAAGGGTTTTGGGCTGAGAACAACAAAATATCCAAACTTGAGGCTGAAACATTTATTAACACTCCAACTATTTTATACATTTATCTTCGAAATAACCATATTGATGAGATTCATCACAAGACATTCCAAGGATTACCTAAATTACAACAAATAATGCTTTCCAACAACAGAATAAAAGCCATTTCTTTTGAAGTTTTCCGACCATTCACTACACTACAATATGTACGACTTGCAGGAAATTCATGCATTAACAAGGATTTTGACAGTATAGGTGGTAATTTGGTGGCTTTGAAAGCAGAAATTGAAACCAATACGAAATGCGGTGATAATGACTTGATGGTCCAAAATCTAAAAAATATTACAAGTCAGTTTATATATTTTCGAAAATCTCAAAATGATTTCGAAGCAAAAATAGCCGTGCAGATAGAACAAAAAAATAAAATAATCGAGAGTAAACTCAATACCTTGATAAGTTTGATTGAAAAATTTAAACCTCAATCTCCGGCTCCTTCTGAAAATAATGTTTGAATATTTTCAAAACTAACATAATAATAAGCCAAATAGAAAAATATTGTAATCCTCAAATCCTGTAAAAAAATAAAAACCATTTTAAATTGACATTCAATAAAAATTTTATATCATAGGGTCTTCAACACACGACAAAAAAAATCAAACTTGAAATTGAACGTGATAATTACCCATTTTCCCAATATTTTTCCCGCAGCACTTGTCACAGCCATATTGTATGTAGCTCATATGTAGCTTAAATAATAAAGCTGCAGCTTAACATCCGAATGAATGCTGGTGCAGAAAAACAGCATGTATTAATTAAAAAGCTGATGCAAAAAAGGCAGCCAACATCAATATTTTCTCCAATTATGGAAAATTTCATGCTCGTTTACATAAAATGTATTTACATAAATCACGGTTCCGTATATTTGCTTTAAAATTATATGGCATACGAGCAATGCAGTAAAATTCAGAACGTTTTCAGGCTATAAATTTGATTTTTGTTGATATGTTGTGATGCAAATGTCTAATAAGTAATATCTAATAAGTAAACTGCAGATTGATAATTACAGTTTCAGAGTTTTGATCTAGAATTTATTGAAAAATGAGTTTGGTATGAATTTTTTAGGCAAAAATCTCTAATGTCTTTCATTTTTATTGTATTTTTGTGTATTTTTAATGTGTTATACGGGTAATAATTTGAAACTTCGAAAAAGCTCCAGTTTGGAGACACATTTTGAAAGTGGATTTCTCGACACCAAAACGTTTCTACCCAGATTCTAGAACAATGAAAAAAAAAACTTCATAAATCACGTAATCCTCAAAATTTTCAATTCAAAAAGCTTTCAGTAACACGACTAGATGCTTCAAGAACTTTTACCACCTCTATTGCGTACTTCAGTTGCCGGAACACAAATCCAATTATATTTCCACGACATCACTTCACCCGTGATTTTAATTAATTGCCAAAAGCATAACTATCATCACAATCACTACTAGAAATATCATAACAAATAGGATATGGGTGGAACATGGAAAACATGAAAAACATGATGTTATTATCACTTTTGCCGCGCAATTATTTGTTAATTATTATCCAAGCAGAAATGATTAATGGTTTCTCTTCAACCCTCCATTGCCTAATAATAAATATAAGCCTACGTATTTCAGTTCTCCATGCCCAAATTTAATAGTACCATCCATTAAAACTGATCCCGTATGTATTAGCTGAAGTATAACTTTATAGTAAAAGTTGATACAATTTTTTTTTTGCTGATTTAAGATTTAAGAAATTTTATTTAATGTTATAAACATTTTAACTTTCATTGAACCGTTAAATTATGTTTCAACGCTGTAAAGTTTCTAAAGTTGAACTAAAATATTAAAACATTGTTAATATCACTTTTCTCATGAACACTAAAAACTTCGTATATTTCTGGCGTTCTGCATTTATGTGTCAATAAAGTTCTAGTTGGAATTGCGAATTGGAAACGGTTAATGGCATGTGATTTTGCGTTTGCCGTAATTTTTGTGATATGACGTATGATTTGTTGTTGGTGTATTATACGATTATGGGTTGTTGTTCTGCCATAAATATTAATAAATATGACAATTGTGACAGGCACTAAATGTTACGATTATTAGAACGAGAGGTGGGCAGTTGATTGAATTTTCGGGGGTCAAAATTTAGTGGTTTGTGTCAATGGCTTTTATTGATTGGAGTTTGATTGAGAAGAAGTTTAAAGTATCAATATTGATGTTTAATTTAAAAATTTCTCTGTGGTATTTTACAAATACATAAAAAACTTCCATACTCCTCGCCAACCACTTGATTCCCCCAAAACCCAAACATTCCTGCAATAAAAATATAAACACCATTTTTATTTCCTTGTTAATTTTTTATTATTGGAAATTTATGCTTTTATGATCTCATAAAAAGTCCCCGAAAACGCACTCCCATTTAATTAGAAGATATTTAACGCCATTTAACGTTGCTTAATGTTGCTTGAAGACATCAATTCCAAGTCGGTATATAAACGAACGAATTAGTTGCTCGAGCGAGAAACATTTAAGCTTTTTCCAATCGGTAATGGAGGCTTTTTGGGGAGAGAATGTGTTGGGAAGATGAAAAAGGAAGAAAAAAGCTTTATACGGTTTATATTAAACTAAGAGCTCATAGATATTTTAGTTTTCTTTATTTTTAATCTGATTGATCGCAAATTTTACAAAAAGTTAAAAACTGAAACAAATTAGAATGATGATCACAGAGAATTTGACTGAAGATCAAATAGAAGAGTTAAAGGATGCTTTCAAGGCGTTTGATGCCAACAATGATGGTCAAATATCTTCCACTGAAATGGAAAACGTTATGCGAACATTGGGACAAAATCCAACTGAAGCAGAACTCCAGGAAATGATGAATGAGATTGATACTGATGGTAAGAAAATTTTATCTTAGGATCTTTTCCTAATTCCAAATTACTTTAAATTTTTTTCTGAATATTCCAGGAGATGGCACAATCAGCTTCGACGAGTTCCTTGTAATGGTATCCAGAAAGATGAAGGAAATAGACGGTGAAGAAGAGCTTCTCGAAGTTTTCAAGGTTTTCGATCAAGATGGTAATGGATACATTTCGGCTGCTGAGCTGCGTCTTGTCATGACTAATCTAGGAGAAAAGCTGAATGACAAGGAAATTGAAGAAATGGTCAAAGAAGCCGACATTGATGGTGATGGCGTGATTAGTTATGCAGAGTTTTGTGCTATGATGACTTCAAAGTGATTTGTGTCCATGAAAATCTAAATCTAAATTTAAAATTTAAATAATTATACATTGAAAAAGCAAACAACACAAAATCTACAATGAATATTCTTTGCGGTCACATCCCACAAATCAGAAATTCCCCAAAAATCCTGATCTCTGTTTCATTGCGGTCTTTTCGGTTCCAATCCAAAAATTTCCATCAAACCGCAAAAACAATTGCCTTGCATTGATCTATTTCCCTTTTCCTTTATTTTCTGTTTCCTAACCACTAAATTTCAAACACCAGCTAAATTTGGGATCTGTTTCCATATCGAACTAAATATATTTATTTTGCCTATACAAAATAGAAAAAAAGTAAAAAGAGCAGCTCCTCATTGATATATGATATCGAATCACCAAACCATAATTCAGGCCGGGCAAGAAACATGCTTACTTTCATTCCTTTTATTATTTTGTATATTATTTTTATTGTTTTTATTGTGCGCCTTCACTGTTCGGGGAGTTTAGGAGCTTCGCAGTTTCAATTTACGAGGCGCTTCTTTCTCATGGTGCTTGTTTTATTTTAGTTTTTGCGATTTCTCGCCGCTTTTTTGCTTTACTGAGCTTTCCTTTTATTTCTGCAACAGCCAGCTACGCCGCGATTTATGTTGGAAGCTGTTGTTGTTTGCGTGCCATAATTTTCGCATATTTACGAGCTGCTTTTTTGTTGGTTATATTGTGAGAAATGAGAAGGATGCGGTTGGAGGAAGTTACTGGCAAGTTTATGGAGGAGAGTGTTAAATATGGGAAGAGAATTTTATTAATTAACTGTTTTATTGGGGGTACTCTGAGAAGCTCCAAGGAAATTGTTCAAAAATTCAGTTCATAAAATGTTATAATGAAAATTCATCAAGAACTATTCCCGGATAAAATTTTCTGCAAACTTTCATACAATATAATTCTAATTAAACAAAAATGCAATTATCCAGATAAATTTTCATTAACGCTCTAATTCGCAAAGCACGCTTGTACATCGTCCAAAATTGTGCACAATTTTAGTATTTTGTGCAACATTTGTATCATTTTCCTGTATTATCAAATTTTCAATTATGCAAGCTCAAAAACATAAATTTCAGGTGTGTTCACATAGTATTATCATAGATGTATCATCAATATTCAATCAATATTGTGCAATGTTCCCGGAACTGATTAAATCGTGGCAACCGCATCAAATTTGTATCATTATTGAGGCTCTTTGAAAAGTTCAAATGTTTGTGGGTAAGCGGTTTTCAATGCGATTATCTCCATACAAAGAGGTTTTGGTCAGATATGCGAGCTACACTAAATTATTGAGGTTTTAACATTTTCCGTTCCTAGTCAAAGTAAAATGGGACTCATGAAAAATGCAATATATACTTTCTAATATATTGAGGGTCTTAATGGCTGGAAAACCGTTTTTCCAAGAGTTTCCTTTTAAAAATACTATAAATTTTTGTTGCAAACAGTCATCCCTCAACATCCACTTCAATAGTAAACCACCCAAAAAGCAGCATCCCATTACTCTATTGAAAACCTCAAGCCTCACGATCTTGCAAGCATAATGTTTAATTCCAAAAAATAATTTTCCTGCTCTCCTCCAAAGCTTTGTACAGCACAAAATTTATTATTCGCAGCACGTTCTACGAACAGTCAGCTCTTTTTGTCGTCTGTGCTGCTTGACTTCATGATTTTTTGATTTTTTCTGAATATTTCGAGTTTTCCTAGTTTTTCTAGTTTTTCAATTTTTACATGAGTTTTTCAGTAGAAAATTGTGTGGAATTTTTTGCTCTGTTTGTGTGGAAAAAAGGAGTAAATTATGCAAGTACATGATTTATATGATGCAAAAAATCTTAAAAGAGAATTTTTAATTGTTAATGAGGATTGACGGAAAAGAATTAAGGTTATGAGAATAAATTGTTTAATTAGAATTTAAAAACGTGCTTGATCCTAACAAAATTAAACCAAAATTAGAACTGGTTAGACTTTCCTTCAATTGAATGAGTTTGGCTTAATCCATTAATATTTTTATAATTTATTAACAGAATGAACACCAAAGTGATTTTTAGGCAAATTCTTTCAATAATCTGTCCTTTAGATTCACCCCTCTGCACCTTAATATAGTCACGATTGTACTTACGAAACTTCTAAGCCATCTGATGAGCCCCAATTGTTATCTACAAATTTTTATTCGCTTTGTTTTCCCAAAGCATTTCCACAAAAACACATTTTATCAATTTTTACGATTATTGCCCGATATAATTTCTAGTCTCTTACATAGCACGTTACTTTTATACTTTTATATATTTTATGTCTTTTATGTATTTTATGTTTTTTATACGTATTTATGGAGATACCTTACGAGCGGCCATTTCTTCATTTCTCCCAACGTGCTTGCCATTCGCTCTGCTTTATCATTTTATCGTGTCATATAAATTCATTTGGCCGGGATAACAATAAATAATTATGTGCTTTATATTGTATTTTTACGGTTATCGTGAGATATCATTAGCTGGCGCAACGATAACAGGCCGATTTGGTAAGCAGAAATCGTTGCGAGGGATACAAATTTGCGAGCTGGTTAAACGTTTCCGGAATGGATTTTTGATCAACGTGAGGAAGAGACTTTGAGTAGGTTTTTGTGGGCTTTTGACTGTATAAAGTTTGGGTAAATGAGCTTTGGCTTTAGGATATGGAAGTGGCTTTGCAAATTTTCTTGTATATTAAATGAAAACGTATTGAATATATGTAGAAAATAAATTTTTAGGACTGAAAATGGTTTCAATTTATAATTATGTTAAAGGTTTTTGTTTTAATGATGATTTAAGTTAAAAGCACCGATTTGTCATTCATTTCTTAAATTATTTAGTATCTTGATTTTGAAACCTAGGTTTTCTGATTAATACAAGAAAATTTGTTCTAAAGAGGAAGTGCTCTACAAACTGTTGATACCTAACTGTTGTTGTACCTTATATTTGACTGAAAAGCAACTGTGAGCATCTCCTTAAATAGACTACAACAAAACTACTGTTACCTTGTCCTAAATACGTGCAAATCACCCTGAAAGTAACATTTTCATTATCTACCATCACTTTAAACACAGCAAAACCATGAAATCTACCCCATAACATCTAAATATAACTTTAATTACCTGCTACAAAGTGTCAGATGGATGCATGGATAAAACATTTGATTATTTCTTCAATTTACACAAATGCACATTTGAAAGTGTAAAGTGAGGTGGAAAGATAAAGGGCACCAGTTGATGTGTATTTTAATATGCAAATTTTGTATCACAATACAAAACTACACGTTACGTGTACAAACAAATGCAAAACCGAGCATAACTATACGAAACTAGAAAACTAACAACAGAACTGTTAGAAACTGTGTTACAAGAACAGCAAGTAGCACAATTTCCGCCACTCTATGTACAGCGATTTTATCATACAAACATACAAGCAACATAAATGTATAATGTGAAGTGCACATGAAAAGAGCTTCACTCCTTTTTTTCCTCATTATCATTAGCACTTTTTTTGCACAGTTTTTGCGCTACTTTTCCACGAACTTGGCAGTATGAACTAGCTACTTATTCTATTTCATTTCACTTTATTCCATTTTATTTCACTTTTATGTTACTTCATTCAACTTTTTCTACTTTTTTGTTCAATTCCAATTTTCAACCAAACACTTTATTTGCAGAATTCACTACGAAAGTTTTACTATTCAGCTCAAGTAAATTTATTTATGGTTGAACATGATAGCGCAAATATGCAGTTTGCATTTCGCGGTTTGCATTTAATCAGCTGAGGTTTTTTCATATTGTTGTTAGCTCAGTAATTTGATTGAAGTAAAGTTATTTTGAACCAACGAAATTTCTATTTGCTGTGATAATATCCCAGCAAAAATCAACATGATCTATTGTATCTGGCAACCTGCTATTCATCGCTACAAAATCTTCATTCATTTACAATTTTCCAAAATATTTATTCAGCATTTCCCCCAACTTCATATTCAAAAACCCATAACTATAGAAAATTCACTCGTTCACATGTTCAGGAAACAACTTGTGCACAATAAATGGTGATAATTGGGTAACTTTATGAATGCTTGGCATGAGTGTATAGGAAATTGATTTGTGCACAGCACTGAATAATTCATGTAAATTGAATAGAGGAGGAAAATCGTTTCAGTGAACCTGAACTTCTAACAAGCTCAATTAGCGTGAAATGTTTCTTCTGTGCTTTTTTTTTTAACGTGCCGCCTTACCATTATAAATTCCTTCGCATACGCTACCATACTTCGACCCAAGCGAGGCGAGAGAGCACCAACCGAAAAAGTTACACACAATTCTAGCCTAAAATATTAATGTGCTTAATTTCCATGTGCTTTGGCATGCTCGACGGATAAGAACCATGTGTAAGAAATAATTGGCAAGAGTTTGCACGTATTGTTCATCGTCTTTACACATAATATTATAGTTCCAGTGAAAGTCCCTATAAAGTAGCCAGTTGAACTAGATTTTAATTCATTACAAACCACATCCAACGTCCAGAAAGCGTGAATAAATTGTTACCATTAATGTCACGATTCTTATTTCACCTATTTTACCACCCAAGATACAAAAGGAGCACATCAAAACGATAAACGATTGATACTTCACCATTCTTCCTAGAGTGCTTGCTTTGCTTGCTCACATAATTTCGCGTGTATATTTGCGTACAAAAACATTAAACCCTTTTGGCAAGGCAAATGTGGAAAATGTTGGAAATTATGTTCAAGACATAAAGGAAACAAGGGAAGTATTGAATATATCGAGTGATGTAGGAAATATGTTATGTATTTTACATATTCAGTATTTTATATATTATATATATCTGCCAGCAGCACATACAATCGGTTCATGTCAAATTGCTTTGATGTAAAAGAAAGTGGTTATTGATGACGTATTTAGGGGTGGAATTTCCTTTTATGTGGTTTGAGTATATTGGTTTATTGGAATTTTATTAGATTTTATGGCAATTGACACGATAAGTTTGTTATGTTTGATAGTTTTATCGGAAAGTATAGATTTTTGGTTAGGATTATGTTGTTCAGTTTAATTAAATTTTCCTGATAATACAATTAGAAATGAGTTATGGTTGATTATGCATTGATGTTTTGCTAGAATGATTCTATTTTTGAAGCTGTTTAACATATTAACATATGAAATATAGAAAATAAAAGAAGTTTTAATTCGAATTCTGAAAAAATATATTTTTTAATTAAAAATTCCCTATTCCTCCCAACATTACCTCCACAATCAAATCACCATACATCAGCAAAATTCCAACAAATACTCCATACTGCATTAAACATTAAACATTCACAGCAGCATAATAGAGGTTATCTTTGCGGTTTCAATTTGAAAATACATCCATGAATTATTCTCAGCCTCAGTTCAAGACACATGAACAAAGATCCATTGTATGTTTCTTGGGATAATGTCTCAGCTCGTCGTGTGAAGCAGGAGCAACCACAAGTGTGAACACTGAACAATTTGAAAATTGCAACCTAACTGTATGCAATATGTAAATTCTTGTGGTTGCAAGTTAGATGCGGCAGTAGCTCGTAATTAAATTCTTTAGACGTTTTAAGTTGTTGCTATTGAGCCGGGAGGTAGCTTGTGAATAATTTAGTTGGTTTGAATGTGGAAGGGTGTTTACGGAAAGAATTTTAGATTTCAAAACTCATTACTAGATGGTTTTCATTCCATTAGGGAATCAATTGTGGATCGATACTCTCAATAGATGTGAATCACATGTAATTTGAATTTTATCTGCGTCATAAAATGTTGTTAATAAATTAAAATATCAACAATGTTAAAGAAAAATAGTAACGTAATAAACTTCCACCCACTAAAACACTTCTTCCCATCAGTTACATTGCGAAATCGTCGTTTCTGTGGATTATTATGTAAATATGTGTAAATTATATAAATGATGCAAATGATGTTAAAATAGTTAAAATGCCAACTTTCACCCTCATCGGGGGCTCTTTTTAATTTCTTCACCCATTACCGTAATAGTTGGTAATAGCGAGTAATAGCAAGTAACAGTTTTAATTGTTTTTAATGTTGTTAATGCTTTTTAATTGCTGGGAAATTAGCATAAAGACTAGTTTTGTAGTTTTGAGGCATTAATTATGGAGTTTTTTGATGAAGGGTTTCCTAGTTGTTTCATTTTATGGGTTTAGTTTTATAGTTTTGAGTGAAAAGTTGTGCGTACATTGTTGGAACTTTGTGGATAGATCTATTTGGGGAAGCAATTTAAAATTAAAAATAGTTCCAAAATTAATTTTTGTTCAAATGTTTTGTTTGGAATTTTGATGTCTTTTTTAACCATGATTAATTTTTGAAGTGAAGGATCCTTTGGATAATTTCTATAAAATTTTTGGATTTTTTTTTTGATTTTGCAAATTATAAAATTTATTATAAAAACTTTTATTTCATTTTAACTACCCTATAACTTTACAAAATGATGTAATTGTGTCTCTCCAACTTTACAAAAAACTCACTGGATTTTAAACTTCACTTTAAATGAACCAACCTTATTAAATGATTCAACAATAGTACCCATTTTCACATGCATATACCAAAAAAGCCAACATTTTCAAATGGCACTAGTCATGTAGAAATGTATGCATAATTAAATTAGTTTTTTTCCGACAAACTAACACAAAATGCTGAAAATTTTCGGAAAATTACGAATGTAGTCTGAATAGAGTGAAAATACTGGGAACACTTTGCCTGTGGAAAGGCACAAAGCTTTTAATGCTTTTTTGAGCAATTTTGTCGCCATTGGAGAAACACGAACGGGCTTTTGTCGTCGTATTATTTATTTATAAAACGATCTTTGACCTCTTCTTTTCATTTGCAGTTTCAGTTTGCCAAGTTGTTTGGAGTTTTTTTTTATTTATTTCTGTTTTTGTGACAATATTAGAACCGTGTTGGTCGAAGAAGTTTTTTTTGGGGAAGGAGATTATCTGTTGTTGATAAAAAAAAGAAAACTTTAGATGTGTTATGAAATTTTAATTAACTCACGTTTTCACCAGTTCTCTGTTATTTTGATATTTTAAACATAAAGACGTCACCTTCTAGATCTTTGAAAAGGGTTATGTCAGTAAATTGAAAGGTCATTAATTGTTCCAAATTTCAGACACCCAACCATAAGGAACAATTTGACATAATTGTATATTATTTTGACTAGGACGATGAAAGTGAACGTCAGTTTGTTTATTTTCATATTCAGTTATTTATAAGTTGAAATAAAATATATAATTTTTATCATCGAGAAAGTTTTCCGCATAAAAGGTATGAATCACAAACAAGTTTGTTTGTTGAAATAAGTACCATATAAGTAGGAAATAATTATTTTAATTTGAATGCATGCATTATTAATCATGGTAGTGATAAATAGATTTCCTTGATGAAACCAAATAATATTGTTAAAAGAATTAGGTCAGTGATTGTTCTGGGCGGGATTAAAGGTTTCTTGGAAAATGAGTTTTGGATAATAGTTTAGGCTTTATTCCTTTCAAAAACATTGATCATATTAGTGGTCACATTTGTATCCACATAAAAGGTAATTCCTTTTAACATATCTATTCAACAAATTCAGAACTTACATACCTGTTTTAAAAGCTTTCAATATAATTAAGTTATATACTTACATCATTAATTATGGATATCCCACAAAACTTTTACATCTCTTACATTTTATAGTCCTAAGTCTTGTTTCTAACTGGAATCAAATAAAACTCAATAAAACTGCACTTTCATAAATTAAACTACAAAACATAAAAAAGCTTTGAACTTTCTAAGTATTTAATTAATTCGAGTTTCAAAGCTACTGTACTAAATTATAATTAAGAGATTGCAAAAAACTTTAAAACTGAAAAAAAGCTACAAAAACTGTTTAAGTATTTTCTGCAAACTTTGCACTTTTTTAGTTTCTGCTGTTGGCATCTATTTAACACATAGAACCACATTTGTTATAAATTTAAATATCATTAAACAAATTCTTCTCAAAATAAATTTAAAAAGTTTCTAGAGCGGTAAATATTCATTAGAGGATTTGTGGGTTAAAAAGTTTAATGCAAAAAATTCTTTATATGGATTGGAAAACTTCAAAACTTCAGAGAAACTTCAAAAACTTCAAAACTTGATAAAACTTGCATGTTGATTGGATTTACAAAATTTGCATATAATTTGCATAATTTTCTAGATCCTTTTCCCTACAAACATTTCCCTTCATTTCCTCAATATTCAATCATTTGCAACAAACTTACGATTTTACAAAACATTTCATTGTTTATTAAGAATTCATGTCACAATGTCACATTCAATCCAGCAATAACTACTCAAAATGTTTCAAATGTCAGAACATAAAAATGCTTCCATAAAATTTAACAATTCCACAATTTTTACTTGAGTCTTACCCTAGATTTTTATGAAACCACGTTTCGGAGTTCGATTTTCTTGTAATGTTCACTTTATGTCATGGCTCATGCAACCAATTTTTTATGTTCAGCAGTTTTTTCAGCAACTTTCTTTTGTTGGTAGTTCAAAGTTTGAAGTTGAGGTTAAAAAATAAGTTAATTTCAATTTAATGAGTAACGATGATAGATTTTGTTTACGCCATTTGAAGATACAAAGTTGATCAAAGTAATTCCTGGTTGTATTAAATATAAACTTTAGTTGATGAGGGCAAGGTTAAAAAATTTGGAAATGGATTCTTAGACATTAATTTTAACATCTTATCATAAAACATATCAATCAAAACAACCATCAATCAAATAAGAAACTAAAATATATCATCACTCAATTAATTATGTATATGTAGATTTTCTACAGATGAGAACTCTACCATTTTGTTGAAAAACATATCAAGTAAGCACCCAAAAACCTTAATCCAAAACAGTCAACACAAACCAAATCAGATCCACCACATCTCAGTTCCCCGATGAAACTTCAGCTGATTCCATGTCACTTCTCTAGTTTCAAACAATAAATATCTAGCTAGCTAATCCCTCACCATGCTTAATTAGGTGTCATGTTCATATGTCATGTGGTCTATAACTTCGCAGTTGCAAAGCTGGAAACTTTAAAACAGACGATACTTTTGTGCATATATATTCACCATGACTCGTGAACAGTAAACAGGGAAGCAAATGTTAGCATCAAAGGGTAAAATACATACATTAATACCATAGTACTCTCCCAAGTGAAAATAATCCTGAAAAAGACTGCTAATCATACTGCTCAAACATACTTAAAAAGGTCACGAAATAACGCTGCTTTTCGGATTTTTTTACACTACTTATATACTACTTATCATATTGAAATTTCGGATGTGTCACACTGCTTTTTCAAATTTTTAGTAGAATGTTTAAGAATGTTTTGGTAGGACAATTTTGCAAAAAAGAAATTTCAAATTGCTGAAATCTTAACTTTTTAAGGTCTTATAGAAAATTTTATTTTATTTTTTGCAATTTTTAAAGGGAAATGTTGATATTATTGTTACGGCGTCAGCGATGCTCTTCTTGTTGATTTGGGCCGGACTCAGGATTCGAACTCGATCTTCTCGCGCGAGTAATTTGCTTGCTACCACAAAGCTGTTGGGGATTCTTATGAGAGCACTGCTTAAAACTTATATAAGCCAAAGTGCCTTTTTTGAACCAATTTGGTATTTTAATACTGAATTCTAGTTTTATTTAGCTATCAGTGATGAAGAATAGATTAAATATCCAAATTAATTGATTAAAAATATGTTTACCTTCAATTATGCTTTTATATGGAAAATTGAAAATTCAAATCATAAGGTGTTGAAGTTTTTTTCTAATTGTGTAAATTAAGCATATTTTAATTTGAAAACAATTTAATTAATTTTAGAATTTGCAAGTCTCATTGGTCATTTTGCGCTTTTTTGGGGAGTTTATATAGAATAAATTTAACCTGATTCGTAAAATGAACCAACCAATTGCAAAGTTGTTATACAAACTGTTTGTATATAATTGCACCCAAAACTGTTGCAATAAAAACTTTTTATCATTTTTAATCTGCATTAACGCATTTAATACGAGCAGTTTTAATAAATCAAAATACATGCAAGTTTTTTAAATTTTTGGATTTATGAGGAGAAAACTTTGCTTTTCGAATTTGGATGTCCTACTTATTAAAGAATGATATTTAAAAAACAAATTTCTATCAAAACAAAAAAACTCGGAAAATCACTTTAAAATGACTAAAAAATGGTTTTTGACTAAAAAAAGATTTTTGGATGGTGAGTCATTGACACCCTGTGATAGAGTAGGGTTTGAGTGGTAAGACCTGGATTTTTCAATCAGAGTGATGTTATTTAAGAGAAATACGAGGAACAATTAACAATATTCAGGTAAGGCACTCTAATATGTTATTTAGATTTTGATTATACATATTGTCGATCTGATTAAAATGTTATTGCTTGATTCTAATCCTTATTAATAAAATTTCTGGTGCAGTAGATTTCCCGGTTATTTTTTCTCATTCCCGGGAAATCAGCCTGAAATTTTGACTTTGTGACTCTATTACCGGGAAACTACAAATGATAAAAATTATTGTGATACCATTTTCGAACCGCTATTTAATACTCTTTAAGATAGTGCAGCAAAAAATAGAAAAATATACTGTTTTTTTAGCTGTAGCATCAACTAACCGAAAAAAGTCCGATTTCCCGTTTCAGAAACCCTATTTTCGCATGAACAAAATTTTTAAAAACTTCTAGGTGTACAAATGGTTTTGTACGAAAAAAATGATCATATGTACTGGAGCTACTAGATGGTGATCAAAACAAAAGAAATATGAGCATTTTGATCAGGATTTACAAATCTTGAAGTCTTGAGAAAGCGATTTGTAATGATAAATAAAATTTTTACAATAATTTTAATTAACGATTTACTAAAAACTAATTTTCTTCCCATTTTCCCCATTTACCGCGCTATTTTAACAAAAATACCGAATCAAAATATTGCAAATATTAAAATTATTCATATTCAAAATTATTTTTGATTTTCAATCCGTTTATCCATTATGCCGCGTCAAATCTACAACTTGCTGAATTTATGATGATCAAATTGTAAATTTATTTAAAAATAATTTTGGGCGAAACATACTTGAACATTCAAAAAATAATTTGAAATTCTTGCATGAATTGTTAAATAAGACAATTTCAGGTTATTTCATAAATTTTTTTGTATGTTTTAATTCTGTTTTATTCTTGTAAACATTTGTAATTGCTGTATATTATACTGAAAATTCATATGTTTAGCAGTATTTTCTAGTATATTCCAGTATGTTCAGTGTGTTTTCATGGAAATAACACATGGCATATTTTCACTTAGGCTAGCATGTAGTATTTTGAAGGACTTGATGGACTTGAAACTCTGTTACTGCATTTTATGTTAATCAGAGACTTTATGATTTTGAAATCTGTTTGACGGTGAAGTTGATGTTACATTTTTTATCATATTTTACTAGTGTTATATGTTAAATTTATAGGTGCACTCACTCTATCGCTTTGAAATAATACAGAATATAGTTTTTTAATCTTCTCTCTAAGCACTTTGTAGCTTTGAACTTTTTGAATCTAGATTAAAAAGAGATTTTTAAACTTTTTGTGAAGTGAAGTAGAAACGAAAAGTTTTTGTTTTAAAAAGTTTGACAAATTTCTTTTAATTATTTCCATGAAATATTTTTCTGAAGAGTGTTTCTGAGCTTTACATTTATTAATCACCATGAAAGCTTTTTGATTTTAAAGAATTTTTTTAATTTTTAATGATGCTTAATGATACATTAACACAGAAGTCCTGATAAAAATCTTCATTTTCATTTTTTAATTCAAATTTTTAAAAATCCAATTTTTCCCTAAAAAATTCATCTCAACACATAATAGCACAAATTCCCGAAAAATGCTTCAAGTGGATTTGCATCTATTAAAAATGAATATTATTTGCCAATTGCTCTGAAAATTTCAGAGTAGTAATCGTCTCATTTATTCAACAAATCTTTTCATTTCGTAAATTTCGTGAGCATTTCGTGCATAAATTCATAAATAAAACACAAAAATAATTTTTGTTCGAGTGAATTCACGTAAATTTAAGCAAACTTGAGCAAATTGGACCCAACAGAATAAAACAAAAACAAAAAAAATGCTCTTAATATTACATCAGTACAAGGAACTCGAAGCTGCCTCGAAGCTGCTCGAAGATTGGTGGAAGGATCTTGAGAAAATATAAGAAATTACAAATTGAATGTTTTTCGTGCTTTCTTGTTGTTTTTTGGGGTTGCCGGATGGGTTTCTTGTTTTTCTTAAATTCTTTCTTATATTTTTAAGCGAATGGACTTTTGTATTATTTTTCATGCTTTTGCGTATTTGTTGTTTGTATTCTCGTAATTTTCTTTATTTGGCAAAAGCTAATTTATGAGAACGTTTACATTTTTTGTTACAAGCTTTACATGTACTTTTCAGGCAGGAAGGAGTTTTAATGGAAAGACGCTATTTATTATGGATGGAGTTAATTTATAATTTATTGCGTAATCTGGAGATTTACTGGTATTGAATATTTTAGCAGATGATTTTTATGCTTTTTCATGGTTTTTCAGCTTTTTTCGCTATTTCGAGTTTTTCAAAAAAAATTTCAAGAAATAATTTATTTGGCAGAATTAAGTGGTTCCTGAAAATTTCTCTGATAAATAATTCATTTGAAAAGTTCGGAATTTAAAGAATAATTCATGCAAGTGGAAAATGTTAAATTTGATGGGAAGATTATATTTTTGAATTCATTTTTGCTTGGTAAATTTTTTTGAAAATATGTATGAGCTCACTTATTTTACTTTTAAACAAAATAATGCAATCACTTCAAATATGAAAACTTTAATAAAGAATAATTTCCTGAAGACAAACATTACTTTGCATAAAAACACAATGAAAATTTACAAAAATGTTCAAAATACATTCAAAAATCTTTCAACTGTCACAATATCATAAAAACTGCATAAAACTGTGCCATGAGCCAAAAGCACGAGCAACTTTGCCAAACCATAAATCATTATCGGAAACTTTTTAAACCGAAAATAATTTGATACCGCCATAATAAAAATAAAAAGTTTATATTGAACTTTATGCAAAATTTACAAACTTATAAATAAAATACTATAAAATACTCCGTAAAGCATAAAAAACTATGAGAAGCGATAAAACTAAATAACGAACTTAATTTAATAACTTAATAAAAAATGAAACGCAAATTTAACACCAAAGACTTCACCATAATTTTGTCTTGCATAATAAAGGGAGAAGTAAAATTTGCCTCACTTTAACGATGTTATTGAGTTTGGCTCCCATTCTGGATGAGTTGACGAGTTATGAAGAGCCGCAGAAACTTATTCTGGATATAGTGGATTCCTTTATTATTTATTTTTTCTGATGGCAGTGACTTTTTCATTATCCAACACGTTTACGAGCTATGGAGATTTTTATTACGCTCAGCCACAACGTTGAAAGTTCACTTTATGATTTTATGAATTTGATGTATTTTACGATATTTTATGACAATTTGTTGGAGTGAGCAAAAAATGAAAGAAATCTTGAATGCTTTTGTTAAATTTATTGAAAAGTTTTCTACTTCATTGTCAAAAATTGTGCAAAGAGTCTGGATGGGATTTTGTTGACTGTAAATACTTGGTAAATTCAAATTTTTCTTAAAATTTTCACGATTTTTCTTTGTACAATTTATATTTGAGGAATGTTTGTGAGTTATTTGAAATATATAAATAAATCTAAAAAATCATGAATAAATAAATACGTTTGGTTAAAATGGTTGAAAATTGGAGCTTCCACGAGTTTAAGCTTTCTAGCTTTTTGTGATGACAAAGTCAGACGAAGTATTGAAGTTTTCAAGATTTGGATTCTCTAGGGAGAAAATGTCTGGAATATATGTTGAAAAATACAAGTTCAAGTTTTTTTCTATGAATAACTTTTCTTTTCAATTGTATTTGAGATGATTTTCTTGCAAATTTTTCTAGAGCAGGTCCCCATTGTGTTTTATTTGATTACTTAAAAAAAAGAGAATAATCTGTGGAATCATGAAGGAACAAGAAAATGTTTTAGAATCTATGATCGTTGAAACTAAAAGAATTTGATTTAAATGAAAAATCCTGAAATTTATTGACATTTGAAGAAAATTTCTTATTTGTAAACTATTTTTGCAGCATTAAAACATCCAAAATTCTTCCTCCAATACCCAGTTTCTATATAAGAGCCCATTTCTTTATTAAAAAGATCACGTATTCGCATCGATTTCTCATTACAGCTGAATATTCTCCAACCATTGCATCTCTGAAGACCTCTTGAAAAGCTTGCTCTTAATCAACAAAACGTGGTGGAAATACATCCATCTATGAGGCATACATAAGTAAGTAGAATAAGTGAAAAACTAAAAGAAAAACTTGAACAATTCTTCCTCTCCACTAACCTGAAATTCAGCTGAAACTCTTCTGATGTGAAATTGAAGCAATCTCGTAGCTTGAAGCAAACAAGAGCAGTGAAGTAAAGTATTGATTTATTCCATTTCCTTTGCTGATTTATACAATTCGCTTCCTTCGCCTATTCAGCAAGCAAACAATTATTTTGTGCACATACTTGAGTTGCGAAAGAGCGCTGCTCTAGCCGGGCGTCCATAAATTGTATAATTGAATGGCTTTCTGAAACATAAAACTCGGGCAAGATAAAATTAACTCAAGATGCTAAAGATGTTTAAGATGTGAGGATGTGCAGACATTAGCCCCAAAGAGGAGATAAATTGGTAAGGCATTTGGACAGTTGGTAAATAAAAATAAATAAGCGCTATTAATTCGCTCAAGCAATAATTAGCCGACTCCATAAATATCTTGAACTGCGATAAATTATGAATTTATTGGAATTTATGGAACAGTGAGTTAATTGATACTTTCATTAGTTGGCCTTTTGTTTATTGGAATTGCAAAACTTTTGCCCGTTAAAACTTGATGAACTTTATGTTTGGAATTATTCTGTTATTCATGAAATATATTTTTTCCTTTCAATTGAACTAACTCTTGTATATAAAGTCAATAGTAATTATTATAATGATCATCAAATATGTTGCTTATTTCCAGGAATATTCCTGGTATTGATTTCGTGAAATCAACTTGTGAAATCCAAGAAGAATGTTATTTATACACGTATCAAAATTAGCAAAATACGAATAGTCTCAAGAACTGCCTGCTATAGAAGATAATATTAATATGTTAGGTATCTTATTTTTTGTCATTATATTTCATATCTTGAGAAGTTTCATCAAAATGCAAAAATATATTGAAAAACATCCAGTTATGGCATCTCTGCTATGTTTCTGTTTTGTTGCTATATTGATTGCATGATATTTCCAATGTTGCTAATAATGTATCGAATCATATGATATTATACAAAATTAATGTATCATAACTTATGGAAAGTTGCTTTACTCTCATTTCGCTTTCTCATTTTCTCATTCTGTGATTGTGCATTCAATTCCATAAATAGCACGAATAAGTATCGATAAATCGGAATCGTATTATTCAGACATTATATTCTTGGGATATTTTCTATCAATGTATGGAATATTGTTAAATAACTTTTACGATATCTTGAATGCTTTGTGTATAAGATGAATTTTCCTTTATTAAATTTAATGGGATTTAATGACGCCTTGAGACTAGAATGTGTAATGTGTATGGGAAATGTTCCAAGATATCAGGAGGAGAATGAAGCTTATTATAATAATGAAGAATTGCAGGCAATCTATTTAGATTCCCTTAATGTATTGTTTTAGCATCTGTTGAGCTCTAATGCATTTGTTTTGAATTGATTGAGAATTTTTCAAAAATGATGGAAACATTTTTTGGTTAGGAATAATAATATATTTATTTGATGGAATGAATATGTTAGTATCAGATAACTAGCAATGAATAGAAATTGACAAAGTTCTCAAAACATTCAGTTGCAAGTATTAACTCAACAAGCTCTGCAAACAAATTAACGTATCAAAGGAAAGTCAACGAAACAGAAAATTCTCGTACCAACTCATTAAACTCATTAAAAATAATTACAGAACCGCAAAACTAAACATACTGTGTGTTATATTTGTGAAAGCTTCTCTTAACTAAAATCTCTTTCATGGATATTTTCTTAAACATCATTAAATTATAAAGCTGTGAATAAATTTTCTCAGGAATGATGCACTTATAATTAAAATCCTACAAGCAATTAATGTAAGCATAATTATATGAACTACAAATAAGCTCTCGCATCCTTATCATTAAAATCAACATTATCAAAATTCAGAGCTCGCAGCAAAGCACTCAAAAAAGATTCAAACACTCAAAAGCATGCAGAATGCTTGGCACATTATCTCATCTTACTGCTGAACAACTGTCTAATAAATGAGAATGGCTCAGAAGAAGATTTCCATAACAATTAAACAAGTTTACGAGGAAAACAAGGAAAGCGTTTAGTGGATTGCTTGTGGAAATAAGGAAGTGATGTTTTTAATACTGGTAGATTGAGGAGCACTCAAAATAATATGTGTGTGTTTTTGGGTGGAATTTTATCCTTACAATTATCCTTAAAACTAAAATAAAAAAATTGCTGAATAACCTTTATTGTAAAGCACTGGATATAACCTGAGCTGGAACACAAATCTGAATTCTAAGAACATTAGAAATTGCAGTTGAAGTAGTTCACAAAATTGAAATAAATAAATCCTAGGCATTCCATGAATAGTTAACAACATTATGAGAACAAATGATTTATTTTCCTGGAAAATAATAAAGCGTATTGCTCAAGGAAATATGATGCCAGTTTTACTAAGAAGTAAACAAAGCCACAAAAAGTCTCTTGCATGCACTCAACAGCACCAACAATGATTCAAAAGAAGTTATACATACCCAACCACCGATTACACGTGCTCATTCGCCATATTATGTGTAATATTATAATTCTGTACAACTCACTGTAAAATGTTTCGGTAACTTTTAGAACTTTGCGAATATGAATTTCCATTCTTGTATTATAGCGAACAAGCAAATAAAGTTTTATGTTACTCAATGTTGCTGTGTGCTTACAATATATTTGCAAAAAAACGTTACGTGACTGCAGAAACTTTGCAGAAATAATGGATTATTAAAAAGCAGGAATATACATTTATTGTGCTTACTGTTGAAATAATAGTTTGAAAGCACAGATTGTTCGATTATTCCATTTCCATGTGCTTTTAGAAGGAAAGTGTTTGAGAACAAGTTCATGAGGATAAAAAAATGGGAGAAAATGGAAAAACACATTTCATTTTTATAAAATATTTTTTATTTGAGAACGAGATACTTGACAGTATTTAACAATGGAGTTTTCCATTGATTTATTTTAGTTTAGTTTGCTTCTACTATGATGAATCGCATTATGTATTGTTATTATTCCTCATTCTAGTTGAAATTTATGAATTAATAGTTGACACATTATCTCAACAAGACTTCATCAATTAGATGTTCTACAATTTTTTAAAATCTTCATTGACTGTCAAAAATTACCCAATGATAAGCATTCAATCAAAATTGGGCGCAGCTTAACCATAAAAACAAAATTCATGTCTTCTCTATAAAAGTTTAATTAAATTCAACAATAATCTTAAAATCCCCATTCTCTAATAAAAGTTGCTCATTCTCCTGAATGAAAATCCAAATAAAAATTTTTTGATTTGCTGATGTCGAAACATTGACATCTTTTTGGAGACAAAATTCCAGTCACATTCCACCATAAAGTACTTTAAATGTCGCAGCAATGTAGCATGTACTGAATTGTTGAATTGTTGTGAATGTAGTCATGTTTGTCATGTTGATGCCGAAATGCTTCAAAAAAGTTTATATTCGTAAATTTTCGAATAAATTCTCAGTAAATTGGTGTATATGGAAAAGAATAAAAGCTTGCAAAAACAGCAGAAACTCGGAAATTATACTCTTGCATTTTATTTTGACATTTTTACAGATAATTCTGGAAAGGACATAATGTAACTTGTTTTATTTTTGGGACGAGCTTCACGAGCATCACAAGCTTTTTTGTATTTGTTGTTCAGGGAATTTATCAAGGTACAATTTCGTTTGTTGGATGTCTTGAGGCAACATCTTGGAATACTTTCTTCGGATCTTTCTCAAGATATGGCTGTCTTAAACATTTTTTTTTCTTTTTAAAAATGCTGAATGCTCATACTTGAAAGGAACTTGAGGGTTTTATTCCTTCTATGTGTGTAAGGTTTACGAGGATTTTAACATTTTACTGGCATTTAACTGTTTTTTTGAATAGAACGAAAAAGTTTTGAGATTTATGTAAAATATACTGTTTGACTTGGCAAAACGCATTTTCGGTGAACTAATAAATAAAATAAACTCAAAAGCTTCATCTTAAAAAAAAATTTCTGGCTAAAAAACACACACTTAACAACAAAAACTTAATCAAAAACGATGAATTGAATACAAATGTGTGAAAAACACTTCTCTGCCACTTATCTTAATGAAATTCGGAAATCTATTCAATTTATTTGTTTCAATAGTTTTTCCGTCCAAACCCCGTAAAAAAATCTTTTGAATTTTCTGGTATTTTCTGGGAAACCGGATAAAGTTCATTTATTCTGTTCTTTGTATACAGTTCATTCAATTTCTCAGTTCTCAATTTCACACAAAGCATTGTTTGGCTTCGTTTTAATTCAGCAATTTTCCGTTAGTCGTGAAGGATATTGGTCAATCCTAACAATTTAAGTACTTAGAGCTGTTTTCAAACAATTTTAATCCTAGGGTGTTGCATATGCTTCAATTTTGTAGACTGAAGGCTGGAATGTGTTTAGCCAGTGAAATATCATTCTAGATCATTGTAAATTCTGCAAAAAAGTTAATTTATTCCACCCACAAGCACTCGTCAACGTGATGATCCAGCTTAAAGTGTTAAATTTACAGTTGAGTAATAAAGCATTAAGTAGGGCATTTATCGTAATTTCAGGCCAATTTCAAATATTGCAGTAATTTAATGTTAAAGAGAATCGATGTGAACCTAAAGCACAACAGCCTTTTCGGCTTTCTGACTACTTGGTCGTTTCCTTTCTGGAAATTGTGGTCATCTTTTGAGGTATTTGTGTCAGGTAATGTCAATGGTTACTTGGGTTGAAAAGTTTGCAAATAATGTTGGGGATTACTGGGGCATTAAAAAAATATTTTTAATGTTATCACATAATAAAATTTAATGTTAAACCTTGTAAATAAATGTTTGTGAGATTCTTTTCTTATTCCAGAATGAAATAAAAAAAAAATCTGAATTAATATTAAATAAAAAAATTGTTAACGACCAATAATAATCATAGTTATGATACTTCTTTGCTAGATTACACCTTCAACATAATCTCCCCTAGTTTCCTTCATATCGTTAATATCTATCTTAAACAACGATCAAATGCAAAACTTCTGATTCACCCTCAAGTACCCTAAACTTTTCCTCAATTAATTTAAAGCTGCCGCAAACTTCATCTTTCGCAAACCACAAACTTTCCCAGAAAGTATTCCAAGCTGATAACTGCAAATCTATTAATTTATTTATCTATTTCCCCACAGTTTTTATCGGTGCTCTAAATAACATCTGCTTACAAGTGGCTCTCCTTATTTATTGCCCAGCCAGCCACACCAACAATACACACAGTATGAGGCATATAAGAAAAAAAAAACTTTTTCCTAAGCATTCCACAGCATTTCTAAACATTCTCTAAGCATACAGAATAAAGTACACTTTTTAAATAACAACTAATACAGATTAGCAATATAGCCAGTATTACGTATTACACTGCTAAGCTTGGAATTATGAGTAAGGTTGCTCCGTTGCTTGCTGCTCCCTAAACATTTTTATCGGCACTGAGAGTGCAGGCCGACGAAAAGTTGGAAGCTTCCACAAACTTTTGTTATATCCTCCAGTAAGTATTTTTGTTGTTGCTACAATGTAGCGATGAGCTTTGAAACCGAAAACTTTTGTCGATACTTTTTTGCTGGTAAGTAAATGGTTTGTTGTTGATAAGGGAAAAGAAAAGAAAAGTCTTCGAGGGATGGAAAAACTTAAGAAAGCTTTCTGTGTTTCAATCATCTTTAAAATTTGGATGGCCTGCAAAGATTTTTTTGTTTTGAAATTCGCGAATTGTTGATTTAAGCGAGATTTTAAAAATATTTTTATGTTTGGAACCCTCTCAAAAATTCTAGCCAAATTTTGAAGGTTCTTTCAACGAATCTCTTTGCATTTTTCTGATTTTGGGGGCGAAAGCTCAATTGATAAAGATTGATGTAAACTAGATAATAACTAATAGCGCACACATTTTGTTCATCAATGAAAGAATAAAAAAGTCCAGAATAAATGTTTCATACATGTTAAAGTGTACCCTTCCTATTGTCATTGAAAGCTAATCATGACGAAGGTTGTATCTAAATCAAACTGTATTTTGGGCATTCCGGCCATTTCAGCAATTCAGTGAGAGATTTGCTTTGAATGTAGGAGTAGTTGATAGAGCTTTGAAGATTTTTTATGGAAGATATTTGATATCTGATTTACCGGGCGATTTACCTGAGAGGATGGAAGGAAGTAAGAAAATGGAAGCTTTATCTGATACAAAGGATTTTTGTTTTCTTTATGAGTTTTTGAAGAAGAGAAATATAATAGGATATATTTAATAAAGAAGATGCTTTGTGCAGAATCCTTTTAAATTTTAAAATTCTAATTTTACTTTATGTTTTGAGTTTTCTGAAAGAATAAATCCAAAGTACACTTGCATTTTTATTTTTTCTACTTATGAAAAAATACTTTTGTGATAAATGCACTGAATTCATGAATTGTAAGATAGTTGCATTTAATCCATGTAAATTTGTATATTAACGGATCCCTTATTATATAGGATCATATTACAAAGTACAATAAAATTTGAATCAATAGGGTTTTTCTCAAAAACTTAGAGAATGTAATGTTAAAATAAAATTTCTTTTTAAAATCTCCTGTTATATTAATCCTTGACAAACAAAAAAATTATGTAGCAACGAAAATGAAGAGCGAGGGCATAAAATCTTCACTCTACATTAAACGACAATTACTCATGCCTCGTTGCAGACAGTTACAATTAATCATACATTTCCATAACCTAGCGAAGCATCATGTTCATGACAATACAATAAAGCAATATGAAATGCTTTTTGAAGAAATAATGTTGAAGTCAGATTTATTTGTTCGTAATGACGTTTATTGAAGTTTTTGTTGAATTTGTAATTTATCATCAGCGAAAAATTTTATTTACTTGAGTTGTTTTTCTAATGACAAAAGTCATTACGAACAATCAAAACATATTTTCCATTCAAATCTTCAACTTTTTTAATTAACGACAGCATGTTCCATGTTTTCTAAAATGATTCCAACATTAAAACATAATCTCTTTCCTGCAAGAAAACACATCCCATAAAAACTTTAAACACCTCTCAAAATATTTGAAACTCGCTCTAAAGTAAAATTGCTGCCATAAAATAAAACACGTCAACGGTGCTTAACAGAGTATTAACTTCCAATTAAGCCCTACTCACCATTTGTTGGAACTTTTCAAGTGCCTTGCCAAGATGCCTGGCAAACTCCTTATAAACTGCCAACCTGCTAAATTGCCTAAGCCCGATAAAGCATTTTTCTCTTATTAATATTTATTTCGCAATAAAAGTATATTTTAATCAAGATTATTACGTTTATTCATTTCGACAAGATTATCGTCTATTACATTTTTGCTGCTATAGCTAGTATTGTAGCTAAAATGTAGAAAAATACATAAAAGACCCGCCATAAATCCAGCAATGGGTTTATTATGCTATAAAATTGATAAAAGCGAAAATATGTATTTATGCTTTTGTTGTTATTTATAACAATCTTGCAGCAAATCTCCCCAAATATTTGGCAGAAAATCATGAAATATTGTCATAACATGTTTTTCCAGAACTTATTGGGTGTGTGTTAATGGGTGAAGATTAATTGTGCTTGAAATATTACTGTTTTGACACGGGTCTTGAGTGTAAGCTTTTTTAAATCTTTTTGTTAGCATTTTATGAAATAAAAATTTTGAAATTCCACTCACAAAAACCTCTAAAGTGATTGTGTAAAGTTTTGAATAAAATCATCAAATTTCTTTTTGAGGAAGGTGCCAGAGGTGAAAAGTTACTAAGGCAACATTAAATTTGAATAAATACTGCCAAGAACTTTTCAATCTTCATTTTAAATCATTGAATCCTTTTGAACGAGCTGATGTTTTTCAAGTTTTTTGAGATACTTAAGCTCAATTGTATGAAATATAAGAAATATGGAAAATATTCAACGTACATCAAATATATGGATGAATTCAAATAAACATACATTCAAAGTGTTCAAAGTATCCAATCTCTACGATTTGAATGAATCCTTAAAATTTTTGACTTTCACTCTGTTGAATTTTTCATAAGCAGCATTTTTTGAACATGTTATCAATTTTCTATGGAAAAATATGGAGGCCAAAGCTTTTAGCAGTTTGGGACATAAAAAGCTTGCTAGGGGAGCTACATTTGGGAATATCTAGGATTTCTTATCTTATGGGGGAGTATGTGAAAGATTTTTGATTAAAAAATAGATCCAAATCCAAAATAATATTCTGTGTCTTGAACAAGAGCTGGTAAAAGTTAACTGAAAAATTGTCTGCAATAGAAATTAAAAAAAAAATAATTTGAAGGTTATTCATGTATCAGACCATTGTATAATAAAGGATGCCCCAGTGATTGCCCGAATCATTCTCAATAAAAATTTTGAAGTTGTTATTAAAGCATCAACAGAATGAAAATAGCAAAATCTCAACAGACAATAAGCTATTATTAGAGTATCTACTCCTTTCGATATACCCCTCCGTATATTCTAAAAATGATTTTGTAGATTCACATTTCTCATGTAAGGATTGCTCTTTGTATGCTCTATTTAGAGTCGTTGAAATTGCTTGATCCCAACAAATGTAGAAAATCTGGAAACTGCTGAAATGTTGACAAATAGGCTGCAAAACATAGATATCTCTTTTTTATTAAATGTTTTGAAATGTGACAAACTGTTTGACAAATTGGTTTCATTCGCATGATTTACATGTTAAAGGAAATTTTGATGGCAAAATTTTGTTATGATTTTTTGAGGGACTTTTTGCAGAAAATTGAATTCTTATTTCTTATGAATTTAGATATGATGAATTTTGGCATTGATAGACTTTTTAGATTTGAACTAGAAGTGATTCATGTTATTGAATCTCTTTTGAATACATTTTGAAATGAAATTGATTATATTTATGTAAGATCAATCTGATTGGTGATTTATGATTGACGAGGGAACCTTTTAGAAATTTCTTTGAAGTATCCATACAATTGATATAGGTTATATGTTTACGGGTTCAAACTTCAACAAAGTCACAAATGCAATCTAAACTTCCTTGTTTATCGTAAAACAACTGATTGAAAAAGCTTAATTTTTAGTATGGAAAATACCGTTATTTTCTGAAATTTTTTAAAATAAATAAAAAAACTGATAAGACAAGATATTTCAGTACAACAATCTCAATTTAGTCTCAGATAAATCTTCATTTGTGAATGTCGTCTAGTTATTATACACGTTTTTAAAATCATTAGTTTTGAATTACCAACAAATTTTATCGACATACATGGAAGGAGAAGAACGAATACATGAAACCAATATAGATAATATCAGCGCATCATTACAACGTTTTGAAGCAGCAGATTACATGTTGTTTGCTGTTATGTTGGCTATCTGCTCTGGTATTGGTGTTTATTTTGGATTCAAAGATCATCAAAAGTCAAGGAAGACTGAAATCAGAAAGTGTCGTGGTTTAGCAAAAGATATGAGAATATTTCCAGTTGCTATGTCATTGGTGGCAACATTCATATCCAGTATCACATTGCTCGGTTTCTCAACAGAAGTATACTTGTATGGCACTCAGCAATCCTATATAATATTCGCCATTTGGACCATGGCAATTATAATACACTATGTCATCATACCTGTATTCCATGACTTGCAAATCACATCTACTTATGAGGTAGACTTCTTTTATTTACTGTACAATTTTGTGTATTTTGTGTATTAAATTAATTTTGTATATTTGCTCTGCGGGGTAAATTCCTTGATACGGAATAAGCAAGCAAAAGTGTGTGAGAAAGCTAGGGAAATGTTTTGTACATTTTATGATCACATTTATTAAAAATATTTCAATAAGAAAATACAAACAACATTTTTTAATGACATTTTTGGTTAAATTTTGAAGTTTTTTGTAAATTCTCTATTCGAATCCATACAAAACAAGTTAAGATTTTTTTTGAAGCTCGTAGTACTTTATTTATAAAAAGAATTCCCCAAACATTCAACGTGCTCAAAAATAATGTGTGTTATCAAAACCAGCGATTAAAAAAAATTCCATTCAAACAGATTAAAAATAATACAATTTTGAACTTCAATATTCTTTATTACCAATTAATCTTTGAAATGGGCATATTTTTTCAATCAATTATTTTCCACAGGAGCTGGTGATGCAGCTGCGAATTTTTCAAACATCTTGAGAAGATGGTCTAGTTTCTCTGCCATTTTTCTAAAATTTTCCTCAAGCTTCACAATTCTTTCTTCAGTTTTGTCATTTTTTAATAATCCTTTCGTTTGCTCAAGTTTTTCAAATATAGCACTAAATATTTCATTTTTCTCCTCAGTTTTCGTTTGTCTCAAGTGGATTTGATGAACCATGTAATTGAGACCACATTTAGTAGTTACTTCTAAAGCTGTCTCTAGTTTTGTTAAACTTCCTTTCAATTCATTAAAATTTTCCTGAATGCAAAGATTTGTATCCAAGTAAAGATTATTCAAAGCGATCATAGGCCGGAATAGTTCAAATGAAATTGATTTTAGCTTATTTATTCTCAGATCAATAGTTTTCACTTTAGTTAAACCTAGAAATGCTTGATGATGAATTTCTTGTAAGCCATTTGAATAAAAGTGAAAAGCATCTAAATTTGGCGCGTGGATGAAAGATTGTGCTGGTAGCTTAGAAACACGGTTGGAATTGCAATTGAAATATTTGAGATTAGTTGCGTTCAAAAAGAAGTCTGGTTCAATCCGATTTAGTTTCGTTGCATAAACTTGTAAGTAATCAAACTTTGGGAAGGTCAATTGAAAAATCCCGTTTGGAATGAAGTTCAGAGTGCAAGAAGATGAGAAAATAACATATTGTATCTCGTTAGCGGCTGTAATGTTGTGTTTGTAGCTTAAAGTGTAGAGTGCATATTCATCATCAAGATTTAGGGCATCAAATTTGCAAGTATTTTCACTATACACACATTCCAAGTCCAAAATACATCCTGTAAACAAACCATCTTTTTAGTGAAACAAACAAGATCTATGATTTTAAGCAAATTACCGTTATTCGATGTATCATGACTCGAAGGCACATTTGGAACATCTAGATAGTCAACATGGCTCATCATTAAACCATGAAGTTCAACAATATTTTTCTCCAATGAAACTGTAACCAACTTCTTCTTCTTTTGTAGATTTGCTTGAATAATAAGTATTTTTAACTAAATTTTTTAGTAAAAAGGACACACTTCACTTACCTCCACTCAAAATCTCCTTCAGTTCATAACAACGCATCAAAAATGTTTCACCTTGTGCCACTTTAACAATCAAAAAGTCAAAAAACTGCATAATTGCTTGTGTCCTCGTGATCTTAGTTCCACAAAGTCCGTTAGGAAGAATTTTAGTCATTAAAGGAAAAACAAGCTCAATTTTCAACTGTTTTGCCAGAATAGCGATTTTTTGCTGAGGTTGTCTAATTTTTAAAACAGTCATTGTATCGTCAATTTTTTCTTCCAGCTCTTCAGTTTCATTCTGATACACATTTAAGTTATCTGCAAGATCACTAATAAAATTATCCATTTCTAAGATTCTGTCAAAAATTTCGAAAAGCGTTGCGTCAAATGGAACATCAGTTTTAGCAGATTTAAGAGAAATTAATTTTATGGAGTTCAAGAGAACAGTTGATTGCTTTCTGATTTGAGTTGTAACCTAAAGTTTGATATATTAAGTTACAATCCTAGCTTATTAAATATAGAAAATCATGTACCTTAGTTTCGTTTACAAACATGTTCTGGTGTTTCATAAATTTCTCGATATTCAGAGTTTGTACCATATCATCCATAAAAATGTGTTTAATCATTTTACTGCTCTCATTTGCTGCTTGAACACTCGCATTCGCGTCAACTAGCTTATCAAAAACACTTTTAGTCAAAAATTTTGACGCCACATTTACCGCAACATCAACTTTTAAATAAAAACAATGATAAGAATTTTTAAACATATTATAAATACCAATCGACTTACTTTTTGCTTCTGCTGAATAGAAATGCTTCACTGATTCTTTCAAAGTGTCGGATTTTATAAGATGAATTTGCACAAAAATTAACAAAAAGATCTGTAATATTTTTTCTACTTTTGATCCCATTTTAAAATTATTGTTCGGAGAACTGTATCTTTTCACTGCGAATTTAAGACTGCCAACTTGAAAATACTTCTGAGGCTTTTATAATACTTTTTAAAATATAAACTTTATTAATATTCTTATCATTTTATTTTCCATGGGGAATTATCCCATTTAGAGGTCGAATTACATCATTTTAGCGATAAAATTGTAAAATTATTTTTAAATAATGAATTAATTATAATAATATTAATAAAAAATATTTCTCATTCATGATTTATTTATATAAATCTCCGTATCGACAGATTGAGGATAATAACAATACATCCTTTGATGCCAAAGGGGTATGTAACCGGTGGGTATAACCCAAAAGGATACTCGTTTTGTTCTGAGCATTACTTTTTTTCATACCCTACTGTTTTTCTACTATTTTAGTTTACTAAAGTCATACTAAAACTGAACTAGAAATTTTATTTGCTAAATATATACTCCAAAAGTATACTTTTTCGAAACTAAAATTGTAAAAATAAAATGAAACTATTTTTAATTTACATATTTTATAGTTTTGACGTAGATCGCACAATTTGGGATTCTTTTTGGACCGTGGTTGTTGGAGGCACTATTCACTGGATTAACTGGAATGGTCTCAACCAAATTATGACTCAAAGGTATTTGTCGCTAAAGACCGTACAAAATGCACGCAAAGCATTGTTCATGTACGCAGTTGGACTTTTTTTCATGATATCTCTGTGCTACTACAACGAACTACTAACCTATCACGATTGTGACCTTCTAACAACGAAGTTAGCTAAAGCCAAAGATCAGATGCTGCCTTTATTGGTTATGAACATTCTGAAAGATTTGCCTGGTTTTCTTAATTCAATGGCTGCAGTTGTTCTGGAAGATTTTTGCAATGCTTTTTCAAAGAAACCTTTGACTTGAACAACAAACCAATTTGTGATGCGAGGAACCGTTTTTGTATTTGGTGCTCTTTCTGTAGCATTAGTTTATGTTGTATAAAAATTGGGAAGTGTTCTTCAACTTAGAATGAGCTTTAAAGCTGCTACGTAAGGCTCACTAATGGGAGTGTATATTTGTGGGTTTTTGATTCCATGGATTGATTCCAAGGTATTAAAGTAAATAAATTTAATTGGAAAGCTTTACGATAACAATTACTTATCATTTCAAGGGAGCACTAGCTGGAGGTTTTTCAGGACTTATGACAATGTTTTATATAACATTTAGAGCTCAATCTGAAATGGAAACTAGTACAGTCACCATTGCAACAAAACCACTCACGGTTGAAGGATGCACTTATGATTTTGTGAATGATTTTTTCAACTCTACCATCATTTCTGAAATTGTTGAACATGGAAAATCCTTGCACAATTTATCATACTTGTATTATACTGCATTTGGAATAATAGTTACTTGCACTGTTGCAGTTTTGTCATGTTTTGTGTTTGGATTCCGTGACCCTCAACAGTTGATCCATCATTTCTTGCTTCATTTATTCGTATATATTTCAATAAAAGGATTGTACCACAAGACGAAACTAATGAAGATGATCGAGAATGTGTTTTATATGAGCTTGAAACTGTAAAACCTAATTCTGCAAATGATTGATCTAGGCTCCTGCGACTAGTCGAAAATCGATCGAATCGCGATTAGTTTGAATAATCGATAATCGAATCGATTAGTAAATCGATAGTCGAAGATTTCGATTATTTAAATAATAACACTTTTCCAAACAAAATGCTGATCTTTTGATATGGGCCAAACGCAATTAGGATTCTATTTTTTGTATAAAAATATAAGCGACCACTATTTACTTCATTCTTTCCTTAATTATTAATTTTGTTTGTTAAAAACATTGTAAAACCTAAAGAACCTAAATAGGAAAGTAAGCGAAGCACAGAAAAAGTTTGGTTAAGTTTGCGTATGTCTGAGTCAAAAACGTTACTTTCCGGCGCGGTTACCTGGTCACTGACATAAAGAATTTTTAAAAGCCGCTCCAAACAGATCCCTGTTTTCATACATAATTTATTTTGGCGGGAATTTGCGTATGATTATGTCAGAAAACAATTCAAATATGCAATCCATGCTTCGCTTACTTTCCTATTTAGGTTCTTTAGTAAAACCGAGTATCTCGGAATTGAACCAAACCTCAAAATTATTTTAGTAGTTTCAAAATAGCTCACCGTATTAGAATCATTTTAATCATGCATCTATTATAAATTTATATATTTGAGATGTTTCTATTAAAATAGCACTTTTTTCAGTCTGCATTCTGAGTCAATATGAAAAATTCGTAACTTAGATTATTCAAAAAATAAAAAATACAAAAATGTGCTGTTTAGTAGTAAAATTTTCAAGTTCTCAGACCTTCCAAAAACATTCTGTGTAACACGGGTAGGCTTTTTTGGCCCTTTCTAACATAGTTTTAAGGTTTGGTTCAAGTGCAATCTTTTTTATGGCCAAAAATCAATTCAGAAATCATTCACAAAAAAAAAAAATCTTAGCTTTAGCGTAAAAACTGTTTAAAAAATTACACTACATATTTTCAATTTAGATAATCGAAATCGAATCGAAATCGCGATTTTTTCACTAATCGAATCGACAATCGAAACGATTATTAAAATCACTAATCGCAGGAGCCTAGATTGATCACTATAGCCATATTCTTTTTGTCTTTCACTTCAGTGCTAAATTGGTTGGGATTGTTCTTTTTACAAATCACTTTCAGCAAAATCAGTTCCAAATCACTTGGGTCGTTCTATTTGACATTCACTTCGAGACAAAAAAAAAAAAAGTTCATCCCAAAATTTTCTTTTTTGAAAATTTAAGTTTTTCCTTAATTTTGTATTTTCACCAACTGATTTACAACCGATTTGCATGTGAAAGTGATTTGCAAATAGAACGACCTAAATCACTGATTTGGTGATTTACCGATTTGCACCGATTTTCGAACTGAATATTCATGTAAAAAGAATATGGCTTATATAAATGTTTATCAATTTATTATTTGCACACTGTGTGACAAATAATCATTTATTTTCAAAGATTTACGAATCATCAATTCAAGATATTGAAATTCTATAATAAAATTTGAACACGTCACCAAAATAATGATAGTTTGAATATTTACTCAAAATTAATATTTATGTTTCAATATTCAATTTCAGAGTTCCACAAACATTCCACATATAAATTAGATGAACTTCGATGAATTCAAAATAATTCGATATATTCATAAAATATTTTAAATTCATTTTAAACTGAGCAAATATGAGATAGCTAAACCAAATATTGATTTGTTATGTAACGTTCTCATAAATTACCGATGAATTATTGTTGAATCAATTTGTTTACAATATTAAATTTATTAGCGTTCGTGCTTTACATGATATTAAAAGTTCAGTAAAATGGAAGCTGGAAATAATGAATGTGATTTACTCGATTATAATGAACATTTTATTTTAAGAATATTTGGATGTTGAAATTTTTTCCAATAATTAAATATCTAAATGATCTTTTTTTTATTTTAAAGAGAAATATTATAAAATGGAAAAAAAATCTCTTTGAACTATCTATTAGAAAAAAATAGGGGCCATCTAAAATTCAATTAAAGCTCCCTTTCAAAATTTAGATTAATTGAATGTATGTATGCGTAAACAATATTTGTCCAATTAGAAACGTTGTGTGTTATCCTGAAATAGAGAATGGATGCAATCCATTATTAGAATATTGCCAAAAATTTATATGTGCGCATATTGCTATTTGCTTTGCATTGGTGAACTTATTTTGCATTCAAATTACATTCATTCTAACCATGAAGCTTTGTCATTTAGAAATTGAATGTTAGAATGTAATTGGAGAACTGGAATGCATGAGTGCAAATACTAGTTATTACTGTATTACATAAATCATAGCAAAGCTTTCATTGACTCCATATTGGTCATGATTGATGTTCCATCTCATTTCCTTAAATCACATAATTGTTATTTAGAAGTCAGAGCATATATTTTAATACTATTTTTCAACTAAATAATATTTTAATGAATCCCCTCCGAGCTTTTTTGAGCAACCAAAACAACATTTATAGTCATTTTGATGAGGAATTATTTGTGGATTTGCCATAACTTTTATTGCGATCCCTTTTATTGTTCAACAAACCATGTTCAACGAGTGTAAAGTGCATTGCATAAGTATCAAAAAGTATTAGAAAGAATTGTAAAATTGTTTTAATGATGATATTAAAAAATGTATCTTTAGTTATGAATATGTATTCATTTCGAATAAAAATTGTAATCAGAATTCTGAGATGAATTGCAATATGGTGTAGCTCTTAAATCTATCTGCTCCATATCCTATCTTATATTATACTTCTATAACTACATTGATTTGGTGCAAGGAAAACTAAGTTTTAAACTTCTCATGTAGGAAATCCAATTAAAACTATTAAGTCTTGGTTGATTCCCCAAAGTTCAATTAGAAACTTTTATCCTTTCATACATTTAAATCATTAAAATGGGATTACTGATTTTGTGCTCCATGTTTTATGTGTTATGTGCATTGGATGTTGAGGGGTTAGGAACAAAATAACAAATATGCTTGATTGTTTAAGGAGTGTAAGGAGTTTAAAGAGCTGGGGGCTTGTTGCCGAATAATGGATTAAAATATACAATATCTGATTTGTTGTTTGACACAATTTACAATGTAAATGGAAATTCGAGAAATCAGAAGATGTTACTGATTTCAGAGCTTTAAATTAAAATGAAACGAATGCATTTTTAAAGAAATATAATTGTTGTAAGTAAAGCCAAAATTATTGTTTCACAGTAAATCGATTCTCCAAAATAAATTTGATACTTTCTCAGTACTATCAAAATATCCCGAAAAATATTATGATACGGTTCATTCAAAACTATTAATGCCACATCCAGTGTATCAAAAATTTCATTTCATAAAAAAAAACTTTCCATTCATTGAATCATATTGAATCATTCATTCATTCGAAAAAGTTTGATTTCAATTTTCACCCTCAACAGTTCTATTTTCTAGTTTTTTTTTTGTTGAAATTTTGCCTACAACCAAAATAAAACAAAACCAACAAGAAAAGTTTGTAAAACAATTTGAATTTATAGTTTTTTATTCTCAACACATTTATTAATAGATTTGACTTTTCTGTTGTCGTATGTAGGAAAGTGAGGAAACCACATTGAAAAACAGAAATATATTCTGAAATTGTGGAAATGAAGTGAAATTTCGCTGTACGAAATAGTATTGAACAGCAAACTTTTGTTGATGAAAAAAATGTCAATTTCCCGAAAGCGGAAAAATCTGCTGCAGAGAAAACATCTAAAAATTGTTATTCGATCAAACTAAAAACTATAATGCAAGTTGAAAATAAATAAACGTCACGCGTCAATGAAACAATTGCACAATTGCACAATATTGCACAAGAAAATTGATTTGGAATGGCACATTGCAAAAATGCATGTATGGTTGGTTAACATGTGACAAATTTGTGTCAAAAAGTATTGCACATTTGACTCATTACCGCAACAAAACGTGACTGTTGTGTTATTATGTACATGGGGAAGTAAGAAGTATTATGTAGTTTGGGGGTTTGGGGGCCGGTTGTTCGAAAATGTTAGAAATTTTTTAAATTTATTAAAAGTTTAACATCACAAACTTCATTATACTAAATAGAGAAAATTGATAGAAAAATTATTTAATTCAAGGAATTTTAAACAATGTGATGACACGAATAGTAATAATAATGTGACGCCGTAATCAAACAAACAATGTTCATGTCGAAGCTAGCTACACTTGCCTTTTTAAATAATTTAGCTCAACAATGTGTTTGCAACAAAGCTTTCAGCATTTTTTCCCGAGTACTTTGTACTTTCAGTTCTACCCAGTTTTCCAGGGAAATTTGTAAATTTGTCAGCGACTATGCCGGAGGGATTGAATCAACTAAATTCAACGAAATAAACTTTTAATTCCGTTCGTTATTATAATTACATAAGCAGGATGAAATACAGAAATTGTTGGTTTGCTGTTTCTGTGGTTTAAATGTGGCGATGTTCAGAATTTTGCTTGAGTGGGAAGTTTTATGCAGTTTTAGATTACTAGAGCAAGAGATGAAATTTTGCGGGGATTCCGGTTAAAACGTTTCGTTGCTATAGTCTGGAAAATTATTTAATGATAAACTTTTGAGCTAAATGTTATAACAGAAATTTTTTCTAGAAATTCTTTACAAACAAATGAGCTTTAATCTAAAAGCTCAAGAGCTACTGAGAATTAATCTTTACCAGCTCAAATTGTACAGGGTATCTAGCCAATCAAATAATTTGATTGTATGTTGATTAAGACAAAAAAAAAAAATCGGAAAAGCTGAAGCTTTAGCAGGCACTTCGGCAACATAATACCTATGCTTCATTAGAATGATTCATTTGAATGGAGCAATTAAATTCTAGGAAATTCAAAAATATGTAACCAAAATATAAATATCTGATCAGAGCGCCGAGCGGGAATTTTGTGCATTATTGCTGATAATTCTGTTGAATCAAATCTTACCACTTTCTGATCGACTTGAGTTGGTAGATTCTTAACAAAAAACACGTAAAACTTGATTTCATATAAAATTCCAAAAACAAATATATATTTTTTTCAACAATTTTTTAGATTTTTGCAAAAACACAAGAAATATCAAATTTGTTTTTTTAAATCATGACAACTTTGTCATGGAACAAAATTTTCCAAAAACCTTTGGTAATTGATCATTTTGGGTCAAATACAAGGTTTTTGCATATTCAGATGTTTCAATATATTCTCAGGAAAAAAAAGATTTTGTATGGGAAAATGGTAGTTTGCACTACAGGTACTAGATGGCGCTGTCGGATTTTCTTGAATTAGCAAACGCGACCGTCTTATGGTTAAAAAAAGCTTATTCTGAAATTTTGAGACCAATCGGTCGGACGGGTTCAAAGATTACGAATACAGAAGGTTAAAAACAAAAAAACTTTATAAGCATGACAACTTGGTCATGGAACAAAATTTTTCAAAAACCTTTAGTAATTGATCATTTTGGGTCAAATACAAGGTTTTTGCATATTCAGATGTTTCAATATATTCTCAGGAAAAAAAAGATTTTGTATGGGAAAATGGTAGTTTGGACTACAGGTACTAGATGGCGCTGTCGGATATTCTTGAATTAGCAAACGCGACCGTCTTATGGTTAAAAAAAGCTTATTCTGAAATTTTGAGACCAATCGGTCGGATGGGTTCAAAGATTACGAATACAGAAGGTTAAAAACAAAAAAACTTTATAAGCATGACAACTTGGTCATGGAACAAAATTTTCCAAAAACCTTTAGTAATTGATCATTTTGGATCAAAAACAAGGTTTTTGCATATTCAGATGTTTCAATATATTCTCAGGAAAAAAAAGATTTTGTATGGGAAAATGGTAGTTTGCACTACAGGTACTAGATGGCGCTGTCGGATTTTCTTGAATTAGCAAACGCGACCGTCTTATGGCTAAAAAAAGCTTATTCTGAAATTTTGAGACCAATCGGTCGGATGGGTTCAAAGATTACGAATACAGAAGGTTAAAAACAAAAAAACTTTATAAGCATGACAACTTGGTCATGGAACAAAATTTTCCAAAAACCTTTAGTAATTGATCATTTCGGGTCAAATACAAGGTTTTTGCATATTCAGATGTTTCAATATATTCTCAGGAAAAAAAAGATTTTGTATGGGAAAATGGTAGTTTGCACTACAGGTACTAGATGGCGCTGTCGGATTTTCTTGAATTAGCAAACGCGACCGTCTTATGGCTAAAAAAAGCTTATTCTGAAATTTTGAGACCAATCGGTCGGATGGGTTCAAAGATTACGAATACAGAAGGTTAAAAACAAAAAAACTTTATAAGCATGACAACTTGGACATGGAACAAAATTTTCCAAAAACCTTTAGGAATTGATCATTTTGGATCAAATACAAGGTTTTTGCATATTCAGATGTTTCAATATATTCTCAGGAAAAAAAAGATTTTGTATGGGAAAATGGTAGTTTGCACTACAGGTACTAGATGGCGCTGTCGGATTTTCTTGAATTAGCAAACGCGACCGTCTTATGGCTAAAGAAAGCTTATTCTGAAATTTTGAGACCAATCGGTCGGATGGGTTCAAAGATTACGAATACAGAAGGTTAAAAACAAAAAAACTTTATAAGCATGACAACTTGGTCATGGAACAAAATTTTCCAAAAACCTTTAGGAATTGATCATTTTGGGTCAAATACAAGGTTTTTGCATATTCTGATGTTTCAATATATTCTCAGGAAAAAAAAGATTTTGTATGGGAAAATGGTAGTTTGCACTACAGGTACTAGATGGCGCTGTCGGATTTTCTTGAATTAGCAAACGCGACCGTCTTATGGCTAAAGAAAGCTTGTTCTGAAATTTTGAGACCAATCGGTCGGATGGGTTCAAAGATTACGAATACAGAAGGTAAAAACAAAAAAATTTTATAAGCATGACAACTTGGTCATGGAACAAAATTTTCCAAAAACCTTTAGGATTTGATCATTTTGGGTCAAATACAAGGTTTTTGCATATTCAGATGTTTCAATATATTCTCAGGAAAAAAAAGATTTTGTATGGGAAAATGGTAGTTTGCACTACAGGTACTAGATGGCGCTGTCGGATTTTCTTGAATTAGCAAACGCGACCGTCTTATGGTTAAAAAAAGCTTATGCTGAAATTTTGAGACCAATCGGTCGGATGGGTTCAAAGATTACGAATACAGAAGGTTAAAAAAAAAGTCTGGATGAAACCAAGACTTCACAACTTTTTGTTGCCGAAGTAAAAACAAAACAAAAGCTTCCCCAAAATGTTATTTTCTACCTTTAAGCTCTTTTACTCGTCTACCTAACAACCAATTTAATTTATTTAATTTAGCTTCACATTTTCTCAAAAACTCATTTCTACAGTATTTTTAGAATTTTCTTCACTAAAATCTGAGCAATAGCCAATTTTATCAATTTGCACAAATTCACCAATAAACTTCATAAACTCCATCAATTTCTCCAATTTGATCCGAACTGGATCAATTTGATGGAATTCCAAAAAGTAGAAGAAAAACACAAAAATCTCACAAGAAACCCGAAAATATTGTGCTATCAATTTATTTTATTTATCAGGACAGGACAACACAAAACAAAGTACAAAAAACATGAAAAGCATGAAAAACATAAAATCTGAAAATCCAATGTATAAATTGGAACTTTCCTCCATCGTTTTTATTATCTCGCATTGAGCAGCTTTTCAGAAGCTTCTGAAGCTCCCACAGACACTTTTATTCAGCATTTTGCACTTTTTGTGTGGCGCTTGTGACATAAATTTTATATTTTCTGCAAATATGTCGAGCACATCGATAATAAATGGAGAGAGCTTTTCATCTTCCGACTAACGCAATTAAAATACAATAAAAGCGAGGCACAAAAAACTATGTGTTGAATGTCCGTACTACATAAAAGATCTTTTTTGTCCACCTCTGAATAGGATTTCCAACTTTTTCGATGATGCTAGATTTTTATATTGTCAGACACTTGTGATTAGGAGGTATGGCTAGGTGGTTGAAAAAGTGTTCAATTTGTAATACTGGAATGTTAAGAATTTTTTTGAAAATGTTCCTGTAATATATTAAAAAAAAAAAAAATTCCTCCCATCAACACCCACTCACGTGTCGTTCACTCTACTCTCTTTATTGGTATTTCCTCTTGTCCTCCGTTACGACAACCATCCTAGTATTTCCTTGCCAAAATTACGAAAAAAAGCGAATAATCCAAAAAAATCCAAAAATCCATCTCCCTGTTGAAATGCTGAATTTAAAATGCAAATTGAATTTCTCTCGAGCTTTATACAGTTATAAGTACATCCTTGAAGAATCTACTCGAACTTTTTCCAATTTGTTATTTCACTCAATTCAATTTATCAATTTATTTTTCATTTGGCGAATGGGAAATTTTGTGGAAATGACTGATTTTTTTGTGTATGGAAGGGTGTGCTTTTTTCACTTTTTAAATTGGTTTTGAAGGTATCAATGGTTGATGAAAGGATTCAACAGAGAGAGTTATGAATTTTGAAAGGAACGCCATATTTACAAAGGTCTTCAAAATTAAATTTTGCACAAGATAAACTAGAAAGCAATTTTAAAATTGTTACATCTGAATCTTCTAGAATCCCACTTGATATTAAGAAAAATCAGTACAGAGTATTATATATATGAATCCACGTGTAGTTTTAAAAGCCATATTAAAAAAAAAATTCGAAAATATTCAAAAAGCGCTCCATTAACAAATTGTTTATGTAAACATGATATTTAAAACTCTGTGATGTATATTTACATAATTGTATAATCAATAAGCCCGAAGGGCCATTCCCATTAAAAATATGATATTAAACTTTGTAACTAAATTATAATTCAATTCAACTACCTGAGTAGTTGAATCCCCAGATCTCGAAATATTCCCTAAACTTATATAAATTGATTTCAAGGTGTGATCTCACATGTTTATTAATTTATTCAAAGTAAAACTTTTACATGGTTCTGGAAAACTTTCAAAAGCTTTTTCAACTTAAATTGCAACATTGCAGGCCACACTTCCTTCATGCTCTTCAAACACTTCATTCTGTTCGAAAACTTCTGGAAACTTCATAAACTCAATAAACATCATTAAATTCATAAACCCGATAAAATTCAAAAACTTTAACTTGAGTCCTAACTTACCTGCCAATTTCCATTCACTTTGGAAAATATTCGTAAAAGAAATTGTGCCGATTAAAACTGTTCTGAGAATCTAATTAAAAGTGAAAACTTGTTTGTTAGCATATTAGCCTTTTTTCATTCAGGCATAAAAACGTAGAAAATCGCTTTGCACGGCAGTCACGCACTCCGTGTGATTCCTTGGTGAATTCTATTTGTTCAGTTTATTAAATTCCTTGATTATTATTTTGGCTTTTGTAGTATAATTTTTGCTGCTGAATTATTGGCACGAGAGGCACACAACACATCACAAACATCACACAAACGAGGCGTCTGAAAGCGAGAAAGTTGTTCTTTGGCCACAAAAGTGCGTGGAGTGTCTTATTCGTTTAGGAGAGAAGTATATGGTGATTGTGTGTTCGAAATGACTTAATTTCAAGGTATTTTTTGTGGTTTTAATGGAATTGTTTAATTTATTGGACGGTTTAATTGTACGGTGATGGAAATTATTATTGCTTGAGAAAACCTTTTTATTCATTTATCTTGCAGTAACTAGAATATAAATTTTGCTATGGTCAGTTGAATAATCATTATATTACGAGTCAACTCGTAATAATTGTGGTATTGAATCCAAAATTCTCAACAGTCAACATCTACACTGTTTCAAAAATTTCAGTGAAAAACCCTCCAATCATTGGAGGAAACTGGGATTCCTCCAATGATTGGAGGGTTTTTAGTCGCAAAATTATTGACAGCCGTTTGCGGGTAAATTTACCCGCAAGTATAAAAGTGTGAAATTGCCCGCAAATGGGTAAAATTAGTCGCTAGCGATGAGCTTTCAATTTGGTACTAAAAATTAGTACTAAAAATAAATAAAATCTTTAAAAACTACAAATTATTTAGATTTCAGGTTTTATTTCAATATTTCAAAAATTTCTTGTAAAAATTACATTTCAAGTACAAACATGATTCGATGTCTTGCTTCATTTTTGCTGGCTGATCTTGGAAGAATTTCTAATCACTTAGGGCGTTGTTTGGATGGTTCACGTAAACGGAAGTTTTTGCTGATCTCCAAGATTGTTGAGATGTTTGAAGAAAAATGGTGGAATTATTTTGACCTGAAAATTGAAAAAAGTTTTTTAAAATGCTTTAGGAAAAATTTAAAAGAAAACGAACCTGATTCTTGGCCATTTCCTCTCCTTTGGCTTCCAATCCACCGAATACCAACATTTTCAAATAGAGATAGTAATATGTGGTAGCATGTAGAGACAGGACGAGATCAAAGTAATCTAGTAGAGATGGATTTAAAATTAGTTCTACATTAATAAAAAGATATATTTTATCACTTACAGAGGTTGGAATAATTAATAGTTCGCTTTTTTGGAATTCCATGGATAGTGAATATCCTTGGATTCCAATAGTATCTCCCTTTTGAATTATATTCAGGTCGGAATCAAATTCAGCCTCACTTGAATGAAGTTTGGTGTTCACATCACTTGAATCTTTAATCCTTCACCACGAACATCGTAGGAGATCAATTTATTAATAAACTACCAGGCAAACTATAATATGTTAAAAGATTTATTTAATTATATATATAAGCATTGTTTATTATTTTAAATCCTTACGTTTGGGGCAGTTTTTCCAACATCTCATCATGAATTTGCAAATTAGTCATCATCTCAATTTTAATCTATCACTATTTTTGCTCTTCCTCGTAGCTCAGGATCTGCTTCAAGTTCTCTTAGAGGTTTTTTTTGTCCGAATTGCTTGATGAACATTGAACAACACTTTTATGAACACTCATACTACTCATATCTACTACGTGTCTACATTTCTAATAACTTTTAAGAACTTTTGGCTCTTCAGCTCAATTTAAATAAAAAATTACAAAACTCCGCGTGTACTCACAAAAAATCTAAAAGACAATGATAATTTAGTCAGTTGCGACTAATTTTACCCGTAAAAATTAAAAACACCCGCTACCGAGCAATTCAACATAGAATTGGATCAATTTTACCCTTTCAATGGAGCGATTTTATCAAAAAAGTCGAGGAATTTTACCCTAAATCTAAATTCCCCGTTTTTAGAGTAAAAACGCTCGTATATTAGAAGTTTAATCCCTCTAATAATTGGAGAGTAAAACCTAACTCGCACTTTCAAATTTTTAACAGTGTATCAAATATTTAATCTTATGCAGAAACTTTCTTCTATTTCATGAGACAATAAAAAAACTTTGAACCCATTCAGCTTAACGTACTCCAATGTGAAAATTCATTGAACTGAAATATAAATCTGTTTGTTTCAACGTAGACAAAACAAACAGATCAATAAATCGTCTTTTCATTGAGCATTAAAGAATCTTCTCAAATTTCAACTTTTTACAAGTTTTTTTTTTTTGAGAATTAAAGGTGTCTGCCAATCCAAGCGAGTGTGAAATATTTCTTGTGAACCTGCTTGCTTTGAGCTTGTGAATTGGACAAAAGTTATTTGTACGTTGTATAGATACAGGTCTTATTTAATGTCCTTAATAAATAGTTAATTAAAACGTGTTACCTGTTCTTGCGTCATTCGAAGCGCGCTTGTATATTTCGTTCATCTCAACAATTAATTGATTTGTTGTTTATTGCTCCAATTCCTGTAATTTCAAGGAAATTGCTGAATATTTCTGATGCGTATAGCTAATACATTTGATGTTGATGCTTATTGTTACAGGTGAGGTAGATAAGAAATAAATCAGTGTCGGTTTAGCTGGAGCGGATAATTAATTAAGAAATAATTGGCATGATTATTTTTGTATACATAATTGTTTCGTTTGCTTGTTTCGTTGTGATGTTGATATATTTGACTTTTGTTTGGTAGAAAATGAAAACTTTGTGCTTGACTTATTCATCATATTGTAGTTCAAAATATATTAATGTTGAAACAAACCCAAAAAACCAGAAGTAAAGTTTTCTTTTGTTTTTGTTTCTAGCTGTTTGCTCCACTTTTGTAATGAAATAAATTAATGATTTTCGTTCCAGAATATAACTTTTAAGTTTCTATTCCGTTTCGTCTGAAGGAAGACAGTCTAATTTTTTGTATTTTTGAATTCTGGAGACATTTTCTGTCAAGTCTTTAGAAAAACTGAAGGAATGACAGAAGCTGTCACCTAGTATGTTTAATTCTTCTGCAAAAAAGATCACATATATGAACATATTACATGTCCACACAATACATAGAACATGTTTTTAATAGAAACTAAGGAAATCTAATTAATTGAAAAATTGAAGTCTAATTCTTGTTTTCACTTTTCCCTACCTGATAATTAAAAATTTTATTACAACATCAGGAATGCAATTAACAATGCACATATAATTATTAGACCCTAAATAATTCATTAGGTAGTACGTGTGAACTACACTAAGCATTTACGATGCCTGCAATTAAAAGAGAAAACTGGTTTGTTAATCTGACTGCATAATATGATTTGTGCCAATTAAATTTGTAACATTGCAATATTACACACAATAGACCATTATTTCACATTTTCCCTTATTGCGCCCAGCATTTTATCGACATGCATACACTTCATACTCCACGAGTTCATACCCTCGTTCTAATGATTATTTCATATCCCGGTGCATTACTCAATTATTTCCTGCTATTATTGCCAGCCTAAGCAACATTCCACTGAATAAATCACCGAATCTATCCACAAATGCAAACGCAAAAAACAACACTAATACATAATCACCCAATTAAGTGCACGAAAAAGCTAGAGTTTTAATTCGAAACAATTAATTTAATCACGTTAAAAGTGTTTATTTTCTGCGCTTTATAGCTTATATATAGGTAAAAAGTGAAAAAGTCGAGAACAGAATTGTTTGTTCAGTTGATTTGTTTTTTGCACCTCAAGCTTACGTAAATCGGGTAAAAATAATAAAATAAGAAGAATAATAAAAATAAAGAGCTTTTCTAAATACAAGAATGTTTTCTTGGGAATTCATAGAAAAGCTTTGGAGGTGACGTGTATTTTGTTTCCATTTATTTTTTGCTTTCATTACGCACACCGATGAAGTGTCGATTTTGGTGAAGCTCTAGCAAAACTGAATGAAGAAATGGAAAGGATTAACATTTAATTTCTTAGCTATAGAGAACGTAAATACACTGCATAAAAGACACGATGATGGAAAATATGTTTATGGTAGAGAGAGCTTTTGTTACGAAACATATTTTGTCGTGAGGTTATTGATTTATAATGTTTGATTGGAAAATATGTTATGATAAGAAGTGATTCAGCTTTTTTCCTAGATTTATTCGATTATATTATGTTGAAGGTTTTCTTACTTATCAAGGACATTGAGCCTTGTACGAGCATTTAATTTCCATCATTTATAAACCAACTTCCTATCATTCTTATTGAAAGGTCAAGCTTTTTTCCAGCTGTTTGTTTTTGTTTACATTTGGAGTGGGTTTCATAATGGAATCTCTGAGTAATTGGTTAAGAAATTATTAAAAAAGAAAAGGATTCAAAATTAATTAAAAAATTTCAAAGAAATTTGCAGAGTAAAAAGCCCATAAGAAAAACATCTTTTGCTTAAAATTCTTAATGACCAAATCTCATTTTTACGATCTTCCACAATAAAAACCAAAATTGATGTTTCATGCAAATGAAGTAAATTAATCTTAATAATAATAATTTTATTGTTCACCCTAACTTATTTGAGGGTCATTCAAGAATTGCTCCAAATGTTGTTTGTATCTCGGATGTTACTTGCAAGCTTGCAGCACTATAAATAAAAGCAAAGTAAGCAAAGTTTAATGTCTACTGTAACATATAAAATAACATTAAAAATATAAAAAATCGCTAAAACCATAAAAATCGTATAGAAAACTAGAAACCCATAAAACTGTGCACTTTCTGCTGTTTAATACTTTAAGTACGGTTTAAGACTTTTTCAGTTCAAAGCTAATTTCTGGATATAATATGCAAAGACACATAAAAGTTCGTTTTATAGCCCGCGGTAAATCATTCTCTATTTTTAACGATTCTCTCTACCTTTTCCATAAAACATGGCAAATTCTAAGTAAATTGCTCAAGCCAGAAGTTTACTGCAAAAATGATATAACATTATGAATAACAAGAAATATTCCCAAAAATTGCAAAAAAAAATTCTCATTTTCATATTTTTTTGATTCATTTCTCTTTCCAATTTATTTTTGAATGACTTGTTGAAAATAAAACGGATACTTTCAATGACGCTCTTGATGCTCTTGCAAAATAAATACGTATTATCGAAATGTGATTTTACTAGCTTTTACAATTTTGATGAAATTTCATCACTCTGTAACATTTCTAGGATAAAGCACACAGTTCTTCAAACATTTAACTACAAGTTCAAATTGTGAAAAGGCTCAGTTTGCCATACAAATTTTTTGTTTTTTGTTCATTGCTTGAGGTATATTATTTCTGCCTCAATTTCAGAATTTCAGAATTTTTAGCGGTATTTTTAATAAAACTCTATTTTTTTGTTTGGCTTTCTGTCATATCATCAAGCAGTACAACTCACTGAATTCTATGCTTAGCATCAAATATAACGAAGACAGCTAAGTTGATGATCTCAGTACAGTTGGAAAAGTAACATACAGAGATGTATGAAATAAAGTCGCTTTTGCTTTTTGTTCATTTTTGCATTAATTATACAAAATGTTGTTGATGCTTGCAAAAGCAATCTTAATTCCCTTGTCTGTACTTCTGTGAGTTCATTGTGTTTTTGTAAAAATTCTGCGAGTTTTTTCTGCAAAAATTTTGCAAAATTGCCAGTTTCCACCATCAATCATAATTCGCATTAAAGTTTATGTACCATTTAATTTTTTTTTCATTAAATTTGCGCAACAATTTTATGTTTACATTAATGTTCATTACATGGACTGGCAACTGAAAAGGGGTTGGTTGATTTATTCTTTTTCAGTAGGGAAGTTGAAAATGTGAATTCATTAAAGCTTTTTTAAATACTCATTGATTATTGTTGGAAGCTTTTCGTATCTTTAGATTTTGAAATTCACTTAAATCCATTTGAAGACTGGATTGTTTTGAATATTACATTTTTTGTCAAAAATGAGTAAGCTGGAATGTTATATGAAAAATTAGAATATCATGTACTTGGTATATTGAAGATAAAAAACTGACAGAGAATAATAATCCACATTATCTTGCTTATAAGTCGCTCTTCTTCATTATTCTCTTAAGAAATAAAGCACCTTGAAAGAAATTTTGCTGCCTGCTATTAATACTTTTTGACAGTTTAATTACTTTCAGCATAAAATTCTTCAGCCTGCCTGCAATAATTTTACAAGTTTGTACGCTTCACCAGACAAGCTAGAAGAATATCGTCTTCGTTTCGCGCTATTTAGGTTTTCTGATACGCTTCGTTACCGGCAAATGACATCTTTATGTTGCCAAGAAACTATAGCTGATACATGGATACACGACAAAAAATCGCACCAGAGCTTAATGAAAAGTTGCGCTGCAACAAACTTCCTCCTTTCTCTTTAGTAGTTTTTGCTATTTTGTGTTTTAATCCTGTCTAAAGAATTAACAAGCAATTTATTGCCGTTCTCTAATTATAGCGTTTGGTGCAATTCTGAAGGCAGTTTGGGGTTGGGATCAGCAGTTTAAATGTGGGAGTGGAGCATCTAGGTTGAAGAATATTTTATGGAGCTTTTTGGCTAATTAAAATAAAGTCTTTTGTAAGCCATACAAGAGCAAGTTGGGATTTTATGGGAATTGCAGAAAATTGGATTTCACAAAGTTTGCGAGAAGTTTCAGTTTAAATATTAAAATTTCTTCGAAATGTTTCGTGAATACGAAGTTTCTTAATTAATGTGCTTTTGAGTGATTTTATGATTTCTTCCTGTTCATTTTATGGGTTTTTGAGGGAACTTGCTGCTTTTTAATACATGTTATATTTATAATGTCTTTCTTAAATAAAAAATAAAAATTTATTTTAATCATCACTTGTAACAGCTTTTGTATTTTACAACAAACTCGTTTAATTACTTTCTTCATTTTAAAATCTACATAAAGTATGTAAAATGAAGTCTCAGATTTATCTCGTCCTTTACAACATTTATAAGATATTTTTATGGAAACTATATAAACTGCATCTTAAAACTGAAACAAACTTTTTTGCTCAAACTGCAAATAGCAAAATAAATTGGTTAAATATCTTTCCATTTAGCTTTATCGTTATGGTATTTTCACTATTTCCCCAAAAAAATCAGATACACATTTTCATCGAACTGCTCCACTGTTTTGCTATAACATCAACGTACAATCAGAAGCATGAAATATATACAAAGATAATAAACTTAATATTGTATAAACAAAAATAAATCTTCTTGCTTTTTGCCAGTTATGCCAGTGAGAGCATCAAAAGGAAAGCGATTCCTTTTTTTTTCTTTTATCGAATTTCAGAATTTCGGATATTCTGAGTTTTGTGGATACTTGAGATATTTCGTTTATTTTTATACAGCTCGTATGTTTTATATTTTAGAGATAAATTCAATGTTTTTTACACAGTATCATATTACTTAGTAGATTGAGAATTTGTTGAGTTCTTAAAGACAAATGAATCTAAAAACGAAATTAAATTTATTTATGAGAGTTGTTTCTTTAAAAAGTCTTGTAAATTTCTTCACGTTATAATCTCTTAACATCGACTTAACATCTAAAAATCACACAAAAAGAATCAAGGGAGACTATTCTCCAAATTTTAAAACGAATTTATAAAATTTGTAGATTTCAACTGTAAACTCTTTTTCGAGAGAAAATGCAACACAAATTTATGTTTGTAATTCAAAATCCATGTGCACGAAATGGAAAAGTATGCATAATTTCATAAATTTTACATTCTCATGAATAGGTGATGCAGATTGTGTTTTTTGTGTGCCATTTTAACCAGCTTACTCAGTGTTTCAGGTGTTCGACACAAGTAACTGAAAATTGGACAAAAATACTAAACACAAAAAGTACACGAACAGAATATTTAAATTAAAGTGTTTATTTTTTGTCCTTTTTGCATAACATGAGACACTTTTAGATGTCCTTCAATTCCATTTAATTCTATTTAATGCTATGGAAATGGAAGACACCTTCTAAGTTTCCTTTAGTCCTATTATAGTTTTTATCGAGAAACCTTTCTTCATATGTTTTGGCCGTATTTTCAAGTATTCTCAAGTCTTTCATCGCTTTCTTTTGATAAAAATGGCCGGAAATCCTATATAGGAACCTTCTTCAACATCAAAGACAGTTCAATATTGGATTTTTATCTCTTCGAATGCTAGAAATCCTTTTTGCCTGCTAAAAATTCTGAAATTATTTATCACTACCTTTCTCCTGTTTCCCTTTTTCAATGTGCAGTTTTTTGGGGATTTGATACTGGAGAAATTAATTGATAAGCTTGTGGTAGATTTATTGTATTTTTTTTTGTTGTTGAAAGATTTACATCGTCTTTCAAGCATATAGATTATCGAGTTTCTACCTACCCTATTTTCATGCACGCATAATTAATTTTTGATCATCAATTAAAGAATTGTTAAAATAATAAAAATAAAAATAGTAATTAATATTTTGAACTGAACTTGATCTGTTATCTGAACTTAAATGTAGTTCAGCGGAACCCTGTTAATAAGTACATATTCATTAATTTCTATTCACACAGCCTCAATAAACTCCGCATCATAGTTGAAGCAGAACACTCAAACACGTTTTCATTCGCTTTTTTCATATCAAAATGATACATCACAATACATTGGTGGAATTTATTCATCGAACAGTATTTTGATATTCAAGCGGCAAATTCCATATAATGAAGGTGCTGAAGGAGCACTTGCTTGGCATTGAATCCATTCACATAACTCTCAAGCAGGCCGTAAAAGATGTTATGGCAGGCAACTTGCGAGGGAAATTAACAATAGGCAGTTTAAGAAGCTTTAACGATCGTATTGCCAGAACGAGATAGGACAATATAGAAAATGAAGAAAAACTGCAAACTGTCGCTTTGGTTTCGTTTACATGTTTAACAGTTTCTGTGGAACTCATAGTAGTTTCAGCAGCAATATTTAGTAAGTGTGGTTTTGCCACATTTTGGCAGTTGTTCAAGAGTGGATGGAAGTAGAATGTTTTAAGATGAAATGTAAATTTTCGGGTCGTAAAAGCTGATGCCAAGTAAATATTGTTGGTATGGGAGTTATGAGATGGTAGACCTTGGATTTATAGATGCGGTGAATATTTAATAGATTTAATTTATTGTTATGATCCTTTATCAGTTACAAAGTGTGTCATGCTAGACGTATAATTGAAATAGAATTTTGAAGGTTATAAATCAAACATGAAATGGTTCTAGACTTCTACATCTTCGGAATTCCTCACATATCTCAATTACAATAAAATTATTGTTTTTGTTCAAAATTAGATCATAGAAGTTCCCGTAAGCTCCTTATCACTTTAATAGGCCTCCAAATTGCAAAAATCCAATACACTTATTCTTTCTCAATGAACCCTAACCAAAAGCATGTTCATACAGCCTATTTAAGTAATTGATCCTTCAATGATAAATTGTTGCCATTTGCCAGAAAAATGTGCCCGAACCATTGCGGAGGACTTAAAAAAATATCTGTGAATATAACCTAACAAAGATTAGCATTCAATATTTCAGCAATAGAGCTTCGAATGAGAGAATGAAGCAGTGTAGCAATGAAGCCAAAGTCGAAGCAAGATTTATTGGTATAGCATTACTTAAGAAAGTAGCGGAGAAAAATGTGTGCTGGGCATTTTTGTGTGTGGGAATTGATTTTATTTGATTGATTGGTGGTAATAATAAGCTTTTTCATACGTACATTGTGTTTTGTATTATTTTTTTCATTTTTTTTTGGTCAGAAAAAGAACCTTGAACCACCAGTGCTATAAGCCATCGATTTTTTTAGTTGATGAGTTGCGAAATTTAATGTCGATGCAAATACTAAAAAAAGCTCAAAAAAATACGAAGCCGCCCTTTTTTTCTCCAGCTGGAAATTGGTCTGATGACTAGTCAGTTCTTCGTAAAATTACCATTCATTAATCAATATTAAGTATTCACTGCTATTTCTTCGTTTTCTATTACATTTTATTGCTTTATGGCTGGATCAATCTTTATTTATATTGCAATAAAAGCTTATAACATTATAATGTGTAGGTTATGGGTATTTGTTAGAAGATTATCTGTTAAATCGTAGGTTCAGGAAAGATCTTCTGAAAACACGCAGGAATGTAATGAAATGGTGTAATAAATGGGATTGATGGTCTGTGCAATTTTTGAACTAAGTTATTGCTGTGTTTTATATATTTGAATGAAATAAATATTTGATTATGGGGTTCCCTGTTTTTTGGAGTTTAATGTACATTCAATTAAAAATATATTAAGAATTGCATTTGACTAGAGCTTAGAACATCATTAATACAATCTATGTTAGGATATATGTACATTAAGTAATTCATTGTTCGTGTGTACTAATCAATAAAATTGAAAATTTCAGGATCGTGACGGAACAGTGACAAAAAAGAGCCATAAAACATTTTAATTACCGTGGATCAATAAAAAACCATTAATTCTGCATATCGAGTCATTAAAATCGATTTCTCCACCAAAAGTAATAACAAAAAAACCCATAAAGTTCAATTTTATTGCAAATTACGATCATAAGTCTTTCTTAAATTTTAATTGCCATTCAATTTGGGTGGTCGGCCCCCTACAATCCACAGTCATTAGCCTTCCAACGCCGTCACGATCGCTCAGCAACGTATCAACACTTCGTAATACAGGCAGCTAGTCAGCGAAGCCCAGACAATTTCCTTTGAAACGCTTTTTAGATGTTTTTTGAATGGTGATTAAAATTTACTTTTATTACACTTTCGGATGGAAATTTATGGAGCCGTGGCAGCCCATAAAAAGGAAGGTGTCATATAATTTTTAAAATATATTTCGCTTTTCATATTTTTTTTTTCGCTTCATATTTTTGTTGTTGTCGGAAAACGCTTGGTTTATTACTCTGCCCGCTTGCTGGCATGATCTGTGCATGCACGAAACATTTGAAACCATTATGAACGTATTTTGGGGAAAACGTTTGTGTTTTGACTTTGGCGTCACAACTTGAAAGACTGTTACCTTAGCAACTTGAACTTTCTTGAAGACTCAAGTTGAAGGTTATACCCCAAGATAATTTATTGCAGTGTTTACTTTTCGACTATCAGAAGAATTTTTAGAACTTTTGCCTTTTTGTTGGGGATGCTGAGGTAATAAATTATATATATTTTTAGATGTTTGCCCCTATTCCTTCATTGGCTTTATCTTTTAAATCTTTTACGTTAACCAAATTTTATTGACCACAACACTTCCAGTCAATGAAATCAGCTGTTGTTGGTTTTCAGCTCAATTTAAGCCAACCAGTATTTGTGTCGTTCTCTTCAAAAATATTAGATATAATTTACTAGTCTTTTCTAAACCAAGATACAAAATATATATTATCAAAGATACAGAAGATAATCGATAACACATAAATCCATCAAATATTTTTACCAGTCGCTTATCATATGTTTGCGCCCCTCTAACAGATTTCTCTATACTGTAGAAAAAATAAAATCTATTCGGAAAATATAGAAAATTATTCAGTGTTTTGTGTTTTGTTGATTTATGTCGGCAAAAGTGAGAGAAAACATTTTTTGCTCATATGATTTTGCTAAAGGTTTATTCAAATATATTCCTTGGAGAAATAAGTTTTCCTTCTGTTTCCTACTATTTTCAGCATTTTCCCCCAGTTTTTCGCTTATTTTGCTTCAATAACAATATTTCCATTTTACTAGCAAGTTTTAATAATTTTAAGGAAAATTAATGAATTTTGCCTGTAGTATTTTTTGAGCATGAGTTTGTTCTTCCTTCACTTTCTTGAAAATGTGTCAGTTTCCTTGAGCTTTATACTTACTTATGTATATAGATCTGAAGTTTATAATTAATTCAAGATCGAATGAAATGAATAAAAGAAGTTTAATCAGAAGAAATCTGGAAGAATATATTGGAAATATTCAATAGATTGGAAATCATTAAAGAAAAGTTTTAAGATTCAAGAGGAGTGAATTTTCACAAGGAAAGGATTGAGTTTGTAATTTGTATGAATGAAAATTTCTACTTCAAAATTTTTAGGAAAAGCATTCAAAATTTGCATAAAACTTTTTGGCCTGTCTTCTCTAGGTATTTTTTGAGTTTGATTCTTTCCTCTTGAATAAACTTTATTTAAATCTTCTCTCCTTCAGAAGCTCAATATCAAAATTTTCCATAAATCTGCTTATAAACTTTACAAAAACGATGAATATTTAAAAATCTCGATTTACCGATACGGAAAATAAATGCATGTAGGAAAAACTATAAAGCTTCAGAAGCTTTGAATATACAAGCAGGCACAAGTTAAGACTTTCTTCCCGGTAAGCAAATTTATTCTTTATAATTCTACTTACATCGTGGCATCTTCAACATGTATATATGTAGGATGAATTTTGTAATTTTTTTAAAATAAGTAAAACTGTAACAATGCAACAATACATGATTTGAAGTATTCTTCATGCTTGTGAGGTTTGGTTGCGGTAAAAAATGGAGCTTAGGGAATGTTGGGAATTATAGCTTGAAAATGTTTGCATATTTTGTGCATTGTTCGTGTTTCTCTAGAAATTTTCTGCTGTTCACTGTTGAAAAATTGGTTTAAAATTTGATGGTGAGAAATATGAGGAAAATGGTAGGAAAGCTAAATTAAGCTCTTAATAGTTTTAGTGCATTCAATGAGCGGTGGCTTTCAGTATAATTTATAGTGTACAAAAATGTTTCAGAAGCGTAAAATCCCTAAAAATAAAGAAGACAAAAACTGTTAAAAAACTTTTCTATTTCATTTTACAAAATGAAAAGGAAAACTAAACTATTGGAATAAATTGAAGACTTTCCCATAAGACTCCAAGATTTGTTTCACAATTTCCAATTCCACCCAAGAATGCATTAATTCAGAGAAAAATCCAACTTGCCATGTTTTTATTTGATTTGCACATTTTCAATTTATTTTTATTCAAATATGCAGTTACTGGTTCGGAAAAGTGGAAAAATTGAAACAAGTAAAATATCTGGAAAAAATGTTTCAGAAGCAGTGATTTATCTCAATGATTCCACTCAATGTTTCTTGGTATTCTGAGTCTTCTCCGAGTTTTTTTGGCATTTTCCAGTTTTTCCAGGTTCTTATGGGTTTTGAATATAAAGTGCATGATTTGCTCTGAGTTTTAAATAAATAGTAGCACTTTGTAATATAAATGTATATTGATTTTTTAGTGAAGGGAAATTTAAAATGCATTGGGGGTTTATTCATAATTGGATTTATTGAGTTTATTGGGTTTTTAGTATTTGCTTTATAAATGTTTGAAACATCAGTGGTTAACATAACCATTCGAGTTTATGGTGAGACATTTAATTCAGTGAGAAATGAAAATGTTTCATGTACACTGCATTATCGACAGCTTAACATTGTAAATTTTGAGTTACAAACAATTTTCGTAATACATTTTAACACAAAGTTATTTCGAGAAATTATACAGAGAAGAAAAAAAAAACACTGTGATTTATTTATTTCTTCAAAAGTGTGTTGGTTGATTGATTTATTTCTGTTGTTTGCAATTTCCCAGAAAATATTTACTCAAAATTGAAAACTAAGCTTTACAAGATCCATAAATACTCGTCATATTTTCAGATGAATTCGGGCCAAATCCTATTTATAAATTGATTTGATAAAAATTTCATTCAACCGCTAAATAAAAGAGCTAAACGTTTCTCAGAAACAATGAAATTTATTTAAACGAATTTTATATTTTCTATAGAAAATGAAAAAATAATAATATAAACTGTTTTCTCGAGATCTCCAAGTTTTCCCTCAGAAACATTTTCCTCATACATTTCTGATATTTAAAAAAAAAATCTCGGAAAGCGAAATAAATCATCCCATTTTGTTTGTTCTTAATTTCCTGCTGAGATAAAGAAAAATTACTTAGAATAGAGCTTGATTTTTTAAAAGGGCATCTCAGTGGTAAATTTATGGAGCATAATGAAAAAATTTTAATTTTCTCCAATAGTTATTGATTATTGATTTTCTAGTTGAATGTTAAGCTGTCATTTTGCTGTCATAAATCACTGAATTAGAAGATACTCATCCAAAAAGCTTTTCATTTGAAATATTTTGAAACGGTGAAATAAAATGTGATAAAATCGGTAGAATTTCAGCCATCGTGACCCTACTCGCTAATAATAACAGTATCTTCTGGGGGTATTGATTGGGCTCCCAATTTTCTATTCTCGATAATGACGACTGTAATTTTTCATTTTCCCTCAGAAAGCGACTATATCGATTTTTAATCAATTTGCGCTATTTCTGTACATTTGGCTCTGCAACCAAAAAACAACAATTCTGAAATATTCTCGCAAAATTGTGAGCTTTGCAGAATTCCCGGAATGAAAATTTATTTTAATCGCTTTCTGATTTTCCTTTTGCGTTCAGCATTTGCAGCATTTTGTATTAAATGTATTGAATGGCATTGGCAAAAAAGCGATGAGTTTTTATTTTTCCTTTGGAATCTGAAATCAATAGAAAATTGGAAACTCTGTGTGATCGGAATGGGAAGTTGATAAGGAAGGAGCTGGGAAATTAATATGGGCTTTTGAAGGAAGGTTGGTTTTGGATGCGATTTATAAAGATTGGCTTTTGATCGGTTTCTCAAATAATTATGATTTTCTTTGGATTTTCATTTTATTTTTAATAGGAGATTTGTAGATTACTCGATAGATTTCGCTGAGCTTTTTCTATTTTTAAAGTACTTTTATAATTTGATCTTTTCCGATCAAATTTTATTCGACTTAAAAGTATTTATTACAGGCTAAATTATTTTTTTTGTGAGTTTTTGTAAACCTTGAAGAAACAGCTACAAAAAACTCATCTACCTACAATATACCAAATCCACTGTCTGTTCGCGTCCAGCTACCCATAATTGGTATGTCTACAAAATATTTCATTAAAATAAGCAATTACTGTGCAGAAAACAAAGCTTATATTTTTTATGTCCCTGAATAAAATAAAAGAAAGCAATACAAATATCATCAAAAAAAAAGTAAAATAATATAAAAAGTATAAAAGAAAAAATCAAGACTCAAGAGAACCGAGGAAATTTTGATGATGAGTGGAAATCATCGGCAATTAATTGTGTCTACAGTTTCAGGTTTCTACACAGTCTTACAGTATATATCTTGGCGTTGTAAAACAGTAGAAGCAATTGAAGCTATAAATGAAGTAGAAACTTGAGGCAACGAAGGGAAATTTATGTTTGTGTTCTTAATTGAATTTAACGCGATTTCTCTGAGCTTTTCCAAGTTTTCTTCAGTTTCGTTTTGTTTCATTGTGTTTTGGGAGTAATACATAAATTTCATAACTCTGTGAGATTTGAAGCATGACGTATATTAATTTGCAAGAAGTTTTTCTGTTTCTCGGATGAATGGAACATTAAAATACTTAGTCGAGTTTTTGAATTTTCCCAAAAATATTCGATGATGAAATGTAATTATGTTTTATATTTAATTTGAGTGCTTTCAAGGACTTTCATTCAACAAATTTGATTATGGTAAATTTTATTGAATGAAAATTGGTAATTTCTTGGAAAATTTATGTTTTATGTTGATCTTGAGACTTTCAAGATTTTTTGTCATAAGTTTTATTTTGACAAAATTACGCAAAATAATAAATAATAAAGTTGATAAAGTTGATGAAGTTGATAAAATTACTGTTTGCTATATGGAGTGAAGTCCTATAGTATACTGTATTTTTATGCTATTTGTATCCTATTTGAAGTTGAAATAAGCTTTAAAAATGAATTGATCAACAAGTCTAAAAAGTTCATTTGAAGCTTTTGAAGCTCAAAAACATCAAAAAGCAACAAAAAACCCACTCGGATACCGATCCTAGCAGCACATAATTCATATTTTTCTCAAAATTGTGCAGATGTAACCTCGCGGGCATATTTTAGCTTTATGAGACTTTCAGCATCCTTCTTTCTTCAGTTTTAGAATTCCAAGAATGTCGATGTTTACTTCCTTTCAACCATCGAAGTTCAAAATATACTCGTATATTTATTATTTATCAAAGAAAACCATCAACTTTCCAACAATTTTCAAGAATTTTATGCCTGAATTGAGAAAAATTTTAAATTCAAAATACGATGTATTCACAATACAAATCAAAGCAAAAATTCAAATTTCAGTTCTGATTGAGTTTGGCGTTTTGCTCTTTTTGTCTTGATTTCATGCTATCTATGAATTTGCAACATTGTCGAGGAATCAATGTTTGTGGCCTTCTGGCAAAATATTGTTTTGACATAAATTGTCTGAAGACTAAACGTCTAAACATTCAAACTCAAAGCGACTGAAACCTTTCTAGAGAAACCAAATATTTTGACCAAAACTGACAAACAAAAATGTTTCATGGAAAAACAAGAATCAAGATGAAATGAGTTTTGAAGAATTTTGAGGGGATTATAGCAATTTCGATGATTTTATTGGATGTAGCTTGAAATTTTTGAGTAAATTTGAATATTTTATTTTTGATTTTTAATAGGAAATATTTTATTTTTAATAGACATTAATGAACTTTTATTTTAAAGGTAACTTACAAGATACTAGACTTCATCATTATTTTGAAACATATAAAAAGCTCTCTTATTAATAATTTTTTGCTCATTATCGGTTCAAATGTCAAACAAAAAGACACATTTAAATATTTCTCCGTCAAAATTCAAAACAAATATTAAAATATCCGAAATCATTAGAAATACCAACGAAAAATCATTCATCGTAATTTTCATAATCTCTAAATATCCATTGTCTTCCATTATTTTCCATTATCTTATTAGCAATTTCAAAATTAAGAGTCAAATTACCAACAACTTCGTCGGTGACATTTGAGAGGATTTACGTAATTGTCTGGTTTTCGCGTCACTTTTAAAATTTCAACCATTCTCTTTGAAAATTATAATTTTATGTTGGCCATTAGCTGAAGGAGCACAAAAGAATAATTTTGCAAAATGAGTTTGCACTTTGGGATATGAATTGTAGAAAATTGTAAAATGTTGTAGCAAATTGTAGCATAATTTAGAAATTGGCTTTTTGTGTATAGTCTAATTAGGCTAATTGTGTGGAAAACTGGGAAATGACATAATGAATGGTGAGATTTGGCTTTCTTGAAAGTTTTTGAAGATAAATGAGGTTTTGGTGTTGTTGAATGCTTTTGAAGGGCAAAGGACTCAGATCGATAAAGTTTTTATTACAAATTAATTAATTAGACATTTTTTACTGTTTTCATTAATTAATTTTAAGACCGTTGACTAAGACCTTTGACCTTTCAGTAAAATGAATTAACACGTCCTTAAGTTCGTTTCACAAATTCAAAGATAAAGGCCATCAAAGAAAGAGTTAAATATAAACTGCGTTTTCTTAAAATCCAAAAATGTCAAACAAATTTCACATGAAATTCCAGTATTTCATTTTTTTTTTAATTTTCGTCATTTGCTGAATTTTCTCTAAGAATCTTGAATCAAGAAACTGAAGAAAGAAAATAAGAAAGTAAACATTTACTTGCCATAAAACCGTCGCCAAACATTCCCATCAAATAATTAAATCAAATTCCTGCGAACATTCATCACCAATGCTAAGAAATCCTTAAAACTGCCGCAAATATTCTCCCCATCTCCTCTTCATTCAATAAAAGTCCTTGATCGGATTACCCAGATTTGAGTTGCGAGTGTCAAAGTGCGAACACGACATTGGCGTCATGCTTTGATGTTGCCGATGATTTGATGTTTGATGAAAATCCCTGAATACCAACGTTTGTGCCTCACTTGTGCTTTACGCTTTTTATGTAATCACGTTTGTGGTGGGAGTCACGCTTGAATGTTTCACATCATAATTCAGACACATTATGTCACATTTTTATATTGGATTTACATCCATTTTTTCTTCCTCGGTTGTTTTGTGGGAATTGTGGCTTTAAATGTGGGAATTGCGGTTGGGATTTGGAACGTGTGGAGGTGGATTTTGGTTGAGTTTCGGGATGATGATTGAATTTTATTATTTTAAAGGCTTACCAGCCCAAAATATACAAAATGGAGTCTGCATGGTATTTTATGTTTATGTTGAAAAAATAAAAAAAAGTGCCAGACATGAATTTCTGGAAGAGTCAAAAACAACCCAGACAAATGAATAATTTCAAATTTCAAAGAAAACAAACATTATTTAATGCCAATTTGAATCGATAAAGCAAAAATATCTTTCTTCAAAATTTTTCCCTGAATCATGCCCAAATTTCAAGGTATTTTTATCCTTTTGTTTGAGTTTCAATCAAAATTCATCTCTCACCCAATTATCTTCATTAAGTTTCACAAAAGTATGAAAATGATGTTGCTGATTTGCCAATTAATAAATTTTACCTTCGTTAAGCAAAAAGCTTCGGCTCCGGGCAGATTCTTCAGCGACTTCGCTATTGAATGGAATTTTTTGTATAAAATGAGAGTGCAGACAAAACACAGAAAAACAGAAAGCAAGCACAGCGTAATTGAATTTTTATTAACCCTCCATCATCTTCATTTAATTTCTTTGCAAGTTGAGAGGCGAACATAAAACATCTTTTCAATTAAGATTAAAAGATTATTGATGTTCGTGACACTTTTCTCTCTTTTTTCGGCATAAATCAGTCAATTATACAGGGGTGGCAAAATTTATGGACTGTTTAATTGAACTTTTTGTGAAACTTGTGAATATTAGAGGTAGCTTTATTAAATCATTTTTTAAGTAATTTAATATATTTTCTTTAAATTATACTATGAAGTGCGAAGTTTCATACTGCCATATCATTCCAAAAGAACATTCTTAGATGTGAGACTCCCTATCTCTGAGATTAAACCAACATAAATTTGTTATCAGAGCATGAACCCTTAACTTCCTCAACCAAACATTTCTCTCCACAAAAATCTATCGAGTGCAAATAAATCTATTTCCAATTGTCTTACTTAATGAAATATTGAATTTCGAGCTGTTTGAGGTTAAATATAGCTTTGTAGAGCCAAAGTATATATTATTTATGTGCCTATATGAGCAACATAAATAAATGAGAGCCATTTATCATACATGTATATTGTATATCGGAGGAGAAAACACAAAATAGATTTCCAAACATAACATTTTTGGGATATTGACAAGGGTTGCCTGATGGATTTTGTGCTTGATATATTCATTTCTTTCATTCCTCAGAATGTTGTATCGATTTTGCTTAGAAATACATCATAAATTTGGTTAAATGTCAATAACTTAGAAAATTCAGGCAAATGAACAATTTTGATGTCTGATAAAGTCAACGATAAATTCCTAGAATTCCTTGAAAATATTTTTGAAACATTTACGTGAAACTTAATTTCTATAGGTTTTTGAAAATATCTTCATGAATTTCAGAGAATTTTCATGAAAATTTTTCAAACTTCTTGAAAATACATAATAATTTGAAGAAATGTTTTTGAGATATTTATAAAATAACATTTGAGATAATTTAAGTTACTGAAGCTTGCAAGACAATTTCATAAAATTTTCAAGGATAACTTAATTTAAAGGATTACATAATTCTTACCTCATCTTTTTTCTTTAGAAAGTACAATGTAATTGTGATTCCATTAAAATATAATGTCAAAACTTTTTCAGGCCTACAAAAAAAATTCTTGAACAACGAATACAGTCTTTCGAACGGTTTTATCATGGCCTTCAAAAACGAAAAAAGGTAAATTCACAAAATTGTTAAAAATTGTTACAATGTTGATTAAAAATTTTATGCATGACTTAAAAAGTACAACAAATAAACTTTTCCTAAACTTTTTCTCCTAAATTACAACCCCCTTGCTTACTTCACTAACAACACAACAAAACAACGGATGTCTCAATTTTTCAGTTACGCCATATTTTTCATAATATTTGTATAAGCATAAATTTGCCTTAACTCGTTTAAAGCTCTTCAAATCCTTCAAAAAAAATTGTAAAGAAAAATGTTTGTTGTGATGAATTTGGTGAAATTTGAGTTGCCCAGTTCTACGAGTTCGTCAAGTTTTTCTAGCATAATCGAGTCATTGAAGCAACCAAATCATATGATTATTTTGAAGCAATAATTTGAAGAGTGGAAATCAAACTTCTTGAAATGTTCGTGTGTGATTTGGATGTATGCATTTATTTATGATTATTAATATATTTATGATTTACTAAATGAAAAACTAAATAAGAAACACATAATTGAGTAAAAACTTGAGTCAATTTTCAATAACAAATCCATCCTTCTAAAGCTGTGTGTTTTTTGTTGTTGAAAGTTAGCACATTATTAGACTATTATAGTTAAGAAAAACATTCCAGTTTCATTTATGTATAGATGTTTAAAGATTTTAAGCTGCACATCTATTGATAGCGCATTTTTTTCACTTCTCTTATCATATTCTCATTTTGAAAAGTAGCAAAAAAAATTGTCAAATAGATGAATCTTCATCGTCCGAGATTATGCCATTAAGCTATTAAGCTATTTTGTTGTCGACGAGAATCAATACACTGTCCTTATAATCTTAGCTTTTGCTAGGAATTTATGTTCAAATTTAGCTTATTTTCTTATTTTACTTATTTTCATTTCACTACAAATTGAGCGAAAATGTTCGAAAAGTTGCGAGAAAATTTTGCATGAAATTTGCAATTTAAGGATTTAAAACATTTTTCTGCCAATTTTGTATGGAAATATGAAAATGGTTTTATTTAAATTATGCAGCGGTTGAGATGGAGATTTTTCTGATCAGAAGATTATGATGGATTTTCAAGATGTGAACTTTGAGAGGGTAGGTAATCGAGAGGATCAAAGGTTTTTATCTGTTTTGTAAATTGATGAGCTCAGTTCAAAGAAGATTGCATTATTGTTGATGTCTGAAATGTTTTAGGATGTATAGGTGAGATATGAATAATATTCAATTGTGTACATGATATAATTTTTTGGGGAGCATATTGTAAATCTAGCTCCACTATGGATCAGATTATCAATATTTACTATTGGAAGAGCTTTTAAAGTAAATTAACATAGCTTCCACTTCTATTGAATATTTTTCATCTGAATATATTCCAGTCAGCTTTTAAAATATAAAAATCTATATTCATCTTTTGAGGAATTACTTAACTGAACAAAATGCAATGAACGGAAAGTACAGGAATAATTTTAAATAAAAAGAGAGCTTGCACTTCAAATTGTCAAACCATCTCGACCGAATTTATTAATGATGGCACGTAATATTATTCAAATAATTAAAAACTTTCTCTCGACAAATTGCAAATTGTGCAAATGCTTAATTCCACAAAATCGGGAAAGAAAATTGGCTGAATTTCATTTGGAAGCTGCAAAAAACTATTGATTGCTTCAGCAAAAGGAAAAAAATGGTAAAACTTTTATTTTGAATAATTAAAATGTGAAATTTTCCAGACGCCTTTCCAGCATCTCTACTTCGTTTACCGACAGAGAAATTTATTAGACGTCATTTTGAGTTTTGATTAAAAAAGTTATCGGTTTATCTCTAAAGCAACTGGAGCAACTGAAGTTTTGTAATTAAAAATGTTGTGCAGACTTTTTTTTGCTTTTAAAAGTGGAAATTTTATTATAAATGCATCAAAAATGCGAATTATTAATGTTAATGAATTATTTAGTCCAGTGAGCTTTTAAAAGCAAATTTTTTGCATAGTAGAGCATCGTTTGTTGTTTGAGCACATTTTTGGAATTTTTGCTTTTAGTTTTTAGAAATTTATTGGCAGGATGATCTAAATATAAATAGAATTAATTGCATTTAAATTAATATTGTTTCAAAGTTCAACGCTCTGAAAATTATTAAATTTCAGATCCAAAAAGTTATAAGTTTATCATGATAAAATATTAGTCCTGGAATTCCAAAACTTCATGATTGTCTTCTTTTGTTTCAAAATTCTAAAAATATCTTCTCGAATATTGTAATGAAATTCAAGTTATCAGATTCCAAAATTGTTTTCTTTTTTCTTCAGCAATCCTAACGACTCCCACAACCTCTCAACTAAATCTCTGCGGGCCATTTTCCCAAAATTTTCTAACATTTGCCAAAAAAATAAAAATCCTTCAAAATGCTAACAACTTCCATTTGAGTAAACTCTGCGAATTCTTACGCAAATCCAGCACTTCACATAAATCTGCTCACCGATCTTCCACCTTCAAACAAGAGGTGATTTCAATTTGCATCTGTCTTTTTAAGTCTAGAACTCTGAAGCTCAACAAGGACAGAAGCAAATCAAAGACAGCATCCCTAAGCATCTATACAGCATCCCAGTAAACACTCAAAGAACACTCCAAACACTTGAGCATATTTCAGTGTATTTGTGAAAAATGTTCACGTAATTTGATCAACATAAATTCCATATTTTTCGCCATCAAAAAGCCATTATTGAAAGAACATGAAAGCAGTCAAAAAGTGTTTTATTTGCCTTTTTGTGTGTGTCCCACAAATGCCGGTTCTCCTTGTGCCTTGCGTTTTCACGTTTGATTCTTATCAACTACGGGACGAGCCAAATTTTTGTTATATTGGATAGAGTTGGATCCTGTGAAATTGGTGATCATAAAATGTTGGATTGGGAGCTTTTAATACAATAAAATCTAGAATCGATGATATGAAATTCTTAATTCTCACTCTTTTAAATATACTGATCACTAGAGCTAACTAGAACCTTGGCACTCCATTACCTCGCCGTGCTTTTTCACTTTTTCGATATTTTCCTTTTTTGCTCATTTAGATGTTTTGTGTGTTTACGAATTTTCTGTATTTTCTGTATTTTCCAATATACTTTTTTGTTTTTCACAACCACCTATCAAAACAGTGAAGTATCCGCCTGGCTTTACCAAATATATCGAAAAGCAACTCTCTGATGCGTGCTACAGAAAGTCTCGGAGCTTTTGGCATGATGTACTTTATGAATTCAATTTACAAGTAATTTGAGCGTAGTATATTTTTTATATTTTGTGATTTTGATTTTTGTTGATTATAATAGGACTAGCGGTCTAGTTTTGTAGCAAAAAATTAAATAAATTTTTTTTTCAATATGAATATTTTGATTTCTGATATTTTGGAATCAATCTTGACACATAACATAAAATCATAATTTAACTTAATTTTGGATAATATTTGAACTGGGTTTGGTCGGGTCGGATCGATTCCAACATTTTCTTAATATTCTGTATTTTTGCAATTTTGTATATCTGAATGAGTCTGAAAATTTTCTCAATAATTGAAAATATTATTAAAGGAAGCTTTAAACAAACCTTTCAAAAGCACACATAGCAAACAATTTCATTTTCCCTGAAGCATGTAAAATTTCCCAAAATTCTTAACGTTCAAAACATTCAAAACATTTGAAGCATCCAAAGCTTGCCAGTTTCGCAAAGTTTCCAAATTTTCTATACAACAATTGCTGAAAATTGCTTCTACTTTGCTTGTACATGTACAAGCATTAATAAATCTGCAAGAGACTAATTTTTTATGGTTCTCTTTTAACGATGATTCCCATAAAACTCGTTAGAGTGTAAATTTATGAAGAAAAAAAAGAAATGTTTTTTGTGAATTGAGCCCCGAAAAGTTGTCCAAATACGTTAGCTTCAATTTCAGTTCGAGGTATTGGAATATTTGATATCGTAAAATATTTGCAATATAAATTCTCTAGCAGTTTTTTGTTGGAATTTAATAGCTCCGATGCTTCTAGTCGCGAATATTTAATATGTGCAAAATTGTTGTAAGGCTCTGACAGTACCGGATCCCTTATTAATAATTTTATGCTCCGAAACTTTAAGTAAAATGTTGAACAAGCTAAAGACATTCAATTTCCACCAAGAAAAGTTCTTCTTCTAAGTTCACATGCTTCTAATTCAGTTCTTTATTAATGAAAAAATATCCAGTTGGAGTTACCCCAAGGCAAATTTACAAATGTCACAAAAATTACAAAAACTTGAAAAATTACTAAACTCAAAGCAATTACAAAATCCTCTCATATCTCGACTGGCTTCCCAAGGATTATTACAAAATTGTTCAAAAATATCTACAAGTAGAAGTATGTACAAGTTTGTCTTGTGCATTAAATCGCAATCAATTAAGTAACAACGACATTGTTGGATCGTAGATTTACATGCCTCGAACATGATCATTGTGAAAGCTTCTCTGCAGGATACATGTATATAGTAAATGTCGTAGATGCTGTGATATAGTTGAGCTGCAAAGTTTCAAACAATGTGAATTTTAATTGGCTGATGAGACAATAGTCAAATAATGTCTTTAAGCACGATGAACTGGAAGCTGAAGCTGTTATAGTTCAGTGCTATATGGGGAATAAGGGATTACAGGAATATTACATGTAAAATTTCACATTTTGAATTTAAGAAATATTGAAATGCCCTAACCTTAAAGTTTACAAGTAGGGAAAACACTTTGAAGTATACTCCAAATAAAATCTGTACTATGAATTTTTTTAAATAATGCAAAAAAAGGAATAAAACTATGGTTACAACAAATCTAGCGACAATCCAAAATGATGTACTTTTAAAGAAGCTTTAAATAAATCTTCGCAAGTTATAGATAGCTGCAATATCGCCGCAGTATGGAAAAACTTTTCCCTTGAATTAATTATTTCCAAGCACATTTTTCCTACAATTTCCTTCATTATCACTCATAATCTTTGTTAAAGCCGACTAATCCTACGAACATAATTTTAAAGCAACGAACAACATCCCAAGAAAAGAATGCTCTAAAATTAAAAAGTTTCCATTCTAACGAGCTTGAATGCCTTTGAAGCAAAATTCCCAGCTCATTTCGGTCTTCTTTTAATTTTCGGCATATTTTCCACAATCTTTTTATCTCAAACTTTCCAGCAGATTTATGCCAGATACGCCAAAAGTTATGCAAAAAGTTGGGGTAAAAATTAAAAATTACTAAATTTACAAGAAATTACGAAAAGCTCTCCTTGCTCGGCCTATTTCGCGCTTTTTTTCTTGAAAAATTCTCTCTGAATTATCCATTATCTGATTCAAGTAATTCTTGGAAGACTGTGATTTGATGGTAAAAGCGTTGGAGTTCATGTTCTGGACACTTTTCGATAAATGTTTTTTGAAATTTTTATGAATTTCTTTTGTAAAATAAAGTACATCCTTGAGCTAAAACGCCATCAAGTCTTCAGGTTTTAAGATACAATATATAAATGTACATTGTACAAGAACTCTCTTTTTAATTTGTTTAAAACTTTATAAGTTGAGTCTTTTATATACACAGGGACTTATTGTTTTTATAAGCTTTTATCATTTACAAGATATTTTTGACTGTAGGAATTGCTATTTATATTTATTTTAGTTTTTGAAAAGCAATTCAAGAACATGAAAACATTTAATTTGCACATTATGGCGAACAGCTCTTAGAAAGTAGAAAAAATTGTATTTCAATTAATTTGCCCACTTTTCCGTTCTTCTTGTCACGACTGCTTCCCTCCATTTTCGCCTGGTAAGAAGCTTATAATATTTGCTAAGAAAATGTACAAATATACAATTTCGCCGAGAATTTTGTTTAATTCGCTGGAGGAAACAATTCGAAATAATTTTACAGTGACTTTAATGTGTTATTAAATGGAAGTGTATAATCTTATTCCTGATTCATACTTTCCGAAATTATATATCGAGTGCAGAAATATAGTTTTGTGAAGTTTTCAGGAAATGGAGAAATGCAAATGCTGGTTTAAACTGACATGGAAGGAAACTTTCAGGTTGTGCATTTGGTTTTAGCGGAAGGTCGTTTCAATTTATTTTTAGCACAATTTGTTCAGTTTTCAGTTTGTCTGTTTGTTTGTCACTTACATAACAGTTGCTAAAACTTTTGTATCAAATGTGGCAAGAATGTTAAATAATTATAATTAATTTTATTCCAACCAAGTGTAGAAATTGCTTTATGGCTTTTCTTTTCCATTATAAGCGTCAGCTGTGTTGCATCTGTGGTATTCGCGAAAATTCTTTACACTGTTTGAATTAAAATAAAATCCATGATTAATCCGAATCGTGAAGGAAATCATAAATAATTAAAAAACCCATTAATTTACGAGTGTCTTTCTAGAAGCAGCTGTTCCAGCATCAGAAGCTTAAAATCGATAAGATGTTTTCAATACAATCTGCTTAATGTTTAATTCCTAATGCCTAATTCTTTACAACCTCCTCCCTTATTTTGAAGCACCCTTATTAAAATATAAGAAAGCTTCTTTAGTTATTTTAGGCACATAGAATATGTTGCAAAATAATCTTGTATTATTTCCAGGCATTATGTGTTAAATGATTAATTTTAAATTCATGCTTGACTAATTTAAGTTGAAGGCGATAATTTTTGCTCAGATATGCAAACATAATTTATGTATCTCCGACAAAATGTAAAATAAAGTAATTAATGGAGAAATTATGCTTCCTGGTAACTTAATACTTTTCCTGTTTCCATCCTTAGAACGCTTACACTGGCGGCACTGCTAGTTGAGGTTGAGCTTTCACAGATCCATTGAGCTTGTTCAAATATAAGACGGGTACGTCAAGGGAGATTATAAGTGATAAGATCCAGTTTTACTTCAAAATACACAGAAATGAGGAACACAACACCGAGAAATAATAAGTAATTTTGAAATCATAAGTACTATTACGTAGTTGCTGCCACTCCACCAAACAAGATAAGGAAATTAACCCTTTCTATCTTTTATGGTGGAAATTTTATTTATAAATATATACATATATCTAGTATTTCTGATTATGTTGAAAAACTCACAAGCTTTTTTGTAGATTTTGATTCGCAATTTAAATTTCATTACAATTAACTTTGAATATCTATTATTTAGAAAAGGAAGACCTTGAAACAAGTAAAAAACCATTTCTGAAATAATAATCAACATATTTGTTAAAGAAAAGGGCTAAAATGCTTTCAAATGCTCTGAGATTTATTTCGTTAAGCTTCAATCCCACTGAAATTGGCAGCTTCTTAAATAATTCAAATCTTACCTGAGTTTTTGTTCAGTTGGGAGGCGCACCATCTGTGTACATCTGGTTAATTTGCTACACCGCAAATTTTAACCAGTCGATCTAATGTCAATTACCTTTATTTTTTACTTTTTTCGTTGTGGCTTTTCACGCTCACAAACAAGTAAAAGCCTTTTCCTAGGATAATAATCGTGAAACGGTTAAAAGTCGCCTGAAAAAAGGTTGCGCAAATATTTGTTCGAGACGCTGCCACCTGAACGTTCACCCTTTGCCAACCGGTGGCTCTTTTTAGTATAAAACTAATTTTGCGCTACCGTGTTTTTAGAAATTTAATCTTGAAATTGGTGATGGTTTTTTGTGTTTTTCGGGGAGGTAAATCTTTGAAGTGATGCGGAGGAAGTTTAGATGGGTTCGATTCAAATGTTTGAAAATAATATATCTTTAGAGCTTAAAAAAGAATTATTACGTCATTACAATGTTGAAAGCAATTTGGTTAAACTTTTTATTTAAATTAGACACAGGAGTAGAGACAAAACTTAATAATCATAAATCTTGCAAAGCTCTCCGAGAAATCCTTTGTAGAATCTTTATCATCATAGATTGAAATTTGAAAGTTTTATTGTCAGTAAACTAGCATTACTTCGAACGTTTGCAAAGAACAACTACAAGCTTTTCATTGTCATCGAAAAGATTTTGCGGTTATTTCTTTCCCACAATTCTTCACACAATTCTCTTCCGGGAATTCCCTTCAACGACGAAGACAAACAAGAACAAAAACTTGTATGTAAAAGTCCTGCAACCATTCTGAGACTGTTATTGATGGCAAAAGAGTTCATTTGTTATCATTTGCTTGTCGTTGGTTGAAAATAAGCAGGCAAGTAGGGAGAATAGAAAAAATCCAATCCACCGATAACACAAATTGATGTATGAAATATATTCTGCCTCAGCCTTCAGGCCAAGACCTGCCGTGGCTCTAGCAGCAGAAACAGGCAACAAAAATTTTTATAAATAAGCTCTCGAATTATATCTGACATAATTTCCCTCCGGGCTTTCATTTGGCAAACTTGTAACAATTTATTATAACAAAGCGCACAAACACACATCATTATGGAACCCGCAAAATTACGCAAAATTAGGAATATGTGAGAGCGGCAATTTATCAAGTGGTGGCTAGGGAAACGGGATTAGATGGAAATGATTAAGCGGCTGGATGTCGTAATGAAATTGTGCTCGTATCTTGATTTGCTGGTGATGCTTAGGCGTAATGCTTGTAATGTTTGTAATTGTGTAAACAAAATGGGACGTTTTGACGCAATTTTCAAGTGGCGTCAATGGTGGCGGTTGACAACATGAAAATACTTTATGTGGAAAGTTTTTAATACATATATTATGATAGTATACATATATAAAACTTATACTGAAACAAGAAAAAAACTGACTTCAGTACCTTTTCATGAAACTTTCTAGGATCTTATTTAAAATAATCAACATAAAAGACAAAAACTTTTCTTAACAAGTTCTTTCCTTTTTTAGTGTTTTACATCCTTAGTTGTTTGTTGACTAGAGCAATGATGCTAAACTTGACTGTTTAACTGTGGGCGCTGGATGACACTCGCTCCATCATTCACATCAACAACCAACTAATTATGGATTTTTTTGTGGGGTAGGATGTTTTAATTAAGAATGGCGTAAGCAGGAATCGTTTTTGTTGATTTAGTTGCTTTCGACAAGGCTTTCTTGGAATTTATTCGTTTCTAGAAGAGGGTTAGAAAATGACGGATATTATAGGATGAACTGAAGGTTACAAAAGGATACTAAAAGCTAGAATTGAGAAGATTTCAACCATAACATGAATAATGATGATTACGATGAGTAAAATGAAAGGCAATCTAAATTCCAAAAATCATTAAAAAATCTACTATCTTTGAGTGATTCCAAAAAAAGATTAAAATGTAATAGTACTCAGTATATAGTCTCTGTAGTCCTTACATAAATCCCTAGATTATACATTCCGTCAACAGTCAACTAAATCATCCCAAATATTCACTGCCTTCCTTACAGATACCGTTCCAATTCAAATCATCGTATATCATTATTATCTCTGTTTGCTCCAAAAAGCTCCAACGAACCCAAACAGCAGCAAATCAGAAAATCTATAAACAGCAATAGCGCATGCAAATATTGGCTCTCTGCAAATGTATTCAAAGCTTGGAGCTATGTCTTACAATGTAGATTTAATATTTCTCTAGGCTAAATTTCCTGCAGCCTTTCAACAATGGCTTGAAATTGATATTCAGCAATATATAACAAAAAATTTGAAAAAATGTTAACAAAACTGAAAATATTAAAAAAATGTAAAAATGGGTAAAACGGGTCATAAAAGGAATTATACATTACATGTTGAGTCGAAGAATTACTGCATAAATATTATTTATGTCTGAGGCTCGAACTTTAGTGTTTTTACATTTTTGAAAAGTTGCTGCATGCTTTAAATTTGGGGCTTTTGTCTGTGCTTTACGTGTAATATTTGTGAGGTAATTTCTAAATCGTTCTGACATTGAAGAACCTTTGAACCTTCTATTTATAATTTTTAAAAGCTCTAATGAATTTTCAATTTTATGAACAATCATCGTCTTTATACACAATCGCTGTTAATTAGAGAAATTTCACTAAGGTTTATGATGAAGTTTGACTACGTTTAAAATATGTTTCTCTCATAAAAGGAAACTGTTGAAACCTTCAAAATATTTATGAATTTAATTGAAAAGTCTAATTAATATTTCGATGGTTAAAAAAGAGCAGAAATGTTGAAGGAAACGGTATATTGTGCTTGATGTTTTTGACCTCTTGAAAGCTTCAACGTGCAATTAGCGCCATGAACTGTGCAAAGGAATATTCAGCACATTGAACTTTATTTTCTTCTAATTGAAGCCTTTAAATCACAATCTAAAATCTAAATTGAGAAACTTCCTAACTTTCACCTTGAAAAGGCTTAAAGTTCGAATTTCTTACATCGTATACTGATTAATTTCTAATCAATTACCTTCTCATTTCAATAAACACAAATTCCATTAACTCCTTCGTATCGTTTTCATTAGCAACCTCCATTTCAACAATTTAAACCATTTCGAATCATTTCATCTTTGTCAACAAAACACCGCCACCCTTAGCATCCTCTTGGTAACAAATTGAATCATAAAAGCCATCTAACTCTGTTTCTTGTGTGAGACGCAAAAGGGTACAAATATGGCCTGAATAATAAAATCTGCTCGTGCACAAAAACTTAAGAATTCAATTTATTGACTTTTCGACATTTTATCACGCTTCATAAAAGGCACTAAGCCACTTGGAAATTCATAAAGTTTTATTTGCCAAGCGCAAAAAGCAGCAGCAAATTCAATTTACATACATTTATGCTGTTTTGCTATATCACTTGGCGGCTCACGGAGTAAAAACATGAAAAAAACATGAAATATGCTACAATCATAAAACAAACGTTGATCCGAAATTGTCTGCATAATATACTTTTATTATTGAAAATAATTTGGAATTTATTTGCATTTTGTTTGTTTGGGATTTAAGTGATTATTTATGATGGAAGGACACGAATGATGGTTATGGAAGCATTTTTTGCTGGCTCTTTCGTTTTTTGTTTGTATGAATCTGAATTACTAACGTCGGTTCATGTCAAAATTACTTAAAACGCTATTAATTTAATTGCAAAACGGAAAATCTGGTTAAAATAAAAATATGAATAACTTTTGTTTGAATTTATTGTCTAGAGCTTTTTTTAGTTTAAGTAAAACGACAACATTTTTCAACAATAATTGATTTTAAAGTGAGGCATGGCATTTTTTGATTAAAGGTCATGGGTTATGTCGTTGAGTTTGCACTGAATAATATTTTTTAAATTCAAGTACAAGGGCGTGTAGAAACAATTATTTATTTTTAGTCCAGGAGTCGACTATAAGCTTAAATTCAATTCAAGAATTTGGCTTAATAGTCACAAATATAAACCATAATAATATGAGATAATTGATTATATCTGTTGTATGTTAGTTTAGGTAAACTTTAGAAGTAAACTGTTGAAAAAGATAGATAAAATGTTGTAATAAACTGCTTATATCTGGTCGTCAGTTCAACAGAACTTCCCAAGCATACCAGTAATAATAATGAGAAAATACTGTATAAATCCATTAAATACAAAAATGATAAACAGCCAAAACTTCCAGAGCAAGAAATTGTACTTTAACTTAAAGAGACACCAAAATCTCTGTGGTGTCGTTGGTAAGATTTATTAGAAAATTTTAAACAAACACATACTTTATTTTATAACTTTTTCATAAAAAGCCAAACATCCTCACGATAAGCTTTTATGACCTCGTTGACAAAACAACATCAATTTCCTTGATGTATATTTTTAGTTTCCATAGAATGAACATAAAAATAACACAACAATAACAACCAAAAACGGCGACAAAATTGTATAAAATGTATGAAAGAAATAAATTTTAAACAAATAAAAAGCAATTGCTTATAAATTTACAACTGACAGGCGAAACTATCACAACCGGCCACAGGTAGGCAATTTTTGTGTCATCCAAACTGCCTTCTACTAGAGTTGTTTGGTTAGAGAGCAATTTTCTAGAATAACAAAATATTGTCAAAACAACAAAATAGTAAAATTTTGGGAAGGTGCTCTATGGAGTGGAATATTATTTTCTACTTTTTAGTTACAGGTTAGCATAATTTTTTTTTGGTAGTAAATTTTTGTTGGAAATAAATTTTACAAATAAACAAAAATATATTATTCCATCCATAAATACCCCTAAAAACGACAAAACATATCACTATTATTATTTTCAGTACTTTACGTATTTACCCAGCATTTTAAGCTATAGCTGGTTGATATTGTGTTCATCGGACAGTGTAGAAAACCTGAAGTTACTTAATATTTTGTTGAACTGGCGGTTGACATTTAAATCTAAATCAAGCTAGATCGATATTGCATACATTAAAGCAGCGGTTTTGCCTGCTTTCGTCTTGTTTTTCCCAGTTTTGCAGCATGAGAACTCCAGTTCTAACCACATATCTAAGCTTAAATGATGCATTAAATAAAGCAATTTACATAAAGTAATTTTATTGGCAATGCAGCAATAAATTTGACTGAACTTTACTTAATAGAACTGCTTCAATGCATTATGAATGCAAATTTTTCAGCTTTGAAGGATTTTGAAAAAAACTCCAATATAAATAATGTATGTATATCATAACATTTTTTCTTGGCGAACTATTGATCAGTTATCTCAACTCTACAATTTAAAAGGTTCTCGGATGCTTTAATTCTACTTTGATAAACACGTGAAAATTTTTCTATGATGAATTATGTTAGTTTCCATTAAATCAAACAATAGCAATTAATTCCCTGACTTAGAAGCAGTAAAAATATCCACTTTTCTGAACTTATAAAACGTAATGTGATACCGTAATTCAAAATATTATGAAAAGACTTTTAAACATTCAGTCAATAAATAACTGAATACAAAATTCTGAATGTATTGTTCTTTAGTAACCGAGAATTTTAAGTGGAAAATGTGTTAGACTTTATAATGCAACGTAATGACGAATGCACTTATTTTGAATTGTTTAAATTTTCTTTTCTTTTGTATTGATTTTTGATGAAAGCTTATTTTTGTGTCAATAAAATGCACTTTAACACTCAAACCTTAAGTGTAATATAACAGTTCACAGCACGAGCAATCTTTCAAGCATCAATACCAGCGCAAAAATCCATGTGAAACAATTTCCGTAAAATTAGAATGATATTTGGTTAACCGATTTCTAATAGATTTTGCCGGTTTCTTGTTCTCCATCCTCTGTCCACAGCCACAGAAAAACCATTTAATCCTTTGCAGATTTTTTTGTCCGTACGATTCTATGATTATATGATTGCTTTATAGGCTACTTCCGAGAGATCTTCTATGCTTTTTTGTGCTGAAAATTGGTATGGGATATAGAGACAATGATTGCTTATTTTCTTTTAATTTTGTGTCCAAGTGCTTTAGCAAACTCTCTGGCAAATCGATTTGGACGAGGTGATGGTCAATTAATTTAATGAAATGGCGATTGTTTTATTATAGATTTGGTTCTTAGACTTTTATTTTTGATGGGGAAATTAAAAAAGGTTTTTGGTTTTGGTGATATGTTATTGGTTTGTTTAAGAAAGTTGTAAGGAACAAAAATATTTTTTTTAATCTCGATGGAAAAGACTTTAAACCCTTATTAAATAACAAATTGGTGAATTTTACCACTTGCCTAAATGATGAGTTAAACACTAATTAAAATGAATGTTGAGGCTGGTGTGGAATTGTATATTTGAATTCTAATGGATAATTGCTTTGTGCTTCGTTTGAACTTCTTTTGATTTAATTGAAGGGAAATGATGAAAGAAAGATTTCCTGTTAATCAAAGGCAGCTTAAAAGCTTTTTGATGTTCATATTTCGTAGAAATTGTGACATGGGGTTGAAAACTCAATAGATTAATTATATTAAATGTAATTTACCTTTGAGACTCGATTTTAAGTCCTTAGGGGTTGAGATGCGGAATTATATTTGGAAGTTTTCTTCGAATTATTTTGAAAAACGAATAACATTACTTTACTTTGTTAAATCTTTAAAAACAATTTTTGGCATCATGAACAATCTAATGTTAAGAACAAAGTAAAGTAAGCGCTAAGTCTTGACATATTTCACACTGATTTTTTATCAGTTTTCCAATTTCTTAAATTATATAGTTTCTATCAAAACGGAAATTTTATTTGTTTGTCAAATGTTTTTCTTTATTAACAAATTCAATATAGTAAAAAACAAAAGAGTACATATTTTTTTTTTACAAAACTAATTCAACAGAAATGTTAGAGCTTGATACAATGAACTTATAATTACAAAAATTTACATTAACATTTTCTCTAGATCCTCTTAAATATACATTTAATTACATAATTATAATTTATAATAATGTGTTTTTTCTTCTCTTGAAACTTGGTAATTAATCACTTTTGGTTTAATTAATTAGGTTTTTTTGTGTGTCTGTATTTTTGGGTAATTTTCAAAGAAATTCAGTCAACCTTGCAAATCCACTCCGTATTCGATTTGATTTTTTTCATTGTGTTATTTCTCCGTTTACTTCATATCATGCATATTTTTTTATTATTTCACTTCTCAGGCAGGTACACCATCAACTATCTTTTATCAGCTATTCACTTAAAACCATCTTAAAACACTCAATGGATGAATGGAATGAGTATTTATTATTGAGTTATCGAGTTATCTTTTGCTTTAAAAATAAAGAACTATTTGCACTCTCAGTTCAACAGAAATGGCTCAAGAAAACAAAAAGGTAAACGAAACAATGAGTTTTTGCGAAGAGCTGCGATATTGCGCCTGACGTGACTGCGGAGACGGATGATTCGTCTAAGGAAGAGAAAGTATTTTATTAGCTTTTATCATTTTTTTATGAGCACAAGATTTTATAAGCTGGCAGAAAATTAGAACATATTTCATAAAATCTAGATTTTTAGTATGATGTTCGTTGTTTGATGTTATTGAATGTTTTCCACTAAATTGAACAGTATTTTACGTTGATCAGTTAATTTTTTGGATAGAATCTGATTAAAAATATGTAATTCTTTTGTTGTATAATAAAATGTGTTAAATTGTAGTATTTATGGACACTGTAACGTTAAAACTGTTTATGTTTATGACAAGTCTTCAACATGAACACAATAACTTTATTGAAAAGCATAAAAAATTAAACATTAAACAACAAACATTTATCATTTTTGGCCTCATTTACGGACATTGTAACATTAATTAAAATGGTACGTGCATTAAATAAATCATTTATTACGTGACGTTATTTTAATATTTTTAACTCAAAACATTTCGTTACATTGTTTGATTGTCCAACATAAAGTTATTTATAGCAAATAATGGAAAAGCTGATTTATATTTAAATTTTTCGTTTATCATTCAGTTTAAATTACCATTGATCACATTTAGGGTCACTACGAGTGGCGGACTGTTTGAAGGACTGCAAGAATAATTTCCTGAATCTCGCTTATTTACATTGTGGATTATCAGTGAGCCAACCTTAAGGAGAGAAAAAATGGGAAACATGTAATAATAGCACAATAATTTTAATTGGTGAGTTTTAAATAAATCAATTGAAAACATTTCTGCTTTTAATTGAAATATTATGTTAGCTGCCATTTTAAGCTTTTTATTGAAGAGCTTTTGATTATTGACAGACAATTTTGTTAAATTAAATAAACAATCAATTATAATTATATTTAATCATACATATTTAAAAAAGCACTCACAACATTTGGTATGTCACCGTCAATATCTGGCGAACCTCTGTCCAGCTTCAGTTTCCATTTTTGCGGATTTTCCGTTAAAATTTGATGTGCGTCGTGGTACCACATAATATATAGTGGTGGTTCCAGAGCTCCTCTCACAACACAATGCAGTGCTACATTGCTGCCGGTCTTTACGTAACGATCTGCTTCTCCAATCAACTCAGTTCGTGGCACTAGAATATTTGGAAAATTATTGGATATTAAAATTGTAAGAACTAGAAGAAAATTGAAAATAAACTTCTTTAAAAACTCACCAACTACATGCAGGTGCACTCTAGCGCTGACCTTGGGCTCTGTAGACACTTGACACTCGTATATGCCAGCGTCCCTTGCTTGTACATATTTGATCTGTAGCGTCCACAAACCGGTGCTTTCCACATAAAATGATTGGAAACGCTCATCGGCAATGAATGTCATTCTGTTATGTCAGGAGATAAAATGAAAAAAATGTAGTAAAAAGGTAAATTAATGGGCCACCCACTTGGGTGGAGGATGGATGGACATTCTCACCTATCTACAGTCAATATGTGATCATCTCGTACGCGCACCCATGACACTGATTTATTAATTATTTGCTTCACCTGGAACAAGAGCGAATAAATCAATTAGTGGGATTATTATCTTGTTTAAGGAGAGGTGATCATTAAAAGGTTGATTGGTCGGGTTTGAAGAAGATGGATAATTTGCTAAATAGGTGGTTTAAAATTATTTTAAAATCTCTGCTGTGAAAATAGGTCATTTGACATTTCAACTTTTCAGTCTTATAGTATTAAATTTATTTTTATAAACTTATAATAGGACTGGCATTTGAAATGGCGATTCTGTCACGAAAACTAGGGCCTCGTTCTACCATGATAACTCAAAATCTTGGATACTTTTATATGGGAAACTTAATCTTAAAAAAACTAAAACTAATCAAAGATGGCTCCTGAATTATAACTTTTACAAATTTTTGCACCTGCTGGTCCACAAACGACAAAGAGTCTCAAAAACAGGAAATTTGCTCTTTGCTTCAAAAAATCAAAAGAACCTTAATACTTTTGTGTGTAAAATTTTCGCCTAATATGTTTCTCATACACTTATTAACAAATATAAACACTTTTGGTTCCAGACATATGCACGCGCTGGTCCACAAACCAATATAAATCTAATATGCCGAAAATTTTTTGAACTCATCCAAAATTTTTAACTTTTTGCCCTATTACATGAAATCCAGAACACTTCTATGCGTAAAACTTTGCTTTGTAATGATCCTTAATGACTTGCAAAGAGATTAATAAAGATCCAGCGCAGAACTGCTGTAACATGAATTCCGAATTTTCAATAAAAACTATATTTTTTGATCCAGAAACTACAATTAAATCGAAACCACTAATAAATTTGCTCCTGGATTATAACAGGATGGTTGCACTACACTTAATATACTGAAGAATGATCATTAGCTATTCATCGCTTTTCCAAAATTACACTAAATTAACTTATTCTAGGAAATAAGGCACATTCACTCGATCACAGTACATTCAGTCATTCAGAAAAAACACTCAGTGACATCTAAGCTTATTAATTAAGGCATAAATACGACATAAACAACAATTTGCAAATATTTTCCAATAACATATTTATGATATTTTCGAATAATTTTTGACTGTCTGGCCGCTGTCTGGGCGATGAAGTCTGGCCTAACTTTATTTCATCTTTAACCCCTCGAATATTAAAATACTGCGTTTTTCGAGCGTTTTCAAATATTTGAAGCAAATTAACCGTTGATGAAATGTTAACATCAGTATAATTTAATTGAATTAAAGGATATGTTACTCAAGATTGATTTAAGTTTATAAGTTTTCGATTTTTTAATCGTATTTTATTCACCGTCAAGTCTCGAAAACACCTCATTAGTAATATCATTACCTAACCAAAAAAACATTTGAAACCATTGATAATTTGTCAAAACAACCTGTAATGCAGCGTATTTTGCAGCCTGTCGAGCTGTAAACGCTTCTCTTTAAATTTGATATTGAAAAAAGAACGTCAAATTGACGTAATTGGGTGTAATTGCGTAATTGGTCGTTTTAGGATAATCGGCGCGTCCATTGTTTGCTCGCAGCACGACTTTAACGATCCAAACAGGGGGACGCACAGAGCAAAAATCGATTGGGAGACATTCAGCTTTCAAAGAAATTTCCTTGCAATTACCCATCAGGCAGGCAGATAAAGTGATTGAATGGAAAAGAATGTGCTCTCGTAATGAAATCTAATTTACTTTTATTATGTCGTTACTCGCTTTGCGGAGGCTGGAGGAGATACAGCGACGAGCCTTTTCATTTGCAGTGCTTTTCTGTGAGATTTCAGTAATGTAAAGCAGGGCTGATTAGTACTTTAGTCTTTCGAAATTGAATATTTGCGCGAAAAATCATTCAAACACAAACAGTTGAGATGAACAAAATAAATCTCCATCAAACCCCTGCAATTTCTCAGCCAGGTTTCATCTCTAGTCACCAAACGACGAAGTGACAAACGTGACGGAAAAATCCTTGGCGATAATTTTATGTTTACGTTTCCTTTAATTTATTATTGTGTGCTTTTGCTCGTGCCATCTTTTCTGTTACTACAGTTCAGCTTCAGTTCAACTATACAATTCTAAGAAGTTATATAAAGCTGCACAAGCTACGTCAATGACATAGAAAGACTGTTTCCTGTAGTTAAAGTTCACGTAATTTTGTAAAACGCGAATAGAATCGTAGAAATGTAACGTTTTTGTCCAACAAGAATGATTATCTAATTATATTTTAAATCAGAACTGGTAGAGCTTCTATAACTGGTGTTATGAGGAAATGGGGCTTCCATGTTGCCTAATGCGTGTAAAATGTCTTAATTCTTATATTTTCTGGCTTTACAATTCTTTGAAATATTTTAAGCTCGTTAGATTTGTAGAAAGTTCTCGCCTTACATAATTAACTTACTCATGGAAGCCATTAAGCTCGAACAAATTTTCTTAGCGTGAGAAGACTTTAATTGTAGCTCAATCTTGGTTAATTATAAATTCCAAACAAAATGTTAATCAATCATAGACAGTAACCGTTCATCCCTAAATTCCAAAGTTTCAATTAAAATTCAACAACTTTACATACAATTTTACATGAAGGAATTTAATTACGCGATTCATCATTCCGTCAATTCCAGGCCGTTTAAGGTTTCCGGTTTCACGGTTTCCTCATTCTTCCATTTTCCAATTTTTCAATTTCTAAATTCTAAAGAAAATATTCAGAGGAAATTGATATTCCAAATCTCCCTGAATTATACAAGTAATGTACAAGGAATGTACAAAGCAAGTACAAGAAAGTCTGTTTACATTTAAAAAGTACAAAATGTACAAGAAGTACAAAAGTACACGAGCCGACGTTAGAAGAATTCTTGAGAAATGTTTGAAGCATGCTTTCAATGTTTCAATGGTTCTATGTTAGATGTATAGAAGTTACAGCAGACTTGTCGTAAAACCTAATGACGTACCCTCTTAGGCAAAAGTATCGAATTAAAAATACCTTTTTTTATTGAAATTGCTTAATCTTGTAATATCTTAAAATACTTTGCATTTGAGCTTTTTTCTACTTCATTCCAATTTCATCTTGAGGAATTTTAAGGAGTTTTATGTTGTTGTTGTAATATTTTTGTAATAATTTGGAATTCCCCCGCCCTTGAAACTTTTTTACTTGGCTCTTACTTTTTACTGTTTTTATGATTCCATTCGGTACATTGCCAGTCTTCAGGGGATTTGGATGGATTTGAACTTAATGGTGACTTTCAGAGGGATTTTATGGTTTAGTGACAATTTGAAAGGGAATTTTGATGGAAGTTCTTTTCTAATAAAAATAAAATGTGATGTCATGAAAAAATAAACGTCGGATGGTTCAACCTTTTAAAAGAATATTTTGAGAAGATTAAGGTTTGATGGATCTAATCTTTTTTATTTGAGGGAAATTATTTTCATGTAAAAATTTGAATATCTTTAGGTCTCAAATCCAAATGAAAATTTAATAATGAATAGTTTAATTGATGAACACGAATAACATACATAAAACTACGAAGAAACTAATCTCTGATGTTTTAAAATACTCACTTTACACGGCAGAAAGCCCGCCGTCCCAATTTGCGTGGTAACATTGGATAGATAGATTCTTTTCTGGTGTATATCTGGCGTATATGAGTTATAATTGTTCCTATTGCCTATCGATGATAAACTTAAATCAGCACATATAAAATCTGAAAAGGTAAAGAGAAAACACACAAAATTTAATACTCTCCATAAATTTTCTGGCGAAAGCATTATGAAGCCCAAAAAGCTTCTACAACATTCAAAACACTTGAAACATTCAAAATACTCGGATTGTTGGTAATACTCGTAATATGGGGTGAATCACAAATTATGTCACATCTTTGAACATATTCTCTAAGTGGAAATGTTCTCAGTACTATAAAATCTCTCCCTTGAGTCACAAAACATGTGCAAATCCTCTTCTAGTATTGGCAAAACTCGCAAAATTGAGAAAGCTTGGAAATGCTGTAAAAGATGGCGTCGGCAGCTAAAGGCCTTCCTTATGCAAATTAATAACACCAACCGAAAAAAGTAAATGGAAACAATAAATTAAAAAGGTAGGAATGGAAACATTGATAAATTGTATGGAAATAGATGTTTTTACGTAGCTGCCGCAACAACAGCAATAAGCTCCGGCAATGATATTTTAAATTGAGGAAAAGCTGGAGAAAAACTGGAAATTGTTGAATTTCTGAATTGTATGAATTTGTAGCAAAACTCAAGGAATAAGGAAAACTGAAAAACTGTACAGAACTGAAAGCGAGAAATGAAATTTAATTTGAAATATGTATATGGAAGCTGTAAAAAGATGATGAAGAAAGATGTGCAAAGAGTGGATTATTTATTTTATATCATTTGAGTTAGCACAGTGAAGCTTGCAGGCAAAATATGGTGCAGGGATGCATTGATAGTCCTGCTTTATTCGTGTTTTGGAAGGATATTTGAGATAATTTGTATTTTCTTATGAGATTTATTTACATTTAAAATAAAACAGTTTCTTTTGAGATCTTCCCAAGTCCTCCCCTAAATCCTGTTTTTTTTGTTTAATAGTGTTTGTATTTGCTAAAATGTTCAAAATACAATTTATATTAAAATGTTTACATTTGCAAAATATAAAATCATTTATTGCAAATAAAAGCCAGTAATCACAAATAAGCACGGAGGCAAAATTTCTCGAAAAATTCTAAAAAAGAATCCTGTTAAAGGAATGAACTATTAAGGGAACGGAAGCATCTAAAACTTAAGGATGATCGAATAAATCGATTTATTTGTTATTCCCATAATTCTTTTGCTGTTTCGTTTCTTTGTTTTTCTCTAGTGAAAAATGGCATAGAGCAACTGCTGACTAGGACAGCAAACGTAAATTGTTGTAAATTGTTCCCTGAGATCCATTTGTTAGCTTGGTCGATTGATTGGAGCACGAGGCCAGCAAATTTATTGACACGAAACGACAATTGCTGCGTCGGCGGGATAATCAATCTTCAAGCTATCAAGCCATCAGGCTAGTAAGTGGAATTTGCAGGGGTATGGAGGAATTTTTTAGATTGTTGACAGAATCATAAAACTTTTATGGAATTATGTAGAAATCTAACTTAAAAAAACTGTTTGAATTACCAATCCCTGTCAAGACTTATCCAATCTATTGCTGTAATTGCACTATTTAACTGCAATTAATCTGTAAAGCTGTAATTTATTGTCCTTAGTGTAAGCAAAATAGCCTATAAATTGTGACATTTGCAAATTTCCCAAATTGCCAAAATTCCCAAAATTTTCTCAGTTGCGAGCCATTGTGCTACCATAGTGTATCTAACCTCCTGCCCATAAATATTTGCAATGACAACATGTTTGAGTAGGTACATGGGAACTAGTTTCATCATTAACCGAGTCGTGCTAAATGGCATAGTGACATGCATGTATGTAGTAATTTATGGCGAATATGTTTTTAATACGATAATTTATGCTGATGTGTATTTTGTTGGAATAATTAATAATTATTATTACATAATTTATTTGGCCGAATACCTGTTTGTTGCCAATTTCTATTTTTGGAGCACAATTTATGGACGCTCTGTTGGGAATTTATGTGTTGGTGTCTATAAAGGATGGCAATAATGTCTGCTAAGTCTATAATCATTATAAAGGTTCTACTTTTTGGATCTTTTGCTTTATTGTTAGCCCACGTTTGTCATGTTTGGTATTTTATTGTGATTATTAGAAAGTAAAAATATTTCGTAATAATTAATACATTATGTAAACAGGTTGATTCTGATGCTTATAAATGTGTAATTAATAATTTTATAATGTTTGGCTCAATTTGAATTCAGTGTAGAATAATTAATTAACTATTCAGCCGATTTCCCAATATATATTTAGCTAATAATTATTTAATTTGTAACAAGGGTTTTTCAATTTAAAATTGTAAAGTTTTAAAAGGTATTGGTAAAATATATCGTAATTTTGTATCAAAAATGATTTTTGAAAATGCTCTAAACCTGAAGCTTATAATAATGAACATCCTTTGATTTTTCAAAGCCTTGATTTATAAAATATTTATTAATAAATAAAACATAATTTTAATGGGCTACTGTATTTGCTACAGCCTGAGTGTCTGATTTATTCATTTTATTCATTGATTGTGCACAATTTAAATTTAAATGTACACAAAAGTAGATTCATATAATACATATTATGCAAAATATATATGCAAAGCATTTAAAATACAATTTAAAACATGAAAATATTTACAAAGCGAGCATAGAAAGGCTCATAAATTTCCACATATTTTACCAACATTAAAAGAGATAATCTCTGCCCAGCTTTAAAGCAAAGCTAAAAATGCAATATTGCAGTGTTTTCCGACTGCAGTTCGCTTTTAATTCCAGCTGCATCGCTTATTCCAGTTATTTAGTTATTTTTCTCGTCTGAGTAGTCCGAGCAGTTAGAACATATTAATTTTGCAATTAGGTTACATCATAAATTTTATAGTGCTATAAATATTGAGTAATTAAAATGTTGTAAGCGATATGTTCATGTAGGCAACAATGAATTTGTAGAAAATGAATAAATTGTATAAATTGCATAAACTGCCATATTAGAAATTACTGTTAACATTTTGCATGTTCAGTGGTTAGAATTAACACAAGTGTTTTGTTAGACGATTTATGGGACTTTTGATTATTTATAGTAAGGCCGAAAATCAAATTAAATGAAGCGATAAAATTAAATAGATTTTGCGAAACTTTTAGGGAATATTATGATTATATTGACTTAAATTTGCAAAAATCAATAGAGTTATCAATAATGCGTTTTATTTACTCTGATTACTGTTTATCAAACTTATTAACGCTTTGTCAGTTATATTTCTGTTAAAACTCCAGTACCGTTAAATAATAAAATTTATTAATTGAGCATTAAAAAGTATTTTCAATTAAAATTGATTGATAAAAAACATTTTTGCAATGCTTGTTGCAGTTCATCGAAAAAAGTTGGAAATGATAATAATTTTATTATAATTTTTCATGTAAAAGCTAACAAAATAATTGAATAATAAATATTTCAACATTTTAAAATATTTGTTCTGATAAATTGAATTGAGAGCAAATTTAATTTAATTTTATATGAAGCGAATTTTTTCACAAGCTCTACAAAGGATGATTAATTTCACAAAAAGATTTTATAAATAAATATGCTGCACAGCAATTTAAATTTTCAATATGACAAAAGAACTCAATATTATTTCTCGGAGAATAATGAAATATTGAAGATAACACCATATATTTATAGAAAGTACAAAACATTGCTCCAATAATAATCGATAAATAAATAATTGTGAAATAAATAGAAACACATTTCAAATCAATAACACAATAACTCTGTTCTCGGCTGTTTTTTGTATTTTATGTTTTATATTTTATTGTGATTCTGATATTGCAATAATACTTTGATATTGCCATTTATTGCGATACAGACACCAATAAATATTTTATCAAATTATTTTTCTACCCCTTTGCACTACAAGCTACACCATATCGATTTAAAACAATATTTGTTAAAAATTTAATATCCAAAAAAGAGTTGCCAATCGATTCCAATTTATATTCGATACTCGATAGTGTTCCACGATAATTAAATAAATACACGATCCATAGATGAATTTCATTTTAATTTTTCCATTTTTCTAGATTTTCCGTTTTTGTTGCATGGAAAATTTATTAAAAATGTACATTCGGCGTTTTTCTGTTTTATATAATATATTTTCAGTTTTTCTGCATTTTCTGCATTTTTAGTGCAACTATATAGTAGATACTTTAGAATGTATTTACATTTTTATAGAAATTTCGATAAATTTAGTTTTTCACTGCTGTTAAGAGCTTTTTTCGGCATTTCTGCGTTTCTGAGTTTAAATTGGTGGGATATATTTATAGCTTGTCGCTATTGATTTTCATTTTAAATTGGTATAAATTATTTTGTAGCTTTTTTGTAGAATTTTTGTGGAATATATTAATCATTATGGAAGGTCCTTTGAAAATAAATGTCGTGATTAATTTTTCTTCTTTGTAATATTATGGCTTTTTAACTGTTTCTTTTTGTTTATTGTTTTCTTGATAGTTTAAGGGGAGATTAATTGCAGTTTCTCGGTTGTCATATTACTTAGAGTAAATGTCAGTAAAATATAATCTAATAATGACATATTATTTAGTAAAATATTTATATTGATCAACTCATATTAATTGATCAATTCCAAAAAGCGTTTATCCATGCATAACACTTGGTAGCCAATTTAACAATGAACCGAATTGTAACAACTAATAACTGCTTTTTAGGTATAAACGTTGATTACTATAATCACAAAACGAGGCATCAAATACATAAAAGAAAAATATTTTCCATTATGCTAGCTCAAATGTTGTCATCCATATAATGTCTAATCTTATCATCAAATGAAATACACTAAAGCATGCCCAATTTGTTTGTAAATTTATATTATTCAGTGACAATCTGCAATACTCAAGTGTATAAGTTTTCAATAAATAACCGACATCACTGCCCAATTAACAATATACTTAATGGATGTAAATTTCTCAATTACATTAAAGCTACACACTAAAAATGTAAACAATCTCCCCCTTCTCCGAAAGCTATCCAAAACCATCAAAAACTATTTCCAAACAAAAATATATCATCGTCTTTAAATCCATAGTTTAATTGAAATTCGCGTAAAAACATAAAAACATTAAAACAACGAAACCAAAAAAAAGAAAGTTACACCGACATAAGTAATGTCCTTTTATCACGAGAGATTATAACCAGTCAACAATTCTTTTTTGGTATAATTCTCTCTGTTTGTGATATTTTAGATATTTCTATGTTTGGTGTATTCATTGTAATTCAATGTATAATTCAATGAAGTCAAGGGAGTTAATAAATTCCCATCAAATTAAATGTAATTTGCATAATTTACAGCTCTATATGTGAAAATCGTTTTGTAGTTCCTCGAGCCCTCACACAAAAGTACTCAGAGTTGAAGTAAATTGAATTTTCAAGTGTCCTTTTCCATTTTGCCCCGTTTCTCGATATATTCTCAATATTTATAAAAATTTCTCGTTTTTGCAGCAAAAATATTCAATGCAGGAATTGAGATGGAACTATGAGCGGTTGGGGAAACTGAGAAATTGTAAATAGTATTGAGCTGACGAGACTTCAAAAAATGGAAAACCAATTATGTGAAGAATTTAAAGTGGTTGGTTTTGTTGAGTAAAACGGTGTAAACTATTAAACCCGGTTGAACGATATTCAAGCATTTTGCCATATTTTAGACTTGATGAAAATAATTATTAAGAGATTATTAAATTATTAGTGAGCGGGAATGAAGATGGTTTTACTTATTATTATCTCACGATATCAAAATTCAGATCTTTTGAATAAAATGCAAGAACTCCTAATCTTCAAGAGCTTTTAGTCCTTAGATGGATTCAAAGTGAATCTAGTTTTTTTAATGAAAACTAATCGATCAATCACTTCTTTGTAGCTTTTTCATGTAATTAAAGAATGTATGGTAAATACAATAAATTTTCTTGTAAATGAAATAAAGCAAATTTGTCTACCATTTAATTCAATTCAAATTACACCTTCAGTGATGAAAAAATCGAAATACGGTATTCATAAATTGTAATATTTTTTGCCGTACTCCATTTATTATTTTATACAATATTCTGTAACTCTGTAATTTTGTAATTTTAATACTTTCTATTTCGCTGTACACTTTCTGCGGCACAAATGCGACTTCCATAAATGTTTAATGAAACTTGGTATATAACAGTAGAAAGAGTAGCAATGTGGAAGGCAAAATTACTATAAATTTCCCTTTTCATTCGCATCGCGCGCCGCGCTTTTCAATATGGAAAATGGTTTGGTAACACGAAAATTATAGACATCGACCTAATGATATGTTTTTCTTATAATTCAATTACGACTTCCGTATTTAATGACCCAGCAATTCCGACTATTCCAGCCGTTCATTCCAGCAAATAAGCTATAGTTTCAGTCGGTAATGAAAAATGAAAGCCATATTTAATGAAGATTCGCTTGTGCTTGTGCTTCTATGTTTATGCAAACGTGATTAAAGATTCATTTAGTTGCGTCATCATAAACTTCCAGCAAATAAACAATTCCATGAAGCATTATTTAATGAGTATGGAAGTGGATTAGGAGAAGGATGACTGAATGATATAGGCCAGCAGAAATGGATAACAAAGCATCTGGGTTAGGATTTATCGACATTGTCAATAGAACAGAGTTTTTAATTATTGGTGCATTAGCAGCAGATTGTGGCACTATCCGTTATTAAGCATTCTACTCAAAACAAATAATTGCTGAGTAGTTGGAAAAAAAATCCATTGATGGATTTCCAGTGATTTGTAGTTGCGGATGAATTGCCAGATTTGATATTCATGTATTTCAGAATAAATTTGACTACAAAATATGGATTTTTTTTTGAAGCCTAGGATTATTCTATATTTAAAGAATAAATACTTCTAAATTAATCTTTTAAAGGCATGGTTGCTCAAAAGTACCAAAAAATATATTCGTTGTCATTTTGTCTCCATTTCGGATAACATACCAGAATAAAATACAAAAAAAAATCTTTCCCCACCAAAGCCGATGGAAAATAATGATGCAAACAGCAACTTTTTCATGCGGCAATTAAATAATTAAAAGAACTGTGTGCTAATAAGGCTTTTATGCAAATAATCATAAATTAATACCATTTTGAGGTTTCATGCACCTTCACACAAAGCCATTGAAAACAATTTGCGCCGAGCAAACAACCAAGAGTTTTTCGAGGCAAAACCGTTGCCACAAAATATCGCAAAATATAGGAAAATTTGTTGGTAATTCAGAAATTGAGGTGAAAAATGCCGGTGAAAAGCGCAAAAAATTAACGATATAATAAACAATAAACAAGTTGTGAGGTTTTGTTTGGGAATACATTAAGGTGTTATGGTGGAAAAGTATTGGCTTTATGCTGTTACCCGGCAGTTTCAAATACTTTATAATGTTTCGGCTGGTTATATAGTGTTGTAGAATGTTGTTGGAGGTTTCACGTTGCTCAATTTTATAATTGATCATAATTTGCGAAAAGCCTAAATGGTGAATTTTGGGATTTACACTTACCTTGCAAAATAATAGTTATGATTTCTAAAATCAAATACAATTTATAACAAATTGACATTTTGACGTTTTAACATTTTTCTGTAGATATGATGAACATTCTCTGTAAATAGAAAATATACTAATTAGTTTTGTGAATTAATTGCATTTCTGAGATGAACTGTAAGCATAGACTAATATAGAAATTATATATTGATACCGTACAATCAAACGGATTTGTTTTCGATACTAGCTACAAGCAATAAACACTTCATTAAGCTTCGTTGATTCAATATTTGTCATAATTAATCGATAATCGAATAATAAAATTTGGCTCTTGTAAACCAATTCGGGTATTTACGTCTTACAACCATTATATTGATTATCATTATTATTGGTTTGTTTTGCTGTACTGTAATTTTATTATGAGTTGACTCTTTTTAAGACGAATTCTGAATGCATTCATTAAAGAAACCTTCACATTTGGGGAATTTACTAAAAGTAAATAAATCGAATTATTTCCAAATTAGTTGTCTAATGGTGCCATAGAAAATCTAACCGTACAGTAATTTAGTAATGTGCGACTATCTCATAATTTCCATTCAAAATATATTTATCACGTTATTTTACGTAACTGTAGCATACTTGTTGAATTTTTGATGAATCGGACATTAAGACCGATATTTTATTAATTGAGCTTTTGATGTTGACATAACCTAACACTTAACGCTTGACGATAATTTTTATTTCATGTGGAAAGTAAAACAAATATGTTCGGGATGTAGATGTGTGGTTTTTTACCAGATTCAAAATCCTTTGAAAAGTCATAGTACGTCGGAAAAATCAATATTCCAATATATTCACCACTACTTTTTAAATTTTTGGGGCTCTTTTGACCAAACTCTGATACAAGTTTAATCTAATCTTATTCATTTAAAAATAAAAACAAGCTGGAATCATGTTGACTTTAAGCAAAAAGTTAGATAAGATAAAAAATTTCACACTAATAAGATAATACAAAAATATAATGAGCTTTCATACAAATATTTGCCATAAAAAATTTAATTTCTATTCATTTGATATTTGCGTCAAACTAATCTTAGAATGTCATCCATTGTCCTGGAAAATCCAATTTCCACATGATTCAACCTTCCTCCCTAAACCATCCTCAATTTAGCTCTACATTCCCATTGTTATACACTCCATTGTAAAGTTTATGAATATTGAAAAGCTGTGTATTTTTGTATTTTTTTTTTCCTGTATAGAGTTGTCCTTAAAAGGGATGTTTGAGGATAATGGAGAGCTTGGGAAATTTGAGTATCGTCTTTTTATCTGAGCTATATTCTGCAAGTGTTTGTGTGTTATTTTTTACGGTGAATTCCAGCAAATGTTCCAGCTACTGGGAATTCTTTACTGGATGGCCGAAAGCGACCGCAACCATAAACATCTCCAACATAAACAAAAAAACACTCTCTGAAAAATATCCGGTTGACATTGAAAATGATCTGCACTGTGAAAAATATTTGTTTTTAAGTGCATAAGTTTTTGATCGGGCATAAGTTGGATCAAAAGCTTTTAAAGTTTTTTAGTTTATGTTTCTTGATTCTATCTTCCACACTAAAAACAAACTACATTTTTATCCGTAAACTTAAAAATAGTGTACACTGTACACCTTATTTATTTTCGTCTGCATGAAATATAAGAACAGTGCGAAGCTTTTCTTGGAGTGCTTTTACTCCGTGTAGTAAATATTTTGTGTATTATGTTGGTGTACTGCTGTGTTTCTGTGTTCCAATGTTTCTCTGTTTTGTGTGTGCTTTTACGATTTGACATTTTATTAACTTTTTTGAGTACAAAATATCGTAAAAACCACGTGTGATTTATTGTTTCACTGTGCGGTGTGCGCGAAGATTTCTAAGTATAAAATCGGACGTCTTGAGTTGTGCCTTTTAATTTATTTATGCGGTTCGTAGGAGTTTGAGTTGTTCTTTTTATACTTTGACGAATTTGATTAATACTTTTCTGGTTTATTGTGAATTTTGTTTAACATTTGGGATTAACATTTAATCTTAGATTTTGCTCTAAGAAATATTTTTTAAACCCATATTGTCGTTCTTGAAATCAGATATTAAAAAAAGATTAGTCTGTTGTCTACTAACTACTCGTGAAACCTTCAAATTTTAATCCTTCTTTACTGACCTTTACAATTTCCTTGAATTTAAAGGTTAAGCCTTCCCCGATTGTGAAAAGGAACGGGATTATAAATCAAAATACCCCTTAAAAAAGCATCTTTAAACATCTTAGCTAAAAAACATTGAAGGATCTTTCAGCCTTTTAATAATTAAGCGTTTTACTGAGAATTTCCATCAAATTAAAATACAAAAATACAAACAATTTGTTTTAATCCTTTTTTGACGTCACGTCTACCAACCTAAATCCATAGCAAAAAATCCTGAAAAACTTCACAATCCCTTTAAATTCCGTGCCACAACCATTTAATTAGTCCCCGACCTGCCACTGCTACACTTCACAGTTGGGTAGTTAATCAACGCTACACACGTTCTGGAGGTTCGCCAGTAATTGTTAATTACACCCAAAGAAAGTTGAAAATCGGATAATGGGCGAATGTGGAAATCACAGCATAATATTGCTCATGTGTGATGTGAGTAGCAGAAAATACTTTACAAACTAGGAGAAACAGAAAGTTTCCCCAGTTTAATGGATTATCTTGAATAATTACTTTTCAGAAAACTTTTTATATAGTTACGTGTTTGTAAGAATTGAAGACACGTACAGTTTGCTGTTTTTCTTTTAAAGATGATGGAAAAATTACATGCAATATCAAAACTTTTTCTTCTTCAACAAAGCGATGGAAAATTGAGAAACTATCTCAAAAGCTGGGGTTGTGTTTTGTGTCTGTAACGCATAATATCTAATGAACTCTTTATTTACTAAGAAACATCAAAAATTTTTAGCATGACTGTTTTTTTTTTACAAATTTTGTATCAAGAAAATAAGATCAAACTAATTACCAATGCTCTAATTTGTTCAAAAATTATAACCACAAAACCCGTCAGTTCCGGAACACAATTTCTAGTTCTCCCCGAAAAAGTTAAATAGGCTGGAAGAGAAAAAAAATACACGAGCCCCCTGCCACCAATTTGCCTGCCAACTACATGTGAGTGGAATGAAAAGCTCTTTCACCCTCCAACAACAACAAAACACACGTCTTGCTCCAGCGCCTAATAAACTTTTCTAATTGTTATTGAAATCTTCGGAACATAATTCATTTGAATGATAAAAGTTTTCGCATTCGCCTTCCTGAATTTCCTGAATATTCTGAATATCCTGTGTGTGCAATTTGTAGCGATGCCGACAATTAGTTACACAGCTAATGGGGTGCGAGATATGGCGTGTGTTACAGAACAAGATGAGGGGTGAGATGGGAATACATTAAAACGTTAAAACAGTTATGGGAGGCATGTGGTGGTTTGAGGTTTAGTGAGGTTTCAGTGAGGCTTTGTCAGCCTTATAGAGGATTTGGCAGGTGTACACTGAAATTGGAATATTTGCGGTTCATTTGAAAATTGTTTGGTATATTTGGAAATATTTGAATATACTTGGAAACTCGAGAAATTGATGGAATTGGATATTTTTTGTGGGTGCTGCGAAAAGTCTGTTTCAGTTCTTTTTAATTAAAATATTGGGTTTCCCTAGGAATTTTACCAAAGCAGTCCCTTTTTGCTCCAATTCCTTATTATTATTAAGTTATTTGAAGCTAAGAGTAGGATGACTAGAATCAAGTTGAAATTTTTGGTCCAGTATTTAATTCAATTAGTAAATTGCTAAATTGCTGAACGGGGTTTTGTTTATAATTGAATTTGAAGTAATCGGATATTCTGGTTTGGGGTAATTTGGAGTAATTTATGAATTTATGCGCAATTTTAATGATTCCTCGTTTGTTTTGTTTAATTTACATTTTATTTGCTGTTTTAACTGCCAATTTAATTTGAAATGGTTGCATGTGTGACGCATATGCTATTAATAAATTAATTGGAGAGAGCATTTAAAAATTGTTGTTGGTTTAAGTTTAAGTTTGGGCTTTTTTGAACAATTTTAATTTTAATTCGATGTAAAATTTTTTTGAAACCTAACAAACTACAACTGTTTCACAAAAACATAAGCGTCATAGACGTTTGATCTATTTTTTTTTTGTGCTAAATCCAGCGACAATGTTGTAGCTTTTCTAGTATTATTCAATTAAGTCTACGCTAATGTGCAAACAAATTTGTTGCATATAAATAACTCGATCACTACATGCTCATTGACGTACGACTAATGAATGGCCGTGAAACAACCTAAATCCACTTAAACTAAGCTTTCAGTTCTAGAAAAGTATTGTAAGGTATTATCAATGTAATTTAATAATTGACACAATTCCAAAACAATATATCTCTTGCAATAAAAATAATAATTTGGATCAGACTTATTCAGACTTATTCAAGCTTTAAAAAAAAGCTTTGCATGCATTTTGATTGCCATGTGAATGTTTTTGTAACGTACAAATTTACAGCACACAAAAACAATATTTGTTTTCAAATTTTCAGTAATTTTTGTATCGAGCTAACAATGTTGTCTCTCATTTAACTTTTTAGTAGCTTTCAGTTGCTTGCAGTGTTTGAAAGTCATTCAAATAAAACTTGCACGGCACTTTGTGTCAAAATAATTATAATTTACATTTATACGTTGTTTGCTTTTATCATGGATATTTCAGGAATGCAATAAAGTACACTGAAATGCTTTTTAAAGTTTTTCCATAATAATTAGTTCAATTAAAGTTTTATTATGGTTATAAATTGACACCTTGATAGAGTTGTGATAATTTTGAAAAACAATTTGCATTTGATAGCAAAAATAAGTAGAATTGCTGGTCATTTTTTATCAGTTTTGAAACTTGTCATTTTATATAAATGACCTGTATAATTAAAATATGTTTTAGATAAAAAACGAAAAAATTTGTGGCTTTATATAACTTTTACTTTCTTAGTCACTATTTTCGCTTTATGTCACGTCTTTGAACACCTAAAAATTATTTATTCATTCCCAACAAGAACCTAGAAGATCAATATTACTTACATGTAAAGCACATAATAACCTCACAACATTATATCTATTGAATTCAATTTAAAGCCGAGTGTATTGATCTCACAACTTTGATTGCACAGTAGATAATATGTTAATCGATTATATAGCTTCACACATAGCATTGTTACTATCGCAAAAACGTAAATACACGAAAGCAAGAAAATACTGAGCCTCATAAGACTTTATCTAGATGTTATCTTACATTTATACCCCACCACCTCATATCATCTTTATCAACCCCATCTTCATTATCTAAGTATTGTATTGTCGCAGAGTACAATTCCGTGCATTCTTTTATTTGCTTTTCTTCTTAAAAAGCACAAACTTTTCCTCCTTTTCCTACAATTCCCATTTAATTTCTCTTGTTATTTCTTATTATTTATTTTTGGCAAAGGCCGCTACATCTGCATTAAACATTTATATTGTATTTCATATAAAAAATTTATTCAGAAACACGAAAAAAGTACAAAAATACACAATGAATTTTCCCATTTAGCAAAGCTTAATTGACAAAAAAAAAGTTGCAAAAGCGAAGAAATTGTATGTGAAACTTTTTCTTCGTTTCGCAGCAAAACTGAAAACACCCGGAAATAAGTGAGCATTATGGATTCAGGGTTTGCACAATGAATTATTCAATTTTCCGTTTTACATTTCTTTAATACACAATACTCCATGCAGTTCATTTAGTGTTGTTATTATTTTGGGGGAAATTTAGAGTGCTTGCTTGAAATTTAGCCAGAATTATTCTCCATAAATAATCATAATAAAGTTACATAAAAACTATGTACATAACAATGTACATAAACATGAAAATCGTGAAAACAAAGTAACAAAAGCTCCGGAAGGCGAAATTATTCTTACCTTAATATATTTCTTGTGCTTCGTTATATAACGCTAAATTCCGTATTCCAAGTTTATAGATTTTTGCTCCGGCACACACAAAAAACACCGTTCAATTCCATTTGGGGCCGTTTTGCACCACAATATTTCTCACTATTTGCTACTATTAGCCCACTATTTGCCACTTTACTCCTATTATTGGACTTGTGAGCACTTTACAACTTTCTGTGGTTAAATTTCCAAGTAAATTCTTGTTTGGGGAATTTAATCAGCTCTCGCACTTTATATATCTTAATATAATTTATTAGGCTGCTTTTTCTGATACTTTTTTTGCTACTTTTTATGGAAAGTTTAACCTTCACCTGGCAAGGCTTTCATTTTTCGGCAGTTTTCACACCCTGCGTTCGCCTGCACTCTTTCACATTGCACTGCATCGCACAATTAGCGGTTTATTTTTGAGTAACTTGCAACTAACACCAAACCAAACCACTTGGCCTGTCACTTTTTGATGTATTTTCCAATAATTTTCAATTAAATTTGGGGCTGATCGAATTTAGCTATGCTAGTCTTTACATCGCGCTCGTTTCTGTCTACCAACAGTGAAAAGTTGTATGCCAAGCGAAAATTTCCCCTAACATCAGTTTATCTGGATAACCGATAACACACGACGGATAAAATGAGCAGAAAATTTGAATTATTCCACCAACTTTTAGAGGGGTTGCGCATAATTCACCACGCATGTGCAGGTCAAACAGGAAAAACCGCCGGAAAAGCGAAGAATGGACTTTCGTTTGTTTGAACAACAAATTTATGCTGTATTGTTTGATGGCACATTTTTTCCTGGTGGATACTTTTGATGATCCGAAGGTCCTTTCGTTCGGCTCGATAACAATTTTGCGTAAATATTGGCTATTGAATTATGAGTTGTAGTAATGGGTTAAGGTGATGTATTGTATAGTATTTTATTGTTGTGTAGTATAGTATAGTAAATAATAAGGGCAGTTTACAACTCTGTATTACCTTAATAGATTGTGGAGAATCGTTTCAATTTTCACATTTCAGTGGACATTTTACACGTCAGAAAGATTTTTGTGAATTTGTGTATGATTTTGAACGTTTAGATACTTTTAGGAGGACAACGGGGATGAGGGAGACGTTGAAGGAGCAGGGGAAAATTATACAAAATTATACCTTTTAGCCGAGCCTCACACCTTTATCATGAATTGGCACAAACTGCCTGTGGTTTTATTTGCGCGCTAGCGAGATTTGCATAAGGATGGAGAACCATTATTGTGCTTCAGAGAGTTGTGGTTTATTTGATTCTAGATGATTATTATTTAAAAAACTACTTTTCATGCTAAATTGTTTTTCTATATTGTGGTTTGCTTTCAACTTTTAAGTAAAGTATTATTTTAAAAATAACAAAAAAAATCCCGGTCATAAAACCACAATTCTTTTCAAAAACCACACTCAATCTCACCTTCTTCATCGTAAAACACAACAAACCAAAAACCGTTTAATTTATTTAACTAAATTGAGCAGTTCAAAGTTCACGCTTGGCAGCGACGCTATTTCAGCATATTCGTGACCACATCACACACAATTCCTGCTGGCCATTCTCTCAATTGGTTTTCATGCAAAAACTGGTTTATTTAAAATTTGCTTTACGGGTGAAATTTGATTTTATTCTGGGAATTTTGGAATGATGGATTCCGTGCAATTGCGCTGAAAGGTCAGCATATTTAATGGCGCGATATTGGTTAGGTCAGTTACTGACTTGGTTTGAAATTCGAAATTAGAGTTTAATTTTTGTCATTAATAATAATTAAAATGCTGAATTTCAATCTTTATGATTATGGATTAGAACCTCATTATAGAGATTCCCAAACTATTCTAACAGAGACACTAGTTCTAAATATCCATAAGAAAACTTCTGTGAAAGTTTGGAAAAATTTCCTGTTATAATGTGGGTGACTTGCTACCCCTATTTATAGAAAAGTTGGAGCGAACGTATTAATAATTAATCAACTTTGATAGTTCCTGCAAGGGAAACGACTTCCAAGTGAACGCGTGTAGCATCCTGGCACGTGCTTAGTATAAGCGTTCAATAATATGCTAATAACATAGAGTTATGATTTTGAAGATGGTGACAAAACCGAGGCCAGTTATTGCTCCTTGTTACCGTCATGGCTGTTCAAAAAGTAACTTTAATGTCATTATGAGCGGCTGTGGCTTCATTTACATTGTTTTGTGTTTGTCTTCTTCATAATATCATTGAACATAGGTTTAACAGTTTAACTAATTGAAGTTCAAGCTAAATTCTATGGTTTCGAGACAAAAGTCTGAAGTCAGATATTTACAGTTAAGGTTGACTTTAAAATGTGTGTGGTAAATACAGATAGAACAAAATGTATACAGTATAAAATATGTTTGACTTGGGGCTAGAGGTTTTTGGCATGACTTGTATGACATTCAGTTGAATTGATAGAGAGGTCCTGGTGACTAAATAACCATATTTGTGGCTCATTTCTGGGTTTATTGTAGTTATATAACTTTTTATAAAGCATAAAAGCTCCTTGAGAAATGCCTCATAAATGAAAATACGAAATTCTCTCCTAAAAGCACATAAATTGTGTCACCAGGTCCCCAACATTATCTCCATCACTAAAGAAAAATGAAACAGTAAATATCCTTTGTTCTGCCATGTGTGTATTAAATGGATCTGGCAGGCAAGAAAGCGGCAAGAATTTCCTTCGGCGTTCCATCTTTTTCTGGTAGAATATATGCCACCCAGAAACACACAAAGGGGTTTAATTTATGTACTGTGTAAACAGAAATAAATAATGCTATGTGTGGCATTGAGCATATTCAAAGCCTAGTGAAGAGGTCTACTGTATCAATTGCTGTAGATTTTGTTGTAGACTTCTGTAGATTTGCCGGCACATTTTTTGCTGCTTTCTATCCATGTAAAGAATTATTGGTAGCATGTAAATAGCTATGTTAATATGGCTAAAAGACGTGAGAATACATGCCAATTGAGCAAGTTGGCAAATTCTTTGGCATGTCTTTTGTTAGAGAATATATACAGATGAATACATGGAATGTGCAGGGGTGATTTATCAGAGTCCACCAAGAGATTTTTCATAACATATCCTGCCCAATTCCTGTCTCAGCCTAACTTTCATCTTAACACAGTCTCTTGTAAGTGGTAATACAATATTTTCAAATGTTTCTCGGCGTATATTCCCAACCAAGCACATTATACACAAGAATAAACACATTAATATTTCAAGCTTGAATACTCATTTTGTGTGCCATATTCCACCGCTCCTCAGGCTGGAAACGGAAAATTGATGTGCGTTTACATTAAAAATGCGAACATTATTACACACTGATTGTACACAAGAGAGTATTTTTGTTGATTAAAAGGTTTTTATGTGAAACAAATATCATTAAGTATAAAACATTTTATAGGCTTTCATTTAATTATGCGGCACAGCTAAATTTACGAATTATTCAGAGGGATTTGCGGATTCATTTTCTGTTCTTGGTTTTGATTTCAACTTTCTTGAGGTTGGAAAAGAATAAGAAAATTTTGTTTTATTTCTTAAAGAGCTTGAGACTTTGGGTAAACCTGAAACATTTTGTTAAAACCTGTTAAACATTGGTAAATCTTTTGAATGTAAGAAAAGACTGCAAGCTTTTGAAATACTGAAAGCTTTAATCTTGAATGACAGAAGACGTTTACTTTTAATTCTTTAGTTCCAGACATGTTTCAACGAATTCAATATAACCCCATGATTTATCATTAAATGTGTTGCAGCTCTTATTTTCACATCTATGCGATTTAACGACTTAAAGCTGCTTAACAGTTTGTATTGTATTGCAAGCTCATTTTTATTTCATATGGACGAGAGTTTATAGCTTTTACACAGAAATCTTGAATCATGTCAAAATGTTCATTCGATTACAATTGTTAAAATAAAATCAGAAAATAAAACTTAACCTCCGCATCATTTGAAAAAAATATCATTGGAACCCTTTTTTAAGCAAAGCTTGAGCTGTCGCGATTAAGATACAACATACATTGTACTCCATACACATTAAGGAATTACTGACGGTATTAGAGTATTACCAAGTATTACAGAATTACAATATTAATCTGATTTTCATTTGGCAGAATATCGTTCTTTTTATGGCATCTTCTGCTGTAGTCGATTTTCTTCGAAGAATACTTAAATGCATATAAAGCACTGTCTTATAAACATGGCAGAAAAATTGACTAAAGCCAAAAATAGCTCAAATAGAACGTTATGTTAATTTCATGTATCCCTTTTCGTTTTACAGTTCAAGCTGAGCGGAATAAAAACAAGACGTCATACAAAACATATAGCACAACAAACCGAGACTCAGCCGAGTAAAGGGGAAATAAACTGTGAACCAAGAAAAACGCTAACCATATTTTCTCTATCATGTTTCCCAGACCAAAAAGCCCATAAATTTGGTGTGCAGAATAAATGGCGTTTTGCTAAGTTGTATAGCGCTAAATTAAAATGTAAAGTCGAATGAAGTAAAACAGACGGAAAAAATGCTAATGATAATGAAAATGCTCATTTACATAAATATGTGCACATCCCACACACCATTTTTCCCAGCCAGCAAATATTGCCATATGTTTGCGATTAAGTACACTGTGTTCCAAGTTGCGGTAGAAATAGTAATGTTGGATTAAGACCAGATTCTATTAAGGAATATTTACCAGAATGGTCTTTTGATGCTCCAGCTCGTTATACTTAGCAAGGGATACTCTCTTAAATGATTTTGGTTCTATTTTTATATGTGTCAGACTTATATGAAAATGTAGTTGGGTTTATGTGGTCTACGAGGTTATTGTGATTGATATTGTTTCTAGTTGTATTTGCTATTAGATCTTTATTTCATTAGAATGTCTAAAAAAGAATACCAACTTTTATATAAATTTATTCAAATTTAAAATTAATGTAGCTCTAACTTTCATGTAAACTGCCAACTATTCCATTAAAACTCAAGAAAATAATTAATTCCTTCACATAACTCTTATCATAACTCTTAATCTTAATTACCCTCAATAACCCCCTTTTCCCCAACTCAACTTTCTTGTTCATCCCACAACCAACCCCAGGTGAAAAAAACACCCGAAAATTTGTTACTGTACCTGTTAAATGGACCTGTCTAAACGTCACGAATGTACCGCCCAGAACAGGTTTTTTTACCTGTTCGATTTGTGTCGTCAACAGGTTTTGACAAATTAAAAATATTTGTCAAATTTGTGTCACTAACAAATATTAACAGGTACAATTTTGAAAAAAAAACCAAAAATAAAACCGCGAATTTTCATATTCGAGACACTTTTTTCCAAATTTTCTCCGACATTTTCTATTTAACCAGAGCACATTCTTTTAAAATTTATCATGGACATGTTATCTTGGACACCTTCTTTTTTGCCAACACCGGGACTCGATACGCGAACTTCTGAATTTTGGACGACGGCTTTGACCACTCTGCTACGGGAACTGTTACTTACACGGTGTTAAAAGTTGATTAAGTAGCAATCGAATGTGAATGTATGTTTTTGCACTGTTTCTTACGTGTTTTCTGAACATTTTTGCAAATAGAAACAAATGAATGATAGAAAAATATTTTATTATGCTTTAAAATTATTTCAGCTGTTCGATTGAAATTTGAAAAACAGTTTAAATTTTTAAATAAAATATAATGAAAATTTTATAAAGTTAAACTATGAAGCTGTTCCAGGCGTGAACATATTAAAAAGATGTCAAGCAAATATTTCCACAAAAAAGTAAAAAAGAAGCAAATAAATATCGATTAAATACATTAAAGTGACTTAGAGATTTTCATGTTTTCTATGTTTGCCATGATATTGCAAGTTTTATTGACATATCAGAATTTAAAACAAACTGTTGGCTTAAAAAATTAATATGAAACTATTGTACCTTTTTGTAAAAGCTGCTTTTTAAAGTATTCCACATCTTCACATAGTTTGTCATACTTTTGTTCATGTTTTATAGTATTATAATGATTTTATTGAAAAATTATTGATTCAAATTTTACTTCCAATATTATTTACTAAAAATACATCAGAATTATGTTTTTACGTTTTATCTAACTAAAATTTCCAATTCTTATCTAAAAAACCTCATTAGAGCTTGAAATAACGTGAAATATTTCCAAAAGAGTATTAGGAATAAGAACAAGAAAACCTCTTGATATTTGACAATGACACTTTTTTGACAAGTACTTTATATACTTGTCAAATTATGTGTAATCGTACCTATTAATATTTGACAATTACACTTTTTTGACAGGTACTTTAAATACTTGTCAAAATATGTGTAATTGTACCTGTTAATATTTGTACTTTATATACTTGTCAAATTATGTGTAATCGTACCTATTAATATTTGACAATTACACTTTTTTGACAAGTACTTTAAATACTTGTCAATTTATGTGTTATTGTACCTGTTAATATTTGTTAGCAACACGGTTTTAAAGTGTCGAGATTTTTACAAATTTTTTTACCTGTTAATATTTGTTGACGAAACTAAATCAATAGGTACTTCAAATAAATATTTGTCAAATTCAGGTACATTAACAAATTTCAACAAGTAAATTATATTTTCACATGATTCGAACCTTCGAAAATTTCACCTGGGACACAACACAACATTTCAATTCCCTTAATTGTGCATTACCAGCGACATGCAAGCAGCTGTTTAATCTTTATAAGCCGCTGATTTATTTGCGTAGCAAAATATACAAAATATGCAAAATATATTAAATACGCTGCAAATACAAACATTTTGACAGTCTAGCAGTTTTTCAGTTATGCAATACATGTTCATCGTATTTTTGCTATATTTTATAATTGCAAGCACTTCTGGGTTTCTGTGGTTTTGTAGTTCTCTATTCAAAAATTAATTCAATTATACTTTTGCATTTTAGCTTTTTGAATTTGCCTTTTTAAGGAGCTTTGAACTTTTGTGAAAATTTCAATTATGTTGAGGATCAAAGGTTATTATGAGAATTTGTTGGTGGAGGATTTTAATTGCATTTGCAATTTACTAAATTGAGCATAATTCGCAAAAATGTCTGGATTGAGTTGGAAGTTCAAAATGAATGAGCTTTTTGTAGTCAAATATTTAAAATCATTTTTATGAAAATGTGGAATTACTCTTGGCTTTGTATGTGAAGGTAACATTTTTCAAAAGTTGATGAATTTTCCTTCAGTTTTTGAATTATAAAGGAAACACAATTTATTTAACTGAAACTACATGATGGTAATAAGGAAATAAGGAAAGTTTCAAAGACAAAATATGTTAAAATACTCAAAAAAGCTCAGCAAAAGCTTCTCAAAAGCTCAACAATTTCTTCATGCCTTCCCATAACTCCTATAAGTTTCACTTAATAAGTGTAAACGATACGTACTGAAGTGTGTAGTGAAATATGCGATATTAATATTGTGCAGAAAATTTATTATTATTTCTTTGATATTCCAAAGAAAACAAACTTTTCCAAAAAAGCCGAAGCAACAATGATATCAAGGCAGCGAAAAGTTTATTATTTTTGTGATAAATGTGATATTTTCGATTTTCTTGAAATACTTATTAGATCGTTGCCATGGCTGGAGGTGGTGTTTCTATAGTAAAGGCTCATATATGAATTTATGATAATTAATATTTTCGTGGAACGTATAGTAATAGAATAATACCCTAGATGCTGCTTTTACAACTAAGTCGATCTTGATTGAAAGTAACTATTCTAAGGGTGTTTTGTTGTTTTGCTCTACTTTGTTGTTCGAGAATGGATCTGGTCTGAAAGGAGGTTGACAGATATATTTCGGGGTTAATGAGGGTTTTGATGGAAGAATCGACAAAACTTTTTGATGTTGCTTGCTTGCTAATTGATAGACTTTATTGAAAGAAACAAAAAATAAATTGTTATTAGAGAATACATTTACCAAGGTTATACTGATTAATACTAAATTTAGAGTAGTATTTGTGTTTCCTGGGCATTTATCAATCAAGTCCTGATTTTCTTACTGATATCAGCTATTTATGGAGACACACAAAATTTTGCACTCAAATATATTTGAACATCAATGCATATAATTAGATTAATGTTCATCTAAAAGAGATCCATGTTAAAGATCCCCTTACGAAAATCTTTTGATATTTATCTTCAAATCCTAAGTAGATTCAACACCCTCTCAATAAAGCCCTTTATTAATATCCTTGTGAAACAATATGCTGCTCATATGAATATACATTAGGTATCACAGAAAATTTCCTTCGAATCAGCTTGTTGTGAAATTTTGATACATCATTAAAAAATTGCTCAAAGACGCAAACAGTCAATTATGCCGAAACAATTTTTTTTTGTTGCTGCGAAAATAACATCAAACAACTCGCAAATTTGGCAGATTCTTTGCACAGTACAAGCAAAAGCAAATAGCTACCGTCTGGAATGTCTTTTGTGCAAACATAATAAATATGTATCTGATGTTCAACAAAGCACAATATTTCTTTGCGAAAATGTTTCCTTATCTGTTATCTTGAATCTTGTGGAAATTTGTTATTTCTAATTTGTAGCCAGTACACACAGCTTTAATTTTCCATAATTTTGCCGAGGACATTTCCTGCTTCTGATCTTACTGTAATAAAATTTGCATAATTAATTTAGTTATTTAATTAATGAGCGAAATGAACCTTTTTCGGTCATTTGAATAATTTTTACCTGACAAAAGAATTCATTTTTAGGAACTTTCCAACACTTTAAACATTTTTGGTGTTCTTTCAGGTCTTCTTATTGTACTGTGATACCTAGTAAAAAGACAAAAACAGAACAAAAGCAACAAAAGGATGTTATAGAGCAGTTACGAGGTAAATTTATGCAATTAAATTAGCAATGAATATTTTTAGCCGACAAAACATAAAAATTCATTAACGTCAATTTATTGTCAGTCTCGTTTGGGTTGTACAATTTCTGAAGCAGAAATTTGATTGCCGAGTTAAGGTCAGGGGTACCATTTGATTTTTCTACTTCTAGAAAGTTTTCTGTGAACCAAAAATTTTTTCTTGTTATCCCGTTTTCAAAGTAATTTTAAATGATTTCAAAGGTTCTCTCAAATTTCTTATATTGTTACCATAGTTAAGTTGATTAAAGATTTGAAGCCATTTCTATTTTTAAACATTAAAAATAAAACTTGACCTAGCTTGACCCCAGTCCCACCTGCTCCTTTTCCCGATAAAACTGTATAAAATCAAACATATTGTCAATTTTTATTATTGTTACAATTTGTGTGGATACATTTACGCCATTTGTACCATTCTTACTATATTTTTTATGGCTGTACAGCAATAAAGTCCAATAAACTCCAAATAAACTGGGTTTGTAAAAAGGCAATAAGAAAGAAAAACTTTTCGAAGAAGAAAGTGTAGGAAAATAAACTGTTGATGTCTTTTTATCAATATTGCACCGTTGAAAGATATATGCTGTGACATGTAGAGAATTTTCTTAAATAATATTTTTAAAGTTTAACTAAATAACAGCTCTTATGTTAATTTTACAATTTTGTCTAAAAAACCATAAAGTATGCACATAATTATCTTACGTGCGTGATTTTAAGTATTTTCAAACAGTGTCTATAGATAGATGTTTCCCCCCGATCATACCAGTTTCGTCCCGCCGTATAAATTCATTCGACGGTAAAATAAAATATGTGTATTTTATTGTACTTATAGTGTTCATTAATGTTTGCTGTTGCTTGATTAAACGTAAAATCCGAGAATTTATAGTTTTTTTTCATGTGAGCAATCATTTGCTTTCCGTTGGTTTCTTGATATTCTTAGGATACTTCAGAAAGGGTGCTCGACCGTAGGATTTAAAGGGATTATCATTTTTCCGTCGAATTGAATTAAAAATAATATATTTTGTTACACGAAGCTCATAAAAAGTTATCCATCATGCTTGATGCCTCGATGTAAGGCACACATCTTACGGCAATTTATCGTTGCACAAACATTTTTGATACTTTATTTATATTTTGTTGCTTTTTGTCGAGCTTTTTGTCTCCATAAAAACACATGCAATAGGAAAAAAGTGGCAGTAAAAAGTTAACTCGCTGCAAAACGTGATCAGAATTTACTCGTAGACGTTTTGATGAACACTCACAAGTCCTTTTTGAAGCTCTGCTTGTCGTTTTGTCATTTTTATAATTTTGTCATTTTTGGGAAATTTCTGTAATTTTTGTTGGAAGGGGTGTGTTATTATCATGATATGATATCTTAAATGTTGCATGGTTTAATCGAGTTGAATGTTGTGCCAGCAGGTTCTTGTGGTTTTAGTTAGTTTCATATAATTAATTGAGTTTTATTTTGAGATAATTACATTGTATGTGGCTTTAGTATGTCTGTGTTATCTCCTTAAATGTCTTGTAAGACGTGAAATCTTTAAAATTTGGAGATTAAGTGTATAGAAAATATTAATGAACATTGTTTTTATTTTGTTGTACATATAAAGTATGGTTTGCTTGTTTTGAAACTTTACCGAGTTTATACAAAAATTTCAATTTTCAAGATTAAGCAACGCATTGCATTGTTTTATGGAAACCAATTAATTATTAATGTGCACCGTACTTGAAACACCACATCCAATCATTGAACATATTACCAAATTTCCTTTGCCATCTATGTTACCCCAAAATGCCAATAAACTCTCGATATGCTCAGAATCGATTAAAACCACCCATAAACTGACCAACCAATTCACCAATTGGCGCAACAAATCATTGCCTCACATCCTATAAAACTTTGCCGTACTTCATTTGGCTTTTATTTCACCATTTATTTGTCTTTTACTGTGATACTTGTGATACTTGTGATACTTTTCTTCTTTTTATATTATCCGTAGCAGTTACGTTTTTTTGTAGCATTGAATGGAGAATTTGGTAATTTCATTTTGAATAGTAGACTTTTTTTGCTTTTGCTTTTATTGAATTATTCCAAATTCGTCGGCGGTTATTTTTTTCCGCCAATTTGATCAAACAATAATTTGCGGAAATTTATGTGCTTTGCTGGATTTTTACTTTGCTTTGCTTCAGTTGGTGGGGGTTTCTATGGGTTAAATAGTAAGTGGTTGAATGGTGGAAAAACCAAAATGCCGTAAGATACATTCATCCTTTTGTTTCTGATCGATAGTCATATCTTAAAGTCTTTGTATCTATATATTTGAAGAAGAATTTTTCATTTATTCCACCCTTTAAGATCCATTATCCTAACACACTCAATCCATAAATAATATAATTGAATATACGGGCAATTGTGGTGTACATAAAGCTTCAGCAGATGGAAAAATGGAAACATGGAAACAAATGAAGTGCCTCGCATATTCTGCGGTTAGGCCTGGCGAACGGCAAATGAGAATAAATAAGATCGTTAAATCTATGAATTGCAATTAGTACCTTCTTTACAAGAATCCGCACTCTATAAATTTCAGAAGGTTAGTAAATTTCAAGAGTTTATCGATTCCATTATCATATTTTAGCATAGTTTTGGCAGTATTTTTCTGCTATATAATGTCTATTCCTCTTTTTTCAGTGAAATTTGAAATATAAAGGTAAGGTTCAGATAAGGTTATAACATTGGGGGAGGTATTTTATTTAATATATTATTATTGGAGTGTTATGAATTTAATGCGATTAATCACGGAAACAATAATTTATTTAACACATTTTAATAATTCTAATGTATTATTCATGGGGAAATATTATTTAAATAGTTGATGATTCAAATAGATTTTGAGGAAGTTTGAAAAACAATAAAGCTATATGTTTCAACAACATCAAAAAAAATTATACTGAAAAATGATTAATGAAGAATACAAACAAACAAGATACTTTTTTATTTTAATGTAATCTAGGGAATATTTTTTCGTTAAAAAACTAATTTCCCCAAAGATCAAACAGAATTAATGCTCATGGGAGTCTGTTCTTGTGATTAAAAGTGAATTAATTGATGTATTCTGTTTAAAATGGATTTTTGTGTTTGTAAATAGTGTGCCGTTCGAAATATGGTCATATTTATTTAGATGCAATTTCAAGTATATTCAAGCATAAAAATAGTAGATATGTATGTAAAACTATAATATACACACCGATAAGAAATTAAATCAAAACATGGCGTTAATCGGAAATAATAATAAACATGTTAAGCTCTTAGTAGACTGAAACAGGACTTCATCGTCAGATAACAATTCAGATAATTAGATAGGAGAAAATTCTTTTCATTTGAAAACTTTTACGTTTAGGGGCTTTAAATCACATATCTCCACAGGCGGAGAAGTTTCATTTGAATCATTTTTTGCGATAAGAGTAATTTGCGCCTATAAAACGAGGAGTTTACTATTTAAAATATCAGAATTGAATAAACCGTGATTTCAAAAGTACTTACTTTATTTGAATGAATCAAAAAATTTATTAGAGATGAAGTCTGTAAACAATTATTATTTTTTTATTCTGCTTTTGATTTTGGTGCAAACAAAATGCTCAAAACCATCACAAACTGGTCAAAGGATGGAAAATGTGCATCACTATTATTCACCTGTTGCAAAAAGTAAGTTTTTTAGTGAAGTTTGAAGTAAGCAAAAGATTTCATTCTCACTACATCAGATTATTCTTGGTAAAATTTACAAATTTTATAGTGTAGCTGCGAGTCAGTAGAGTTCAATTTTTTTGATAACCAATATTATACTTTCTTTGTTTAGAGAAGTATAGGAATATTAATCTAATTTCTATAGCAAATTTTACACATTACGATCATTGATCATACACAAGTGTTTATTGCGATCACATATACTATTCTATAAATTGCATAATCTTACTCTGAATAACATTTGCTTTCTCTTTCACAGTTGATATTGTACAAAATGTTGCGTCACAGGTATTGGGGGAAAAAGTAATCGAAAAGCTGATAGATCCAGATTTTAGTATTCAAGGTGCCAATAATGACAGTAAAAAGCTCAAAGATATTTTTTTTGATGGCATAGTTAGAACTAGAAATGTGGAAAATTTGATGAAACACAAGAATCTTTTCGTTAACCAAACTAAGGTAGATGAAAACAACCTCCAATGAAATTTTATTCAAACTCATATTTTTCCAGGTTTCTCATGCAATTCGACAGCATACCGAAATCCTTCTTAATTCCTTCAATGCATTATCAAATCAATTCGAAAACAACTCTGAATTATTTGAAGATCAACTTAAACCATTGTTCGACCAAATCTTTGAGGTTGATCAATTTGTGAGGCATTGGGCTGTAAACTTGCATAACTATAATGAAACTGAGCTTGAGGAAAAAGTTGATGAAACAATAACGATGTTCAAATGGCTACAATATCAACAAAAGATCACAAATCTTGTTCAAAGCTTATCAATAGATCTTATTCATCCCTTGATGACTAAAGTTCTTCCTAATGGACTTTGTGGTAGAAAGATCACAAGAACTCAGGCAGTTATGCAGTTTTTTGACCATCTAATGGTAAAAGTTGCACTTGCTGATATATTTTTATTGAGATGTTATGAGCTCAAAGAGCTTTTAAGTGGTGGTAAGTTTTACTCAAGTGTACATTAGGGTGGTTCAGACTACTATGGGAATGCTATTGTATTAAAAAGTTGCGCTCCCCTAGCAAATTTTGATTTAAAATAACATAAAGAAAATTCACAAAAATTTTCAATTTTTTTGATGGACGTTTAGAGGTCGCGCAATCCATTTGAAATTTTTAAGTTTTTGAGGAAAAGTTTTGAGAATTTTCGACAGAAGCCCTGATGAAAATTCGGAAAAATCTTAATTGTTTTTTTAACACTTATTATTGAAAAAAATTATCCCGTAATTTGTTTTTAGTTAAATTATGTAATATATTGTATTATACAATAAGTAAAAACGATATTTTAAAGGAAATTCAAAAGATTTGGCATATATTTGATGTTCACGAGATGCTTAATTCCAGTTTTAGTGGATCAATATAAAAATGGATGGCATGTTGTTGTTGTTTTTTTTTAATTAGATTTTTCTTCAAAGTTTATTAACAATTATCTCTTGAAATGAACTTTTTTGACCTAAAACATAACATTTTTTCTGATAATTGTTAATAAACTTTGAAGAAAATGCACATTTAAAAAAAACAACAACAACATGCCATGCATTTTTATATTGATCCATTAAAACTGGAATTAAGCATCTCGTGAACATCAAATATATGCCAAATCTTTTGAATTTCCTTTAAAATATCGTTTTTACTTATTGTAGTTGTAAATTGAAGGGTATAAATTAAATATTTTAGATATTACATGGTTTTGAATGATTTTTCATTTTTCGCACTCTTGATGTCAAACTGCTTTTATTCATAGAACTTGCTAGTAGTATAATTTAACTAAAAACAAATTACGGGATAATTTTCTTTAATAATAAGTGTTAAAAAAACAATTAAGATTTTTCCGAATTTTCATCAGGGCTTCTGTCGAAAATTCTCAAAACTTTTCCTCAAAAACTTAAAAATTTCAAATGGATTGCGCGACCTCTAAACGTCCATCAAAAAAATTGAAAATTTTTGTGAATTTTCTTTATGTTATTTTAAATCAGTGTTCGGAATGTTTGAAACCTACGTTTTAAACGTTACGTTTTAAACATGTTTTAAACTGTCTGTTTGAAACCGTTTCAGACAAAATGTTTAAAACCTCGATTTTTAATGGGTTAAAATGTCATATTTTAGAATTTATAAGCGTGTTATATCATGTAAAACCAATAAATTCATGAAAAATTCTCAAAATTTGCTCATAAAGGTTATCAGTTCAGAAAAAATAAGTTTGAAACGAATAAAAAGATTTAATTTTTTTTCTCATAAGTTGGTCAAAGTAATAATAGTCATTTTCTTTTGAACTGATTTTGACTGATTTGGTGAAAGATAAATCAGTACTAAAATCGGTGCCAATCGGTGCATCACCAAATCAGTGATTTAGGTTGTTCTTTTGGGAAAATCACATGAATATTCCGATCTGTTCTAAATCAGTACTAAATCAGTTGGCAAATCCCTCGAAAACTGCTGCGAAAGCGACAACTTAGATTTCCGAAATCGATTAATCTAAAACAGATTATCACCTATTCTGATGTTAAAATTAATTTTAATTGATTGAAACCATTACAGTTATGCATTATAAACAATAGCCAATGAATTTTCATATCTATTGACGTCGAACAACCAAAAATAATTTGTGAATTAATCAAAATCAACCTTAATCATAGTTTGAAAGCAGACAGGGATAAGTATAAGACAGTGATTTCGAGTTGCGCCAAAAAAAATTCAAATTTATTTGTTTACAAATAAATAATTAGATTTTGAGGATCATTAAGCTGTGTTATTGAGTCCCTAGTAACAAATAAGTATACTAGCAGCCAAAATGAGGTAGCAAACAATAATATTCAATTGATCTCGAGAATTTCTTTTGAATCCTTGAGATTACTTGATAATTTTTGTCTGCCACTTAATTTAATCTGTTGGCACACTTGTTTATAGCTAGAAACACAACTTATTAATCCTCAGAAAGTCATTATTTTGTTTGTAAACAAACCAAATTTTAAAACATCGCGCCAAAGAGCATACGCCATCTGGGCAATGTTCTGCAAACTATTTCTGTCAACATGTTCAAGACTAAAATGAAAGGAGGCCCAATAATGCAACTCGAAACAAAAATATTGAATTTTACGGCTTATTTAAAACATTTTCAGCAATTTTATTTAAATTCTATGTATTTTATACAAGAACGTAATCAAAAACATTTGCTATTGGCTGAAAAACAGAAAAATTTTGATATATTTTCAAATATCCTTTATGTGTAGACCAAATTAAGAGGGAATTCTAGGGTGATATGTCTCCTGAACGGAATATTCCAATAGAACGACCAAAATAATTCAGTGATTTTAGCACTGATTTTAGCACCGATTGGCTGAAAGTGAATATTTCAATAGAACAATTCGTCCCAAAATTGCAACGAAGTGAATCGTGAAAAGAATTTGACTAATGAATTTTTGAAGGCGTTCAAAAAAATATATCAAATTTTCCAAAAATATTTGAAACATAAAAAAAGCATTTTCTGTGAAATTTGTGTAATTTTTAATTAAATTTAGGTTTTAGACATTTCAGACAGTTTTAGACGTTTTAAACGTTTTAAACGCAGTGTTTGTTTGAAACTATTTCGGGCATGCCCTTTTCCGAACACTGTTTTAAATCAAAATTTGCTAGGGGAGCGTGACTTTTCAACAATGTTGCATTATGGTCCACCCTAGTGTACATACATTTTTGGATTAAATATATTTTGGGTTTATTCCAGTAAATCTCACGAAGAGAAAACTAATTGTTTTAGATTCAATGGAGATGAATATTCTTACCCTTCGCAAAACAATGTTTTCGCATGTTGCTATACTAATAGTCCCTGAAGTACCAATAGATTATGAGATCCCAAAGAATGGTGAGTTAATACTTTGAATTCCGATTTTATATTTTGATAAACAATAATCAATTCTTTTGGTGCAGGATGCATAATGGAACTGGAATGTGTTTATGAGAATCTGGGAGAAAACTGTAAATACGTCGAATTTAATGTAGAAAATGAATATATACCCTACACCATCAGCTTCAGGCAAAATTAATAAAATTATTATAGAAATGATTTAACACAAATATGTATTGTTATTATCCTCGAACGTCTATTTAAATAAATAAATCATTAACGAGAATTAATTTTATATTAACATGAATATTATAATTTACTCATAATTTTAAAAGAATTTTACAGTTTTATCGCTTAAATGATGTAATTCGACCTCTAAATGGGATAATTCCCCATGAAAAAAAAAATGATAAGGGCATTAATGAATTTTATATTTAAAAAGTATTATAAAAGCCCCAGAAGTATTTTCAAGTTGGCAGTCTTAAATTAGCAGTGAATAGATACACTTCTTCGAACAATAATTTAAAATGGGATCAAAAGTAGAAAAAATATTACAGATCTTTTTGTTAATTTTTGTGCAAATTTATCTTATAAAATCCGACACTTTGATGGAATCAGTGAAGCATTTCTACTCAGCAGAAGCAAAAAGTAAGTCAATCGGTATTTATAATATGTTTGAAAATTCTTATCATTTTTTTTATTTAAAAGTTGATGTTGCGGTAAATGTGGCGTCAAAATTTTTGAGTAAAAGTGTTTTTGATAAGCTCGTTGACGCGAATGCTAGTGTTCAAGCAGCAAATGAGAGCAGTAAAATGATTAAACACATTTTTTTGGATGATATGGTACAAACTCTGAACATCGAGAAATTTATGAAACAACAGAACATGTTTGTAAACGAAACTAAGGTACATGATTTTCTATATTTCATTAGCTTGGATTGTAATTTAATATATCAAACTTCAGGTCAAAACTAAAATCAGAAAGCAATCAACTGTTCTCTTAAACTCCATAAACTTAATTTCTCTTAAATCTGCTAAAACTGATGTTCCATTTGACGCAACGCTTTTCGAAATTTTCGACAGAATCTTAGAAATTGATTCTTTTATAAGTGACCTAGCCAATAACTTAAATGTGTATCAGAACGAAACTGAAGAGCTTGAAGAAAAAATTGACGATGCAATGACTGTTTTAAAAATTAGACAACCTCAGCAAAAAATCGCTATTCTGTCGAAACAGTTGAAAATTGAGCTTGTTTTTCCTTTGATGACTAAAATTCTTCCTAACGGACTTTGTGGAACTAAGATCACGAGGACACAAGCAATTATGCAGTTTTTTGACTTTTTGATTGTTAAAGTGGCACAAGGTGAAACATTTTTGATGCGTTGTTATGAACTGAAGGAAATATTGAGTGGAGGTAAGTGAAGTGTGTCCTTTTTATTAAAATATTTCGTTAAAAATACTTATTATTCAAGCAAATCTACAAAAAAAGAAAAAGTTGGTTACAGTTTCACTGGAGAAAAATATTGTTGAACTTTATGGTTTAATGATGAGCCATGTTGACTATCTAGATGTTCCAACTGTTCCTTTGAGTTATGATACGTCGAATAACGGTAACTAACATAATCAGAGGTCTTGTTTTATTTTTCACTATGGATTGTTGGTTTACAGGATGTATTTTGGACTTGGAATGTGTGTATAGTGAAAATACTTGCAAATTAAATGACTTGATTCTTGATGATGAATATGCGCTCTACACATTAAGCTACAAGCACAACATGAAAGCCGCTAATGAGATCAAACATGTTACTTTCTCATCTTTTTGCACTCTAAACTTCATTCCAAACGGGATATTTCAAGTGACCTTCCCAAAGTTTGATTACTTACATGTTCCTGAAACGAAACTAAAACAGATTGAACCGGACTTCTTTTTAAACGCAACTAATCTCAAACATTTTGATTGCAATTACAACCGTGTTTCTAAGCTACCAGCAAAATCTTTCATTCATGCGCCAAATTTAGAAGATTTCCACTTTAATTCAAATGGCTTACAAGAAATTCATCATGATGCATTTATGGGTTTAACTAAAGTAAGAATTATAGATCTGAGAATAAATAAGCTAAAATCAATTTCATTTGAACTATTCCGGCCTATGATCGCTTTGAATGATCTTTACCTGACTACAAATCTTTGCATTCAGGAAAATTTTTTGGAATTGAAAGGAATTTTAACAAAACTAGAGACAGCTTTGGAAGTAACTACTAAATGTGGTCTCAATTACATGGTCAACCAAATCCACTTGAGACAGACGAAAACTGAGGAGGAAAATGAAATATTTAAATCAAAATTTGAAAAACTTGAACAAACAAAAAGATTAATGAAAAACGACGAAACTGAAGAAAGATTTGTGAAACTTGAGGAAAATATTAGAAAAATGGCAGAGAAACTAGACCATTTTCTCAAGGTGTTTGAAAAATTTGCAGCTGCATCACCAGCTCCTGTGGAAAATAATTAGTTGAATAATAATTAAGTTTATTTCAAAGATTATAATATATTTGTAATAAAGAGAATTAAAGTTCAAAGTTCAAAATTGTATGATTTTTATTCGGTTTGAATGGATTTTTTTTTATCGCTGGGATATGATAACACACATTTTTTTTCAGTACATCGAATGTTTGGGGAATTCTTCTTATAAATAAAGTACTAAGGAAAACAGTTAAAAGATAAAAGCTGCAAAAAAATCTTCACTTTTTTGGTATGGATTTGAATAGAGAATTCACAGAAAAAATTTAAATTACTCCAAAAATATAGATAATGAAATATTTTTCAGAAATGTGCTCATGAAGTTGACAAAACATTCTGGAAAAATCCATAGATTTCACACACACTTCTGCTTCCTCTCCTATCAGGGAATTTACACCACAGAGCAAAAATGTTGTGATAAGAACCAGCGAGAATTCAATTTGAAAAATATATATTTAAGTCACATATATTTTCATTAAAAAATCGGCAGTGATTTGGTACAGTACTTTAATTTTTTGATCATTGTAAACTTGCTTTAATTTTGCAAACAAAATGCGATTAAGCTCATATTTGCTAGTTATGTTACTGTGCTTTGTGCAAGTTCAATACGTTAAATCTGAAGTAATTAAAAATTCTGCGAAGCACTTCTATACCGCTGAGGCTAAAAGTAAGTCAATTATACGCAGATATATCTCAAAAAATGATTATTTTCGTCTTTTCGACAGTTGACGTGGTGCAAAATGTTGCTAATAAAGCTATGGGTCAAAAAGTGATAGAGATACTAGCTGATTCAAGTTTAAGTATTCAGACAGCCAATGGGAAAAATGTGAAAGTCAAAGATATATTTTTGGATGATAGATACCAATCGGATCATTTGGAAAGTCTTCTTAAACAACAAAATCAGTCTTTCAACCAATCTCATGTAAGTAATTTGAAAAAATGTTATAATATTTAATTTATAAATTTTTTAATTGCTCAGATAACTCATACAGTTCAAAAACATTCTGAAGTGCTTTTAAGTTCATTCAACATACTTTCAACTAAATTTGGAAATGATTCGGGATCTTTTGATTCCAAACTTCAATTGATCTTTGATAGAATATTTGAGATTGATGTCTTGATCAACGATTTAGCCGAAAATTTGAACTCATCTAGTGAAATTGAGATCGAGGAAGCAATTTATGATACTCTCGTCAAGTATCAACATTCCTTACCTCATCAAAAACTCGCAGATCTGATAAAAAGCTTGGATATTGACGTGATACTACCTTTAATGACAAAAATTCTTCCTAATGGGATTTGTGGTAGTAAAATTACTAAAACTCAAGCAATCATGCAGTTCTATGATTACTTAATGATTAATGTCATGAAAGGTCATACATTTTTCAAGAAATGCAATTATATCAAGGAGCTTTTAAGCGGCGGTAAGATTTAGAAAAAATTATTATTATAAAAAATGAATAATACAGCGAAGATAACGACTATTGAATATTTTGTTAGCGAGCTCAAAGAAGAAGAAAAAACAACCAATCATCATTTCAATAGAGACTCACATACAGCAAATGTTTACATCAATGATGAATCGAGTTGAGCATCTTTTTATACCAGATATTCCAGCCGATTATCATGGAATTTACGATGGTTTGTATTTCTAATGTCATCTAATGTAATCTCAATAATCTTCTTGATCATTTTTTAAGGTTGCATTTTGGACTTGAAATGTGTTTATAGTGGAACAACTTGCCACCTCAATAACATAAATCTTAATGATGAAAATGCTCCAATAACAATCAGCACCAAGCACAATATAAATGCGAGAAATGAGATTCAATTTGTTTATTTCTCACCCCCTTGCTTTCTAAACTTCATTCCAAACGGGATTTTCCAAGTAACCTTTCCAAAGTTCGATTATTTACAAGTTCCGCAAACGAAACTCAATCAGATTGAACCAGAATTCTTTTCAAATGCAACTAATCTCAAAAATTTCAACTGTAATCACAACCGTGTTTCTAAGCTACCAGCAAAATCTTTCATTCACGCGCCTAATTTAGAATATATCCATTTGAATTCAAATGGCTTACAAGAAATTCATCATGAAGCATTTATGGGTTTAACTAAAGTGGTATATATAGATCTTAACAACAATAAACTCAAAGCTCTTTCATTTGAAGTTTTTCGTACTTTGACCACATTGAATTATCTTTACTTATTGAATAATATTTGTATCAACAAGCAATTTTCTGGTTTAAATGGTGTAGAAACAGAGTTAGAAGTGACCACAAAATGTGGCATAAATGACATGATCGATCAAAACAATAGAAAACAAGCATTTGAAATCACTGTTTTAAGTGCTAAGTTATCAAAACTGGAAAACAGTCAATCTTTTTTGAACAATGAAGAAAGCATCAAAAATATTGACGAAAAATTTAGGAAACTAGAAGACAATTTTGAAAAAATGAAACAGAAATTAAGCGAAATATTAAATACTATTGGAAAATTGGTAGCAGCATCACCAGCTCCAGTTGAAAACAATGTCTAAAAATTTTAATTATGTATCATGGTTGTTAACTCAGAATCTCAATAAATTCTGATTGCAAAAAAGTTACCTGGTTATACTTAACTAGCGGCCCTCGGCTCCGCCTCGGGCCACGTCGCCCTTCGGCTCGCGCCTCAGGGGCCAGCAGGATGGTATTTTCCAGCTGTATAGGTTCCATTCTCATTTAGTTTAAGTATAGGAGACTAATGTGGTTCCTCAATCTCTTAATATTTTTTTAGTATAAGGTATCTGAGTGTTGTGAACCATTTAGAAAGTATGCAATTTTTTTTTGATCATTTAGTTATTTTGTCTAAGTATTTTTCAAACCTATAGCTTGAGTATTTAAGCTTTTTGTTCCGTAGTGTTGTATAAGAATTTGGCATAATTTTTATTCATTTTTATTTCTTTATGACAAAAAAATATTGATTGATATCAATATAGCAGTAGACTCCCTTATCTATTGTGTTAAGTTATCTATTGAGATAACTGATGGATAATTGACATTTCTAATGATCTGTCTATCTCCAAACTATGTCCAGCCAGTCAGCCCATACTAACCCGTCCAGTGACAATTGCTCATCTCTTGGGATGAATTTGAAACTTTTATTGATGCAGTATTGAACTTAACTATCAATCTTTTAGTAAACTACTTCAAATCTATTTATTCTGTAATTTATAAAGTAAAATTTTCAACAAAATTAGAAATACCACTGAAAAGATGATAAATTTGAATTTTCTTCTCCCGCAAAAATTTTCAGCGTGCTAGAGCTCACAGCGGGAAACTCCGCTATATTGTAAGGCGCAATTTGGAATATTTGAAAAAAATATATTTTCTTTCGGAAATGCTTGGAAAATGGAAGAAACCCCGCGCCTCTCGAGATACCCCGCTAGATTGTATAGCCGACCCTCAATCTCCGACCCTCAAAATGAAGAAAATGTTTTATGCTCAAAGTTTGTTCAATACAATATAAAAAATGCTAAAAAAAAAGTTATGAGATTTTCCAATTTATTATGAAATCATTTTTTCGGGTACTAAAATTTCCATTTTGAATGATCTTAAAATTTTCTTGGACTCTTCAAAAAAAAAATATGTTTTCCACCCAAAATGCATTTAAAACACTTCAATGATGATGATGAACAAAAATCGAAATTTTATTGCAAGTGGAAAATGAATTTTCCGGGTTTTGCATATTCTACTTTGTTTGATCTTAAAATATTTTTCAATCCTAAATAAACTGTTTATATTGGAGAAAAAAATTTTAAATTTTCTGAAAATCGGAAAAAGTTCTGACGGATGTTCAAATTTCCTTTTTCTTTCAACATAACATTCTATGGTGTCCATAATACTGGGCGGAGCATTGTGGAATTTTGACTCGGGACCACTCTTATTTTCCACTTTAAACACATTTTCCATAAAATTTTCCGAAAAATAATCATGGGTCATAAATGGGTCGTAAGTCAGGATGCATTTTGGATAATTATGATAGAAAAACTATTGAGGGATAAGAAAATTACCCCCCAAATTTCTTAAAGCTGGGCGGAATTTTTGGAATTATGATGCAACGGTCCAGAGGTTGGGTTGGAAGTAGGGACCTTAAGGGTCGAATGGGTTATAAGTGGGTCAAATTGATAAGAGTGGTCCCGAGTCAAAATTCCACAATGCTCCGCCCAGTATTATGGACACCATTCTATGATAACACTTCTTCGACCTTAAGCAAGAAAATTGTTTTTTTACTGAAAATGTCTTCAAAACACCTTAAATGAGTTGATAAAGAAAACGTGGATTATTTAATTAAAATTAAAAATGTCAAAAATACCACATCGGTTAAGTAAACCCCATGGTAAAGCCGTGAGCGTCAAAAAGCCTTAAAACAAATTGAAAATTTTAGCTAGCATGAAATAGATTTATCAGAAAAGATCATTTTATGAAATCCAAGACCCAAAATGATTAGCCGAAATCAAAAAGAGTATGGTTCGAGTTTTAGTAATGAGCAGGCTCACGCACTATTAGCTTGGACCACTTTTCGTGGGCTTTGATGGTATGTGTGAGTGACTTCGGATTTGACTTCCTGCTGATGAGGACTTACAGGATTTTATTGCATCATCATATTCTCCACAAAATTTTAAGTAAAAAATTGTTGACGGTAAAAAAATTTTTAACGGTAAAGAAATGGTTAACGGTAAAGAAATGGTTAACGGTAAAGAAATTGTTTACGGTAAAGAAATTGTTTACGGTAAAGAAATTGTTTACGGTAAAGAAATTGTTTACGTTAAAGAAATTGTTTACGGTAAAGAAATTGTTTACGGTAAAGAAATTGTTTACGGTAAAGAAATGAATTACGGTAAAGAAATGAATTACGGTAAAGAAATTGTTTGCGGTAAAGAAATTGTTTACGGTAAAGAAATGAATTACGGTAAAGAAATTGTTTACGGTAAAGAAATTGTTTACGGTAAAGAAATGTCAGCCGAAGGAAAATCAACTCCAGTATATAGTAAAGATCAAAATAAAGTGTGAATCCTTAAAGTTCGAAAATTCAAGATGTTGAAATGAATTTTTATTTTTAACTTTTTTTTACACATATTGTAAAAGTTAACTAAAATTATGATATGATTCTATTGTGCAATATTATAACAATATCAAATAAATATATTCTTTACATCGAAACTTTCATTAGTTTCAAATTCTGTTTACAATCCTCAACATTGAATAAATTCTCAAATGCCAACATGGGCAAATTCGTGGAATTCACAAAATAAACTTAACTCGATCAAACAAACTTTACAGAAACTATTTGGTGTGGTCGCTATTTTTGCAATATCAGCCAGCTAGCAAATAATTGTAAACAAGTTTTATTCTGAATGTTCCTAAAAAAGTCATCGAAACCCTGCCATACCAGGAAATTGTGAAAATATCCCATTTTAATAGAATATCGAGTAATCAAATTGGAAATACAAAAATACTAATTACTAGAGATGCTCGCTGACGTTCTATTCAAATTTAATTAAAAACAGCAGGGCATAGTGTGGATGAAGCTGAGTATTTACAACAATTTTACAGCAATTTTATCATTTAAATTTTTTTTTCGTTGGCGCCGAAAGCTAAACCGATGCAGTCCATATGCTGAGTAAATGAAATAATAGTTTGTTATTTGATACAAATTGGAACGTGATTACACAGAAATTCCCAAATAAAAATGGTCGATATCCCCTTTCTTGTGTAATTTGTGTATTTTGTAGATAATTTTATTATTTTGGTGTATTTCGTGTGCAAATGATATTTTTATTTTATTCGGTTTGTATAAAGTATGTTATGTTTTTCGAAATTTGATATATTTTGTAAAATTCTATGTAATATGTATGGAGGTATTTATTCTATCACTTAAATGAGGACTATTGATCCATATTCATCTTTTTTCAATGAGAACAATCTTTACTGTAGGATTGTTGCCGTTTGCTCCTGAAAACTACGAATGCATGGTAAATCAATAATACCTTCATGAAACATTTTAAAACGTTTTCCTGGCATTTGCATTTTATCTCAAAATTATTTTATGAATTTTATGCTAATTGCTATCAATAATAACGAGCGAATAAATTATACAGTATTTTCATCAAAATTTCATTTCATGTGGATCTATTGTTATATTAGAGTTAGTGTGATTTTAAGAAGATAAATTCTACTAAGTATTATAATTTAGAATTTTGATGAAATATGTATGGATAGTTTAAAACAAGTTATTATGAATTTATTTTTTAAAAACAGGGTTCAAACCAACAAGCACATTTCATTGATTTATACATTGCATTTTGTTCTACACATAAATCCATTTTGCTAATAATTAATACAACAGGGATTTTTCTAATTACGCTCATTGTAGCTAAACCCGACCACACAAAAATCTAAATTAGAATTTCATTTAGGAAATATTTAGCGAATATGTCGGACATATTTTATGATATTTTATCGTACATGTTATAGAATTTTCAGCGATTTCAGTATTAATATGAAATTTTATTATACGTATGATATTTTATGGTTTTTATATTAATTTTACAGTTTAGCGGGCTCTCGGAGAGCTAATATGTGTAGAATACAATGGTGCTTCAAAGCACATGTTAGTTGGTTACACACCGATTATTAAATATTTTTGCCAGGAAAATATGCTTGCCAGTAATTGTGGCATTTTGATGTTTTATATAAAAAAATTGGAGAAACCCCTATGATGTAAATTTTTCTTGAAATGTATCAGCATAATCATTTCTAATACTGAGTAGAACTATCTCGCAAATAATTTCTACAAAATTATAATCATGATTGTTTATGCTTTGTGCACACAACCATAAAATTAATATAAAACTCATAAAATGATGATATAATATAATTAAAATAACACGATTCAATATTGAAATTATCAATTTTGAACAAAGTAATATAACGAAGTATAATAGAAGTTTTGGATTTTTCAATTAATTTGAAATACCATAAATAATTTAGTAATTTACTGATAATATTCTATATTCTATATTACTATTTTTAAAGAATTTCAAAAAGGGTTGAAATTATTTACGCAAAATGAACATAAAAATTAAAAAAGTAAATCAATTAACCATCAATCAATCAAAGGGAATCAAAGCTTGTTTCTTTTCAATTAATCATTCTTATATTTAATCAAAACAATTGAAATCAATTAATTATTACTTTATATTGTAAGCGGAATTGTATTGTGAGTTGTTATGACTCAATACTTGACTATGGATTAATTTGAGACTTGTTGTTTTGATTAATTTTTGGAGGCTTTTATTAAGAGAGTTTTAAGTTAAAACACAAACATAATATTTCTGTTTACTACGCATTCATTATTGTTCAGTTTTTGGGACATAAACTTACTTCAGTTAGTTTTGGGGAGAGCACGCTTCATGACACTGTGTTTTTTTTCAATAAGAAAATTTGCAAACAAGATTTAAAATTTTTCTAACCCTTTTAAAGTACCCTCCATTACACTTTTAAGATACCAAAGTTTTTATTAATATCATTTCAAAATGTATCATGCCCTTTTAATTAATAACATTCATCTCTAGTCAAACTGCAAATGTGGCTCAAATTGCTTTAACTTTAGGAGCGCGGTTGTTGCCAAACATTCAACCATTAATTTATTTTCCATTTTGATTGTTTTCTTCTTTTATTTCAGCCAAAAATTCAGGCAGAAATGATTTATGTTTTTTATTTTCGCTATTTCACAAGTCTGTTTTCATTTAATAATCATTTCTTGGGACTGGTTAAGCTTTCCGCGAGATCTTATTCGGGAATTGGAAATTTAAGAGGATGGGATTAAGTTTGAGAAATGAAAATCTTTGGAACAGTTTTGATGAGAGAACCCTTTTTAAATTTAATAAAGATTTTAGATAAACGATAAATAATGAATTTGCTGGAACATTTTATATTTATTTTCTATTCTTAAGATTTATAGTTGAATTGGAACATCTTTCATTGAGGAAATGTATTCTCTGATATTTTTTGGATATCATAAATTATTTAAAATTCACGGAAAACTGTGTAAATTTATTCAGCCAAAAATAATACGAAACACAATATAATTTACATCTTTATTATTTTACATTGTAAATCTGTGAAATTTGAGTAAAATGGTGGAAACATATTTTAATATTTTAATCCTTTTCTGAGCAGGATTAACCGCCCACAACGTTTATAATTGCATGGAATAATTTTAATTGTTACAAATAATTTATTTTATTTGCGTAGCAAAAGCCATTCGGAGCATTCGAGCCTTAAAGTTTATTGAATAAACTTTATTCATACAGTATCGATTTTTTATGAGCTCTGGGAGGTGGTTTTTATGGTCGAGAGATATTTTGACGATTTTTTATTGTTTTTTTTTATTTATGTTGGATGTAAACAGTTTTATTGACCGTATATTAATTAGTTTCCATTTTACATAATTACTAGAATATAACCCGTTAAAAATGTTAAAACATACATTTTTTAACGAACAAAATATAGTACAATTTTTTGACCAAATTGAGATAAACCAACTTCAGAAAAACTTAAATATTTCATAGAACTGACAAACAGAAAATTAAAATCGATTAAACTCTATTTCGGATAAATTCTCAACATATTCCTCTGCAACAAAATAATAATTCAAATTGTACTCATCCAAAAAATATTCTCATGCAAATACTTAAAATATATTGCAACATTTCCCCAAAATTTACAGATTCCCCACAGTCTATTTTTCCACCCCGAGAGCATATTATATCATGCACAAAGTATTTGCACATCCACTTAAAACTCAGAATTTTCCTGCATTGCAAATGTTTAGTGGTCCATTCAAATTTAGCAATACAGCAATGTGGAAATTTAAAAGACAATTAGCATAATTTTTCGCTTTTGAACAATGAAAGGGAATATTTTCAAAATTTTGTAGCCAGGACTTTTGGTGGCTGCGGGGTAGAAGGACTGCAATAAATGCCACATTGTGCTTGGTTGGAGTCCCAAACTTTCGTGGAATATTTTGATATACTTGGTGATATTTGTGAGTTTTGTATAAATCTCGTAAGTTTATGTTTGTTACTAACAAACTGAAAATCTAAATATACTGGAATAACAAAGATTCTCATTAATACTGTGGTCTACTCTAATGATATGGTTAAAGCACAATAAAATATATCTGCGGCATTTGTAATTTATTGGTGATACGAATACTAATTTACTTTGTTCGGTGAGTGATTTGTTGGAATTTGAAAGGGACAGTTTGTATTTTTAATTCAAATTGCTTAATGTTACATGGAGGTATTCGATTTGTGATATTATAACTTTAAATCCAATATTTTGGCCTTCGGATCCCCAATAACCGTTTCCTTTCAACAATCCACACATCCAGAATTTATTAGCTTTCTCAAAAATTCAAATATGATATATAAATTTACTTAAATAGCAAATAATAAATAGTCTTTCTGATTGTCGCTTTTATCATCAATCGCAAAAATGCAGGAAATTGAAAATCAATCAAAATAGCATGAATATTTCATAACACATTAAATTAGTTTTGGCATCGGAATGACTGAGTGATTTTTTGCCGCTTTCTGGTTATTTTTATGAAAATTGTTATTATGTGTTTTTGGGTTTTTTTTGTTGGTATTTTCAAACTGATTGGAAAAGTTGAATTCTATCGAATTATTTTAAAATGATGAATTTGTGCAATCGTCATGCTTTTGGCTAGAACAGCCCGAATGCGGCGCCTACATGTGGATGCCTCAGCAGTTTTCAACTTCAATTTCCTCTCAATTTTTATTTAATTTTAGTAGGTCTTTGTTACTGATTTGGTATTTGTATATTTTAAAAGCATGTTCTGCCTTTAAAATTGATTTTTGATTCTTGATTCTTTCATCCGAAATAGTTCCTTAGCGTCAACAGCCAGGTCATCCAGCGTGCTTCTTTCAATGCTTTCTCTACAGCCTATGCCTCAATATAATTATGTGGTTGTAAACGTTAGAATGTTTTATCCTGACCTGCGCAACGTTTTATCCGCAGCAACCTGAGGGGAAGGTAGAATGAATCTGTGAGGAGATCTGGGGGAGACAGCATTGCATCGATTGGTATGGAAGTAGGAACAGCTGATTGAAGGTTGTTTTGGCTGTATAATCGGTTGTTTTTGGATGTTCTCAGATAGATTAATTTAGACACATTCAATTTTTTAACTTTACATACCTTCAGGGGTTTTTGTAAAAAAGCAAAAAATCTGGCGAAATTAAAAATACCTTTTACCGTTCATTATAAGAAAAATCCGGGAAATCTCTGTTAATCCAACCAAAAAAAGGTTCAAATTACTGTGAATGATTGTTCAAGGTAGTTCATTCTATATTGACCTTGACAAGTAGTATATTATACGTCCGTTTTTACATGTCAACGGATTATAAAAGTTTGACCTAATTAATCAAAATCGTCAAAAATTCTCCCAAATATTCAAAGTTCCACCAAAATCCCACTAAAACCGTCAATCTTATCACGATCCTTCGACAAAGCCATATTTCACCCTAAAACATGTTAAACATCTGCGAATCATTTATTCCTTCACGTGCCGCTTATCAAACCTTATATACACACATTTTATACTAATTAGTTAAGCAAACTTACTGCTGCCTTTTAAATCAACTTTTATTGTTTTAATGTTTTGCCTGTAATTAGAAATTAAACTGCCTCATGTCGTCTATTGTTTGATTTTTGTTATGGTTCTTGAACAAAAATTCTGGATTTAATCCAAATTTCTACTTTTTCGAGTGTTTTTCCAGAAACCGTTTTCATAATCTTTTCATGTGTATAGCGGAAAATTGCTGTGGACAGGTGGAAAATTTTTCTTTGGTGTTTCACTCCTTTTCGCTTTTTTGTGTATATTTACCCCAATTTTTTATTTATAACCAGAAAAAAGTTTTAATTAAGTAAACGGGCTTTTTTCTGTTGAGTTCACCTTTTCCATAATTTGATCGTTGACGAAAAGGTTCATTAACTTCTGGCTGAAAGAAAGTTTGCAGAAGTGGATAAAAGGTGAACTTATCAATGGCGAATTAAATTTGTGTTAACATCTGTTAGATTCATAATGTTTAATATGACTTCTTACCGCTTGTTGATTATTATTGATGCTCTATAAATCATTCAAAAAACATAAAAAGTCTAAATTCCCTTTAAATGCAGAGTCCACCATCTTTCAGTCCAATAATGTAATCCACTTTGCAAAATATCCATTTAAGCTCTAATGAATCTGCTTGCATATCCCGACGCCTTACAAACGTAAATACCAAAAAAGGTCAAACGAATATTTAAATCTTAATTAACATAATTAATTTCATCATGTTTTACTTACTATGTTCTTGTGTATATCTGTCCATAGAGCAGATTTATAGTATTATAGTCTAATTGGCTTAAAAATTTCACATAATTAAAAGTGGGCAAGCTGGTACGTTGAAATGTTGCCTTTGTGCTTTTTAATAGCGAGCAATGGACCAAAGCTCTAGATAAATGCCGAGATGAGCTTACTGGCGGATTATCGTTTTCAAAGTAAAATTACTGAATTTTGTGGAAATTTCTGAAATAGCTGCAATTATAAAATTATGAATTTACGGAATAATACATGGAGATAAATTATTAAATTAAAATCAGATTAAGTGGGTTGGAGAATGAGATAATTTATACGGTGCTTCTGCTTTTGAATATTATGAGTGGAACAATTTTGTGTCTTCAATAGACTGTTGAATAAAATTTCATTTAATTGTAATTTAGGTCATGAAGTTTTTTTTAGCAATTTTATATTTTTGATTTTACTTTATTTTTACAAACGAAAAATAAACCTTGACAGAAGAAGAAAAATCCAAAAGCTTTCGCTAAAAATAACATAATTCCCTAAAAAGAAATCTTGAAGCTGTGTATCCAAATCTCAACACAATGAATCTGCCACAAAAACACATAAAAAAGTCACCAAAGATAAACAACAAAAGCGACATAAAAAATTACCCCTCGCCGAATGGAAATAGCTTTGAGCCTGGACTTTTCATTAAGAAAATTGGATAAGGATAATTATTTATTTATTTTGGTGCGAGGTTTTAAGAGTTGCTGTGAGCTTTGTGCGAGTTCATTTGCTTGATTAAAAAAAAAGGTAACTAAATTTCATTTGATAATTTTGCAAGAAAATTTTGGGGATTTGCGTGGAAAAATATTTTTATTTTATTAGCCGAACTTTTTTTGCTCCAATTCTTTGTAATTCAGAGGAAATCTGAAAAATCTTGAACCCGAAGCTCTTTATATAATTTCCATACTTTTTCATTATGTTACAATATTTTCTTACAATACTTTTTAAAGTCGGCTTCCCACACCGAAAAAATCTATTCAAAATTTTCCACAATTTACACAATTTCCCCAAATGTTGCATGATTACAAAAACTTTGAGTATTATTTTGTGGCACGCCAACTTTTCAACTTCAACTGCTCCAAATGTTGTACTTTGCTTTTCCGCTGATTGAAAGTTTTTGGTTTTTACTTGCTTTTTTTATTTAACTTTTATTATTTTTTCGACTTTTTTGAGGGAAATTATGGACAAGAAATTTATGTTGCCACAATTGATAATTCTTGGAAATGAATGGAAGTATAAAGTAAGTCTATACATAAAGTCAAAAAGCAATCACGTGAGAGTTTATTTGTATGGGAATTTTTATGCACTCTCAATTTAATTTATGAATGTTAATGTCGAAGGAAAAGTATTTTAGTTGCCTTTTAATGCTATATAAATATTGGTGGAGTTATTGTTGAGAGTATGGTAGGAGGTTTAGTTTATTGTTAATATTTTTTGGGGATTTGGAGAATAAAACAGGATTCGATTATTTACAAAAGTTCAATATTACTTTTTGGAAGCATGACTTTTAGAACGTTTGTTTTGATGCTCCAATTTTCAAAATTTATTTTAAAGAAACCTTAAAGGAGAATCGACTTATTTGAAAACATATTCAAACTTAAGTTATTTGGTTATATAACATTTATTTGTAAAGAAAATTGAAATTGAAATCTTAAAGTTGCACAAACAAAATTTCTGATAGAAAATCCAGCAACATTTTCCACGAAATATTTTCTCATATTTTCAACATTTTATGACATTTAACTAGAAATTCAATACATTCTGCTCCCATTTTGGCGTTTCCCCCACAGCAATCCCATGAAAATTATAATGATTCCGTATTGTGTTCCAAGTTTATTCTATTTGCACTAAACTTAGATATTTATTATATTTGCATATACAACACAACGCAGCACAACAACACAACAAACTACAAATGATTTATATTATATTGCCATAAGAAATAAAATTGTGTATCATTTAAAAGTTTCTTCCTCCAGTCTGATTTTTGCCATAAATGTACAGTATAATTTCCTGAATATTTTAGTTTAAATATATATTTTGTATGAATAGTTTATTCAGTTTATATATTTATAGAGAATTTCACTTTGCTGTTATGCAAATTCGTAGGTTATGGAGTTTATCGAATGGAAAATTTATTTGAGGAATTGAATGAACTGCATTCAACGTTTTTGTGAAATATACATTTATGACTGTCTAATGATGGGTTATGAGTCATGAGGGAATAAGTTTATTGTAGAGTTTAAAGTTTCCATAAATAATAATAAATTAAACTCACTATGTAATTTGTACAACTTTGGTTCCGTTGAACTTTTGATTTTTAAAGCCTTCAAAGGTTAAAAAATCTAACCAAAAAAAATGTATGAAAATGTGCTTATACTGTATCGAAACTCTCCATACTCCTTGAAATATGAACAAAACATGTTTTGACCCCTCATTGAACTTTTAAGCAGTTTTTCCTTCCAGTCGATAATATATTCATTGATTATTTTATAACCAAAGATTAGCGATGTCTCAAGTTGTCCCGAGATTCAAATGCCTGATTACTTTGTATCTGTCTCTCGAACACTACAAGCACTTGTCAATTCAATCAGTTCTCGTTACAGCTTCCATTAAAACCCGTCATTATCTTAATTATAGATAAAAAGCTCTCCAGTCCCATAAAAAATCCATCCAAAGCAAAGCGGAGGAAAAAAAAGTTGACACAAAAGCAAAACTGATTGCACGATAAAAGCATCAAAACGATGAAATAAATTCAACTGTGTAAGAGTTACCAGGCAGCAAAAAAGAATGAATCCGGCTTATCAAGGAAGAGAGTTATGCTCGTATTAATCAACATGAATTCTGTTCCGCTAAATTGTTTGAGTGCTTCATTATGCCCTCCTTGCACATTATATTTTTTTTTACTCTGCCTTGCCATCATACCATAAAAATGTAATGAAAAATAATACAATGTAGAAAAGCTGCATGAAAATTGCTTGACTTTATTAAACAATATAGATGCCATAATCACCTCTTTCGATAGTAAAAATGTATATCGTTGCAAATGTGTCATTATTTAACAACTTTTCTAAAGTTCTATGCATTTTGTTGGTACTTTTGTTTGTTATATTTCCCAAGAATCATACATTTAAGGCATCTAATACCAATAACGACTTCGAAAAACTCATCTGATGATACACCTCAGCAACAACTGCAATGAAATCTTCAAATTAGTCTTACAATCAACCGCATCATGCAAAATTGAAATTAGAATGTTTTTTACATCTTTTTGTTGGGTATTTTTAATAAAAATGTATTAACATAATTTCATTGATCATGTTTGTTTTATGTTAATGTGCGGAAATTTTAATGTTCCAAAAATGTTCTTCAATCCACTTTTTTGTACTTCATATTGTGCTTCACTGTGCTGGTAAAGTCTAAGACCCTAAACCCATCTTATTAAATTTTAATGGCATATGAAGGTAAAAATCCAAAGCTTTTCTTCAAATTGAAAGATTTTACTCGGCATAATAAAAAGCAGCTGAAGAAATATTGGGTGCTTTGTTTTAAGGGGGGATGATGCTGAATTATAAGAAGCATATAAGGGATGTTTTGGTTCTTTAGAAAAGGGTTCATGGGAAGAGTGCTGGAAGAACACGCATTCAGAATTTTTCATTTTTTTTCAAATTATTTTAAAGGTTTTAATGAACTTTTTCTTATTTACAGAATAGCGTTATTAAAACATGTAATTTGAATAAAAATTTTTATCGATCAACTTTTATGGAATTTTCTGAAATTACCTACCTCTTTATTTGTGTGAACCCACCAAATATTAATATCTAAAATAAAGCTTAAATATCTAAAGTTATACGAAGTTATAAAGATTCCTGATACAAATAGAAAATACCCTCCCCTCGTTGTTATAAAGACAATATTCCAATATAACACAAAATAACAATGACAAAAATGTGTAGAAAGATCTTATAACATACTTTTTATTGTCAAAATGAAAGAAAAATTAATTTAGTTTTAAATTGAGCAAATCTCAATATACTTTACAAAATAACCTTGTTATAAGAATGCAAAAGGGATACAATAGAGATTTTCATGGTCCACTTTCTGCCACAAAATCTCCGCAATCTTCACAATAATCTTCACAATCAATTGAATCGCTTGAAAGGCAAGATTCATAGAAAATGGAATGTATTGTGTGTAGCTGAATGGATGGTCTACATACTCAAGCTAAGGTAAAAGATGTAATTGATTGAGGTTTAATTTTAGTCTCATGAATTAGTTTTGGATTTTCTCTAGTTATAGCAGAGGTTTAATAATAAACTTACATTTCAATTTATTCTATGAAATTTGTGAATTCCACAAAATAATCAAACATGTATATTAAAATTGATTCTTGGAGATCATTCAACTTTGAAAACTGATACTTTATGTGTTTTATACTTCATGAGGAAATTTTTTTTATTAATTTATAAACCAAAAGCCGACCAAAAGCACAACAAATATTGAATAAAAATGCTATTTTTGGATCAAGTAATTTAGGGGACTGTTTTATAAACCCTGTCGTTGTAAGATATTAGTATATACATATTTTGCTATTTTCAGTCTATTTGTGTTCAGTTAGAGATTGGATAAAATATATAGTATGGTTTTAGGTTCAATTATGAGAATGGTAATTATCAAAAAATGTATATTAATTAGAGACATAACCGTAGTTTATTGATACAAAAGGTTAATATTTATTAATTTTGGTCTTCTACAGTAAATGTTAATTTTTGGAAAGATTTATTTTTAGCGCATGATAATAAAAAGTGAAGTATCAAGATAATTAGTGGTTTGCTAATTAGTTCCATTTAATTGAAGGACTGCTATTAAAATGCCTTAATTAGGTTGACGTAGTCAAGCAACCTGGTTACACATTCAGGATATTTTATGCTTCAAAATTTTAGATTCCAAATGAAAAGAAATTTTTTTTTTTTACAAAAAAGTCTCGACAATAATTTGAACTTTGGTTCGTTTGAAATAGATGACCATGAAATTTATAAAAAACATTCAACATTACTTAATATCAAACAAGCGTCTAGACAGAATATAAATTGGTTTAAAAAGGGGCTGAATCCAATGTTGCTTGTATATTATAATATTATTATAAAAGAAAATTGTCCCTGGCAATAATAATACAGATCTAAAAAGGGAAACATGAAAGAATTAAAACAAAATCCTAAATCACTTTATAGCAGGTTAACAAAAAACCGAAATATGATACATGTATTACCCTTAATATTTAATAATATTCAACCGATATACCATAATTCATACAAAATATGATATTGTCCAAACTATTTAACCAAACATGAAAACATAAAAGCCGAACAAGAAATAATCTTTTGTTAACAAAATTTTAAATGAGTTTGCGATCCCCGGACACAATTTAACAGACCTGAAAATCGAAGCGTAATTGACACAATATAAAACTTAATTAATTGGAAAAGCTGACAATTGTACTGCTCGTTGCCATCGTCCATGTGTTTGGTATAGCCCATGTCATCCATACAGGTGCAAGCACCTCATGCCTCATGATTAATGCTTTATGGCATAAAAAACAGAATAAAGTGTTCGATCGACCATCATAATTCCCATAAAATACATTTTCCAATTTTATCCATTTTTGCAGTTTATAAATTTTTTAAATTTACCAATTTTTTGTTGGCGGAACCACCAAAAAAAGAACGGAAAACAAAAAGCGTGATAATTAAAAGCTCCCACCATGTACTGTTCATGATGTATATTTTATGTATACTAATTTGTATGCACAGTTCATATCATGCAGAATTAATGCAATACTTGTATATCCGAGTATTTTCAGAATTTTCCAGAAATTCGGACAAAACATGGCAAAAACACCCAAATGTATTCAAGACACAGCATGAAAACGTTACAATTTATGCAAAAACTGCTATGGAACAGAAATTGTTACATTTTAATTTAGTTTTATGAATATTATGGAGTTTTATGCAATTTTTGTATTTTCATAGTATTCAGTAAATTTGTAATGTTTTTGTTCAATGGCACAAAAAGAAATAATTAAAAAAGTTATTTGGCTTTCAAAATTTTCAAATTGTTCGGTTATACAGTTGTTCAGTTTGTTCGCTGTTTTGATCAGAACGCAAATTGTGCGCTTTTGTAAATTATATGGTAGCTAAAAAGTTTTCAATGGAAGCGGACGCAAATTTTAATTTGAGTAATTTTTTATTACCTCGCTGATGTTTTGATAGGGAGTCCCTGTAATACATTAAATTTTTTTAATCTACAGAATTATATTTATAACTTAATTTATTCGATCAACTCAGGAAAACAATAACAAAGTATTAACAAATCATTTTTGGCTATTTTAAATTTTATAATAGCGGATAACTTAAAGTAAAGTTAAAAACATATTGATAAAAAAATGATCAAATATTTTAAAATTTTATTAAACAGAAAAGTCACTTCCTCAGAAATAAATAGTATAATGACTATGCAGAGTTTGTTGAATTTGTGATTTTCTTTGGTTTGCAACAATCAAGCACCATTCAAATTCATTTGAATTCATTAAAATTCATTTGAATGCAAATGTAAATGAAAATTTTATTCGTTATTTTGAGATTTTGAAGAGTTTCATGGAAGTTTCAAGTGAATGTACTTTTGAGTTGTTTTACATGCTTTTTTGATACTTTCTATATTTAATAAAAAGTGACGTTGCTTTATTTTTGTATAGCCTTTGTTTTTCAAACTTTCAGAGAATTTATTTCATGAAAATCGATGAAAATTTAATTTAGTTGATATATATCTAACAAAATACATTTGACTTATCTGAAACGACATTAAAATGACCTCTTTATAAAAACCATTTAGGGAGTTCAACAAATGAAAAACATGCGTAAAGAAATATCAAGATTCTTGTAATAACCTTTTAATATCCTTCCACTCGATATTTACTTGGTCTTATAATTATATAATTTCCTCTTTACTACCCTCCAATTAATCAGGAACGCCGCCATCTAATGTACTTTCATTAATAAATACAATAAATACAGTTTAATCAACCATTAATCCAACATTCTTACGTAATCGCGCGTTATTTATGGAGCTCACGAAAAATTAATTACGATAGTAACAATGTTATCTTTTCAGTTTCGTTGTTTGGCTGTTTGCGATGGAAAAATGGTAAAAATTCTTGGAGCTATTAAATGTAAATTAAATTATCATTGACATGCTACTCTTGCCAACTACTCGGTGTAGTTTGTTTTCTGAGCTAAACAAATATTGAATTTGTGAAATTGAAAGTAGTATTTAATATTTATTTTTACTTTTCAATTATATTTGTTCGCATTTAAGCCATATTGTTTATTACACAATGTCACGAGACATTGCATTTCAATTAAAAATAACTAAAATTTAGCTGTTACAGTATGCACGAGGGTATATCGATTAGGCTGACAAATATGGTTGAGAATGAAAATGAAAATATTTTTTCAAAAATTGTTCAGTTGCGACGACATCATCCTTTAAATTATTCGAAATATTTCACATTAAACTCTTAACTGCGAGTTTTTAAACAATTTTTCATTCCTCTTCAATCCATCATATGGCATCTCAACAGAAAACATAATTTATGAATTTCTCGGTTTCAAGGTCCTTACATCTTCATTTATTCCATTTATAATAAGACAATCATTCTGGAAATGAATTTCCCGCATTTGCTGGCGTATATGATAAATGGAGTAATTTATTTCGCTTCCAGAAACATTATTTTCAACATAAATTTCCATTACAAATTAATATGAAATGTTTGCTGGTGAGAAATTGTATGCAAAAATGGTTGAAAATGTGTTGCTTCATCAGCAGGAAACAACTTGCGCGTCGTCTCTTGTTTTCAGTATTTTGCGCGCGTAATTTTAGCTCCTGAAAGTACTTACAAATGTAATTTGTTAATGTCCGGTACTATTTGTTGTCTTGGAATATTTCTGGAATATATCTGGAGGACTTATATTCAGGGGGAAATCTTATGATGGATTATTTTTTTTTTTTTTTGTTAAATTTTAAAATGCTGTGAATTTATTTAGAACAGTTTTTTTTGTATTTTTAATTATTTATTAATAAAGTTTTATAAAAGACTTTTATTAATTAAAATTATTTGAGCAACACAATAGTTTAAAACTTCATCAAAAAGTCAATTTCCCAGAACAAATATCGTTTGCCCATTCCTCCTTTTCCAAAATATCCGAATATAAAAAACCAAATTTCGATCGATGTAGCAATATACCATAAACCACGCTGGTTACGTGATAAAATACCCCTCAATTAATATTCAATTTTTTCAACTCCATTTATCATTTTGCATGAATTGGTTGGAATTGGAATTGAATTAAAATAATCAATCAAGGGAAAGTATATCGTTCTGCATCACACGTTCAATAGTAAGCTGTTTTGTCCACAAAATTAATCAATTAATCACGCACGAACTGTATTGATGGTCGTCGAAATGGATCTCATGATAAATATATTTGTATTTTTTTATTATTTTGCAGCATTGCTAAAAGAGTTGTGAGTTTCAGAAATTTGTAAAGGTGTGACCTGGAAGCTTTTTGTACAGGAAATACTTTAGATTGCCTTGTTTAAAGTGTAAATATGAATTGAATTTTAATAACATATAATTTAAATTTAGATGAAAAATATCTGATATTGTTCTAATACGTTCTCAACTATCAATGCCATTAAAAACTCACCTCTAAAACACTATGAAAAACAAATATTTATTCAGTGCAATTCAAAATTCAAAATTTATTAAATTGTCAACCAAATATCAAATTCCTCCAAAAAACATTTCAGTTATTATTTTGAAATTAAATTCAGTGTTCACCACAATCAAAATAATTGCACATTTGTCAAATTAAAAAGCTCTCACGGTATCATCGGTTTCATTTTTGGTGATGATCATCAATTCATCTGATTTACCCTCAAATTTTTGTTTCTTTTCAAAATGTCATGTCCTTATTTATGAATAGAATTTATTCGATAAAATTTCTGGTGATATTTGCAATGTTTTGTTATCAGTATTAATTATTCTTTATTTATGAGCTCTTGCATAAATACCTTTTGGCGCAAGTTGAATTCAAATTAAACAAATATTTCAGCTTTCCTTATTATGTTATCTTACATTGTTGTTATGGGAAAGAGAATTTCAATCAATTCAATTAAACACTTGGATTTTATGTAGCTAAATTCATTATTTTTTTGAGATCACGAATTGAAAAATTATTGAGAAAACTCGTTATGTTGCTAATATTATCAAAATTTGCCTATAAACCTTGAAGCTAGTGAGATATCTTCACAGTAATAAATGACAATCTTAATTAATAAATTGAAAAACAGGGAACATTGCATGTAAATCAAAATTTACATGTACTTAAAAATTGCTTACTACATTTTCATACATTTTCATCCATAACTTTCAACTTATAAATAAAGAATACCCAGCATTATAAGCCACTTCGTTTATGTGTGAAAAGCACGCTTTGTTATGCATGGTTTTTAGCCATTTTTTATGCAAATTAAACATGCGACTTTTGATAAAATATTTTCGCTCCTATTGCTGTTACTTTTTTCACGTCTCGTTTGATAAAATATATTATTTTTATTTTTGCGCAGCCAATTTCTTTATTTTCTTTATTTTCCCATTTGTTTTTCTATTTTACTGTGATATATTTTTTTGATACGTTCCTATAAGTTTATATTTTTATAATCGAGGCTGTTGTCTTCTCCCTTTAGATGTTGGAAAGTGAAAAATAATCTGAAATGAAGAAAATTTTTGATTGTGTCAGAGAAATAATAAATTGAAAACTTTATTGAAGAATTTAAGATTATTATTAAAGCTTTGGGGAAATATTTGCGGGACTTTAAGAAATTGCGAATTTTGGGGTTTATTTGCTGAGAAAATTTTAATTTAATAAAATGGTACCAGTTGTTTTTTTTCCATTGTTCTGAAATGGATTCAAAAAACTTCATTAGTTGTAGACTTTTACTAAAATGTCTCGATTTCGCATTAATCATTTTTGTTTTGACAAATGGTTGAAAATGTATAATTGCAAAACTTGTAGTGTGCTTGATCAAAATTTATCCTCAGAAGGCCAATAAACTAACCGTTAATTAAATAAATCATCATTCTTCATCTATCATTAAAAAACACGTCCCCTCAAAAGAGTTTAAACTTTCCCCCGAGCAATCCATAATTAGAGTTTGATTAACCGCCTTTAATTAAAATATCACAACAAACGTGTAATTAACATTTAATAATATTCGCCTTATATTACCTGTAAATTACCCGTGTTTGTCATTAAAAATTATTTTTGCCTGCGCAAATTAAATCCTGACTTATGTATCGTTAGCATGAATTTTGAGTTGGCTACGCGTTATTCAAAGGGAATTTTTCCAAAAACCTTTATGAATATATTTCACAACTTATTCTCGCTTTTTGCAGACATATTTTTTATTATCGCTGCTCTTGTATTGAATTATTTATAGCTTAATTTCTAGCACGGCAAGAAATATACAAATTTGCACTCTTTTCACTGATTTAAAAGCGAATAAAATATTTATGTTGGGAATTTATTGAACGATAACTTTTGATGGCGCAGCAATACTTTTCTATGACTAAATTACGTAAGTGACGTATCAACATTTATTTCTGGGGATTACAAGTTAAAGGTGTGAACGAAAAAGTTGTAAGTTCTGTGCAGAGCTTTGACATGTGAATGAATAATTGAACGTTTTTAATACGATTGCTAATAAAGGTAGAAATAAATAATTCAATTTATTCATCAGTAGATCTTAAAAAAGATTTAATCATTGTATTTGTTTGTGAATAATTCTGAAGTTGAAAGGATTTGAAAACATTTCGATTGAACGCTAAAAAATGTGTGTTTACTGTTTTTTAGTTTATTTATTCATTAAATTAATTAATTAGGTTTTTATTTTTTTCTAAAACTTCTCATTTGTAACACTTTTAAATAAATAAATAATATATGCTGATCCTATCACAGTTTAATGATTTCATTCTATGAATTTTCATCTAAAATAAAAAATTAGCCTCATTCTCAAAAAAAATTATTTTTATTGTTGTCCAAGAAATTTATTTTAATAAATCATGGTACAGCAAAATTAATTATGAATTATGGAAAAAGCTTTTAAAATGTTAAGAGTCTTTAGAAGTTTCAAGTTACGCCAATTAAAAAAACAGTTATCTTTTTGCAAAAAGTTTCTTTGAAACTCAAATATTTTGTAGACAATTCAAAATATTTAAAATGAAACAAAAAACTTTAAAAATAAAACATTGAACAAATTATATTTTTTAATTTTCATTTTTACATTCTGGAAATAAAATGTTACCTGTCATCAAACTTACTTTCAAAGTTGCAATGTGAAATAATTTCATATTTTACAAGAAACTTTAAGTGAAAAAGCTTCTCAATGAAATAAGGAAACTTTACTGTTAATAGAGCTTTTGCATTTTTCTTTTGTGATGAATAAATATTATTTAGAAATACTTTTCTTGGTTTTTCAAAAGCTCAAGTCAGATTTTAAAATTTATGTTGAAAAAGCACTTGTGTCACGGTTTAAATAAGAAAATATATGGGTTGATAGAATTTTTTTTCATAAAAATTTTCGTCGGGTAAAATAATTCTTTTTATCAAGAAAAAAAAATCGAAGCAAATATTTTTGAATTTCAAAAAAAAATTCAACAATTTAGTTTCGATTAATTCAAGCATTCCCAAACCCTGCCAAGAATAATCTCAACGAAGTAACAATCTGACATTTTTTCTTTTACAACTTTTTGTTGCATTGAATTTAAAAATTAATCTCGTTTTATTGTGAAAACTGTTCCCAACATTTAATGGTTTTCAAATTTGAATAAAAACAGCACAAAAAACTTTCGTTCCGCTAAACTCTCAACATTAATTTGTAAAAGCTACAACAAATGTTCATATTTTAAGCTCACCAAATAAAACGAGCTGAAACTAACAAAGTTCAAATATGTATTGTGAAAAAATATCCCTTGAGAATTAACTTCATTTTATGGATCAACTAAAATTAATAATTTCCGAGAAGCTCATCATATCATGAACAATTTAAAAAAAGCATGAAAATTTTACCACGTGATGCTTGTGCATGCTTGAACGATAAATTCCACATTGAAGGATTTCCGCACAGCTTATAGTGTTAGATGTAGTTCATCATTTTTGGGGGTGTAGTACGTGGAAAAATTGAGTTTCTGATTGTCTAAATATAATATTATTTCGATTTATTTCACCGTTTTAATTAAACTTTCATTGCAATTAAATTGAAGCTGTATCAACAATACCAACATAAATTTGGCCACCCAAGGGAACATTGACTATATAATATGTCTGTATAGCTCAGCGCACATCAGAATATTTCAGATTATTTTAGTTTTTCATGGCTGCATCTTGTTGAAGCCATTAATTTAACAAGGCAGGAACCCATTTATTTTAATATTTAAATGTAAATTCAATAATTAAAATTTATGGGGATATTTCCGGCAGCTTTTACTGGGAAAAGTTTAAAAATTTTATAAATTATTTAAAACTCATTCTAGGAAAAATAGTGAAATATCGTTTAACGGTTGAAAAACTGGATACAATCGAATAAAGTATAGGATAAAGTTCAAAAAATTAGGTGAAAAATAAACTTTGAAGATTATTTTCCTGACTTTAATGCTTTTTTGCTTTAATGATTTCATGTAGATACATGTGATGACACAATGTGTTTTCCACCAACATTAGCCACATAGGTGAAAATGCGTTGGTCGTAGAGCTCGTTTAAATGATTGTTAAAATGTGCTAATCTAATTATTATTGATAGGTGTGTCATTATGATGTGTAGTAATATATTAGCGCTGATGGTCTATTTTTGGCATTCTAAGAGATTTTTCAGTTATAATCTTTTAGTGTTTTGGAATCAGAATTTAGTAGTTTATCAACCTTTTACACCTTGCGAAGGGTACAAAGTTCAAAAGTTCAAAATGTCACAAAATACTGGTTATTTTCCATTGAATAATTTTCATGTAATTTAGCTTATTGACTGTTTCTAGGAATTTTGTCTGCAACCTTCAAATCTATGATGCTCATTAAATATAAATTGAAATTTGATATACTCTATTATTTTTCGAAATGCTCTCAAATTCCATACATAATTATTATTTGTTTGTAATGTATCCATTACATAATATAAAGAGCAAGTTTTGTTTATTTATATATTTATATATTTATATATTTATATATTTATATATTTATTTCTGCGTAACGCTAACTGAGCTCTTATAGCTCGAAAACCTGAAGACTTATGTATGGGCATCTTAGCCTCAAAAGGTTCATCCATGTCACAGAATTTGATCTGAAAGATTTTTGGACCAGTTCCTCAACCCTCCTGGTCACCAGCCATGGTGCAGCAAGACATGTTTCAAGTATATTTAACCTTATATTGAGAGTTTGGGTTGAGTTGGAGTTTTGGTTTCATGGGAAAAAATGTTCAGAGTGACAAGTTGGTCCATATGAATGAGTTCACCAACAGCTGGTGGCATGACCTGGTGGCTCAGGACAATTTTTTTTTTAAAAACCTTATAATCTCACGATTCGTCCAGAAAACCAAGTAAATCATTTTTGCAAGTACTTGGACTATTTATCCATGTGCACCTATCTGGTGGTACTTTCAAAACTTGAAAACGGTTTAAGATACAGCTTCCGTGTCTTGGTAAAAATTGTTTGTGATGATAAGCTGAGTTTGTTTTTGTGTCACGGGTTGGTCCAGCTCCAACCATTGGCATGACCTGGTGGCTTGGGATAAATTTTTTTTTAAAGTCTAAGAATCCCACAATTCATTCAGAAAACCAAGTATATCATTTTCAGAAGTACTTGGACTTCTTATCCAGGTGAAACTACCTGGTGGTACTACCACAACTACAGAACGGCTGAAGATACAGCTTTCGTGTCTTGAGATAAATTGCTTGGGATGATATGCTGAGTTTATTAGTGTTTCACGGGTTGGTCCAGCTACATCTAATGGCATGACCTGGTGGCTTTGGACTTATTTTTTAGAAAAGTCTTAGAATCCACAATTAATCAAAAAAAAACAAAGTAAATCATTTTTGCGAGTACTTGGACATTTTATCTAGGTGCCACTACCTGGTACTACTTTCAGAACTCGAGAACGGCTGAATATACAGTTTCCGTGTCTTTTGGTAAAATCGTTTGGGATGATAAGCTGAGATTTTTCGCGTATCACGGGTTGGTCCAGCTCCATCAATTGGCATGACCAGGTGGATTTTTGAGTCCAAAAACATTCATAAATTAAAATTTTTAATTAAAATTATTGTTTAGGATTATAAACTGAGTTGTATGTTGTACGAGTTGGTCTAAGCTCCATATTTTGGCATGATCTGGTAGCTCCAGGCCACAATTGAGAATTTTTAAGCTTCAGATTAACACTTTATAATTTGATTTTATAATTTAAAGCTCCATTCAATGAAATAAACCAAAAAAAAACAATATCGACTTTGATACTTTGTGCAACAAATCCTGTGATCCTTCACGGGTAATACTCTAGTCATAATAATATGTCTAAAACATATTTATGTAATATAAAAATAAAACAACATTTTTGATATTTTCAGTTAATGTTGAAAACACTCTTGAATGTACTTTTAATGTATAATTTTTAAAACGAATTTATGAGTGCTTTCAAAAATGCTCTTGAAAGGAAAGATTAAAAATCTTCCTCAATTTAACTTATACTGGTTTGAAAAGCCTTGAACATTAGAATTTAAAAATATTTCTTGGAACCTGTTATTAAAACCATGCATGCAGAACTAAATCCTTATTGTCAGTCTTTGATATTTTGTGATTTAAAGAAGAAGTTCAACATGGTACGCCGTGAAATTACGAATTTCTGTCAGAGCGTGAATTACCATAAATTTTGAGCACTCGCCTCTAAGGTTAACTTTGCAATTATTTGAGCTAATTGAGTTCGCTTGACAATTTTGCATTTTCAGAATTTCTGAATGCTCGAATTAAGCAATTTCATCAAACTCAGAGAACTCACCATTTTCCAATTTAGCCGGTAAATTTTTCGGAACACAAAAAGTTAAAACTTTTTCTGCTGTTTTGATATCAAATACGAAACTGAAGGCGCTTCGAGTCATGAAATATCCGCAACGGCAAAAAGCACATACAATGAAGCAGGAATGCTGGAATTGTACCAGCTACAGGGTAGTATAATAAAATGAGGAACTTTGAACTTAAAAATGTCCCAAAAAGTTTTCTACGTAAAACGAAGTTTCAGTTTTTTTCTTTTCTTTAGTGCTTTTTTGATGATCTCATGCTTTAATAAAGTTTAAAATGCTTTTTATAAATTTCAAAATTAATCTGTAATAATTTCTTAAAGTTTTTTGACAACAATACAAAATCCATTTAATCTTTTTAAAAAGCAAACAGGAACCTACACTGCAACATCCTAGCCAACACACAAATTAATCCAGGTTTGTAAATCCCTTATCATTCCCGAAGCTAATTCATTTATCCCTACATTCCCTGAAAACTTTTATGCTATAGTACATATTAATCCATTTTGCAAGGTAATTCGGCTGTAATCCCAAAATATGTGCGATCACTGCCATAATCTCTTATCACTATTTTCCCGAAAACTAATTAATTCAAATTACAAAACTACACAAATCTATATAGGACTACACATGTTTTCCCAGATTGTTCAATATTATTGGACTCAATATGAGGGGGTTTCTCTATTTTAGTTAAGGTCAGGGCTTTTGGCTCGTTTATCAAAATATTGAAATAACAAACCATCAGAAATTTCTTAAATATATTTCACATGCCTAGTTTCAAAACATTTCATTCAATCCCTGACCAGTGTGCACTCAGAGTGCATCAACGAGCATGGTAATCACGGAATATTGTGCGCCATATTTTACATTTATTTGGAAAATTACTATGGTATGAATAAATAAACTATTAGCTTATGGTGCGAAGGCTGGAAAACATAATTCTCATAATTCTATTAAACGCATAAATATTTCTCGTTTAATATTCTGTTTGGTTTTCCAGTATAGTTTTAGTGCCTCGTGTTGGATATATTTTCAGGTTTTGATTTTTTTTTTGCTAGATTTTTTGTGCAAGCACTTTCGGAAATTTGAATTTTTACTTGTTTTTTTCGCATTTTTCTTGGAATTTAATATTTTTTTTTTTGCATAATCGCGAGTAACAGACGAGTATGGATGGTTGGACAAAGGAGAAGCTCAAGTTTTTATATGAAACTAAAATGTTATTCACCAGATATGAAACTTACAAATAAAGATTTCTTTTACATTAAGATCAACTTTCAATCTTGTACTTAAAACAGCTCGACAAAAGCAAAGATAATTTAAAGAAACGAGATTGCTTGTGCAAACTACCTTGAAGCACTTGAAGTAAAGTGAAATAACTTGAAATAAACTATGAATATCAAATGGGAGCATAATTGAAATAAAAGTTTCATTAACTTTTTATATGCTGAATTAAAGTAAATTTTAAACTTTAGCTCAGCAATAAATCCCGATGATAAATGAGAAAGCAGAAAAAGGTAATTTTGGCACAAGATATGAAAATGATTTTTGTTATCTCTTTCAAGTTTGGTGGGGTGTTCGGACGTCGGATTTTTTTGGTATTTTTTGTCGATTAATAAATAGTTCTAAAGAAGATGTGGTGGTTCAGCTCGATAAAATAATTTTATTAAATCCAACATCTCCAACATCCCTTTCACCGCTAACCAAATAATATCTCAAATGAAACCAGCTTAAAAATTATATTTTTAATAAAAACTTTGCACATTTCCATATTCTCTTTTATTTTTTACACAAAGCGCTATAAAAAGTTTCAACAAACTTTTAATGATCCGCTCTATAAAGTAAATTTCTCAATTCAATTCACAATTTTCTTTTTTTTGCAATCTTTACAATTTTCCACAAATTTGTAATTCTTTACAAATTTCTTAACAATTTTCTCGCAAAAGATTTTGCTACCATTTTAATATTTTTATTGGCGGGTATTTATCATAAGTCTTTTTCAATCTTTGCTGGAAAAGTTTTGCTGAAACAATTTTTGCCGAGCAAACAACCGATAAAGTTTTCAAGTTCTCCGTAAGTTATTCCCGTTTTATTGTTTTAAAATCGGCAAAAATCTCTGTGTGCTTTTCGCTGTTGTTGGAGAGTATTGGCAAATAAATATTTACAGGCAATAAAAGTATAAGAAAAAGTTAGCTTTTTGTCGCTTTTGTTTATTGTTAGATAATAATATGAATATAAAAGTTTCAGTTATTGTTTGAGGGAATACATTGCATATGAACTAGCTGAATTTTTAAGAATGCTGGTTTTGAAGGCAGGCAACTTTTATCATTTTTTTTTAAGTTTTCGTAAGGATTTAAAAATTCTTCCCTTTGTGCATGAATGATTGCATCATATGAATTATTTGAACACATTTTAAGTTTTGCAAACCAACAGTTTAATAACAAAAAAAACTATTATACAAGGAACATTCAACAGAGTATCATAGAAAAAGGAAATAGGTTTTATTTAACCCAAAATTGTGAAATAAAGAAGAAGAAAAGATTCGGTGAATACAAAAACTTCTTATACATAAAAAGTATGGAAAATGAAGATTTTGTAAATTGTGAAAATTGAATCCCAGGTAATCAAAAAATAAATATAAATTTAGATAAATTCATAATTTTTGAACCTTCTTTCTATTCTAGGGATTTTTTTATAAAAATATACGTGTAATAAAAAATAGTGATCACACCCAGCTTTATGTTCTCTTGAAGAGTGTAGGAGCATAAAAGCATAGAAAGCACAAAAGTACAAAAGGTGACCTTCTCAATAGTCTAAATCTAAATCTCTGTAGTTGAAGCTACTCGCATTGAATGTTCCCAGAAGATTTACAGTTTAAATTGGGTTGTATCTCGTATTTCTCAAATCCAAAGATTTCTTTATTTCATTTATTTCATTTATTTGGCTTTTTTATTTCTTTGTTGGCAGTGGAAAAAGTTTTGCACAATTGTTTCAGCACACAAGACTCCACTGCTCAAAATATTGGTGCTCTGCAGAATGTGTAGACAACGGATGGATGGTAGCATACAAATAGCACAGATTACATTGTTAATCTGGGATTTAAGAGAGAGAGGTTATTTATATTGCTTACAATTCGACACTGGAAGTTGAGCAAGCAAAAAAAGTTTTGTTAGCCAGAAAGTTAACCTTTTTTCTTTTGTGTTTGCGTTGCTAGTCTCAGGAAAGCTTTCTTAGGGAGGTGAATGAATCGATGTGTAAAAATATAAAAAGTCGCTTGTAATGATGTCTGTGCACTCTTCTACCATTCAAAAATATTTAAAATCGAAGAAATCTAAAAACAATTGTCTAGGTCTTTTGCCATGATTTAGGTCTCTAGCCCAAAGATTTCATGAGGTGTAAATTCTATATAAGCTTCAAAAACCTATTGATACCAAAAACTTTCACCCAACCTCCTTCAGATTTCACAAAAAACAAAAGATAGCGTCAAGACGAATCTTTTTGCTGTTATAAGGCATCTAGCAAAAACACCTTGCCCATGGATTGACTCGCAAGCTTTAAATACACTATGAGCTACAAACACGTGAATAATGGCGCCCATATATTCCCCTTCAATCTCATTTTGTCGGAAAAAAAATCTGGATAAAAGACTGAAAAACTCAGAAATCTCAAAAAACTGGCAAACAAAACACTGGCCTGAGATATGTCCTTGGCTGTTCTTATTGATGGAGGCCGTAAATATGAAATATCGAGAGCAAACAGGGATTTAATAGCTCAGGAACAAACACATAAGAGGCGTTTATTTGTTTACTAACGCTGCCAGGAGTTCGAGGAAAGATTTTACAAGGATTTTTGCAGAGTTATAGGATTTGATGGGAGTTTACATAGTAAGTGCGGTTATATGTTGGAGGAAGTTCGGAGAATCTATAAAACGCTGGCATGACTAATAAGTCAACAGAGAGATTTAAGGAATCAATTCTATGATGGGTTGGTGGATAAGCGTGTAAGTTATTTTCCATAATGCGATATTTTGTGATTCTGAAAGTTTTCAAAGCATTTTATATTTTATATTGACAAAATTTATGTTATTCTCTTCGAAACACATGTTTTATACAGTTTTCAGCTTTTTAGGTATAGTATTAAAATTAAAGTGTTTAAAATATTTTTTTAGGCCTATTTTTTCATAGAAAATATGATTCCTCATATGTCCGTATGTAGTATTTGTTAATATTTTAAACAAATGTTACAATTGTATAACAATATTAAAAATTTTTGCAAAGTGTAGATATAGCGTAGATAATCGTTCTCCACGTACGTACGTACCAAAAATGGAATCATAAAAAATTCACCAAATTTCATTATAAAAAAAATCTATAAACAGTAAAAGTCAAAAACAGCCGAAAACTCTTTAAAAACTCCTAAAAGCCTCGAAACAAGACAATAAGTCACGTAGAGCTTTTTATATTTGCGAGCAGGGAAATTAATTAACAAAGAAATTTTTCTAATTTTATTCATGACTGTGGAAGTTGCCTGCCTTGTTTATGCTCTTGTGCACACATCGTTTGTTTTAATTTGGCTGATAACAAGGCGGATAAACAATCATTTTCATTTGTAGCGCACAAATTCGCATTTATTCGAGAAATTGGCTCATGATCTTGCCAAAAATTGAGGAAAAAGAAAATGTAAGCAAATAACAATATCTTTTGGCTTCTGATAACAAAGCAGGATGTAATAAATAAATAGGCTTATATCAAACATTTTCAGGTTCTGCATTCTTAATATGTTTACATTTTTGAAAGCTGAATAAAAGTAATTTGAATACCGTATAAACTTTAATTTGAACAAAAACAGAGATTTGAAGTATTTTAATAACAATCTTGAAAAATGATTAAAACACTTGACAAATGGATCATCAAATGGATCAATTTGCATACCGAAAAAATTATTCAGATGCACATCTACCGTTTTAATTTGTTGTTTGTTGTGTCGTGTTGCAAGAATATTGACAGAATTCCATACTATCGAAAGGTTTTCAATCGTAATTTTTGTCAAGCACACAACATCATCAATTATTTGGAATTATTCAATTATGGCGAACTTTTGAAAATGTTATCCTACAAAAAAGATAAAGTGACTCAACGAAATCATAGCACAAAAATGAAAATATTCGACAAATTCCCATTCGATAATCCTTCCACCATCCCATAAAATCCATTATTATGTAAATGTTCCTCTTCATCACAAAATATTCCAGGTAGGTAGGTAACAACGTCTGTTTCCTACAGAAACACAATCAAAGACCATCCTTGGCCAACTTCTCTTACAAATTGCATTTTAATTCGCAATTTTCCCTCCTGACATTTCAACATTTTCCAATTTGCCGATTTTAGAGTTTTCAAGAGTTTTCCGTCTGCATCGTTGAAGTAAATAAAAACCGTAAACTTTTCAATTCGTTGATTTTGATGATGTACTCGATGCAATTTATTTGATTGAAAGTACTTTTTATTTACAAAGCAGAATAAATTAAATTGTCAAACTTTTTAAATTAAATGCAATATTATTTGGAGTTTTAGAGTATTTGACGAGTATTTGAAGAATTTTGGAAAATTTGAATCACGGAAATATACGTCAACGCAAGCAATGTTCCCGATACTCTCGTAACTTTTCTAGAGCCGGAAAATTGAAAATGTTTTCTATGTATTTGTTTTAATTTCAGTGAAATAATTTCCGAAATTAGTTTATAGTTTTGAAATTGAGTTTTTGTCGTATTTTGTTTAATTTGCAAAGTTGACTCACGATATTATTTTAATTACACAGTTTCATGAAAGAATTCCACTGAGAAAATCATCACTGATTATGGGAAATTTCTATGAGTTTCTAGTTTTTAAATAATCTTGTCATCAATAAATTTATACTGCATGAAAGCATGCCTAGCAGTAAAACTAGCACTTCAACTTTAATCATGCAATTAAAAACATCATACTTGTCACAATTAACTCCTTAATATGGTAATCGATTATCAATAAATTCAATCAAAGCCGTAATTTAATTTCTCCAATCAAGTTAACACATTGCGTCATTTTAATCGAGTCGTTTGAACCGATCAAATCAATCTGAATGATAGAAGCTCGTTATGTGATTTGGCTTTCGAATTTCAATCAATTGAATCTCAATTATTGTTAGAAGATTACAGAGTCTTCAGTGTATATTCACCTTGCATGATTGATGCATGATTGAGTGTGAGTAAATATAAATATATGGAGGAACTTAATTGAAAGGGGGATCACTTGAAAAATTTAAAAACTTGAATTTAGTAATTGAAATAAATTATGGAGCCAAGAAAATATTTTATTTATTTTGTGTTCATAAATTTTCTTGAATGGTTTAAACATGAAATCTGTTTAATTGTATATTAAATAGGTTAGGCATCTGATTTTAAAACAAATATTTGAAAGATATTCTTGCAAGTTTGCTTCAAGGTAAGAATAATCAAAACACTCATTAATAATATATATTCAATTTACGGACTCAGACAGCTTATAAGATTTAAATTTCAGATTCAAGAATAGATTTATTGGAAATTTCATGAAATTTCAGCAATACATTTTGAATTTCTTTGAATTAATGAATGAATGGAAAATTTCTCAAATAAACTCATAAAAGTTTTACCAGCTTTTACCAATTTGGATTCATTGAAAATCTTTGAAATTATTCAGAGAAAATTGGAATAAACCGTAATTCATTTATCAGTTGTGGGTATCATCATTTACTTTCAAGATAAATGAAATGCTGAATAGAGTTTTCAATTATTTTGGGTCAAATTTTATACATTTTTATTCAGAACTTTTCATTACTGAAAATTTTCGTGTAAATATTATCTACCAAAGTCTAGAATTTGGTCCTTAATCATAAAACAAATAAACAACAAAAACCTTTTCAGGCCAACCTTCTATTGACGCTTCTACCACAATCCATCTCCAGTAACCCAAATAACATGCCCTGCATATATTTGACTTCAAACTAGTAAAACTGCATGTAAATACCCAACTCTGTGCTTTGCTTTCCAATTTCCAAATATCCTCAAAAATATTTCAAACATTAAACACCACAACTGCTTTTTTAATGAATTAAAAACTTTTCCAATATATTTTCCACACAGTTTTATCAGGTTTTATGGAGTTGCTGGTTTTATAGCCCAGTTCTCCGTTTTTGCAGGGATAAAGTTCTGAAAACTTTTTTTAGTTTTTTTCTAGTTTATCTGTCATGAATAATTTATTAACTTATGCAGCAGCAACGAGATCTAATGAATACTCTGAAAAAGTTGATGCGAGTCGCTGGCAAATGATTTATTTTGTGAAAATCATAATGTGATGCTTTAAAATATTGAGCTCATGGTAGTTGATTGATTTTGGTTTGGGTGAATGGATGCAGTGGTTGGAAAAGTTTTTGTACTATCTATGTCTCAATTCAGTTTCTTACAGATTTTGCTTGCTTTTACCGAGCTATTGAAACTCTAATAACTCATTAAAATGTCATTCAAAGCTCATAGCCATAGAACAAAAGAAGCATTAAAAAAAATGATCTTCTACCCCTGCTTCAATCCACATCTCTCTACACACACGACTCAATCTAATTGAGTGGCTTTCAATTCCATTAGAACTATTTATTGGCGGTCCATGCTAAGCTGTCAGTCAACGAAGAAGAGAGTGGCAGCCACATTTAACCCTTTTAAAGACACCGCACCAGCAAAAAGCTTTGAATGATTGTTCAGCAAATATTTGCTAGCAAAAAGTTCCCCCACAAGCGACACACAGACGATCTGTGCAGTGTACTTGCCTGTGTATTAAGTTGGTTCTAGCTAGTTCAGTTATTTTAGTGATTTTAGTGATTTTAGTGATTTCAGTTTTTCGGGATGATTATACGACAAACATAGAAAATTCATCTCCGCTTTTGCTATGGCTGCTAAAATTGTGAGAACAAAGCCATTAGCAATACAAACAGAACTTTTTCTGGTAAAACATATAAGATGAGGAGCTTCATGGGTCAGAGTTTTCGAAAGGAGGTAAGAACGTTAATATTTAGTGTGTCTACAATTGATTCACATTATATATTTTAGATTTCTTGGTATGAACAAAATTTATTATTAATTCTTTTCTACTACAAACTTTTAATCTACAACCCTGAACTCTTCAAACTCATGTTATACATTATCTCCTATCCCGAATTATCTGATGGAGCATTTTCTTCCGCTTTTTTTTGCTGAGTGCTGCACGGATATGTGTCAAAAATAGTTGGAACTAGCAGGCTATAGCCATAAATCTACAAGAAATATCAAGAAAATTGATCTCTTTAAATCTTGCAATGTTGTGAGATGTGTGCTCGAATGTGACAAACTGTTAACAAAATTGGTTTAATTTTGTGTGCTCTGTGAACATAAATAATGGCTTTGTGTTTGAGGTGAAAGATATGGCTGGGAAATGATGAGGATTTTACCGCAAATCACACACCGAGAAGCAAGAAACTACACAATTAGTCAAGATTATCTTTTGTGTTTCTTGAAGATTTTAGAGAGCTTTGATGTTAGGGATTTTGGGAATTTTAAGGGTTGTTTGCTGCAATTCACTTATTTTCAAATTGTTAATTTATTTTTATTTTTCCTGAGTTTAAAAAGAATGAGGTATTTATTAAAATTTTGACAAAACTAGAATTTATTTGAATTCTCATTATAGCCACAAAATTTAAACCACTTTCTTTATGCATCCGAATATTCCAATAAATTAATCCTCATGAATCAATTTTTACTGTTGAAAATAATTTTTACTGTATATAGAGCATTTTTATGGATGATTAAAATTTAATGATTGAGTGATCATTGATTGAAATTAATGAATTGAACAATTGATTGCGGAATAATAATTTAAATAATGATCAAATATTAATCAACTTTTGAGTAGTTCAACCGCTATTTTATGATTGGTAACTGGCCTCAAGCTCTTTTTGATTATGAACCATCACGTATAAACACGGATAATAATGCATTATTGTACCTTTGAATATTCAATTGTGTAAATGCAACATCCGTTATTGTGTAGAAATATGTTTTTATGAGCTTACATAATTTTCTTCAGTATCAAATAGACGGTTGAGTAAACTATTTTTAATAAATAATTATTTATAATGAACAATGGATAAATGCTCATTTTCAACTATTAAAATGTTATTTCAAATATTTCAGATTTAGAATTCTGACACAAAATTTTAATTTTAAAAACAGCGACAAAACTCGGACAAAACAGTCAAAATCGAATTTTGTTGCTATGTAAATTATGAGATTATATAATTATCAAATAATAATCAGTATCAATAAACAGTAAACACACAATTCTCCAAAAAACCAAACATAAACTAATAATGGAATTAACAAATTTATTGGTATTGAAACATGTCTGAAAATGAAGTGTCCAAATACTAAATTACTGTGAATATTCAGAATTTTAAAGGAAAATACTATAAATACTCAGCAAATCCTAAATAACCTGAAAATGTTAAAAATACATTGGAAAATATAAACAAGCATTTCAATAAAATTGGAATTTATACCATTATTTATTGTAAACATCCAGCAAATATTAATAACGAAATCAAATATTGATTTAATACATGAAACAATAAATTTTGATCGATAAAGCACACAGAAGTATTGCTTTTACCTAGCTATTGATTGAATTTGGAAACAATTTTATTGGTATTACAACATAAGTATTCTGTGTTTTATGTGTATTTTACAATCGCATAAATTTCGTATAAATTGTATCAAATTGTATTCATGTTCTCTCAAATTCACTGAAATACACCGAGTATGCTTGAATTCCAACAAATATATTCAAACTCATGTTGGATCACTAGAACATTTGCTTCAAAAAGGGATATATTTTGAAGTGATTCGAGTTGTTGTAATTTTGAATGGTTGTAAACAGGCTTCCAAGTACATATTGTACATTGAAATTATTAATTATGTAATTGGAACAAATTTTATATACTCTGGTATGTGGTAATTTAAATTGATTGTTTAAATAATTCAAATGCTCTTGATTAAAATTGCTCTTGTATAAAATTGATATGTCTAAATATAAATTTTTATTTATTTTTCCGAATTCATAAAGTTGAAAAAGAATTTTAATGAGACACATTATTCTCACAAGATTCTTTGTAATGATTATCCTCATTGACAAAATAACAATCAAGACAACATTTTAACGCAAAAAAATTGATATTTAAAATGACATAACTTTGTAAGAATTTTTCGACATACAAAAAAGTTAACTTCCGTTCGATAGAATATCATCTTTTCATATGCTTGCCAGGAATTCAAATAACGAGCAAACTTTATCGAACTCATAGCTTTATGAGAGACTATTAGTGAGTGCTTCAACAACAATTCAACATGCGAAAAAACAATTTAAGAACTAACGTACTGTCAGAGAGCATATCGTTTGCTGCAAACCAGCAAAACTAAATACAAAGTTATTTGAATTCAAATTCCGTTTGACCATTTCCATCTCCATTTCCATTATATCCGAGTTGAACTTCTGAAAGGTATTTCAGAAGCTTTGTCATGTTTATAACAAGAATGTTGGTGGTATTTCTGTTGAAATGTGTCTCTTTAGATATGTAGTAATTCAGTAATGCCAGGACATTGTACAATGTACACTGTAAAGGCTTAATTCTGAAAACTAATTTGATTAAGCATTCTTAATAATTTCCCATACTTCGTTACTTCATTACGTTATCACTTTGTAATTTTCTTCATGTTTTCTTCTTATTTCTTAATTAGGTTTCCGATGAAAACTGAATAGGATGATCTCCCTTCTCGGAGTATATTTAAATGTCGAAAAACATCGAGATTATCTTCCAAACATATATATTTGATGATTAAAGCATCCGTTGAAGAGATTTCTATGTTTCATGCGAGATCTTTTAAGCAGCCTTTAATCAACATTCCTTTTACTGAAACCCCATCAGGAGGGAAAAAGCACTAGCCAGATAATGTTTTCTCTATTTTTTGTTGGTCTTCTGATAGTCACTGCATTAAAAATAAATACACAGTAGGATAGCACAAATATTGCTCTGTCGGTATTTTGTTGTAACTTCAGTGTATGTTTTGGTTCAATGTTGGCTGGTTTGAAAGGATAAATCTTATCGTAAAACGGATATTAAAAATATTATTTACTTTCCATCATTATTTTTTTTTTCCTACGATATTTCCTGCAAAGCAAAAAATTTATATGTTTTATATAAATGTGTACAAATAGGATAAATGTGTTGCTGTATTGCTTTGGTTCTCAGTTTTGCTCATAGCTTATTTGTGTCAATAAATATGTTTGAGTTTGCGAGCAAAAACTGTCAATATAACATGTTTGCTTTTTTTAATTTGATATGATCGGATAGAGTTATTTGTTTGAAATTAAATCTAGTTATAGTTTTGTAAAACATACTAGAAAACAGTTTAATTAAAATTCTATGGAAATTTTATGACATAATTACCAAAAATAGACCAAACCTCTCCCCCTGGAAACAAACACAAAACTTTCCTTTCCTAAATTTATAAATCATTATATTTTCACAGCAAAGAAGAGCTTTTAAGATTTTCATTTCCAAATGAATAGTAATAATGGATTTTTGTTGCAACTTTTAAAATAAAATGCCATAAATTTTTGCAAACTTTTTCCGCTGCATATTTTTTAGTGGCAAAAGTTTCCAGTCTAAGATTTCCTTGTGAGAGAGGCCATGATGTCGAAATGATTGCGACATTTGATTTACGAGCAAAGTTTTTTCTACTTACGGAATAAGTTATGACAGATTAATTGTGCACTTATTAAAATGTGGACCAAGACTTTAGGTTCAGACTTAATTGGGTTTTATGACAAAACTCTCTGGTTTTGGAGATTTTTGATGTAAATGTGGTTGAATAATTAATTGAATTTATTTTGTTTAATTTGTTCAAGATGGATTTAAAGCTTGTTCGTAGTTGATGATACGCATTTTATATTTTTAATAAATATACGTTTGCACAAAATCCTAGACCAGAAAAAATACATAAAATATAAATAATATAAAAATATTTTCATAATGTTTATTTTTGTGTATTATCTACAACTTGAATTAATCATTCCTTAAATAAACAACCTATTAATTAAAAATTCAAAAACTACATGCAAAACCATTTCTTTATGCAAATGTACATTAAACATATGAATATGTAATGTATGTCAAGCAATTATTTATTGAATTTATCAAAAATATACGACTGATTGTTGTAAAAGTGTCAAGTGTCAATAAAATTTAAGGTATTATAATTTGTTGTATTGATATCCACTGCAGATACAATCTCAATTGAATGGTTTTGAGTTGTTTGAATTGTTTGTAATTGACACTGATATAATTTGAATTTCAACAATTTTCAATTTGTTAAGAACATTTTAAAATATCATAAAATTATAAATAATATCCCTTAATTTTAAGCAATATCACGATAGAATATCATGAAATGATAATGAAACTCAAACATCAACATTCAACAACCATCCTCTTTGAAATTCTGTTGAGAAGCAAATTAAAAGCGTTTGCTATAAATTCTCCCCTAAACACTCGGAAAACTCGAAAAATTCGGAAAAGTCTGGAAAAAAGTCTGGAAAAACAGCCGTGAGAATTTGCCAATTGGGAAAACTTCCAAGCGCTCAAATAAAATTGTTGGCTAATAATTGCTGTAGAGGGCGTGAGTGTATTCAATCTTTTAAATAATATCTCTTGATTATAAAATATATATTATTTTAATAATTTAAAGCAGCAAGCACACGTTAATATAATGATCTAAAGATTCCCTAACATTTTACATTTATTCTTATACCCATAATTTCTATTTTTCATAAAAACAAAGGGGTTTGAAAAATTTCCTGAAATTCAATTCTGGATGTTTTTAATTCAAATTTATCTTTATTATTTTTTACTTGTTGTGTTGTTGATGCTCTTTGATAGTTGAAATGTAAAATCATTTATGCAGAGGGAGTCCAGCATTTTATTTTCAATTTTCATCCCTTTTTATCCTTTTCAATAAATTAATTAATGTACTCGGAATTGCTGAATGGTTGGGAGGATAATTTCATGTTGCCTTTTGATGGTATACTTTTGAGTTTTTTATGCATTGTTTATTCAGGTTTGTAAAAAAATTATGCTTACAAATTTAGAATTTTTTTAGAAAAACAACTCAAATAATATTCTACAACCACTATTCAAATCTGAAAAAGTAATCAACATTTCTTGGATTGAGCAAAATGATCATACTTTCCGGGAAATTTAATTAATACATAAACCAAAAATTCCTGAGAACTATTCCATGTAACCAAAAATCCTATTAAGTCAACACATTCAAAATTTTTGTTCCCTAGAAATCCAATCCCACAACACCAAATTTCTCATTAATTTGTCGATACAGCAACATGTCACATGCAACACCTTCAAGTCCAGGTTACAAATGAGCAAATTGCTAGGAAAACTATTGAGCATGGATTCAAACGAAAATGCTGTCGCAAAATCTAACCTGAAATGAAATGGTAGGAAAGCTGTTGATGGGTTGGCTCGTTATGTTTTTGTAAACCAAAAATGACAGTTTCCTGCTTTTGTGCTTGTTATCACCACTCGAAGTTGATTTTCAATGCAATTTGCTGCTTTTGACTTGTGTGTTGCACAGCATATAACATTTAACAGCAAGACCTTGCACAGCAAACGTGTCAAAAAGCATGGAGCTGTTCAAAGGAGGGGGATGGTTTTTGAATGTGTAAAGATTTTTATTTGTTTATATTGAATAAAAATATCCCACATTAAAAGCTCTCAACGTTTTCCCCCATTATATCATTCTCCCATCAACATATTTATTTTTGTGCATATATTTGAATATTTCTACCATTTTCGTTTATTTGTGATGCACGAGAATCTGCATGCAAATAGATGTTGCGTCATTGTAGATTTCAAGAGTCAACTTCACGATGCATGTAAAACATGTTTTTGCGAGATTTCAAAATATTTTAATGACTCCCAAGTACAAAAATAAATTGTTGATGAACATGGAACATTTATCTTTCAGGAAATTTTAGATGTAGAATTTTGGATGTAAAAGTTGGAAAATATCTGAAATGGTAAATGAGTAAATTTTCTTTATATGAAATCCAATAAACGTGGAAATTGTAAATATTGTTTTAGAGAACAAAAATCATGAAAATACTCCAACACATTCCTCATTTTGTTTAGAAAAAGCTCGTCTGCATGCATTGCAAAAAAATTGTTGCTACAAAAATAAATTTGAATCTATTTTGCGACTCGTTAAACATCTGAAAATGTGAAAATGCTTCAAAGCAGAGCTTATTTTCGACAAATCAAACAGGATTAACTGGCATTTCGAAACACAAAAAAGAACTCTTCTACTGTCTATTTTTACTTCTAAATTTATATTTAGTTTAACCAAACACAACATTGCTACGGAATTCTGTTAAATTTTAGAAACAAATGCACAATATACTGAAATCTAAAAATATATATAACAAGTAGCTATATAATGTTCAGGTGCATTGTCTTCTACCTCGAATAATTTCGGACATCATTATGCGGAAATAGTTTGGGCATGTGTTTTTGCTAAATCTATTTAATTTATACATTCGAAAACTTTGCTCAGTGATAGAACAAGCTGTGTATTTAATTATTGCTAGTCGAAGTGTGCGCATTGAGCAGAAAAATTTGGTGTGTGCAGCAATTGCCAGGAATGTTGGTAAATTATTTCTTAAATTTATTTTTGTTCCTACATATCTTAAAATCTGTATTTTGCGAGTATTCTTATCAAATTTTAGATAAATTGAAAAGTATTCAGAACGATATATCATAGATGCGAGAGGACTGGAAAATTTCTAGCTGATATATATGGAAAAATTTATCAAAAATAATTCAATCAAGTATGAAAAGTCTCTAAATGTCCAAACATAGAATTTGCTTGAAACTTATTGACATGATTGCAAAGTACCAAGTATTAATTTCATCTACCAGTCCGCAACAGTGCTAACAAACTCTTCCTTAATCTACTACAAACCGTACAAGTATCAGGTTATTATAAAGCAAGCAGCGCGGCAATTTAGAATTAGATGAATTATTCAAAACAATATGTTTCAGATTAATTCGGCAAATTTTGCAAAAGCGCTGGACCATTCAAAAATTTGTCGAATTTTCTAAATTTAGCATTTTGCTGAAATTTGCTAAACTCCAACTAAACTCTGGTAGAATTAGTTGGAATTATGTGAGTTTGCAGTGCAATGTGCATTCTCGGTAAATTGCTGTATGTGATGAACAACCCAAGTCTAACATAATTATATAGCAGCAGTGTAATGATAGAATGCTGTGCTTCAATCTGCTTCAATCCTGCTTCTCTATGTTCCAATGGAGAATGCGTTCTCTTACAAAATTGATAAGTTAAATGAATATGTTATGTACATCGAAATGCTGTATGCAAATTTAATTTAAAAATCCTCATTTTAGTTTGCTCGGATGTATCATACAATTTTCGCATTTAGTAATGGCACATGTTTGTTATTTGATACAAATTGGGACGTGATTACACATTGATACAAAATACTACTATGCCTTGTGTTTGAAATGCTCAAATGTAGTCGTACTGTACTCGATATATGGAGTAGCACAAGTTGTGGACTGATATATATTTGTGTTGGGATTATTTGCAATGGATTATTATTTCGGACTGTTTGCAACTGTATCCAAAATTGGACGAATTGAACAAATGTTCGATGTATGGATTAAGGGCTCAATTGTGGGTGGTTGACTTTATAGTGAATACTTTGTAAATTAGGGAATATGTTCTCGTGTTTATAAGATATCCAATATAAATCTTTAGAGGAATTTGAAACACTTTACTTTCTAGAGAAGTCTCTATGTTAATTACTAAATTCTTGATTATAAATATTTCCACTAGTAATTATCAAAATTTATCTCAAATTTCTTTAATATTTTCAACTCAAAATCAAGTTACAAAATAATTTCCTTTTAAAACCAGCATAAATAAATTGGTATCCATTGTATTCGACCACCCATTGTTAAATTACTGGCCACAATAAAGGACACTCTCCCTCTGTTCCTATCTCACAAATTTTATAACCTAATATACGGACTCAAAATGTTTCGCTAAATAAAATTAGGTTTGACAATTTAATTAAATTTTGCATGGAGAATATAGATATTATTTTATAGAATTATGTATTCCATTTATCAACAGCCAGAAAGCTTCATTTAATCCGTCTTGTTTGCTTGCCTGTGCATTTTGCTGTGAAGCTTGTATTCCCTTTGAATAATAGTTGAGCTCGTTTGTTTATTTTGCGTAATTAATTGTTTTCTTCATTTCTTCCAGTTCCTACAGAAAAGTTATCTCTCTATTCACAGATATATTATTTTTTTTTGTTTTACAAAAGCGTAGAAAGCACCCAAAGCACTAAAATTGTAAAAGGAATAGTTTAAGGTACATTGAAATAGTCTTTCATTCGTTTGAAGTGAGCATAGCGCTCAAACTCAAGCAATAAATAATTGGAGGATAATGGAAAAACTTCAGCGATAGTCTTGATATAGTTGATGGATGAGTTCCTAAAACACTTATCTTGAGATCTGAGCGTACGGGTTTTAAACATTTGACTTTGTTAGGTAGAATTGACCTAGAGTAGCTGATAAGGTACTTTGTGCGGATATTTCCAAACATTCAATCTCTAAATCCAGGCAAAACGTCTGAATTACAGGGTAAAGCATCCGTATTCTCAAACAGTTATATATTCACTTCCTTCAATTCCATTCCATCTTGAGATCATCTTCTTAGAAATACTTTCATTTTAAAGATTATTCTACAGGTATGCATTCTAAGAAATCCAGTTACGTTATTCTCAGCTAAGGACAGTTATATCAAGAAACTTTCTTTACAAAGTGAAACATAAAACATTAAAATTAAATGAATTCTATGGAAACATTCTATTTATATAGATTCAATGAAAATGTACAAGAAATATTTCAAAAACAATTCTTTGAACAAAAGACACTGAGAAATACTGGGCAATGAACCGAGTGAGCATCTGGCTTCAAATCTGAGCACTTATTTTTATAATCTCCCCGAAAAATATTTACCATAACATTTTATTTAATACAATTGTTTCTATAGATTTGTATTTCATATTTTCAAATATTTACAGAGTATTTTCATATTTTCCAGTTTTCAGCTTTCCAGCTCTTCTTTTTTTTCAGAAATATGGATTTACTTGAGGGCCAGGGTTGCTCGTGAGGTATGGCAATGATACACTAGAATCAGGTGATAAACTAAGCAGTTATACTGTTAATATATTGACTTTTGTTGGTATCAATAAAAAATGTCCTCGGTGTTTTAAATTAACGTGTAAAAAAGTGTTAAATTTTTTTGACTAAATCAACAAACACCCCTCGAATAAAACAAATTTAAAATATTGTTTTCTTTTGAAAAATGACTCGCTGTGTGTTTGCTTTGTTGTTTTTTCCCAGAAAACAATTCCCATTAAGTCCTCGCATAATTAATTATTTAAAAATGATTTTTGAATAATTCCACTTTAATCAAATTTTTACAATTTTACTCCGAGTTTATTCAATTTAAGTCCTTTGAAGTATACTTCAAATTGATTTATGACAATTTTAAATGTTTTTTAATGTTTGTTCTGGATTCTGGGGAATTTGCAAATTTATTATGTCGGGTAGTTGAAACTTCAAAAAGATTTCAGCTCTATTGAAGAGTATTATCATAGAGTATTATGTATATAAGGGAATTACGAATAATGAATGGTCCATTTTTCATTTTATTTAATAGTCTTTTTAAATTCTGATTAAAAAGTTGTAAGCGGATTATAGATAATATGTTAACAACCTTCAAAGCTTCGAATATTAATCGGATTTAATTTTAATTCAGTGTCAATATTTGATATGTTGAATTATTTCAAAACAAAATTACTCTTGTTTACCACAGTTTTAATAAAGAAAATATAGGAACATAATTTTTTTTAATATTATGTAAGTATGCTAATTTACATTAGATGAGAATAAAATGCAGCTTTCTCAGTCCAATTCTACAAACACTCATCAAAGTCTTATGAAATCATTTCCATTTATATTCCCACTGTGCACAGTTCCCATACAACGAATTTCCAAACAAAACAATGTTTAAAGAAAAGGCTTTACTTCCTCAAACAATGACTCAACAGTTCCTACTCCCACCCTCTCCTCATTCTACTCGCCCAAGGCTATTGTCTATTATTTTATGCAAAACATCAAAACATCAATTTAACTCGGCTTAACATAAAAATCTATGTATGCTCATTAGATGCTCTCTTCAAAATTCCCACGGCTTTTTATCCCAAAAATAGTCATCTTTCCAAAACTTCCAGTTTTTTAAAAGATTCCATCCAATTACTCTAGTTTCCATAACATTCCAAAAACCTTCCAAAATTTCAAAATTGTGTGTTGGAATGATTTTTATGAACTTTCACCCCAACCATGCGCAGTCACAGAATTTTGCTGGAAAGTGAGAAATAGGAGAAACTTCCAGTTTTCCATAAAAATAACTGTCTTTGATATTTAATTTCAGATCCACCGAGTGTGTCTTTGAGGATGAAGCAAATATTCTAACAAAAGTTAAACGATTTGCTTGTAAATCCCAAATTACAAACTTCCCATAAAATCGCTTTAAAAACACATAACATAAAATTACAAAAATATTCAGGGAAACTCCCTAAAATAATTCAAAAATGTTTTCCATATTATGTTTAAAAGTATTTTTTGGTTTATCCAGCAAAAATTCAAAGTTTCAAAAAGTTTGTCTTAAAATGAATTAAAAAGTTTTTGCTGGAATAAATATTTTTTGGAATTTGGTTGACTGGGGCAATTATGGATCATTGTTTTGATTTATCTTTGCATTTTAGAAAGTTTGATGTAAATATTTATAATTTTAGGAAGTTTTTACAGAAATCGATTTTGTTAAAGTTTGCCCTAAAATTCTATTTTCTATAAACATATTTTCATATTTTAAGTGAATCACATAATAAATTTTTTTATCCTCATCTCCTAATAAAAAAGTCATTATCTGAAGATAGAAATCTCTGTTAATACTTAAAGACTAGGATAACCATAAACATCATTCTCGTAAAAATCAAGTAATCCTTAACTACACCCAGATCCACAATTAATACCACATCTACCAGGAAAACCAAAAATTACCATAAAACTCGTAAAACTCATAAAAAATCAGGAAAGAATCACAACTTTTTTATTATGAATATTTTATTATTCGGTATTATGCCGGAGCAAAGTTTTAACGCACTCTTTAGAGCTATCTAACAGTTATCTAACAGTATCTTAGAGCATCTTACAGGGCTCTTTAGTCAGTCGGCATAATTCTCAGATAAATATTTTTCTTGCCAGGCAATTTTCCCACTGATTCGCATGAATAAATTTGTGCTAACTAGCTCAGCTTGTGTAGTAAAGCCTTCTCTTATATATAGTGATGTACGTAGTTATGTAGTCGAGCAGTGATCCCGGGGAGGCAAGGCTTTATCTGATTACCCGAGAACTTTCTTCCGGAACCGAAAAAACACACAAATACACAAAAATCTGTCTCTCGACTGTTCCACGACGGTTGCTTCCGCTAAATGCTTTCGTAAACATTGCATGGCCACACAAAACCCCAATTTGGTCGTAATTTATTGTCACGCGAAGTTGCCGAAACCGCAAGAGCTTGGGAATTTGTTGAATTTTAGAGAAATGTGTTTTTTTTTTCTTTTGTGCCTTTTTTTATCGCCCGCCAATAATTCTCAGTAATTTTCTGTGATTTATTTTTTTTTATTCGAAATAAATCAGCGAGCAATGGAATTTAAATTATATTGTGATTTAATTCGTGTATTTGGTGGGTGGAAAGAGGTGGGTTAGGAAATGAAATTGAGTTGGATATTAATGTTTTGATGGTGATTGATATTATTTAATTGTCAGAGACAGTAACGGAATAAAACGCGAAATATTTACTTATTTTTAGAATTTTTGTATTGGAAATTAGGGGGCATGATTGAATTTATTTGTTACTTATTATTTCTGATAAAATGGACACCAATTTAAAAATTGATTATATATTTTCGTTTTAATTGGATTCTTTCAATTGTGAGTATGGCTGTAAAAACGAGAATAAATATGATAAATATTTGAATCATGCTTAAAGTTCGAGGCCATTAAATCCAAAAAAACACTAGGAGTAATTTACTAATTAAAAAATAAAACTTTGCTCTGGTTCTATAAACACGTCCACAATTATTTTTAGTATACCTGAAAAACTCTCCTTCACTCCAAAGCACCCCATCACATAGAAATCCATTACAATTCCAATTTCCTTGATAACAAGAAACGTTGTAACCTTGTCCGAACTTGCCAGCAGGCCACATCTTTGCTGATTAAAACATAAATCTTGTCCGATAAGCCTGAAACTTACTGTTTAGAATTTAAATTTTCGCCAAACATTTGCCGAGACGCGCAGCATTTTATAACATTCACAGTATTTATATCATTTATCATGGCAAGATCTATGTACATTTGCAAAAATTCTAAATATTCCAAGACATTCAAAGTATTCACAGCTTTTGGCCCGCTTATTTCCTTGAAAAGATTAATCCTGTCGTCGTTCATCATTTCGAACATTTTTATTTTATAATCAGTTTCGTTTATTTTCTTTATCGAGTCTTATCATCAGCCTCGGCTTGTTCGGTGGGTGGTGGGCGGGTTGATAATGCGGTACTACAAAAGCCTTTCTCAGATGGTTGGAGAGAGATTAAATGGCAATAATGAGCCCAGGATAGATAATTATTCTTTTGTGAACTGACGTTATTACATTTTGATGATGAATTGAATGAGTTTGAATGAATTGGTGAATGAATTGGTTGATCGTTGGATTCGTAGCAAAGATGAGAAAAGATTACCGGTCTTTTTTGCTAATTTATGCATCATTGTTCGTGGCTGAATGGTACTGGCAATCGCTTAATAATTACAAACTTAATTAAAAAGGCTGATTGCGAGCTTTTTTTGAGCTTTTACGGTAGATTAGTGATTTTTTCTTTGATACGCAGAAGAATTAGACAGGTAAATTAAATATCAATTATTTATGTTTTTTTTTTGCGGAACAGGAAGAAAATAATTTAAGGGAATTTTAGATGATTCTGATATTTATAATATATAAAGAAAAATTTATAACAAATTCTACGGAAGATCTTCGAATTTAATTCATTTAGCATGGAAATTTAATGAGGTATATATTTTCTTGAATCTGTTGGAAATAAATTTTATCCAACTAAAAGATTTGTAATCAGGAAATTAAAAATAGCTAAGGAGCTTACTAGGTCTTTTGCCTGAAATTTCTTCAAGGTTTGCTTAATATTTAAATAACTCATCAATTCACTGAATATCAACAAAAAAATATGTTCTTTAGCTAAATACATAATTTGACATGAAAGCCGCACAAAACATTTCTCAGAAGCAAAAAGAATCTCATCCCTAACCTCTCAACTGATTTAAGATTTAAACCCGTAAAGTACTTATTAAAAGTCCAATTTGAGTGGAAGGCTCGTAAAACCCATAGGCCCTTCACTGCGTATCCTAATATACTTCACGTAAATTATGAGCTTCAAAAAAATGTTTGCAAACATTATTTATTTTTTTACCAAGTACTTTCTTTAAGAAAAAGCCAAGAAAACCCCAAAATACCCGAAAACGAACTTACAAAAAAGCTTCAACAAAACTCAAACCCACCTCCGGAAACGAATGTAAAAAGTAATTTTTAGGGAATTTCTCAGCAGAGCGTGCATAATTTTTGCTGCCAAATGTAATTACATATATCGGTTTGCTGTTTGTGGGTTGCGTTTTGTTTGGCAGAAGGTAGAGGTAATATCATTAAAAGCCCCATGCAGATTAAATTTTTAATGGGGTTTCCCTTTGAGTTTGCATATTTAAATACATTGAAGAATTCGGCAGCTTAAGAGTTTTTGAGTTTTTTTGCGGGATCAAGCAGGGATAGGAAAATCTTATCTCAGGAAAGTTTTAATGCGATCGCATGTTTCTTGAAAGAAAGCTTTCAACATGATTAAGCCACTTTCTAAAAAAAATATTTTCACCCCTGCTCGCAAATATGGTTAAACTTAGCTACGTCACACTAAATCCAATTACATTTGTGTTTTTGAAGTTTCGTGTTTATCCAAGTTTTTTCCTCACTTTCTCCAGAATGAACCCTTTAGCGTAGCTTTTTGCTAATTAAAAAGAAATTGAATGCTTACCACTAATTATTGTTTTCTTGCTTTTCCGCTTTCCTGGTTCTTCAGTTCTTCTTAAGAACATTTTACGTCACTGCTAGTAATTGGAGACCTTTTTCGCTTTGATGTTGTTTGAACTTTACAAGGCAATCGAGATTAGTATTCAGGTTCTGGAATTTAATGAAAATATTTAGAGTGGAAAATGTTGCTTTTATTTATTTCAACAGATTAAATTATAATTGTTGGCAGAGTTTGGTGAATATTTTAAAGGCATATATTTCAGTCTTTGTATTTTTTAAATATAAATGAAATCTATTCAGTGTTTTTCTATAAAATTTCAACCATTTCTCTCCCTTCTCTGGTTTCCAAAAAGTCCATAAATATTATGTTCAGTAAAACTCAAAACAATATCGAAGCATTCATGCTAAACCCCCCTCTGAACCGTCAAAAAGCCCACCGTTAATTTACCCTTAAAACCATTAATTTACAAATAATTTTTATTGTTGTGCTTTTAAACGGTCTGTGTACCTAACTTGTTCAAAAGAGCATTAATGGACTTCTTTTGTTCGCTGGCTTAATGCCTAATGTATATAAAATATTTAAATTCCGTGTAAATATGTTGTTCGTTCAAACATTCAAAAGAATTATTAACACCAATTAAATTATATTAAACTGAAAGTTTATCGCTTTTTTATCGCTTCGGTTGTTGCCAAATACACATTATACTAATTTTTTATGCGATATATTAATAATGAATATAAAACTTGCCTTTTCATAATGTTTTATAATGTTTTATAAAGTTTTATATGTTTGATATATATTTGCGACAGCCTTTAATGACATTGAAATACTTGAATCAATGGTCCTATATGCATATTTAAATTCAGCTCAAACTTTCATTGAATTTCATAATTCATTAAGACATAAAAATTATGCTGGCAAAAATTGTTTTAAAATTTGACTTCAAAAGTACTAACGTCCATACGTCCAGAAAAATATTCAGTTGGTTTAATAAACTTTAATGCTTTTTGAAGCTCTTTAATGTTTATAACGTTTTATACGAGGTTTTGGAAAGCTTTTATATATATTATGTAATTTATGTTTTTTACGATTTTTAATGGCTACTGGGAGTTCCGGGCAATTTTATGAAATTCAATAAAAACTATATTCACGCAATTTGACCAAAAATTAGGTCATAAATAGAGATTTGGGAGTTGATGGCTGTTTCAGTGGTTTTAATGGCTTTGAACGGATATTTTGGTGTGAATGATTTGTTCGGTTAATTACAGTTAATTATTATAATTTACTGTAAATTTTGAAATTTTAACATTAATAGAGTTTTCATGCCTAAATTTGAATCGATAATTTCCACCAAGCAACAATTTACATCCTTAACATTCACTACCATTTTTCATCGCTTCCCAATAAAAGGTATCCAAAACAAACAGAAAATCACCATAATTAAATTCCCTTGACCCCAAAAATTAAAGCTCATCACAATTTTCCAGCCCCAAAAAGCCGCCCATAAAAAATAGAAATAAAACAATTGTCAGATAAGTGTCTTTCATTAAAGTGATTATAGGTCTACCTTCTTGAAGGTGATTAAGCCAAAATGAAAGGAATGGTAGTAAATTATGTTTGGACTGGGGTAACACAATCTTGCTGTTATCAGGCCGGTAAAAGTGTCGGGACATTTTGTGTGCCATCAAGAGCGACGTTAAGAAGCAAAAGAGCAGAGAAGTGTGTTCATAAAGCATTCGGTGAGTTATGGGCGAACGATAATAATGTTTAAACAGTATGAAAGTAATAATTTAGTAGGGAATTAATTGTGGAAATTAAAAACAATTTATTATCTTTATGGAATGATTGTCGTTTTGCGGAAAAGGCAATTTCAAATGATTTTTAATTGTTCATTAAATTACGCCAATAAAAATTTCTTTTTACTGTCTTGGGCATGAAAATTTTGAAGAGGATGTTGTTAAGTTTGATTTGGAATTTTTATATTAATTTTAAAGGTTTCTTGTTAATTAAATTAAATTTGTCAGTAAAGTGATTATTAACTTATTGGAGATTGAACAAATTATCAAAAAATCAATTATCATACGAGAAGAACGAATTTGAAAACATAATACTCTATAGATTCTTAAACTAAAATCTTACACTATTCAAATTAAACTTCAAAGTCAAACACTACAAAAGCTTGATGCGAAATAAATTTGAATAAATTTCCTCATCTTAATCTCTTTTTTATTTTATTCCGTTATCTCATTTTGGAATTCAAATGCTAAAATGCTAATACTTGCTAGGATTAAGTTTTGCTTCTTCTATGCTGTTCAATAGCTGAATAGCTCGATATGTTTCGATATAGTAAGCATGATATAGCTCAATAGCTGGCAAAAGCTCGATCTATACACAGTTATTTATTGTGCCATTTTATCTTCGAATATTGTTAGATTTTATATTTATTTTTATTGTATATTTTTTATTCATTGCCAGCAAAAAAAAATCAGCGATTCAGCAAGGATAGTGTGTGGGCGAGGATGATTAAAATTCTGTTCTTGGAATTTTATGTTTTTGTTTTTTATTTCGTCATTTCTGAAGCATTTCATTTCGACATTAAAATCAAAGAGTTGGCGTAGAATACCCTTAATCTCGAAAACAAAAACAAGAAAGGAATTTTGATGAAATTGAAGTTTAGTTTGATTAGGCAACAAATTTATTTATATCTTCTTACAATGGTGGTTCGATAAATGATAAAGATTTTCATCCTTCCTACATAATACCACCTTCTTGGTTTTCCGCCAAGCGAAAAATAAAATAAATGACACATATGTGTTATTGCACACATATTTCCTCAATACCAATCAAACGTATTTCAAGAGCCTCTTGCTGCCTTGAAAAATTGCTTTAGCTCGTGTAATGCGTTCGATATATATTTGTTGCTTTTGCTTTGCTTGTTTTACCCGGGCCAAAAGATCTTTAATGACATTACTATATATTACTACATTACAAACATTACGAGCATTACGACATATTTGGAATATATCAAGAAACATCACCAAGAAAATTACGTGCATCGTCTGATTGATTGTCAACTTCAATTTGTTCAATTTGTGATGATCAGAATAAATTGTGATGACGATTGATGCGAGCAATTTACACCAAAAATTGGAATAATTCAATAAAAATTTGATTTAGCTCTTCAAGTGAAATACATAAATAAAAAAAACTCTGACAGGCCTCCTAGTGCCTCTGGCTCCTTAGAAATCCTTAAATTTCCAAGACATTTCAAATATTTACGCTTTGTACGAGGCTTTGTATCACCTTCATGTTAGGTTTTTTATTTGAATAAACAATTTTTATTAGGTATCCTTGCCAACGCAAAAAAGTCTTAAAATTGATTGCTTTAAGACATCAATCAAATGACTTGCAATCTACACGATACTTTCGACAGCTCGCAGGCAAGAGTCTGCTTTTCGATGCCTTTCAATGTATTCTCAGTTGCGCTGCTGATGAATGTTTTAAATTGAATTCATCCGCTTATTCGCGGCACATGATACTAAGGAAAGAACGTGCGAGATGACACTTTAACAAAATTCCAAATTAAATTCATTTTCTTTGGGGAGCTTTTGCACAATATATTACGTATCTCGTTCCTATAAAACATATGTAATGAGAAAGGAAAACAAAATTGAACTTTATTAAAACTTTGACCTTTTGTAGTCATGTGGGATTATTTTTGTACTTTTCTGAAAATGTTATTTGTGTGTTTACAGAAGTGTAGTTGATTGTGCACATATTCGATGTCATTGAATATATTTTAAAGTAAAGTTCTTTTCTCCATTGCAGATTTAAATTTTAAAATTAATTCTATCGCTCCAGCATTTTCATTAATAACAATTTGAAGTATAAATGAAAAACATGCATATTTATTTTATCCACATCCAGCTGAAAAAGTCTTCAAAACTCGAAAAACAAACTTATAAGGAAACAAACAGCCCAAACCTCAAACCTGCTTAAAGCTCGTGTGAACATTCCATAAAAGTCAGGCAGCTTTATTAAATTAGTTGCATGATGATAAAAGTTGATGAATATACCGGGAATACAAAACTTTGTCCTTTTATGCTGGCGCACAGCAGAAAGGCTCTGCCAGCTTTTTGCAGCTATATTTTGCCAGAATTTGACAGAACATTTTCTGAATGAAAACGATACTCTCGCTTTATATCAGGAAATGCAAAGTTTACAACAGAAATTTGCGAGTTGTAAATTATTTTTGCTGCATCAGAAATCTGACGTGGAAGTTGATAAATATTTACTTTAATTATGTACATTTACGAAACATAAATTTGATTTTACAGAATCATATCAACATCAAAAACAAATTCACTAATTTCAACATAACTAAAAAAATATCCTGACATAAAAATATTTAAAAACTAAATTCCACTTAAGTGAATGCAAATTAGCTTTTACTTTAATTATCAAAATTATATTTAACTAATTCCAATTAGCTTAAAACGAAACAGAGTTAAGTTAAATTAAGTTATTTTAAACTTACTTAACAAGAACCTATGTAATTAATATAAAATTTAGTTAAGTTAAGTTGTTAAACCTGACGTGAAAGTGAACTTAAAACTTTTCAAACTCCAACTGAATTTATAATTATTAACTTTTTGATTATTAAATTAAACTTTTTTATTTGCCTGCTCCCAACTTTGCTTTTATACTGCTTCGCTAGGGCTTTATTTAGATTGAAGGCTTCAAAGGTTTTGACTGCTTAAATTTTAATTTCAATATCTTTGCTATCTTTTCTATGTAACTTAGCGCACTTTTTATGTATTTAAGTTTCTTGGTAGTTTATTTTAAGTTTATTATTTCCAGTTGCGTGACGTTAAAAGGAAAGATCTTGATGGAATGAGAAATTATACTGAAATGAATCAAACTTAAAATTGCAATAAAGTTTGGAAAATTTATTTATTTTTGAATATTCGTTCTGAATCGAATTTTTCCAATATATTTTTGGGAAATGTATATTTGACTAAACTGTGACTTATTGTTGTTCTTGGCAATACTTGTTTGCTTTTTCAAATTAAAAACATTTTTTATGTCACATTACTTTTTTTACGACTATGTTTGTTTTGTTAGTTTGTCAAGTTTGTCTGTTGTGCATACTTTTTGGATATAGTTTATAGTAAATAAAATTGGGAAGTTTTGCGGAAGTTTTTAATGTGTATTTGACTGAAATAAACTTAAATACACTAAAACATAATTTAATACTCTTATATAAGTTAAATGAACATAAAAAAACTGAAATACACTCAAGCACATTCAATTTCTCATAAATACACTGCCATATTTTTATTTGATTCCGGGAAAGCGAATAATAAAAGTAATATCAGAAATATCAGTAATATAAATATAATCTTCAAACAACGCTTTTCATCATTTTTAATACACTTTTATTAGCTTCATTTTCCTTTTTGTCTTTTATGTTCAATATTTACAAGAATAATCAAGATTAAGTACGGGTTTGTTGCTCGCTTTCTGTTCTCTGATAAGTCGACTGGGTATTTTTTTGTGATTTTGTCAATTGCAGGGCTGCCATGGGAGGTCATCGAAGTCAATCGAATTATCAACTAAAATCCCTGTTTCGTTAATGAATTGAGAGTTTTGGAAGTTACAGTATTTAAATCTTAATTTTTATCACATAATTATTTTAAAGCTCATAATATACATTCAAAGCATAATTTATTTCCTGCTCAACTTCTATCAGTTTTATTATTTATAATTCTGTATTAAATACGTACTGTATTTTATTTTGAAGATCTTCAAGCCTGAATTTATTTTGAAAAGTTTCATTTCTCTGAAAATTGCAAACTCCTTGGTAAATTCAAAATTGGCCGAATAACTCTGAAATATTTTTTTATTGTTTTTTATTAGCACACGTGGAAGATTTTACGCTGTAAGGAAAAATACTTTTCTGACAGAATATATTGCCAATAAATATAAATATCGTGGGTTGTATTTTTGTTTTGGAAGCTTCATTGTTTCATTGGAATTATAAATACGATATTTATATGTTTAAACAAATCCTATAGTCTCAAAACTCTTAATAATGTAAATTTTAGAAACTCGTCCTCAAAATTTTAAAATATTTTGTTATCAAATAAAGTGAAAAGATTTTTCATGAAATATAAATAAATTCAAATCATCAATGATCTAAAATCATCCCCTTCAATCATGTACCTGCCAATATTTGAAACGCGATTCGATTTAAAATCATAGCGGATTCGGAACATGATTCAATCTTTAATGATAAAGACTGATTCATGGTTTTCTATCTAAAATAAAACAATAACAACAATCACCAAACGGGTATATCACATTTCCCCAAAACAAAAACTTTCATCTTTGATGGAGCTTTTAACCCGATTTCGCTAGAATTGCGTCTGCAAACAAAGCCAGCGAAAATTTCACACAAAGAGAAGAGCAAAGCAGAAATTTGAGTCAATATTAATTAACATAGCAATTAATTCCCCGATTCCCCGATAAAATTCGATTGAAATTTTAATGGAGTTTCCAAAAGTAAACAGATTTTGTGGATTTATTTTCAGATCAGTTCCATTGTTCCTGCATAATTAACTTCGGAACCTTTAGCTAAGCTTATCTCGCACAGCAATCAAATATTAATAAAGTATATAGAAATGGAATGGATTTTGGAAGCTCGATGGGTTGATATTTTGGTGATTTAAAGAAGGAATATCTAGAAGAATGGCATAAAGTAAATATTTTTTGATTAACGTATTAATTTTATGAAATTATTTAATAAGATCTTTACTATTTGTGATGATAACCAAAAATAGATTTTCCTGAAATGATCTTTTTCAAATTGAGTAATAAATCATAGTTTTCCACCCATTCAACCCCCAAGACTCGAATATATTTATTTGCCGCAGTCGCTCGAAAAGAAATAAAGAAATTGGGTTGATGATATCTTTCCTGATGAGTAAATACTACATGTAAGGCATATGAGGCAACAAAAAAATAGGCACACGCTAGTGTTCGTAAGTCTTTTTAGTTTGTAGTTTAGGGATACTATCGTTACTTGGATATTGTTGGAAAATATCAAATAAGTAATAGAGACATAGACAGATCTGAATAAATGAGTCAAGGAAACGATAAAAATCCCAACAGAAAAACTTTCGCATGGCCAAACTTTCAATCCAAACAAATGTGTGGCAAAAAGTCAATGTTTGAGCGATATTTTTTCGATTTGTCTAGTTTGGTTTATGTTCTATTGAAAGCTATGTGTATGTAGTCATTAAAGCACTTTTTTGTTGGTTATAACAGAGAGTTCTAGGCTTCCACTCGGCTTTCTTATTTTTCGTTTCTTGAAGTTTAGTTTGTGAATTTCCCCAGTTTCCTCACAGTTTTCCCAGATTGATCAGTTTCTCAGTATTTTCTAGCTTTTTTCTCATTATGTATATTTTATGTGCTTCCAGGGTTGCCATTGAAACTAATAAAAGCTCACAGCTGGTAGTAAGGCTGGAAGTGAGGCTGGTATTGAGGCAACTTTCTTAAACAATCACTGAGCTTGTTGTTTGATAAGGGCATAAAAGAAATGAGGCTTCATGAAGATAAGTCTTCAAAATGTGCTTTAACCTTGCTAAAATTGAAAATCTCGTTTTGTATCGAATTTTAAAAATAAATGAAATTTGTTTTTGATATTTTTTGTCACAGTCGTAAAAATATAAATTTTAATGTTCAAATGTAATTCTGAGTAAAAAATTGTCCAGATATTTATTTATTATTATTATTATTATGGAGTTTATTAAAACAGAAAACCTAAAAGATTATAACCGTTCTTAAATAAATGAAATACAATGTTTGAATAATAAATAAAATGTATGGACCATCAAATACTGGATTCAATGGTTTTAAATATATAACTGTAGATTCATATTTTATAATATGAATCAGTATTATCAAGAAAACTTAACAAATTTCTGTTTAATTTGATATTTATTTTGTTAACCAATAACCTATGAAAATAAATGCATACCCCATATATTTTCATAAAAAGCATAAATAGAGTCTATTTTTCAGCATAAAATCTTTAAACATCCATAAAAACCTTTTTATACCTATATGCTTCAAACAAAAATACGTATTATGCTTTGTATATGTTGTATTGGGATTATTATGTTTATCAATTTTTTGCCATCATTTCGTATTATCCGAGGATATGAAAAAATAAAATGAATTTCAGAATACGCATAAAATACAGCCCCAACAAAAATACAATACACAAAAATCGGAAAATCGGAAAATACCAAAGTATTCGTCAAAAGCACACAAAAAAAATACACAAAACCCAAAGAAAAAATCAAGAAATACGCAAAGCGTTTGGAAAAAAAATTCTAAAAAATATAAAATACGAAAAATTGTGAAAGATTTTTCATAGAAAGATTATCCGAGCTTTTTGTTGTTGAGCAGTTTGAGCAATAGAAAAAATAAGAATGCTTGGGAAAATGTTGTTGGCTTTTATAAAGAATACGTTTAATCTGCTGGAAATGCGTATTAATAGGATATTTTTCCGAATATTTTTCAGATATTTGGGGGTACTTGGGGATGGATTGAGAATAAGCAAATTTTTGGGCGGATCAATTTGTGGATAACTATCGAATTTGTGTGGATTTACAAATTTATTTTGGATTGAGAGTTTTTTAATCAGAAAATTGTATAATTTGAGGGAAGATAGGCCCCTATATTCGGTTTTGATTATGAAGGAATGGAAAAATAATCAAAATTTTGTCATTTGTTGTTGTTTTGTTATGATTCTTTCAATTTTGCCAAGATATCTAAGCATTCTAAAGTGTTTTTGGCAATAAATGTATACGTTTTTACATGCTTCGAATAAATCCAAGTATCACCAAGCAACTTTGAAACCACTCCACTAAAAAAGTATTTTAAAGATAAGATCTTCACTTTTTCTTTTGGCAAATTATTTGAATTATTTGCCATTGTGATAAGAAAACTTTTATACTCGAAAAATGTAAAAAACTAATTCGAAAGAAAACCCCAAAAATGCTTATTATCTCCAAAAAACTCCATTTAAACACAAATAAACCAGAAAACTTTAAATTAACGAATCTTTTCACATTTTCCCATGAATTTGTGAAGCTTTTTATTGCAGACTAAACATATTGCACTTTTGCACTAAATCATGTGAAACGCGGCCAGAGATTCTTTGAACATTAAAAAGTTTGAAATATAATTTTCAAGAGTTTTGGCAAACTTTCCGAGAAAAAAATTCGGCAAAAAAGCTTCAAAAGGTATTAATGTGTAGCATTATTGATATTTTATTATTTTATCGTTGGCCCGTATTTATCGCTAATTTCCTAGAAAACTATCAATAATAAATTATAAACATTTTTCAGCCTGAAAAGTACAAAGCACTATGAAGCACCATAAAACACAATAAAGCAGCGACAAATTCCGCTATTGGAAAAGTTTTTCTAGCTTTTTCAGAGTTTTTTCGAGCTTGTCAAATATTTTATGCATTTGACGTTTTCCATAGTTTTAAAATTTCATGGAATTTAAGCGACAGGTCAGAATGAAAACAAAATAATTAAAATTTTCTGGTGAGCGCTTAGAGTGAAAAGCTGGGAAAATGATTTTTTTGTGATTAGGTTCCGTCAAATTCACATGTACAATTTTAAAATGGCAATTCATTCAAAAATACATTTATTAATTATTTTGAAAATCTTGATGAATTGTAGATTATTATTTCAAGAGCAACCTCTCAACATCTGAAAAATTCATTCACAAAAATTATTCCAGCATTAAAAATGTATATCTGTTTTCCAAAAACTCAAAAAGCTTCAAAATGGATTAAATTTGCTGAAAATATATGGAAAAGTGGGAATTAAACAATATTGTGCCATACTTCGAGTGTTTCTAGAATTTCAGATATTTCGGATATTTCATGAATTTGTGAGCTTTCTGAAATACTTTACAGGAATATTTCAAGCATTTTCCTCTCGAATGTACGTGATCGATTTGAACAATGTTGTAAATATAAATTATTAAACGCTGTAAAAAGCTTCTGTTTCCAATTAAAAGGATCATGCTCCGGTTGCCAACGCCCCAATTTAAAAATATTCGGGAAAAGTATTGCAGGAAAATATAAAAGTAAATTTGGTGGAATTAATTTGGGCACTGAGGAAAGTAACGGACTTGAAGTAAATATTTATACTTTTTCAATAATAAGATGTAATTTTGAAATTATTATTTTAATATCTTAGACTTCCTTGATATGAGCCAAAACATTTTTTTGACGGAAGATTACTTATTGTATGAATTACAGTTTTATTAAATATCATTTAACCATTTTCCTAAGTGAAGATATTTTATTGTAAACTCCTGCGGGGCAGAATGAGAAACATTTAAATCATTTAAATTATCATTTAAATCAAAAATCGATAGTTAATGCTGAGAATTTATGAAAACTCATTAATTTCATGAGTTTCGCGAGTTTCGTGAATTAAACAATTTTCATGAGTAGCATGAACATTGAACACGTCCGGAATAAAAACATAATTAAATCGGAAATATCCATAAATTTTTATTTGTATGATCGCTTCAATTCAATCAAAATTATCATTTTGCTGCCATTTACAGAGCGAATTCATTTTTATTTGGGGAAATTGTTAATTATTATTATTGAGAATTCATTTCGAATTATGAAAATTGTTAAATATATTAAACAAATTCATTTTTCTGTTCAGTGGGACGCTGAAAGGAGAAAATACGAATAATGTTATTGAACTTGTTGAAACAAATTGAGCTCCATTTTTGTTATTAAAATAATGAAAAGCGATACTTGATCATATTTAATTTGTATTTTCAATTGAAGTGATGGAATTTTGTTTTTATTGCTTTTATTGTTTCGTTAATTTGGAACAAATTTTGTTAAAAGATTTTTCGGTAAAATTTCAATCTTCGAAAAATTTAAATATGTCTGCGTATTTAATATTTTATATTTATCTCGAAATAATGAAAAACATTGAAAAATACCAAGTACTACAAACAGAATGGGAAAATTTACATTGAAATAACATTCCAAATTAAATTTAACAGACTTTTTGACGTTTTTTCATAGTATAAAGTTTTTTTACATGATTTTTTGGAATAATTTGTATGATGTTACATTTTGATGGGGTTTTCATTATTTTCTATAGTTTTCCCGTTATTTGCGAGTTTTTGTGATTCCGATGTTTCCTGAAATTATCTGAAATGTCAATGGTAAATATAAATGAAAAACTCATTTTAATTTAATATACTTTTTATTCTTAGTTTTTTAACATTGTATCAGTTTAAAGTGTTTTTGGAAATATTTTCAAAACGGCATTTTTACAATTTTATGTTGGGCTTAGAAAAGAGTGCTGTCGTTTTGATAATGTTATTTGATGTAAATTTGTTTCAAAAAATACTTCATATATATTTTACATAGATTTGTTCTAATTTAGCTTTTAAACATTCGAGTACAAGTAAATACAAATAAATTATTATGAAAAATCATCAAAATTAATTTATATTATAAAATTTTAAATGTCTCTTATCATTTAATTTATGCTAAACTATTCAGATCGCGCCACATTTATTGATAAAATTTATTTATTCATTTGTATTCAATTGTACTCAATTTGTATTTTCCATTCATCAAACATCAATAAAGTAGATTTTAAAACATTAATTCACACATTTGTTAGTTTTGAGCTTTTGCATCATTTCCTACCAATCCCAACACTATTAAACTTTTATTAAATTCATTTTTAATTAATTTTATTTTTTATTATTTTAATTCTGTACAAAAACAAAAGCATAAAAAGCTCAGCGCGAATGCAAGAACGCGCATTGAGCCACAAAAATGTACATGGCGAAAATTAAAAATTCATTTTAATTTAATTACATGGGAACCGGGCAATAAAATACATGTCATGTTTTCATTAAAAGGAAAAATGATAAAATGAAGCCAACTAAATTACCATAAAAACATTTTGGTGACGAAATCGCAGACGATGTAACTGCTGAGGCGGATGATTCACCTGGGAAAAGAAAAGAAGAGAATGCTTATGACTTATACTAGGAACAATCAAAAGGTAATTTTGCTTGGCACGGTGTTTGCACTTGATTCAGGGAGGGGTTTTGCTGGGTGAAATGTTTTAGTTGTTGGGTAATATGCTCAATTTAAGTATACATATATTGAAAATGGGATCAAAATCATTTTATGTTCTCTTCTAATTTCATTATAATATAATAACTTTACACCCCTCCGCTCCTTTCTGGGTCACAAAGATGAAGATAAATGGAAAAGTAATTTGTGCCAGGCAACACCAGAAGAGCAAATTCTCATTGAATTGATAGCTCCATTCAGTATTCAATTTTTATTGGAAAATAAGCAATCATTTCCCCATTTCTTGGATTTTTACAGCAAGCGAGCTGCCAAGATATCGGGAATCATTTTCCATTTGCCTCAGAATGCATCAGAGAAATCATGCTTGCAGCTCTTAATAATAATGCAAAATCAATAGAAAACACATTATATGGAAAGATATCTTGCAAAAATATGAAAAATATTAAAAAATTGTTTGTATTTTTATATTTTTGAGCTACAGAATTGCACATTTTTTGTGGAACATTCTCAATATTGCAATTTCGCCCTGTGGCAGCCAAAGGAACTCAAGGCAAAATGTGTTGCTGTATGACTGCTCTTGCTCGTTTGTTATTTTGCTATTTGATTGCGACTTGCGAGCATCAGCAGCGAACAAAAAATATGTATACACAATTTAAGTAATGGCATCGAGAGAGCATAAAAACTCGTAGATTAAATTGTTATTGAAAAACACAAAGAAACTATATTTGAGATGTCGGGCAAGGAGGGTTTCATTAAAAGGATGCATTTGTTGTTGAGAAGTGTAGAAAATATTTTCAAAGAGCTTTCAAGCTCGTTACAAGCAGTGTTTTCAAATAAAAAAGGCAATAGACCTTTTGAAGTAATATACATTTACCCAAATTTTTATTACCGAAATGCAACTTTGAACAAGAGAAAACTTGTAAAACAAGAAAAAAGTTTTTAATCGCAGCGTACAATATGTATGAAAATAAAAAAGGAACATGAATTTAAGTGTTCTCATTAAAAATTAATTACTCTGCGTATTTTTTGTACCAACACGTAGAACAAAAATATATTCAAATAGTTTGATCCTAAAATTTTATACCATCCTTGACACCATTTACAAATATAATAGAGAAATTTATTCAAGGCAAGTACAATAAAAGATGTTTTGCAGTTTGTGAGAATAAATTTAGAACATTTTTTAGAGCTCATTCAGCGCTTTATAGTGTAATAGTGTTTATGTACTTTTCACTGTTTTCTCAATTTTCAGACAATTTTCTGGAAATTTCCATGTAATTTGAGATTTTATAGATATCCAAAGTTTATTCAAAACTTGAAAGATTTCCATGAAATTCTAATAAAATTTCACAGCTATCAGAACCTTGTCAAAAGTTTGAAGATAGATTGACTTACCATTTATAACATGCAGAGTAACTAAAGTTGGCGCACTATTCGATGGACTACATGAATAGTTACCAGAATCACGTTTTCTGGCGTAATCAATTATAAGTGAGCCCACCTGCAAGAATCATTTATGAAGAAATCTATTTTCTGCAAAATATTTGTATTAGACTCACCGTGCTGTGACTATCGCCGTCAACGTCTGGCGCACTTCGTTCCAGCTGTGTTTTCCAGCCTCGACGACTTTCTGTGTAGATCTGATCAGCTCCGTGGAACCAAATGATGTAAGATGGTGCCTCTAGAGCTCCTCTCACAACACATCGTAGAATGACTGTACTACCTTCTTTGACGTAGCGATCAGGATCTCCGACTAGCTCGGTCCGGGGAACTAAAATTTCAAATAAGAAGAACGATGTCAGTTCATATAAAAACCATGGAGGATAGAGTGTATCAAGATTGTTTTATCAATGAACGAAAACATTATATTTTGTTTACATTATAGGATGTTATGCATCACAGGGAATTCCTCTCCTTATTATAAAATATAGACGAGATTTGCATAAAACACAATTTCTCTTATTTTTATTTCTTTATTTCGGTTTTATATTTTGGGTACGAAGCCGGCTGTGTGTGCTTTGTGGTGCGGCTGGTGGTCGGGCCGGGTGATAAACTATATAGTCCTCGTCATATAAAAATGGATAAAATATATAGTTGCTGATTTATAGCCAAGGAAACATAGAGCACAATTTATTTACAACAAAAGGAAATGTTTATTCAGTGGAAATGTTGTTTTTTCGTCGACTATAGAGCCACACACATAAATTTTTTGTATTGAGCCTTTTTTCCAACTTGGACATGAAAATATTTATATTTTAGAAAAAGTGGTGCATAAAAAGCTTCGAGAATTTTATTTTATATTCTAGAGACGAGGATAGATTTTCTGAGGGCTTGTATATGAATGAATTTTTCAGTGTTCATATTTTAAGATTTTGGACAAGGCATTATCAAGAAATTTGTAACCATAATTAGTTTTCTTATGAATTCTATGAACACCACTAATATTTGGTTTTATTCAATTTAAGTTATCAACAAAGTATTTATTGAAAATTCCAATTTTCCATTAAATTTTCAAAATTTCCAAACTGATTTGCAATATTTTACTGATTTAATATACTTCAAATATTTAATAAACTTCCATAGATTTCCATCTATTTATCTGAATTCCAATACAAATTCCCTAGCAAATATCTACAAAAACTCTCCACGAAACCTGCTGTAAACTTACACAAAGTCTATACCCTCAGGACTTGAGATTAATGTTATCAGACAGATATCTGAGCATATTTCAGGCAAATCCTTTAATAGGTTTAGCCTTACGTTTTTCCATCTTTCGCATCTTTCAAGCTTTACAGGGCTTTAATTTTTTGGAGGGATTGGACTACATTATTGACTATACCATCGAACCTTTTTACAATTTTCCACGTGATGCAATAAAGATTAAGATTAATTCATTTTAAGACTGTATTAAAATGTGCTTTGAAATAATGCTGGGTTGGCTATAAAATTTTATCAAAAATATGTTTTAAATCCCCCGACTGATTGAGTATAGATATAAGAGCGGAGCTATAATGGACTTGTCCTTAAAATTTTCCAGAACGATAAGATAATCATTTTATAAATTTAGGAGATTTTGGGTCACCTAAGTTATTAGAAATTGTTGATTTATAATTTTCCTTAAATTTTCAACTAGATGATATTTTGTTTAAAATTTTACTTTGCCTCTGGTCATTTATCTCTCAAGCACCATTTCAACTGGTCTCTCCAATTGCCATTAAAAAAATTCTCATAAATTTCTCAAAACGTTACACGAAGGCAATGGTAGCGCAGTGGACCAAAGCACTGGCCTCACGACCTTCCTTACAGGCCATGGTAGTAAACACAAAAAACAGCGCATTAAATCCAAAAATAAACCGAAAAGTATATTCAAATAGCATTTATTTGCACAATTCTGCTGTAAATATTGCCAGCCAAAATATCCGAAATTCAAATATTTTGATAGCATTTTACAGTGGTCGGTTTACTCGTTGCTCGTATGCCTTTTGCCAAGAATTGCGGTGAAAATTCTTTATGGGTCGAGGCATTAAATAAATTTGTTTTTTGAATACTTTGCAAAAGGCTGACATGAGTGTCTATTTGCTTGAGAAAACAGCAAATGCCTGCTTGTAACGGATTGCTGGATTTAGTTTATGAGGTTCAAGATTTTTGAAGAGGATCTTTGGGAAATGAAGATGGTTTGGGATTTGTATTTTGTTGGAGATTTTGTTGACTCAAGTTTCCATTTAAGTTAATTCCTTAAAGTATTAAGTTTAAAATCAACAATTTATTTATTTGAGAGAAGGTGAACTATAAATTGTGAAAGGAACATGTATATTAACTTACCAACTACATGCAGGTGCACTTGAGCGCTGACTTTTGGCTCCGTGGACACTTGGCACTCGTAAAGTCCCGCGTCCCTCGCTTGCACATATTTAATCTGTAGCGTCCAAATTCCCGTGCTCTCTACATAGAACGACTGGAATCTTTCATCAGCGATGAACGTCATTCTTTAAATATAAAAAATAAATAACAGGAAAGTCAAAAGAAGCAAAATAATAAAATATACATGTAAATATGAATCATTTAAATATTTATATATCCGTTATGGAGGAAGGAGAGCCCGCACAAAATTCTATCGAAAATATAATAAAATCTAAATAAACCTAAATAAAAACCATATTTTCTCCGTAAATTGAGATTGAAATTGAAATTTGAAAAAATATTCAGAAAATCTAACAATTTAGCTGCCAAAAGCCGGTAAAAAATGGTTTAAACGTTGGCAATCTCAAGGTGAACGAAAGTGAGTCTTTTATGTCTGTTGCAAACGCTTTTACCAGGAAATTGAAAAAAGAGAATGAGAATGTGCCTTTTTAGTCATTTAGGCAAAAACTCTACTTAGTAACGATTTTCTACTCCAGCTGTACCAAACAGACTATATCACGCGCTTGTCTGTTGAGTTTGGTGAATTTCCAGTAATTTCAAGAATTTTCACAACGAAAATGGAAGATTTATTCAAATATGAACATTGAAATATTGAGCAAAAAGGTTTTAAATTGGAGGTTAGAAACCTGAGCACGTGGGATGAAAGTGTTGAAATGTGAATTTACGGTTGCCTCTCGGTAACAAAATTCCTTGTTTTTGCAAAGCTTAGCAGTAAAAAGGTCCTCAAGTGATGTTTGAATATTTTTTGATATTTTTTGCTGAAGTCCTTAAAATATGAAAAAAAGATCCCAGACTGTTTAAATAATTATTTTCTCAAGTCTGCTATATAATTGCTATGGAAACGTGGCCTAGTTAGCCTAAGTTTCAATTAAATTGTATCCCGCAAACATTCAAAGAGAATCAAAAAGCCTCTACATTCAAATTTATTCAAATGCGCAGCAATTTTGATTTGTTTACGACTTCAATTTCAAGGTTGTTTTGTATTCTCATTGTTATTATTCTCAACAAATTTTGTTCTGATAAGAAACTCAAACAAAAATTCTTGAATAAATTCATGAAAGTTTCATGTTTTAAATGTTTCCTTGAAGTTTATTTGCAAAACAAAATGTAATGATTTTACTAAGAACATGAACGAATTACAAAAAAGCCCAAAAAACGAATATCCTGAAAAATACATCAAACAGCGAAACAAAATTAATTTTGCGTGATAAATTTTGGCAGAGGAAAGCTTCCATCGTCCCATCTCTTAAAAAATTTGGTTTGAAAATTTCGTGTTTATTCAAAATGATTACTCTCCTAGTCACTCGTGCAAATTTGCATAATGGCTTTGGCAGGTGAAAATCAAACCAAACGGAAATTTTAATTACCTGTCCACCGTCAGAATGTGATCGTCCCGCACTCGCACCCACGACACCGACTTGTTACCTAACTGCTTGACCTGCAAATAAATGGAAAAGTTGTGTTTTACCATTAGAATAGGAAATACTTGAGAAAATCTTATAAGAAAACTTATGAAAACTCATGCTCGCTCAAGCAAGAAATTTGCTGCTGCATAGCTTAAAGAGCAAAATTATTAATTAGCAGCTCTTCTTCAAGTTTTCTTTGCTTGAAAAAGTTTCAAGTTTATGTCCCGGAAAGAAAGTTTTGATGCTACATAAGATATTTTGTGTTGGTAGGAGGTAGCGAATCATATTGAACATATTTATTTAAAGAATTTATATATGAATTTTGGTTTGACAGGATTAGTATTTTATAAATTGAAATTGAAAGTATAACTCAGCTAAATTTCATTAAAAGTTTCCATTCGCAGGTCCTTAATTGCCCTTTAAGCTAAAAAGCAACTAAAGCAGAACTGCTTAAGGAACTTTTCATTCGAAAAGAACAAGGAAAATCAAAACAGTGAAGCTTATTTAAGGAGAAACTTTTTCAGAAAATTAAAAACTTCAGTTTTTACTTTCCATATTTTAAGAGAATTATGGAGATTCTACACGGAAACTCTTCAAGCTGTGAGAATCAGCGAAAATCTGAGGATAATTATTTTAAATATTTTTTTGAGAAAATTACTAACGTAAAGTAATACCAATTAAAAACAATTTTGCCTGAAGTTTGGAACAGAAATTCTAATTAGGCGAATTTCCGATAAAGTTCGTGCAAAATTTTAGCTGTTTTGGGAATGATTTAATCTTATAATCTACTTTTTTAAAAGCTGAAAGAGTGCCTTAAAGATTACTTGAGGAATATTATCTTAAACATTTTTCGGAGCCACTTATTTTGAGTACTTCCATCAATTTGTTGAAAAAATGTTTAAAAAATGTTTTTTATTGACATTTTGTATTTTATACATTTTTTTCAACTACCAAACGTTATTTATGCTGTTTATCCACATTTAAAGAAGATATATAGCGTAATTATGGTCGTTATCATTTTTGCTGAGATCTTATAACTGGTTGGTTACTTGGCGGGTAAATTGAGGGTAAGATGATGTTTTGGTTGCTTGATTTTAGAGCTTTAATTTGTGTATTCATGATTATATGTTGAATTTTCGGGTTACAACGTCTTTCAATGTTTGAAAACATGCCAACGGGAATCTTTAGTATAAATTTGATGCCTAAGAGAACTGATGCGAATTTACATAAGATTGAATAAATATTGTTTTGTGATTAATGGAAATGTTAAACTGTAATTACAATTTATTGAGGCACAAGTACTTGGTAATTCATAATAATATTGAATGCTGTCAAGTCAACTAAACTTTATACTTATTATCAATTATCAATGCAAAGTTTCAGTATTTTCAAAAGAGATATATATATTAAATATAAAATTATTAAATGTATAAATGAAGATGCATAGTAGAATTTTTGGAGCAAAATTCATTCAAAGTTTGCAATTGAATCACTTTTCCGAAGAAATTACTGACTAACTCTGAATCATTTGCAATCATAAATATAAAACATTCGTAACAAAAATCTAAAGACTCCAATAAATTTGATTTCAATGCCCATTCGTTTAATTACACTTTAATATTCACAATCAATTCATCCCAATAAAATCTCCTAGGAATTCCAAGCTAACGATCTACTTGCATGCATTTGAAGCGAGATCAAATGAAACGAGAAGTATTAAGGGCCAGATATTTCTTATCTTTCCACACAAAAGCATGCTATAAAAATAAGCAAATAAACGAAACCACTTTTACCTCTGAAACAAAAAACACACAAATCTAATAAAGAAAGAGATCCGAAGACCAAAACACTAAAACACTAAATTAAAGAAATACAGAGCGATACATGAGAACGCATAGATGGATTAATAGATAGATAGATACGGTAAGAATACGGCATCCCAAAACGTATATAAAATATATAAAAGTTGATCAAGAAGACAATAAATAAGTAAACTTAACAAAAAATAAATTATTCATTTATGCGAGCACATAAATTAGCTTTATGTGCTTAATCTTTGTATTCTCCGTTGTCTCTGTGTTTTAACGTTATCGAACATAAATTATGTATCCCGAACAGGATAATGATTCGCAGCGAGTACATTAGAATGCGAATAAGTTTTATATCATCCAAATTCGAGCAGATTCAAACATAACAAGCTCGCTAGCTAGTAGAGCAGATGGAATAAATTCTACATTAACAGATCCGCATGAATATTCCCGAATTCTGCTATGGATTCAAATAACAAATTAGTATGCTAAAATTTTTGCTATCAAAATTTGCTCCACAAATTTGTGTAAAAAATCTTTTCTGTGGCTGTTCCCATTGACAGCAAAAAGCTGGGAAAACATAATTTATGCTTTTATTCTTAATTTTCAATTGCTGAAAAATTTTAATTTGCACACACAACCGCCCACAATTGCATGCCATTTCAATTCATTAAAAAATAATTTCGGTTTTGCACTGTTTCAGTATGTTCTCTGCAATTAAACTGGCAACCAGAATTTGCAACAAAAAAAATTGATAATATAAAAAAATGGTTTCCAGTTGCCCACTAATTTAAAATTATTTCCGAACGAAATGATTTTTTATTTTGTTTCAATTTTCGTGAATTTTCAGTGTTTTAAATATTTTTGGTACACTTTGCACACCAATATAACTGTAACAATATAACATCGGTTCCACAATTATTTTATCGCAAATGTTAAAATGCAATTAACGGCTGCGAAAAATGGCAGTCTATGCTCACCACAAAAATTAAATTAAAAGTCTTTTGTGGGGTATTTTGTAATTTAATTTTGTTTTTGTTTCTGTTTTTTGAGTAGACATTAACATTTAATTTCGACTGCGTTTATACGTGAAATTAGTGAAATTGAAGTGAATTACATTGTATTTAGGAAATCCAAAATACAGGTTGATGAATAGATTTTTTTTTTAATTTGTTTTATGGCAATAGACCTCTTGGTTTATCAAGATCTCTGATTCAAACAAAAAATGTTCTTTACTAATCTTTAATATCACATAATAATTATTCATAATTTCCAGCTGCTTCAAGAGATTTTAATTTCCATTTAACGATCACACTCCCAAGTATCCCTCAAGTGTATTCCTATGTTTTCAAAGTACTTTGAAAGCACTTAATGGTGCACTTGCACAAAGTGGCATACACCGCAAGCCTATCTAATCGCACACACATTATTGGAAAGAGCATTACGTTGTTTTAAAAATAAATATAAAAATGCGAGAGAGCGAGTATAAAAATATGAAAAAATACTTTGTGCTCGTTCCTGGCATAAACTGATATTAAAATAATATAAAAAATGTGCTGAAAAATATTAACTTCAATATCGTCCATAAAAGAATATGTAGATCTCAAACAACAACCATATAATGACTGTGCAGAAGCAAACAGAAGCCAGCAAAAGGGAATTTGCATATGTTGAGCTGCTCCTTGTACGAAAATACATTATAATAAAAAAATTGTTGATGTTATTTTGCTGGCTTAAAAAAAGTATCAAAATAAAAAAAGTTCGCCTAACTCGAGCCATTACATTTTATGCGCCCGATTCCTTGCTGCTTTGTCGTTTGAGCTGCTTGCCTTTCCATCATATTGTTGAAGCATTGAAACCAAGTAGTGGCTTCGCTCCTCTTGTCTCTAACAAATTCTGGAAAAAATAGCTGGCAAGCATTCTGGCGCAAATACTGGCAAATTTGCCAGTTTAATGACATTTTTATTAAAATACCTTGGTGCTCTGTGCGATCGCTTTCAGCGTTTAATGGAGCAGTTTGTCGTGCATGGATTTTTAATAAATAAGATTTTTGTGGCTCAGAAATATGTCAACTTTGCATCAAATAATTATGGGGATTTGGATTATTTTTATGGTAGAGTTTTTTGTGAGCTTGCTCTAGATTTTGATGAATAGCATGATTGAATTATAGGAAGTTTAGATAATTCGGATTGATGTCTTCTAAATATCATTTTTGAAACTTTGGGCTTATCTAATAAATATTTTTCTTATTCAATTACTAGGCTCAGCAATTATATTCTATAATGAGGTTATTCCAAGGAAAACTGTCTCTATCTTAAAATTGCGAGATTTTTAAATTATATCTTAATAGATTCCTAATGGAGTTTTGAAAAGCCCAACCTGTTGACAATCGCAAATTTATAATCAAATTACTTTGGTTCACTGAGTAATTGTCAGATGGGACCAATTTTCTACGTACGACATAATTGGAAGCCTCCAACTTCAATTAATTTTGAAAATTACTTGTTTAGATTAAAATCATATCCTACACACAAGAAATTTAAACCTAAATTGTAATTGCAAAAAAAACTCGCCAAAAGATCAAAATCTTAAAAAAATATTAGGATCCTCTTTAAAACACCCAAATCCGTCCCAAACACTATTTATACATACAAAATTGTAGAATATTCAACCTAAAACCAGCTAAAGAAGGCTAAAAAGAATCCTAAAGTAAAAGCCAACAGGACAATGTGATAAAAACTTATGTACACATCCAAAGTTGCCAAATAAGTATTCACAATCAAAATTAATGAAGCAGATATTCTTTTCTGTGCTCTGCTATATTTCTGTATTCATACAATGCTACAAATTTGGTCGTTGCCATCCTAATAGTATATATTCGGCCATTCCGCTAAAGCAAACAATCTGACGCAAACGAACCGAATTTTTTCTATTCACAGCTTTAATATCAATTTGCATACTGATTTTAGATTATGAGATACAATTTGCTGTGTAATCAGCATTAATTACCCCAAAAGCTAATGATTTCAATGCAAATACGTGAGTTTTGACTCGGACAATCTTTCGATTGTGTTTTTTAAGTAAAAATGATATCATTAGCTTGAAAGTTCAATTTTAAATTTTATTGTTCTTTTATCATTTAATTGTTGCCCTCTAACATTTTATTTGTTAATTAATAAAGCTATAAACTATGCTTTTTTTTTTAAACTGGGGAATTTTTCTCTAAGTTCACTTGCACTGAAGTTAGATGAAGCATAATTACTTAGAAAGGGTTCTACGTTTGAAAAAAGAAGATTTAAAGAATTTTCCCAGTTAAAATAAAATTCTCATTATCCATAACTCAAGATAAATATCATCCTTTTACTAATCTGATGATGGAAAAAGGTTTCAATGCATAAAATATGTTAAATTTCCATTTACCTTGCATGGCAAAAAACCACCGGTCCCTATTTGCGTAGTTACATTACTGATTCCATTCCCGTCCAGATACGGTCCTGTGTAAAAAGTTGCACCGCCAGTGCTTAATTTGTTATTTGATCCTATCGATGATGATGAGTTTATATCTGCTTTACTTAAATCTGAAAGGAGAAATAAACAAACAATATAGATTAACATCTTCGACAGTCTTTGCTCAATCTTGTGTAAGTAAATCATTAATTCATCAGCAATTCAAGACTTTGAAGCTTCGTTCTTGGAAAATGTTTACTGACAAAAATTTCAAAATGCTCAATATAAACAAGCTTCTTGTTTGCTCGGCGCTGTAAATTTAATTAAATGGCATTATATAATGCCTTTTAATATTTATGGAGCTTTTGATAAGACGCTTTAATTTAATTAAATTTGCAGCATTCAGTTATTCGTGTGTGTAATTTAATAATGCTGTTCTGTCACAAGGCAAACACAAAAAGTTTGTTAACTGAGTAACTGTTAAGTGTTTCGGGAGTACACCATTGCGTGATTAAAATACATAAAATATCTAAATCAGAATCTTAGCGATTTATGCGCGGAAGATTTATGGATAAGGTGCCATAATAATAATAATAATTAAGGCTCTTGAAAATGCCGAAAGCTTACATACAAAACCCCACAAAATCCCAAAATCAGGACGAGGACATGCACGTCTGACACAGTCAAGAACGTATTGTAGTAATTTATAATTGCTTGTATTATAGCGAAATATTCGATTATAAAGTTTTAAGCGAGCTTTTGTGCAATTTTACTCCAATTTTAACGTTTCACCGCCTGAAATTCTATGGGATTTTTGGGGAAATTGCGAGAAAACTCTGGATTGTTTGCAAATTTTACAGTTTGTACTAATGGGTGGAGTTTTTATTATTTTAATTAAAATTAAACTTATTATACAAAACTATGAGATTTAATGATCATTTTTATTGAAGCAAAAGACCATGATATTTAACACAAAATATCTTTTTACAAGAACCTCTCAACTTAAAACAGAAACTCAACAAATCTGCTGCAATCCAAGATAACTCACGAAAAAGGAAGTGTAAGGATTCAGGATTGTAAGGAAATGTACTATTATAAATTGCAGTTATTGTTAACAGCAGGAATGTCTGGAAATATCATAAACATGCCCATTGTTCCAACCAGAAAAGTGAAATATAAATTGCAAAAGTTTCTCGCTCCTTTTCTGCAGCTCCCTATTCAAATGAGTCCAAACATCATGTACCATATACCAACTTATATTTTTGCAGCTGTAAAGCACAAGTATAATGAACGTTGTTTTAATAAAAAGTCGGGGTTTATTATATAGGCACAGGGTGTTCTTAAACTATTTAGTAATGTATCTAAGGTTAGAAGTAAATTCAACAATAATAAGACTTTTTGTTATAATTTGGTGGTTTTGTGAATATTAACTCACACCCTGTTATTTCCCGAAATTAATTCTCGCTCACGAAATCATACTATAGAAATTTTAATGTTATTCTCATGTTCTGCAGCAGCATAAGCGAAGTATGAAGAAAGACATTGAATTGCAGTAAATTAAAACAATATTTTCATTCAGCAGGGGCAAAACTGCAAAAAATGCTCCAGAAAACAGCTAAAAATGTGTAACAAAGAGAAATATCCAGCAGAAATCCACTTTTGTTCCACACTTAAGTATCTTGTAAATATAGAAAGCCAGCCAGCTAACAATGAAAGCTTTAATTGTGCACGGTGAATGCACTGCAAGTACTCTCACAAGGGAGAATTATCATCATAATGCACGTCAGAAACAATCAGCATGTAGTGCAACATTTTATTATGCAAAATTCGTGTAGATTAATTTGTAGCGGTAAAAGTTTTATTTGGTGAGAGATGTGGAGTTGTCCATGGGGATAATTTTTTATGAGTTTTTGAACAAAAGAAATACATGAAATATATTTCAACTGCAGGTCTTTCGCCTTAAAAAGGATTAAATATTTTTTCTGCTTTGAATCAGAATTTTAAGTTATATTTGAGCTAGTGAAAGTAAGCACACAGTAAAAAAATTAATATCCTAGTCAAGTATGCATGCAAATCAATTTGCTTTGGGCGATGTGCAATATTATCCATCTTGTTTGCTAAGTAATTGATTTTACCGTAATAAATTTTATCTGCAATGATCTCTAGAGTCTAAAATATCATAAATTATAATATATATCAACTCTAGCTTGTTTTCTGATATCTGAAGGATTTTATGAATACAGGAACATAAATTTCCTAGAATAATCACAAAGACGACTTTATAAAGGAAAAGTGTGTCAACATATCAGAGATTCACTCTTCTGTGCACTTTCATCTATATTAAAATGTATTTTTCTCAGGGAAGTCATAAAACCACCTTTTTATATGCATATCCACCAATAAAAAATAGAATGTATCTCTATTACAATCGCGCACCCTCCATTACATTCCAAGAATTTATAGCTGCGGTTATATAACCGGTTATAGTTTACCCACCCAACGCTCTGTAATTATTTCGTTCCGGAATATAAAATTATGGAAATTGTGGGACACTTTCGCTTTGTAATCAAGAAACAGTTAAACACACAAAAACATGGATCGCTGCCGCATTTTGATTACATCTTCATACATTTACACTGAGAACAAAATGATTCCTATGTTTTAAACATAGTCAGTGATTATAAAAATAAAATTAATTTCTAAATCATTAATATTTTATTATGAATTAGATTCTCTAATTAACAAGAACTTCTGTGAAATAACTAAATTTTTCTCAGTGTCAAAGTATCTTGAACATCTTTCTCTATGATACCAACTATTCCTTTCCTACATACTCGAGTCAGCTAACAAAATACTTGAGATGTCTGTGCTGCTTTCCTAATTAAAGTGAAATGTGCAAAAAGCTCGCTCGGCCAAGTAATCTGGGCCCAGGCTACATAATGTATTTTTTATGTTGATACCAAAACAGTTAATTAAAGATCATTTATTTTTATACGCAATTATGTTGCTTGTGTTGCTTATATTAACATTTGCTCGCTGTTTTGTCTTTTTTTGCTAGGCCAAAGATTACCATTTGAAAATTTCCCGCTTTTTTTGATGGACAAAAGCAAAATTTGCGAATAATTAAAGTTTTTACGAGCTATCTGTGTATGAAGGGTATATTTGTTGAGTTCTGTTTGCTTTTTGGTTCAAAAAACAACTATCTATGTAACTTCATAGTAAAGTTCGTTAAGTTCATTAGAAAACTAGATGGTTCAAGTGTTTGCAAGAGGTAAGGCTCAACTTTCTTCTTCCACCATTTTCAAATTTTGAAATCTCACTGATGCCTTCAAATGAATCCAGAAAACAACAAAAAAATACACACAGAAAGATGGCAATCAGAAGCAAGGTAGAAATATTAAATTGAACTTGCAAAATTAACATATTCAATTTCCCACCTCATTAATCTTTTTGAACGCTTCTGCACACCTTTGTGATTGTATACCCAATTATTTTTGCTGTAGTGCGGGGATCAGATTCACAATTTTCAGAGTTTAATTAGCGAGGCATTTGCATACATTGCGAATATTCGAGGGGTTTGTAATTAGGGAGATTTTATTTTGATGAAAAGTTAATTTGGAAAGTAAGGACGAGTTTTAATTGGAAGAAAGCTTCCTTCGAGTTTTCTTGTTATAAATATAGTAGAGTGCTCCTTAAAATTATATTAATAATTTAATTACGATATTTTGATCATAAATCATTTATAAGCTAACATTACACAAAAAGCTTCCAATAATGATTATTATACAATTTATTCAAGTTCCATCCAATTATAATTGCAATTATTTTCAAATAAATCTAATCTTTCTTAAAAAACATTCAATTAATATATGAAGCCCCCCAACAAATTAAAAATTGTATCACAATTGATTTTTGACAGGAAACATTAACATGCGCTCATTATTGCGTAAATATTTAACAACATATTAATTTCATTGTTAATTTTGAAAATTATATATTTGATAATATTTTAATCGCAGTTTCCACCATGACAATATTAACAACGTGAATTAATATAATATATATAATATGAAAAATAATAACAACATAAAATACCTATGTGCTAAATATTCTACAAACTGCTGGAAATTACCGAAAATGTGACCAATATCTGCCAAAAAAGGAAAATTACCCGTTAATGGGTCAAAACACCAAAAATTCGCAGATATGGCAAAAACGCAATTGAAACGATTTTATTTATTAGCGGAAAAGTTTAATCAATTAGTTTTGCACACGATTTGTGCGATTCTCGATAATTTCCCCCAAAACACTAGACAAGTTTTGCTCATTTCAACAAATATAATTTCTACCAAACTGTGTGCCCGTATAGATGCTACTGGGTGCACTGAATTCTCAATTAATTTATCGTTTGCGATGATGAATGATTCATGCTCTGATGAAAAACAAAGATTATGGCTGAAGGATTAATCTGTTTGATTCAATTACGTTTGATTCATTGATCAATGATTAATTAAAAGTGCACATAAATAACGAGCACTGTGAGTTTTATTGGCTGGCAGCAATTTATCGGAGTGCAGGCAACCAACGACAAAGCTTTTATATCGGCTAAACTGTGTCTTCTTTGTTTATATTTGGAAAGATGGTCCCTGTGGGAGTATTGTCATCAATTTTACAATGATTGTGTTTTGTTGCAATTTGCTGTTGTGTAAATTCGTGAATTCGTTTAATTGACGCTTCAATTTCGATTACAGAAAATGACATGTCATTAGATAATATATCACAATAAGTAGAGTCTCTTTGACAAAACAGTCTACGTAAAAAGATGTATATAAATTATAAACACAACAAATGTCGATATAAATTGACACAGTTTGAACCCTGAGAATAACAAGTCCCTGAGAAAAATTTATCAATCTAATGGATCGCGGCAAAAGCATAAACAAGTATGATCTCAAATCCTTTACCATCCAATTTATATCATGAGATGTTCTTCACTACTCCATAATTGTTTTATGAAATGAAAATAATGATAAATTATGCAATAAGAAAAGTATAATCATAAAATATTATTCGAGTTCCGAGAGAATATTTTTGTGTCCCGGAACAGTTTTTATTGTTTTATTTTGCTTCCATCAACTGGAAGTAAATTAATAGTGCACGAAAGCATGAAGAATTACTCATATATTTCTCCGGCAAACATTTCTTATCACATAAATTAATTTAATTCTTCCTTTGCTCCGGCAATATCCAGTTGACAAATCACATGGCACAAATAATAATTTGCCGTATTTTCCTACACTTTCCGCATCGCTCACTTGGAAACACAATAATACTTCTATTTTATGGTGGATTGTGCCATTTCACATGTTATGAAGGACTTTTTCTTTATGCTGCAGAATGTTTGAGTGTATTGACGTCATTAACAGAGATTATTGTGCAATCAGTAACATTGTTTAATTATGGCGGTAAATTTAATTTGTTGAGTAGCCTAATCTTATTTTTGAAATAGATCTTATATCTTCTATAATCGTATCTTATGACACTAGATAATATCATAAGTAAAACCCTGTTCATTTACATCAGTGTTATATTCATACTTCCGATCCCCATGTCGACGTCTACAAATTATCAAGAAAACCACAAACGAATTCTTTTATTCAAAAACTTCACAATAATCGACCATAACCTACATTCCCTACCACAAGCCACCTTAATTTTTAACAGGTTATGATATAAATATTTTCAAATATAACGGAACATTGAAAAAGCTATAAAAATTACAGAAGTGACAAACATTACAAAATATGATAATTTACCCAAAAATTCCATGAATTATTTATGAAGCTCGCAAAAACCAAGTGAAATCCTGTAAAAATATGATTTTCCATACATAAACAATGTATTCACAAAAAACTGTGCAAAATAGTAAATTTATTGCGCAAAACCGATGTAATAAATTTTATTTCTTTTTGCTGGAAAATTGCACGAGAGTATGAAAGAATAAATAACGTTTCAGTGGCATTCAAAGAGCAGAAAATCTAAAAACCTAAGTAAAACTGGAAAATTGTATTCTTTATAAATTTGTGCAAATAGTAAATATGGTAAAAATGGCATCGTCGGAGGCAAACATTGTTGATGGTTTAATTCGCATGAATAATCTTTTGAAACATCTATTTATAAATGTTCATAAAAATTTTCCAGGATTTTCCACAATTTAAATTTTTCTCATTTTTAAAATGCAAAAGCATTGAACTACAGCTGAACAACTAGTGAATTGCTGGTGGATGGTTGAAAAGTAGGTTTTAACAGGAAAGCATTGGCATGAATTTTCAACTCAAAAGTATTTAACGGAAAACTAAGCTTTTTTAGGAAAACTAAATATTTTGTATTGAATGCAAGGCTGCGATGTATCTTGATCTAAAGATAAAGATCAGATCATTTGATCTTGATCTAAAAAATAAAAAAAAAGATCCAGATCAATTGATCTTGATCTAAAAAAAAAAAAAAGATAAAGATCAATTGATCTTTATCTAAAAAAAAAAAAAAAAATAAAAAATAAAATGATCTTTATCTAAAAAAAAAAAAAAAAAGATCAAGATTAACTGATCTTAAACTTTAAAAAAAAAGAAAGATCAAGATAATTTGATCTTGATCTAATTTTATTCATATATAAGATCAATGATTTTTTTTCTGATTATGTCTTAAGTTGTCTATTTTTCTCTTGTAACTAAATTACCATATGTTTCGCTATTGTTAAATTTTATGTGCTACCAAATTCCATGATATGTGGGACAAAGAGCTCTATTTTTGTCCCACATATATCATAAAATTTGTTATAACAAAAATTTAACAGTAGCGAAACATATGGTAATTTAGTTACAAGAGAAAAATAGACAACTTAAGACATAATCTGAAAAAATTTCATTGATCTTTTATCTGAATAAAATTAGATCAAGATCAAATTATCTTGATCTTTTTTTTTTTTTTAAAGATCAAGATCAATTGATCTTTATCTTTTTTTTTTTTTTAGATAAAGATCAATTGATTTTTATTTTTTTTTTTTTTTTTAGATAAAGATCAATTGATCTTTATCTTTTTTTTTTTTTTAGATCAAGATCAATTGATCTTGATCTTTTTTATTTTTTTTAGATACAGATCAAATGATCTGATCTTTATCTGATCTTTATCTAAAGATCAAGATCCATCGCACCCTTGCACTAAAATTTGATTCTAGCTGGAATACATTTTTCTGATCATCTAACATTCAAATTGAATGTTAGATGATCAGAAAAATGTATTCCAGCTAGAATCAAATTTTAGTGTAATGCCAGAAATTCTTTAACAGATAAATGTTAACTATTAAAATTGTATTTTCACCCAGGAAACCCCTCTAACAAAAACCACATATTATTTATATTTTATATTGTGCATATGATATATTGCAACTTTGCAACATTTTCAAATTCTTCACGAGAAAATACAGAAAAGAGAGCAAACTTACAAAATAGAAAGAAAAGGATAACAAGTTGCAACCATTTGCATGCATTCAGCTATAGCACTCGGAAGCTTTCAGGGGCTTCAAAAGCTCACCAAACAAGTATGTGCTGAAAATTGCAAAACTGTAAGTGCACCCTTATCTGATACTTATTATGCAAAAGTTTCGCGAATCTCTAGTTTTTTCAGGGAGCCCATAAATTTGAGAAAATATCAAAAATATGAGGAATATGAGCATGTGGAACATGTTCAAGCAGGATAACCGATAATTCCTGGAAATCTTACAATTGAGCACGTTTCGGCGAACGTGGAAAATACTCCAAGAATTATTTGCAGTTTAAAAATGTACACATTTCATAAATTCTTTTTTTGCATGTGCAAACTCATATTTTTCATTTTTTTTGTTAGATTTGCCATATTTGCTCAAATCGAACGAGCTAGTTGCATAAGCTGGTGAAAAATTGGGATTGCAGAGTGGCAATTGGTTTGGTCAGGGATTATGAGAGATTTTTGGGGAGTTCGTGAAGTTATGAGTGTTGATATGCTGGTTAAAATTGTATGCTATGGATTTTAGATTTTTGTGTGCTTGTAAATTTTCATTGAATCGTGAGATGAGATTAAGTGAGTTCAGATGTTATCTCTGAATACTAAACAACTTTATGAAATTTATGTGTTCTATATTAATGGCTGTTCTTTGAATTTGCGGAAATTATTTAATCTAATGTAAATTTAAAAAAAAAATATATGCTCTACTAGTTGGTACGTTAATCGTTATTTGATGACAAGATCGTGAAACGTTTAGTTGAGTTAAATATATTTATGTAGAATTTCAAAATTTCATTTTACACAAACTCTTCAAAAACGCATCATTTTCCACATAACCTCTCCACTTAATCCCGAACACGTTTCACTCTGCACCTTTGTCTGATGCCTACTTCTAACTAGAACCACCTTAAAATATAATTCACTCCAGAAAGGATCGAATGTAAACAAATGGTGAAATCGTGTGATTTTTCAGCTCGCTGATGATGTTTGAGTAAATATGCACATAATTTGGGTGCAGATGAATTTGAATGTTGTGCTCAGCTTTATAAGCATTTGCAAGTATTCTAAAAGCAAGGAGAAATCATTTGGATACTGGTGCAGACTGAATTTTCTATTTGACTGTGAAATCCCACTCAGTGAGCTGAACAAACTCCAGTAGCAATGAAAAACTCAACAAACTGAATTTCTAAAGTTATAAATCATTTTGGTGTTTGGTTGAGTGCAGCGATGATTAAATTTTTCCGGGTTCTCAGCAGTTTCAACAATTTTTTTAAATTCGGTTTTGTGTTTTTGTGTTTTTGTATTTTTTATATAAATTTGAGCATCAAGAGCTTTTTTGCAACAGTAATAAAACGTTGATGGACTTGAAATTGAGTTTTTTTGGATTAAAATATGGCTTTTGGTGTGTGGGAGTTTGAGGCACTGCAAATACAACAATTTAAAATTAATGAGGATTTTATGTAGAACGAAATTGACTTATATTATTTTCATTTATTTTTTAATGATGAGGAATACAGAAAGCTTTAAAAGCTTCCATCGAATTATTATTTCAAAAGGATGTATTTAGCACATTTTCTGTTATAAAGATTTCTGCCAAAATTGAATTGAATAAATTCAACAAAAAGTCTTTAAATTGTCCAATTTAATCAAAACTCAAAAAGAACTGGAAGAATCACAAAATTAAACATCCCAGCAAAAAACCTTTCCACATGGGTCAAAAATCCATTTAACCTTTTTCCAAAAATAGCAACCAAAGATGAGCTCGGAAATGGTTCAAATTATACCATTTTATAGATCAGTGCGAAGTTTTCCCAAGAAAACTACCCTTTGATTGTCCTAAGCACATTTTCCAGCTTTTTCCATCATTTGAAGTATTTCTAAAACCATTTTACGCATTGCTACCAATTTCTACCAATGTCTAGTAACTCAGGCATTATATCCCTTACAAACATTTCTACACATTTCACACAACTTTTCCAGCAACAATTTCAACCAAATTCATAGTATTTCGATATCCATCGGAAAAAAGCTCGAAGCAAAAAAGTAAAACAAATAAAATAAAAATCGAAAAACTGAGAAATACTGGCCAAAATGTTGGCAAGATTCAAGGCAAAAACTGAGAAAAACTGTGCAAAAAGGCGGCTCGAATGACGGAATGTATAATAAGTACGCACAAGGCAAAAAAGCCTCCTAGTAATGCGGGCAAAAGGTGAAAAACTGGCAAAAGGTTCAGCTAAGAGAAATTACTTTCGATTTATTTTATTCGTGTAACGTGTAACATTATTATTTATATTACGTGCTGATGATTATTTTTGCTGCCTTTCCATCACAGTTATACAGCTAAACAGTTACAAGTTACACACACAGTTTATTTAGCCATGGCGCAAAACAAATATTTTCTGGCTCGAATAACGAGTGTCATCTTTTAAACCATTTCTCACATAACATGTAATTACATCAACTATCTTTTTTATAGGATTTATGTTTTTTATGCCTTTTTCTTGGGTGATGTGTCCGAAAGTATAGAAAATGGGATATTTATTAAATAGGTATGTGGGTTCTTGAGTGGTGGAGTTTACATCCAATAGAAAATTCTTTAACCCCTTTTTTAATGCTACAGGCGGAAAAACTAGAAGATAATATCAATAAAGTAATTATCTAGAAAAGTTCACAAATCTAATTCCGCTCAGGAATTGTAAATGTACCATAAATGGGAAAGATATTAATAAAACAATAACAAAAATCTATCAACCAAAACCGAAAACCCAAGAAAATACCAAAAACATACCAATTTATCTAAGTTGTTGCACACACAAGCGTCGTAAGGGTAAAATTGAGAAAATTGTATAAAATTGCTTCAGCTGGACATCTTCCCACATATTAATCAAAAGACCAAACTCATCGTTCGCTGGGGACACTTTAAAAGTAATTATAAAATATAAACCTAATGTACTTGTGAGAGCTTAAACCATAATACTGCCATAATCACATTTCATGCTTTCCTAGCGCAAAAGTTTGTCCGTTATTCTTCAAGTAATTCTGAGCAATTTTCCTCTGTTTCTCGCTACTTTGCTAGCTTTCCTTTTAATTTGTGCCGTGGTGAAAAGAGTTGAGCAGCACACAAAAAAAAATGCGGTGACAGTTTGTGGGACAATCTGCTAACGATCCTAATGAAATTATGTTCAATCGATTGGAGAAAGAAATTGAGGACAATTTTTAAGAGCATTAATTTAGATTTTTTTGTAAGGGAAGACGTTGCCTGTTTTTGTGCATTTCTTTGGGTGGCTCATTGAATCTTGAATAAATTTTAAATTTTTTGTGAAGCTTTGGTTATTTAAATTAAATTATGATAATTTCAATTGAATTGTTTTAAAGACAATTTTAAGGTTTTAATGCACAATCGCACAAACAAACTTGTCTGTTGAGTAAATAAAGTTAACTCAATAATTTGTAAAACTCCATAAAACTTCAAACCAAGCTCCAACATTCAGAATAAAACTTTACAGTTTGCTAATGATTGCATTACCCTCCGCTCCTTATCACCAACTCAAGTTTCTCCCAGACTTTCCATAAAATTGTCTCAAATTTAGTAAAATACTGAATTGTGACAGAATTTCCATAAAAAATAATTCCACCAACAATTGCCACATAAATTCCCGTTAAGCATATTTTAATAACTTGCAACATAATTAACATCATTTTAATGAAGATTAATTACAAATTTATTGAGTGAACTAAAAACAGCATATAATGTAAAATATTGTGTGGCCATTAAAAAGTTGCTCGCCCATAAATTACATTTTTAATGTCACAATTTTACAACTCGAATGCACAAAAAGAGCCATAAAAGTTGTTTTAATTGAAATGTAAGTTAAAAAAGTTAGAAGAAGCTGTAAGAAGAGCTTTGATATACCTTTTAAGTTTTTTTCATGAAAATGACATATTTTTAATGTTTTTTATGCATTTTCTTAGAATGACTTGGAAAAAGTTTTTTTATTATAAAAATATGTAAATCAAGCTGAGAATTTGGCACAAGGTGGCCCTGTGGCGTTTTCTTTTCTTTGGTTTTTTGCACCTCTCAAGTTGTTCTTAGTATTATGGATCTCTCGTTTTTTAGAGCTTTGTGAATTTTTTAATGGGACGAAAATAAGTGTTTTTGCATAAGGCAAATATTTTGTAAGAAAAACACTTTCAGATAAATTTCATATAAAACACCTTCAGATGTCTTCTTGACTGAAAATTGAAAACAGAATTTGCATTTTTCTTCAGTTTTCTTAGTAATACAGACATGCTTCCCAATCAAATATTTTACTTTCAATTTAGATTAAATTCGCCTAACATCCTTAATAAATAGCAAATGCTACAAAAGCCGAATAAATAATTTAAAGAACATTCTCACCAAACAAATCACTTGTATAAGTAACAGTGCTTTCAACAACCCCCTCCAAGCTCGAACCTTTAATCAATCGAAGGCCAAGTACATTATCAGAATTTGTGATATTTTATTCATAAGCTCTGATATGCTCGTGTATTATTTATTATTTATTTCTCATTTATCTTTCGCTTGCTGCTTCTATACAGTCAAAAGCCAAAAGGTACTTTGTGTTTTTGTGTATTTTGTATTTAACGTTATATTCCATCATTTTTTCTCTGATACCTTTAGAGCTCCTTTAGCTTTTAGCTGTGCTTACATTCAGACCAAGTTTCCCAAAATTACTGAATATTTAGTATTTACTGAATTTGCAGCTTTCTCAGTTTTCCGTCCATACTTTCTAAATTACAGGGAATTACTGAGAATTAGGGATTTTAAGGATTGGACTCAGGTTGCAAAAGGCAATAATAATCAAACCCTGAATTGATTTTCGATCAGAGCTCAGGCAAGGAAGCACCTGATACTACGGTCGATAACTCGAAAAGTGTAATTAACTTTCGGTTGCTATTTGAGTAGATATTTGAGTTTATTATGAAAAGTCCCTATATTTTCAATCAAATTTTTACTTTTGTTGTAAAAAAAAGTTTAGTTGAAGATTTAAAATTCGCTTTAAAAAATGCTGACGAGTCTTTTGTCTAATATAACAATAGACTTATTTTGAAAAAAAAGCCAATTGACAGTTCCTTAACAACCAATTTATTTTAACACAAGAGATCGACTTTATTATGGGAAGACCCAAAATAAACTAAACTATAATAAAGATCTATCATTCCTATAATAAGCTTTACTTTAGCTTGTAAGAACCATCTCTCTCTCCGTTTTCCGCCCAAAATATGCTCCATTGTTGAGTTATGAGCACCAGCAGCACCAAAAAAAAAGATGAATAAATTTCGATGTCATTAACATTTTTGCCATCTATCCTGAAATCCGTTATGAATAGATCAAAAATCCCGCAGCAAAAAGGATACCCAAATATATATGCCTTTTATTATATATATATCTTATTTGGTGAAATAATAAATCAGTGAGCGCCCCGATAAATGCCCTGGCAAAAGGATTTTTTCGAATTTTGCAGATCCTTTTTAAAAGGCTTGGGATGGCTGAAATTCCATTCAATGTCAGCGATGCCAACGGCAAAAGATTTTTTCGCCCATGGCTACATTAGATCCACAAAATGGCATTGCGATGAAATTGATGAAATGGTTTAAAATGCTTAAAATGATTTAAAATGCTTAGAAATGGATGAATTGGATAGAATAGATGGTATTGGGTGGAATTGATGGGCTTCAGTTACTACAGCAAAAAAGTAGATGTGCAAGTTTGCGTTGTACAGTTTTGCCTATAAATTGCCTTTGATATTTGAGGGAAAGGCGAATCGCTATTAAAGGGACAGTTTAAAGCCTTAAATCGGGATCGTTGAAATATTGCTTTTGAGGAGGGTTGAAGTGGTTTTGGGTTTTTTCCCGGAATAAACTACTTGTGAAATTTTAAAGTTGGTACAATTTTATTTTATCTAGAAAAAAATATAATAGTATAGAAATCCTAAACAGCTATCCACTCAAAAACAATTTCAAAGATAAAATGAAAAAATATTTCATAATTTTACAAAAATCTCGAGACCGAGTTCCCCAACCCTCCAATGCAAAGCAATTCCGCAACAGCAGAGCTTTATGTAAATTCACCAAATCTAATTTATTACATCTCAATGCCGGGTTCTGCACATTTTTATACTTTTTGCAGCAAAAAAAGAGTCCTTGAAACGATAAAACTCTCGCATTTAATTCGAAACAGCAAATATTGGCTCGAACGAGGCAAACAGAAAAACAGAAACGAATTAAATTTATTATTGAAAGTATAAATTGGAAATTGTAAAACAATTGGAGAAAGCGGGGTAGCAAAAACCAGAGAGCTTTCGTTGTTTCATTGGCAGTCGCTGAATAGCGAAGGGTTAAAACTCGCAGTTAATGCTATAATGCCAATGATTGTTGATGTTTTGAAGTGCCTGATTTGTCCGGGAATTTTCCCATCCGGTCAAATAGCTTCGGCTACGTTTTAATGACGACCTCGGGCAATCTATTGTTGACCAGACATCGGGTAAAGGGAGTTGTTCGTAAAAATAATGACAATATAATTTCTTTTCCCATATTTTCAATTACTTTTCCATCCTTTCAGCAGAATCATTCACTTTATATTCAGCGCACATAGCATCGCTTCCTCGGCACAATTGCACGGAGAATATTTGTGGAATGTTTCTAAATATATTTTTCATATAATGTACTCTTTACTAAATATGTGTTAAGCACAGTGGCGTAGATTAAAGCCAACTAATGGAGCTGTTTGAATTAAATATTCAGTATTATCATCATAATAACTGTAGATGTGGGATGGTTGGATTGCATAGAAATGGTATAAAATGGAGATGACTTTTAAAGTAAATGCTTTTCAAATTGAAGTTGTTGCCAACTTGGGAAAAATTGCAAAATTGTATTTTTCAGTAGCTGTAAAAGGGGTTTTGGGGAAATTGAGTCAGTAGTTGTTTGAATGAATTGACGATTTAAATTTTTGAATATTTCCCAACCATCAAAAAGCAATGTTATATGTATGAAAAAGTTCTCCTCCACTGGCCTCATTCAATGTAAATTCCAAGTCTCAGCTTTATTTACCACAACAACAATCAACCTCTATGTTGAAAATGTATGGAAAAGCGATGAAAAGGAATAAAAATATATGAAAATGCACACACAAAACTATCAATGAAAAGAAAATTGAGCGCTTCGTGCTCAGAAAAATAATTAAGCAAATCCCACAAATCCCCAACAAGCCAACATTTCAAGAATTCTGAGAATTTGGCAGGCAAACCTTTTTGCTGTAATGCTCAAATTTCTGTAAATGCCGTAATGAAACTTTCACAGCAAAACCAAAAACTTCCCCAAACTTGCCAACAATGATTTGAATAAAATCTTGATTTCCTACAGAAGTTCTGTTCGCCCTGAAAAATTTATTTATTTTGAGCTACAGCAGAAAAGTTTGTGAACTGCGAAAGATATTCATCATTCTGATTAAAACTCCCCATTCTAGCCGTAAAAACTATGCAAAATAGGCAAAAACTTGGTTGGCAACTAGCTCGACTACTGGTTGGGCAAGTCCCCTTTGTGTTCAGTCTTATGACAAAAGCTCACTGATGGAGAAAACTTTCACTCTGAAATAAAAACACAGTGAAAGTTTTTATGTGTTTTTACTATTTAACGGTTCTTATCGAAATTAAAGTTTTGCTTGGTGTCCATTTGTCCTGAAAGCTGAAAGCCATTTGAATACTGTAGGATTTTACACAAATATAAAACTTTCATCATTTGCTTGCAACATTGTAATTTTAAAACAGTTTTTTTTTTATTAAAACAATTTATAAAGACTGTGTATTTAATTCATAGCTTCAATATCTGTCTACAAGAACCAAAGCGACAACATATTTTTAATTAACATAAATACTTTCATGTTGTTTATGAATGAAAGTTATGCAAAAATTCATCATGTTGTGATTAGCATAAAATCTCCATGATAAAAGCATTAAGTTGTTAATTTATGCCAGCCGAAAGCGACAAGGCAGAGCATCACAGCATCACGGGACGACACAATATGGTGTTATGTTGTAACTATAAAATCGCAAAATGTATGAGCTTGAACACACGAGCTCTGTTCAGCTTATAAATATGTTGCCTCATAGCAGTACAACATAATATAAAGCAAAGGAGATGCAAAAGTGTTTGAAAAAAGTCGAGCAAAAGACATCCGGATGTGAAAAATATGTTTATGGGTTTTTCGTGCATAAATTGTGCCAGTCACGTTTTATCAAGCGCGCGTCCATTCATTTTCAAACTCGTGCCGCACACCTTTTGCACTGTTTTTGGCAGGAAATGAATAAAAGGGGAGACGACCTGTTATGTAAACATTATGATTTGTTTGTTAAAGTAATTTTGGGGCTAATTTCATGTACGAACTTTAATAAAAGTTTTTTTATTTCGTGTTACCTTATTGCAAGCACTTTAAAACTTTCTATAAAGTGTTTCAGTGCTTACAACGGAAAGTTACTGAAACAAGGCACCAACTTTATGTTAATCGATACTTTTAGGTGTGACCAGATTTATCATCCACAATTTCCCAAAACCGCACATGTTTAAATTTTTGTTATAAGTGCTATGAAAAAAGCAGATCCGAAACTGTATGCATATAAATTGTTTATTACAGTTTTTCTGAGTTTATTCTGGTAGCTTGTATTGTTTACTGGTGCAACACCGTGAATAACCTGAACATCCTGAAAATCGCGAAATCCCTTCTTTTTTATAAATTTTTCATAAATTTCATAAATTTTTCAGTGACGTTATTTAAACCACATAAGTCTAGCAGCAGCTTTTTATCTGACTTTTCGGTAGAGAATTTTAAAAATTTCTGTGAAGCACCTACAGCAAATAAAACATAAACATTGAGGCAACACTTTGCGCTAACACGCTGTAAGATACAAAGATAAACATATAAATCTAAATAATTCGTAGGATCTTGGCGTAAGTGATTGCTCAGCTGTGATTGCATCTCTTACGCGGGTGCCTGAGAGTTTCGATATTCCAATTGCTTGTTTTGCGAGCCGGCAAAGCCGAAAAATCAATAGCGAAATGCTCATTGAACAGAAGGTTGCTGGAGCGTGTTTTGCCATAATTATTTCGAATTGGAAGATTATCGTTATCTGTGGTGAACAAACGTAAGGCTGGGAAACTCTCAAGTCACAGCTGGAGCAAAGAGTAGAGTATTTTTTGGCAGCATGATTTTAGAATATGTTGGGAAATTGCTTGTGTTTTAAGGATATGGAGAATGTATAGTATATTGTACGATGTGTAGACTTGGATGAGAGAATCTTGTTTTAGACACATTCAAGACAGAATGATATTTGATGTTTGGTTTTTTGATTAGAAATCTTGAAATTGAATTTTGGGGGATTTAAGGATTTTTAATGTCTTAAGATGAGATTCTTCATTCAAGATTTCAGCTTTGTTTTTTAAGATTAACGATTTATTGGTTTTAAAGACTTTTTGAGATTGATGAAATCGTAGATTTTTAACATTTTAATATGAAAATCATCAAAAAATGTGTTTATAAATTGCTCTCTAAAGAAATCTAATAAAAGTAATGTTTGCACTCGGGACTGACTTTCCAACTCATAATAAGGCAATCGTAAAATATTCATGCCTTTCAAAGCATCATCCTGTGATCATCAAAATAATAATGTAGGAGAGTAATGAAAATCTGGCACAAATATTACACGAGCAAGTACAAACAGGAAGTCAAATGAAGCATAAAACATACAGCAATTCCCTAACAGCAAACCAAGGCTTTGCTTCCATACAGTTAGAGGTACATGCTTACAATAATTTTGATGTTTTGTGATGTTGCTGCGGAACAAATGTATAAAACATAATGAACATTTTAATCATAACAAATGTCACAGAAATTTTTGCCATTAAAAAAATGTATACTTTTTATTTCGCAATTTTTATTTGTGTCACTTTGAAACATTTTTCAAGCTTTAAGGCAGGGATTTATAGACGCTTATATTGTAAAATGTTCAACTTTTTACTTGAAATTCTATTTTGTAAAAATCTATTAAAATTGAAGTAGAAATTTTTGTATGAATTTGTAAAAATTATTTATTCTGTACTAAATTTTAACTAAATTTTAACTAAAATTTTTATTAAAAATGTTAGTGCAGATTTTTTTAAAAATGGTTTTATAAATTTCTAGAAAAATTAACACAATTAATTTATATTTTTGTGCACAAATTATAACATCACAAAAAGCAGCTAAAACATAATTTATTTGTTTGTTTGTTTGAATAGATTATTCTGACGGGTGCTTTTATTTGCAGCGCAGATTTTGCCACTGTTTGAGCATCAGCTCGAGCGACAAAACAAATTCCTAAAGCTTTATTTGTGTGTGCCGCGCTTGATTGAACTATTTATCTTGCCGAGAAGCTCCATTTATTCTGCCGAATGCATAATTAAAACATCCTTTTTAACCAGCGACAAAGTTGTGCTGCCATTTTACTCACTCGCCCAGAAGATGTGGCCTGAAACAGGGTCAATCTGTAGTCTCTGTGCTCTGTAGTTAGATTTTAATCAAAAACTTTTTTTTACGACACAAATTGTAGAGCTTTTTGAGAATATTGTGAAGTTGGTGGAGCGGTTTTTTATTTTGTGCGCTTGTTATTTTAATGAATTAAATGTTTTTCCGAGCAAAACTTTTTTCTTTTGCTCATTATTTTATGGAATACAATCTTTGCCGCTTGCAAGCACAAGAACAAGTTGCTTCTTCTGATGTGGGTTTCTCCGTTGGAAAATTAAATTATGAATTTATTTCCTTTTGGGGTCGGATGAGAATGTTTGTCAACTTTGGTAGAACTAAATTTAAATTTATTACACATATTTTGAAAATAAAGCTTTTAGGCTCAGTTGAGGCACTAATTGTAAATATTGATAAGACATACTTTTCTACTCTCCCCAAATTGTCAAGATAATTTCCATTAATACCAATAGCACCATGTTAAACTTTTACCAGGCCAAGTCGGTATTTTGTACAAGGATTTGCGCTAATTAAAATGGAATCGAGTCTCCCAGTCGCTCGTTTTCTGTGCCATTTGCCCATTTGCCCATTTTTCTCGCTATAAATTGGTTATTACTTTTTTTAAGGACACTAGACACAAGAAAGCATTACCAAACATTACAATGTTACAATATTGGAACATTACGGCATATAATACACGAGCATTGGATTTTTTATGTAACGATTATATCTGCAAATTAAGTCGTGCTTAAATTCAGCGTTTTATGGGATCGTTTTCGTTTAGCCAGTTTGGTGAGTTTTCCTAACTTTGTGAAACACTGAAGGGAATAAACGAGTGTGCTTTTTAATGTTTGATTAGCAATTTTTTTCTTCAATATCTTTAGTTTTAGATTTCTACTCAAAAATAGGCGATACTACAAAAATTTCTTTGAGTGTAATAATTTACCAGCTTTACAATTTTTATCGTATGTTTATCTTTGCATATCAATATGATCCATATTTGAAACATATTTGAGCTATTTGCCATAAATTGTCGTTAGGAAGAGGATAAAAAGTAATATGCGAGCGATATAACACTCTTCCATTGTTTCTACGGAATATTGGTGAATATACGCTCACTACGAAAATTAAATTACAGCTAGTTATCATTAGCTATCCCAGCAATTTCATAGTACACTATCCCTGTAGGCTATGCTTCGTTATCACTAGCAAATGCAGAGCCAAAACTTAATTAAATTATTACAGCTTGTATAACATTCGTAGTTCTGGCATGAATTTCCTTCAAGCTCTCTCATTTAATAAATTTAATATTTAAATGCGAGGTTGAGCGGGAAAAAGCAAAAAGTAGCAGATTCTGAATTTTGCTTGGATTTCCAGAGTTTTATAAACTTTCAAGAGATTTTTTGCAGAAAATACGACGTACTTGCAGCTTGCCTTGGCGTTTAATACGCTATTGTCATAAGCATCCGCGGCAAACACAATTAAAAGATAAATTTAGAGTCCAAGGAGCTTTGCAACGATTTTTTGCAAGTATTTTTAGAAAAAAGTACTTCCGGCTAAAATATGGTGGAAGTAAACATTAATTAGATTTATTTCAATCCATTGTTAAAGGTTACGGATAAAATTAATAGCCATTAAATAAATATATTGCTCTTTATGATTTCTATTTTATTCTTTCCCTATTCTTGATTTATAATACGATTTTGTTATCAGACATTTTAAAATACATAAACAATTTATCTATCCCCAAATTGACCTAAGTCCGCTCCCCTATAAAATTCCCCCCAATATGACTTGCCCCCGGTCCAAATTCCTGTTGGTTCCTGTTGGTTTCTGTTGACTTCCCATCAACAGACACAACGAACAATAATAAGTTGTCTCTATACCTAATTCCCTGAAAAATGTTCACAATAATTATTATTTTCGCCTCCTTGACTTGGCAACATAATCTCTTTTCCACGTGCTGGCTCGTTTGCTCGCAAAATTAATATGCACATTCTGTAGGCCCGTAGGCATAATAGGATTCTTATTTATAGCGATTCTCATTATATTTCTTCAACAATGAGTACATTTGCGAAATATTGTCATTTGGCAGAGGATAAGAGGCAGAGGTGGAGGGCAAAAGATTTACTGGGGATTTTCCTTCATTAGATGGCAAAAACTATTCATATTTTTGGTATAGAAAATCTGTTCAAAACTTAATAATAATCCTTAACAAAATGTTGAAGGGCCAATTTATTTTCTTTTATTTTTAACCTTGACAATGTCTATGATTTTTATATTTTTGATGCCTTAAAAATGTTTTCACATTCCCCAAAAATCCTGAATATCTTGAAATTGCTTTGTAAAATGCCTTAAGCTTTTCTTTTTCTCAGAAGATTTCTTAGCTCTTTAACCATTTTTACATTTTTCTCAAACATTCAAAATGCTGTAGAGCATAAGTCCCTCATGTTTCATATAATATGTCTTAAAAGTTCATTTTGGTTTGATTGAATCTTTTTCAGAACAACCACAAAAATTCTTCGAAAATTAATTCTTGAACATTCTTGAGAAAATCTTTTTTGCATCCTTAGAAAAAGGTTTAAGAAAATATTTATACATTTTTTATGAGGATGAAGAGTTTTCCGAGTTTTCGAGTTGGATTTTGTTTGAGTTTTGTTAAATTTATTTTGAATTCGGTTTAGCTTCCATGATGCGACATTATGGCAGTAACTGGTAGAGACTTGAATTAAATTAAATTTGTTTTGAATTATTTTAATGGGGTAATCTTGAATTTAAGAAGCCCGGAATCCCTATGCTATAAATTGAGCTAGATTTTTCATACACTATGTGATTGTTTTGCAGTCGAGCTTTTAACAAAACATAGTGAAAATGATTTATTCTTATTTCTGAGTACTGAAGTTCTAAAAGGTTCTTTCTATGTATCAATTTAAAACAAAGTTTATACCCTAATTTTCTCCCATAAAATCACTCAAATATGATAAATTATTAAAATGAGGTCTCTTGGCTAAAACCACTCTTGCGTCTTGCAACACCGCCCTCGATCTCTGTCACCTAAATTCATCCAAACCTTAATAAGCATAACCGGAAATGTACACAATCCCATTCCGTTATTTGCTTTTTATCAACACCTTCATCATAAATAACCAAAAATATCAAAAAATAACAAAAATATCACAAAAATAACCCGAGTACCGAGAATAAAGCATAAATAACAGAAATACACAAAACTCACATAAAAACATGAATATAAATAAAATTTTCCATAGTTCCCCATTCATGTTGCATAGTTCTCAACTAGCTAACTAATAGAAAGACCTAAAAATATAATTATGTCGTAAAGCGGGCAAAATGTTGCTGTTTATGCTTTCTTCTTATTAATGCATCTCTTTGTATGCGCAAATTAGGACGCTTTTGCACCTCATAAAAGGCGAAATTTGTTGGTTTTGCTATTTATGGGTGTTGATCGAGCTAATTAATTTCCTGTTTCGCAATTATTTACTTCTTTTATATCTACCAATTTAATTAGTACGGGCGTTGGAGCAAAATTCTAACATTAGGTGAATTGGAAACATGAGAAAAAACCTTTGGAGATTAGAAATTGTGAAAATTGTGGAAATTAGGAGAATTGGAAAATTGGAAAATTGACCGGCCACCATATAATCCATGTGAACCAAAAAATCTTAAAATCTGGAAATACATAAAACAAATCTATAAAACAAAAAATACTCCTAATTTCATTAGAAAGCGACCCGATTGCCATCGATTTGGCTCCAATCAATTTGTAGCCGTGTTTTTTTGGTTTTTCAGCTTTTCAAGCACTGCAAGTTACCCTTGTTTCTCATGCTCCTCATGCAATTCAAGCTTTCATCCACAAATGATTACACAATTTCACAATTTCACAATGCAGGAGAGCAAGTGCTCGAGACAAATTGCGAAATTTCATTGCAAAGAAACTGTGGATTTTTTGTAGAATGTATGAATGTATAAATTGGTTGAATTGTAGAATATTGTCGGAAAATGTTTTAAGGATACTAGAGAAACTCGATAAAAGACGGATAATGAAATTTTATGCTTTTTTGTGCTGCTATCGGTCTCGATTAATTTTAGAGAAACTGCAGAAACTTTAATTTGTTGCCGGGAAGTTTGCTGTAGGATTGATTTAGTGTGAAGAAGGAAAGGATGTTCGAAGATTTGACGTTATACTTTTGCAGTTTTTTAATGAGTGAACTATGCCAAGCTGACAGTTGTTTCATTATTATTTGATACTTGTTAAAAGATTAAGCCAATTGTTTTTTATAATCTTTAAATGCTTTAATAAAACTTTCAAAGTCTTTGAAACACACAAATGTTCTCCGATCAAATGATCCATAGCTTATCTACTTATAGAAATAAAATAATTTTGTCTCTTTCTCCCAATATCCCAAATAAATCACACGAAATCTTTATAAATCTGCAAAATACTTTAAAAAGCTTATAAGCACAATTTTTCAATTCCACAAAAAATTCAGATTAACCCTCCTCAACCCCGAAATTTGCCCCATTAAAAGAAAATCTGCAATCATTCGCCATCAATTCAAATAAAATTACGGCATTTGCGAGACTCACGTGCTGGTTTATCATTCCGGTTTGCTCCCAGAATCTCGTACGAGGACCTCTTTATGCGCCGACTTTTATATCGTCACGTTGCCGCCTTGGCTATGCTCGCTACACATTAAAATATATAAATTTTCATGTACTTAATGGCCTAAAATTTTCCAGAACATTTTGCGAAATTCTCTCAAATTTGATTTGTGCACAAAATTAATGTCATTCTAGCATTTTAGCATTTTAGCGTTTTAACTGCCAAATCCAGTCAATTTGCTAGAGTCCCACATGCATTCGCTGTTGGGCACAATTGAATCTCTTTTAGTCCTTTATGCGGATATTTTTCATTCCCCTTTTAAAGGAATGTAAGTCAATTTCTGTGTGGATGTGCTGTCTGGTGCTATTTCCATTGAAAATATATTCATAATGAGATAATCAGCATTTGACAAAATACGAGCTTTTAGCATTTTAGCGTTTTAACTGCCAAATCCAGTCAATTTGCTAGAGTCCCACATGCATTCGCTGTTGGGCACAATTGAATCTCTTTTAGTCCTTTATGCGGATATTTTTCATTCCCCTTTTAAAGGAATGTAAGTCAATTTCTGTGTGGATGTGCTGTCTGGTGCTATTTCCATTGAAAATATACTCTCGGGGCAATATGCATTTGATGTCACGATTTAGTCCAGATTTTACATGAGCAAGCTTAAAACCTTTTAAAAAGTAGAAAAAGTTTTTTTATGGTTTTAGTTTTAAATTATAAAACTAGTGAAAAATCCTTCTAAAAGCTTCAAAACATTTAATAAATTTATAAATTTTACGAATTTCTATCGAAATTTTTTTTTATAAGCTTTAAAACCTTGAAACTCAACCAACCATTATCCAAAAAACCATAAACCTGTTCAAATATAAATATGACAATACATCTATCCAACTCCTAAAATACTCCAACTACCCAACATACCTGCTGGCATTGTGAAAAGTTCCTATAACTTTGTGAGAGGTTTCTGCTTTTGTCGCTTTTGTGAGTATTATGGTTGCTTGCTTGTAAACCTTACATAGCCAGTGTAGCTGGCCAATGTACCAATGTACTATTCTCAATGGAATAATTTAGCGAGCTTTTGTGCTTTTACAAATATCACAAATATCACAAATATCACAATGACTATTTCATTGCAGGAAATCTGATATGGGTGTTTGAGAAAGAAAAAAAGCAGTAGCCGATAGAGGATGGTTATGGTTAAGGGAAGTGGATTATGGTAAATATTGCATGGTCAGCTTTAAGGGAAACCTCATAATGAACTAATATATTGGAGATTTCGGAGTTATGGTTCAATCTTCTTAAAGAGATTTTTACACAAATTCAATCATATTATTTTTTTTTTTGCTATATATTTTCTTCTGAAATTCCTTGGCAGTTCTGCTAATAAAAATTCACATCTAGTTGTTTAGCAACCGAGAGTTATAGAGCAATCTTATAAGAATTATATAAATTTATGGAATAACTAAGTACGCTTGTAAATCCAAATTCAAGCATGATTTGTGATTAAAACATTAAGCAAAAACATAAATTCATAATGTAAGATGATGAAAGACTTTCTAAACAAAAATAAAGAATAAGAAGTGGCAAATATATAAAATACAAGGATCAAATTTTCAAAACACAAACAAGCTACACCAGAAGCTACAACGAGATTAAAAAATTCAAAAGTCATTTTTCATGCCAATCTCCAGCTCCGCAATATTACCAAAATGCCAAAATGCAAAATGTTTCCAAACAAATTTGTCTTGAAGATGTACAAGCTCCCTTTAAATTTTCTACACCAGTGACTTCAAATAATAGACAATCTCCAAAAATGCTAGAATCACCAGAATCACCCGAATCTCTCAAAAAATCCCCTAAAAATCTACAAAAACTGTTTTAATTCTTAATGCATGAATAATCGCAATTTTCTGAAAAGAACAAAAAAAAAACTACATAAACTGCAACGAATTTAAAGTCATGATTGCTTTCAAAGATTATTCAACATTATTTAAAGATAATTTGGTGTCTCCAGTGATCAATAAGTATAAAATAGTTTTCCGCCGGTTCAGTTCAGAGGATTATTTTATATAAAGAGAGTAAGCACATGGTTTAAAAAAATATATATAAAAATCACAGGGGCGTATCCTTCAAAGACTTTATTTGTCGTTTGGCGCAAACACAGAATAAACATTATAGAGCATTATAAATTGGGTTAAAATCTCGCTTATCATGTCTTGCTGTAGTTTAGCCCAGCGTATTTCACTTTTGGGTCGAATCCAAAATTTGTTATTACACATATCCAGCAGCAATTTTGCCCATTTTCTCGCCCCGACAACCCAGCATCTCCCAAGAAATAAAGATTACTGCATCGTTTAAGGTGGAAGATACTTGGGCCATTTAATTAAAAGTCTTTTGGTGCCCAACAGCATAAATCACTAGGGCATAAATCATGAAATGCGGATATATTTATTTTATTATAAACGAATATCCTCTGCAATATATGTTATAGTCCAGAGCAATAACCAGCAAAATCACCTGAAGACCTGAAGACCTGAAGCGCTTCAAGTAAATTATTGCTTTAGGTCCCAGGCAATATGTTCTAGGCAATTGTATCAGCATTATACCAATGTATACAGATAAATCACAGTGCCCATTTCCTGCTACCCGAAAATCCATTTGTTTAGACTGGCTACATTAGATATTTTAGATGTTCCAACAGATAGGCCCAGGAACAATCGGCAATGTCGTCAGTCACACAGAGAACTATTTTAGGTGAAACATTTTACGGAACGATTTGGGAGAATTGCGGTTAATGGACCTAGTGACTAAATTTTCAATGCTTTTTAGGATGTTTAGTATGCCTTGGTAGACTTTGAGATATATTTATAATTTTGTTATATTTACTCTAACTTGAAGAAAACATCATCCCGCAACAAATTTGAGTCACTGGGTAACTTAAACTATTCTACTTTTTACTACCAACCATAAACCTACCATTATCTTTTTTTGAGAGTAGTTGGGAAAGCAAATAACCACATTATTAAACAACATTCTCACTTCTGTCTTGACTGGTTACTGACGTAACCATCAGAAATATCACCAACCTTCACAAACCATCACAAACTGCCAAAACATTACAAACATTAGAGTATCAAAGCACCACAGAAAAAATAATTGTCGTCAGTTCCAGAAATTACGAGCATATCCACAAAAAATATTGCTGAAAATGTTCAAATTTTTTTTGGAAAATTAGATATTTCTCGAAAATGTATGTAAAACTTTCAAAACACTGCTGAACTCAAAAATGCTCGGAAAAGCTCTGTCAGGCCACAATAAATTTGATTTTTCCATGACGAAATTAATTTTAAATAAAGCATAATCTGTTTTTGTAGAAGAAAGACTTATAAACATACAATTTAAATTGAATTGACAACCACAAGAGCAGATTATTCGTCTTTATTTGAATATTCTACTGCGTGCGGCTTTTTGATTAAATTTATGTATCATTGCCAGAGCATTTAGGAAGGAAACTGCTGGGAAGCTGTATGACTGAGAAGGCGGAGTAGGGGAGAAATCATTGCGTAATTTGTGATTTTCGTTGTTGTAATTTTTGTGATTTTGTGATTTTAAGGAGTTTTTCGAGGATTTCTCAGCATGTTAGGAATTTTTAGCGAGCGGTTTGAAAAATTGTTAAGACGAAAGTGCTGCGAATTCAGAAATTCCTTTCATTAATTCTGTATAAATTGTAATTTGGTAATTTTGTAATTCGTAATTTGTAATTCGTAATTTGTAATTCGTAAATTGTAATTTAGGGGGATTTTCTAAATGCTGCTAAGATTGGCGTTAAATATTTGCAAGCTATTCGAAAATCCCCGAAATTTGTTTGCTTAGTCAGGAAATGTTAGATATGTTGATTCATTAACAATGTGGAGACAAGTGGTGTTTGTGGTTGTTTAAAATTTATTCCATTTTAAATGTTTTTGATCGTGCACTATTAATAATATTTGGAAAATTTTGTAAAATTTTAAATAATACTGAAGACTAAAGACCTCTTTTCAAGGTCGTTTTATTTGAAGTTTGGAAATATTAACAATTTAAGAGTTTTGAAATATAATTTGACTCTCTGAAGCATTTATGTTATATAAATATTTATTTAAATGCTAATAAGACTGGTTAAACTAAATGATATATAATAAATGCAATGTACAACAAACTTCCACAACTCATTCAATCTTTAAACAAAAGAGACTCAATTTTCCACTAAATCCTAGAAAATAAGATCCTCTTACAGAGCGAAACTTTTCAAAGCACTTTGTATCCAGTAAAAGCTCTCCATCTACATCTATTCCCATCAGAGCTTGTTCATTTTACAAAAACTATTCAAGAAACTACAAAAAAGCTACAACAAACTTTTGCCATTTCTCCCAGAAAACGTCACATTAAATGCATCCTGAATTGAAATGTAAAGAGATTTAATTTCAATTTCACAGGAGAAGAAGCAAATTGATGTGAGAATATTACAAAACAGTAAAACACGGTAAATTGCTGAAAGTTCTGCGAAATACAGAATAAAACCCCAAAACACCGAGAAGTTGGAATGAAATTTGTACAGTACTATATACTCAACCAAAAAAACTTTTGCTTCACAAAAGTTCCCCCATTTAAATTGTGTGCAATTTGGTGCAAGAATTTCCCCAAATTTTCTTCAATTTACCGAATTTATTGTTGCAACTATAATTACAAAAAATAAAGTTGCTCCTATCCGGAAAATATTTTAGAGCAGTTTCTTATTTATCACAAGACAAGTTTTCTAGCTGGCAAAAACCGCTTTAAGTAATAGAATTGTCTCGGCAGCAAGTGATTGCTCAGGAGGGGAGAATGTTGAGTACACTTTTCAGGTTCTTTTCGATAAATCGTTAGAAAATTTAAATGACAGTATAAATCATAGCCAAAGAGTAAGATAAATAATAAAGCAAACAGAAAACTATAAATCATAAATTAAATGACTTCTCAATAAATCTCTGAACACTCCCCTCAAGCCAATTCCAAAAAGTTTCTTTATTTCATTCTCTTAGCTCAGGAAGTTGCAGCCAATTTTCGTGAATCTGACTCCTGATTCCATAATTTATTGCAACGTCACAATGAAAGCTCCTGCAGCAATTTGAAAAGAAAACGGCATCACTGCAAAAAAGGATCCAACTTTAAACTGCTCGATGTAATTCAATTAAATTGCGGAGCGTGTTAGGATAATATATTCACATTAATGCTCATAATTTAGCACACATAACGAGCCATTTGAAATAAGGGCCCCGTTGATAATTCTACATTTGTATCACTTATCCGATTATCTTGCAGCGTTTTCTGCTGTGAATATTTTTTTTGTTGCCTTCTTCTGGCAACGTTTCAGCCAAATAGCACCAATCTAATTTAAAATGTATATCTTGTGGATGTGTGTCTCTTCTGGCATATTAGCATGCCATTTTTTTGACTGGTTATGTAGTTTCTTGTGAGCACTGTTGCAAAATTTCAATTCCTGAATTTTGACAGGATATTCTTTAATGTCCATTAATGGATCATCAATTACTTTTGGAATCATCAATTTTAATCAAACGAAATTAAAAACTATTTTTTTAAATAGACATTATATTTCCAACACTGCCCGATTCACTTAACAGTCAAAACTAGCTCAGCCAGCATCGGCAGCTACACAAATTTTCAATATCCAATTTTGTGACAATCTCCATTTCATTTGCATATCGATCGGTTTTTTGGGATGCCTAACTGCTGGATATTAAGCTGTTAGCACTGATGACTTGTAAATGAGAATAAATTTACATTATCGTCATTGAGAGACGAACAAATGGCAAATAATTTTACGCCAGTTCCTAGCAATGATTTGGAATATCTGTGTACATTCTGTTTATGTAAATGTTTTATACAGAAGATTCCTGAGATATATTTTGGAAACTTGGTATGGTAATCGGATACACTGCGATATTCTGCTTGAGCTAGATTTGTGAGATGTTTACATTATTTTCTGTTTGCTTCTAATTCATCTTTAAATATACACAGTGACTTTTTGTAAATATTTTATTTTAGAGATTTTCTGTTTTAAGTAGATGTTTGTAAAAATAAATCAAATTTCCACAAAATAAAGTTAAAATTTAAAAGCATCTATTTAATCAGTTCAAACTCTTCAACTTGAATCAACCCGAAACCTCCTGTTTCAGAAAGAACTATCACTAATTAAATAACAAAATTAGGGTTTATTATTTCATGTATTTTTCATTATTTTTAAAGTGAAAACGATTATCTTTTTGAAATGTGATACATGCTGGGATTATTTGGGATTATTGTGTAAATAGTCGTTTTTATAGGTTTCATTTCTCGAAAAATAACTGGAATAAATGTTTATTTCTCTGCATGATATCAAGTAAATTTAAAATATTTACACACCCCTTTATTTAATCAATGATTAATTTTTCATTTTAATAGAAAAATGTCAGGAAGTCTTTTATATATTTGGAGCACTGAATTATGCAAATTTTACAGTACATGGAAATGTTTTACTCTATAATTTGTACGTTTTACGTAGCATGTTCACACTTGATTAACACATTAATCAAACATTTTATCAACAAATAATGAATAAATTAGCCGTCCCTTCAACTTTTTCAGGCAACAAATTTCTCGCTATTTAAGCATTTAAAATGCTGAGAAAACACCAAAAAGCACTAAAAAGAAACCTACTGGTTTCCTGGTTTTCCGGTTGGTTTCTCAGAAATATTTTCCCATAAATAATACCAAAGCATTTCCTGATAAATTTCTTAAAGCACAATCGAGCCACGAAGCCCTCATAATGCGGTCCGGTGGTAAGTAATAAAACACCATCACCATCATCGCAAATCTAACCAAAATAGCTAGAACACTATAAAAACAATAAAATCCATAATATCCGAAATATTTCACCAGAAACAAAAGTTGATAAAAACTAGAACAAATTGCGTGAATAACTGTACAACATGCAGGATTGAAGCCTTGAATCTGGCAAATTGGTCGATAATAATATTTATACAATAAAAATAAATCCCACGCATAATGATTTCAAATATGATCGATTTCTTGTTTTTCGTCTACAATCTACTCAATCACTCCTTCGTAGCTTCTCAACCAAGTTAAAAATAATTCTGTATTATTTTATCAAGAAAAACTAGCTGTATAGAATTATAGATGAATGAACACATTCATAAAAGTAAGCAAGAAAAGCCAAATCTTTTCGATTCAACGTTGCATAATATTTTATTGAGATAAAGAAGAACGAACTTTGTCTAATTTGTAAGCAATTCCCAACCCCTGATTGTGCATGCAGCTAAAGCTCACTGTTTGAAAGTAGAGCAAATAGTTTGAACTCCACCACTTTCCTCTGAAAAATCAAGGAGTCTTTATAAATGAATTCACAAAGACTTCTTCTTTCGAGAGCTTTTCAAACATTAAACAGCAAATAACACATAAAAACTTCCTCAAGACGCTCGCTAGATATCAAATTTTCGAGTTCAGAACATCATAAATTTATGATTTCACTAAACTTCCTATTCAAGTCTCGAATTGCTGGGAAACCCGAAAAATAATTCATTTCTTGTTTAGTATTGTATAGCATTGTATTATTGTGCACACTTACCATTTAAAACTGAAACAATAACTGCCAAAATTAAAAATGATTTATGGTTTGTTGACATTATTTTTTAGGTTGATTATTACTATGCGACACAACAGTATATATTTTAATATATTTTATATGGTTTGGGTTGAATCTGCAAAGAAAGAGAGAAAGAAAGTTTATTAAAATATATTTTGATGTATATGTAAAATGTATAATGTATTTGTAGTAAAATGGATACGGGTTTGTTTTACAACTCCAGTTTTTTCAAGTTTTTTAGTATTTTTGCCTCTTGATTTGTCAGTTATCCAGTTTTTGGGGTAGACGCAAAAAAGGGTTCACATTTCCACAATTTCAAATATCTTTAAAGGGTTTGCTGACCGAATCGTCCTTAAAGTATGTAATTTGTGAGACATTCTCATCAAATTAAAATAAATCATTGATGGAATTGCAAAGACTCTCAGGATTTAAGATAAATAGAATGTGTAGAATTTCATCAATTTATCTAGCTTTCGATTATTTTTAAAATGTTTTTATATCAACAGAGATTATGAAAATTTTTTTCTTTCACTAAAATTGGTTTGATGTATAAAATTTAAAATAAAATGTGTGTGTTAATATTTATCAAAACTTGTATTGTAAGGTTTAATGTTCGTATAGTTCTACAACGTATGCAAAAGATTTAATGACTAACATAACTCAAAGAATGTATAGAAATCGACAAATGTAAAATATCAAACAAAAGATGAGTGAGATTTTTAATTAACTTCGCAATTAGATTTGTAAGAGATTTCCAAAAATTACACAAACCGAGAACTAAATGAACTTTGAATGTAATTCAAAATGCATTGAGCATTGAAGTAATGAAGTTGTTTGGAACTAATGAAAGCATATGTTATAAAAAACTATACATATATCCCGTTATATCCTATTGTAGAAACAATCCTTTGACAATTAAAAGTATGCATTGTGAGAGAGAGAAGAACGTCTTTGTTGATAAATGCACATCCTTGAGAAAAAAAAAGTATAACAATTTTTTCAGTGTAAACAGTAACAATTATGTTCATTTATTCAAACAAAACAGGTCTGGAATGGCTCAAAAATCCCAACAAGCTCAGATACCTCTGGAAAAACTTCTCATTCAAATAGAAAATCTCTTAAGTAAGCAATCTGCATTTCATTCACTACATTTACTTGCAATTCAAAGCTCTTCAAATATGCATAAGAAAATGCACACTTTCAAGAGCTTTCCATATTTTTTGCTGGTAAGCGCTAGTAAAGCATTAAATTCTGCTTTAACCGGCAATAGTACAATCTACAATTCAATTTCTTACTTGCATATCCATCCATATATAATAAGCTTGCATGTTTGTGATGTTAGCAAATTTGCTAAGCAGATTGCATACAACATCGCATATGAAGCATACGGAGTGCTCCGTAAATAAAACTGCAGAATAAGCAAAAAACTATGGGAAAACTACATAAAGTATGCAATTCGCGTAATACATTCAATCCACACAATCCAAGAAGCTTTCTTTTATTTAATAAGCTTAAGTATGTTAACATTGCTTTTAGGGATTTAGGATTAGCAGGATGGTGGTTTTTTATTTCGTTGTAAATCGCTATCCTGCTGGGATATTATTCCACGGTTTTAATATTTAATCTTTAGCTATGTCCAATACCGATCAGATTTCATGGAATGATTTTAGAAATCACGGTTTTTTCTGCGATGAAATGTGCATTGTGCATTAACCTAATGATATGACATTCACAGAATACTTAGAATTTTAATCATCTCAAAATTGAAAAAGCTTTGAATTCTTTTTCAGCTAATACATTTCTAAAAACTTTTGATGCTCAAAAAGCTCTAAACTCATAAACTCAAAAAGTTGAAATTAATTGGAAATGTGGGAGCTTGTTGAGCTTAATCCCGTAATTAAAAAGAATCACATGGAATCAGGACTCTGAATTTGAAAGTATGTGGAACTGAAAACTTTTAATTAATTTCCTTTTATGATTTCATGATTTTATGTCTGCTATAATAGATTTATACTTGAAACCACAGCATATATGCAGTTCTTTGTAGTTCTATATATCAGTGCTGTAATATTTTTTTACTTTAACAAACCCATTTTGGCATAATGGAATGTTATCGTGCATTTATTATTGAAATGTGTGGCCTAAACTATTTAACCCATCATAAAATATGATTGCCCCTTGGACGGGCTCCAACTATTGATTTTCCGCCTTTTAACTGGAGAATTTCTGAATTTATTATTAAATTTCAGCTGGCCAAAAAAATATGAAAATAGCATAAAAAGCTGTGTGCATGGCAAATGTGGAATATTTTTTGGGAAAATTGTGGAATATTATGAAATACTTGATATACATAGAATAGTGTACATGAAACAATGCAAACTCACGATATACATGGGAAAGAAGCAATTCATAAAGCTACATGCTTAGAATATTTTTTGTGTTGTTATTTCAACAAATATATTTCCACCATGATCACAAATTTACGAAATTTTCCTTCAGTTGTGCACTTAGTAGGAATGTGGGTTGAAGAGGGGAAGATGTTTTGATCATTTCTATCAATCATCAATAGAATGGGGGAGTCCCACTCAATTATTTTCTTTAACATCCAGAAACTAGAATTTTAAAAGAATGTTAACTATTGAAATTATCGAGAAAAGTTTTTGAAGTAAATTTCAAAAAGATGTTAAAACTGAATTTAAAAAAAAATTATAAGTTATGCTTTTAAAACCTTTTTATTTTGACATGTGACTGTCAAAAAACTTCCAACGCAATCCCTATAAGAAAAATTTCCAATTAATAATTTACCCTTCATGCTCTAAAAAGAATTAATGAAAATCTTTGCTTTCAAAACATTTCGCATGCCACCGTACGATTAAAGTGTAGAAATTTTATATTTCATTGCATATATTATGCCCGGAAAAGCATGCACTATTCAGTTTAATTTTATAGTAATTATAACTAAAAAATGTCGGAAACTTTGTGCAGATACAATTTACTATTTGGTAGAATGTTTATAGATAGTGCTTTTTTCATTCTATCAAATTCATATTTCATAGTTCTTATTTATGGCGTTGTGGCTTAAAGTTTTATAGCGCAAGTTTTTCAATATATCGTCATATTTATTTATGTTAGGATTTTAACAGAAATGTTAAGGCAAACTTTTTTTGAGGGTGATTAGTTTTAAGACCAGGGCTGTATTATCAAAACTTTTAATATGTTTAGAATGGACTGATGAGAAAATTTATCATAACCAAAAAAAAGTCCCAAAAAAAATTCTAACCCATATTTTTTGTCGCTGTCTCAGCGTTATCCAATAATAATCCCGATGGCATTATTTTTGGCAAACTACAAAACTGCCATAAAATTGTTGCAAGAAAATTCTGACAGGGAAATCCTTTGCCCTAAATTTGTGGGAATTTTGTGGAATAAATTTTTTGAATTTCCTGAAACTACAGAATCTGTTTTTTTTTTTAAATATTAAAGTTTCCACCAAATTTGATAATTTATTATTCAGCAGATCAAAAAGACCAACACACCAAATAACCGAAAAAACACCGAATACAGTCCCCAAATAATAAATCCGTGTGTTCCCAATATTTCACTTTTTCACACAATTAATAATTTACAAAAATGGAAAATAATAAATTTTCCATTTATCCGATCCAGTAGCAGCACAAAAAAGTTAAAATACTTTCAATAAATTATTAATATGTGAAAACTAAAAATCTATAATAACATTAATACTCATGGATAATGCAGTCCCCAACATGTGAATGGATAAATGGATAAACTGATAAAGTTGTACTCGAACATTAATTTCTGATTAAAAATTTATCGCCCAATATGGTGATAAATCACTAAATCGGGCGGCAACAGCCAAAAAAATCAACAGCAAAGTTGTCGAGACCTCGTAAAATTGACGAGAATTGAGTAGTTGTAGCTGCTTACATGCTATTCATTTTATTCAAGCTTTTTCTATCATCAAGTATAGCATCGAAAAATATCACTATATTACACAGGAAATTTATTGAATTAAATATATATATTTCCAGATTTCCTATGAACAAGAAGAAGTTCGTGCTTGACCTCATTTTGAGCTTTTTAGCTGCATAAAGAAAGATTGATGGAAGATAGGATTATTCTTTAGGTGAAACTTATGCGAACTTTACTGGTAAGGAGGATCAATTTTACATAACAATGAATGTATTAAAAATGTAGAGTATTGAGCAAACAAGAAAACTTTACAAGCCAACAAGCAAAAAATTTATCAAAACACCAATTTTTCCAACCTCTTTCCGTCTAAGTCCTGTTTATTGCCATTTGAGCTTCCCAACCAATTGCATTATTAAACAATGCCCAGACTCGTGATTTTGATGCAACAACAGTCAATAAAAGATTTAAGCTGACTGCAAATTGCAAAATAAATTGTTTATTCATTTTCTTTAGGAGGAAAATTGCACAATTTCCCAAACAATTTCATTTTATATTGTTCAAGCAATTTCAGCGTTATTTTCATATTGCAGTAGAGTATTGCGATATTGTATTCAGTTTTAAGAATCATTGTTATTGAAAAATGATCCAAATTACCCGGAGAAAATGCAATTTGTGCTTGTACATAAGTGAAACTTGAATGGTAGTTGCTGAGTATATAAATAAAAAAAACTTGATACTTTTATTGGCGATTATTGTGATTCTCAACGAGTTTATTAAATTGTTGCATTGTTGTACTCTGTTCGATGGAAACATGAGTGAAATTAAAGTGTTTTGTAAAATATGCATTTTTTTTAAAGCAAAAAACTTTACTCTTTCAATAGATATATTCATTTAAAGAATACGGACTTTTTAAGCTGAAAAGGTCTTTTGCCAATTTCTTCAGCTTTCATATTAATTAAATAACTTTGTCAGCATTCATTTGGATTTTGTTGAAAAGCATGTGAACAGCTCAGCATTCAATTTTAATTACTACCTCGTCGCATTTACAAAGCAAAGACTTAAGCACACTTCAAACGAATTTTCAAGATTCATCAAGTAAACATAGAAATCTAAAAATAAATAATTGAGCATCAACCCATGAGCTCTCACAACCTTTAAACAAAAAGTACAAAGCATCATAACAATAAAGTACGCTCCACCCCCACAAAAGAAACGAAACAAACAAACTATGAAAAGTTCAAAGAAATTCATAAAATAGTAAAAAAAAGCGTTTTAAAATAAACACCGGAAATATGAGTAGATTGTGAAAAATGCCAAACGGATGTTGGTACACATTCGTGCTACTGCATCACAACTTTGAGAATAGCCAAGCACTGCCAAACAGTACCAGCAATGGGTAAACTTAAGAGCTATTTTTATCTATAAGTGCAAGTATACAAAAAGACTTTTACATCTGCTGTAGTTGTGAGTATAAAGGAACTTAATCTATACAATTCACTTCATCACATCCAGCTCCACTAATGCAGGATTCTCTTTTATTTATTTGAGCACACACATAAAATGGTAAAATGGGGCAAAACATACTTTTTGTGTTGGAAAGGCAGAAGGGAAATGATAATCTACTGCATTTGTAAAACTTGTACTGTATTTATTTTTGAATCATTCAAGCAGAAAGACGAACAAACACTCAAGTAGACGAACAGACACTGTTTTCACATGTATGTGCTTCTGAGAAATCTCAGCTCCACTGTTGTTAATTATTTGAAAGGATATCACCAGGGGCCAAAAAAATTTTACACAGTAGACTTAGTTATTAAATGGAATTTACAAAATTCTGGGAGATCTAAAATAGTTTTTAAAATAGTTGATTTTTATTTATGAAACTTTTAGACATGAGTGGTAGTGTGAAGAGATATGAATGTTGAGATTAAAATTGATAGTTGAATTGCTCAATCTGAAAGTATTTTTCATTAAGATGCATTTTCTATAAAAATTCTTAAGAAATGAAAAGAAGTGAAGTCATAAGCTCGAAAATGCCAAGAAACTCAAAAATTCCTCTTAGTGCAAAAGAGGAGATTCACAGTAAAGATGCTTATATTCCTTCATACTCTACATTTTAGTATATTTTGATGTCATAATTTCATCATGCCATTCGTTGATGTATTTAACACCCAATTTTCTCTTCAGAATTGTTATAAGATGCTTGCGATACTTGAGATGCTTAAAAAGCCGAAAATAAAAATATCATAAAAAAACAGCAAAACATCTCAAACATCAAAGGAAGTTGTTTGGCCAACAAGCGTAATGTCGCAATTTCTTCGTAATTGCTAGATGCTTATATTGCTTAACTTGTGAAGTTGCTCTAAATGCAAAATTGCTCGAAAATTGCTAAATAACGGAATAAGTTTCATTGTAGAATGAACGTTTATGAGATAAGTGTTGGTAAACTAATTATTTTCGAAGGCTGGAAAATTTGAAGACAAGGGGAGGGCAGTTTTAATGGATATTGCTATGATATTCTGATAATTTGATGGCACAAATGGAGATTGGAGAGTCAATTTCATGAGGATTATTAATAATTGAATTGACAACTGCTTGTCACTTTGCATGTCCGTCTTATAGTCTCAAGATCGTTAAGGGATTTTAAAAATTTGATGAAATTCTTTTGAATGTTTGTATTATGCCTAAAAGTATAGCCAAAGTATAATAAAATGAGTACCGTAAAATTCCACTTGAATTAAATTAATTTTTATTTTAACTTTGAACAGAAGACGTATATCAAAACAGATTTGTAAGCAATTATATTGATTATGTATATAAATTGCCAATTACCTATAAACAATGATTTCACATCTTCAATCAAACACTAAATATCAAGCTTATATTATAAACTATATGGTACAATAAGATAACGCGCCACCCTCAGAGCAGCAAAACACCCCAAAAATCCCCTCTCGACAAATTAACTTATTCGTTTAGAGAAATATCCAAATAATCCTCACCTTAATTATATCTAAATATATAATCTTATTCTGTTGATGATATAATCCTATAAACACTAATCCATTTCACTTGACACATATTTTTGCTACTTTATGAGATATATATAATTATACAACACACAATATAAACAGGAAAATTTGCCTGTTCACAGCAAATTTGCCATCATAAATGATTAATATCGCAATTTATGCAATTTATGTGTGTGAGAAGAGTTTTTGAAAACTTTTAATTATGTTCCTCAGGCGAATGTTTCGCACAGGAGTCATCAAACACTTAATAAATTTTAATAATAACTTTTTCTCCAGCTGCGACAATGATCACTCAGCTCACTTCACTGTTACTTGGCTGCTTTGAATTGAGCTACACTTAATTATAATTATTACTTTGCTGTGCAAAAATATTTTCCCGCAATTTTCCACAATGTCATTGTCTGGCTACAAGGAATACATTTTTTTTTTCAACACATCATAAATTGTGCGTGCAAGAATTGGGTTCTCACAGTATATTTAGTGTATTAGCGTAATTTCTCCCCAGCTGCCAACATCAATTGCTTCGTGCTTAGTTGCCTGCCTTTTAAAGGGCAAAGCTATTCCAACAATGTACACTTTTTTCGCTTTTCAGTGCTGAAAGAATGTAAAAGATAAAATATGTTAGTATAAGCGAATCAAAAAGATTCCTGTAGGATAAAATTGGGAGGTTCTGGAGGGATGGAGGTTATTAGGATGATATGTTTATTATGGGTATTTTTTTTTAAGCTGTTATCTGTGAATTTGTGATGTTATTATACATTTTCTGTGTGGATTTTATGTGGCTTTTTTGTGATTAATATTTTCGTGATCATCGATTTTCATAATTTCTGTTTTTTGAAAAGAATTCACATGAAATTCCATTAAAATATTTGCAACAAAATAATTGTAGATTATCCAGAAAAACAATTTCAAAAAGCTCAATATAAATAACTGGTAAATCATCATCCACATTCCATTCTAAAAATATGTTGTTAATTAAAACTCAAATTTCTCTAATTGATTTCAATAAATTTCAGTTAGCCATAATTAAAAGCCTTTAAAATCTTTCCCATAAAACCCCCTAAAATTCTATCAAATATTTCCTCAAAGTTTTTGCAACATTGTTCCTTGAAAAATAAATTCAATATTTTCATTAAAACGTTATTATCGGCTCGGAATATTGAAAAACTCCTACCGGCATCTATAACTACAAAGCTCGTGTAGCTCGGAAACTCTAGCAAAAAACAATGGAACAGTGGAGCAACGGCAAAGTTTTTAACCTTTCTGAAGCAACAAAAAGTTTGATGGAATTTTTGTGAATTGTTCAAAAGTATTTTCAATTGAGGAAACTTTGTCGCTTTTTTGAGCGCTGATTAATCGATAATAATTATTTGTCAAAATTAGACATTTTTACTTCGGCAACAAAAAGTTGTGAAGTCTTGGTTTCATCCAAACTTTTTTTTTTTTTTTTTTTCTTATTTTTGCCTAAAACAAAAAAATTTTTGGTCTAGAACCCGAAATTTTGGGTCCTTGCGAAAGGGCAGTCAGTGGCTTTTACTTCTGTCCTTCTGTATCTGGCATCTCAGAAACCATCCCACCGATAGATCTAAAATTTTTAAAATAAGCTTTTTTTAACCATAAGCAGCGACATACGAAGAGTTTTGGTAATATTACAGCGCCATCTAAAGTGCAAACTACCATTTTGCGATACAAAATTTTTTTTTTTCCTGAGAATATTTTAAAACATCCGAATATGCAAAAACCTTATTTGGCCCAAAATGATCGATTCCAGAAGATTTTATGGAAATATTGTACCATGACCAAGTTGTCATGCTTACAAAATCTTCTGTTCACGTAATTAGAACCCATCCAACCGATTGATCTAAAATTTTCAAAATATGCTTTTTTTAACCATAAGCAATAATATTACAGCGCCATCTAGTACCTGTAGTGCAAACTACCATTTTTTTAAATCAAAAAAATTTTTTTTTTCCTGAGAATATTTTAAAATATCCGAATATGCAAAACCTTGTATTTGGCCCAAAATGATCGATTCCAGAAGATTTTATGGAAATATTGTACCATGACCAAGTTGTCAAAAAAATTTTGGAAAAAAACTTCTGTTCAAACATTGTTCAGAACCCATCCGACCGATTGATCTAAAATTTTCAAAATGTTTTTTTAACCATAAGAAGCGACGTACGAAGAGTTTTTGATAATAATACAAACCATTTTCATTGAAACTACCCTTTTTCCAAACAAAATTTTTTTTTTTCTTATTTTAAAATATCCGAATATTTTGTATTTGGCCCAAAATGATCGATTCCAGAAGATTTTATGGATTTGTACCATGACCAAGTTGTCATGTTCGGCAAAAATTTTGGAAAAAAAACTTCTGTTCACGTAATCTCAGAATCCATCCGACCGATTGATCTAAAATTTTCAAAATAAGCTTTTTTTAACCATAAAGCAGCGACGAGTTCTAAAAAATTTTTCGCCATCTAGTACCTGTAGTGTAAAAATTTATATTTTATATATCTTGTGTTTTTTCAAAGAATCTAAAAAACTGTTGGAAAAAATATATATTTTTTTTTTGAATTTTATATGAAAACAAGTTTTACGTGTTTTTCGTTAAGAAACTACCAACTCAAGTTGATCAGAAAGTGGTAAAATTTGATTCAACAGAATTATCAGCAATAATACACAATATTCCCGCTCGGCGCTCTAATCGAATATTTATATTTTGGTTACATATTTTTGAAGTTTTAATGCTTAATTCAAATGAATTATTCTAATGAAGCATAGGTATTATGTTGCCGAAGTGCCTGCTAAAGCTTCAGCTTTTCCGATTTTTTTGCTTTGCTATCGGTTTATAAACTGGGAAATTGTGAAAATGGCAATAAATGAATAAAGAAACATTGTGCTGTTTGTGTTGTTTGCTGAAGAAAATTTATATTTTTGTATATTTTTCATCACGATTGTTGAATATAAAGCAGTTTTTCCTTATTTATTTTATTTCTTCATTCATTTTTTCTGCCATTTTTCGTTCGGCAATTCGTTCAATTTGGTGTTCGAAAGCGTTTAGATTGAGTTTCCTATAAAATATGGCATTTCAGAAAACGGAATTCGAAGCAAAATCCATAGGAATTGTTTTGTGTTTTCGTTGAGTATTTAAAGAAATAGAAGCACTTTTCTTATTTTTATACTTTTTGAGCTTTTCCGTATTTTGTATATTTTTTTTTTATTCTGTATCTTTTGTTTTTATATTTTTACTTCTCCTAAGAGTTGAGTGAAGAAAAAAGTTATGCCTTTTATTCATGTTTTATGATAAAGTTTCTTCTGTTTAAAACAATGGAAATTGTTTAGTTTGGCTTCGTACAGGATTTTTTTGATGGCGTGGGCAGAGGTTGGAAGTTTAATTTTTTTCATTTTTGTCTTGTTTTTGTTTCAAACCAGATTAGATTTACTTTAAATTTTCAGAAATGTCATTCTCAATTCACTTGAAAATACAAATTCATAACGACTACTTGGAAGATTTAGGAGAAAAATTTCACTGCGAGCCATTATCTCAATAAAATAAAGCATTTAGCTTTAGAAGACTTAAGAAATTGTTTTGTTTTGCACGGAAAAAGCTTCCCTTCCAAGAAATAAGCCTGTACCATCTATTTTGAAAGAATGTTTCCGAAATAATTCAAAATATAAATCGAAAATTTTGAGCAACCAGCAAAACCACTCTCTGTCCCTGTCGCCACACACCAGAGCAAGAAATTAAATCACTTTTGATATTAATTCGTTGAGAATGTTCCCATTTTAATTCTAAATTGAAAACTGTGCTGGGCGAAAGTCTTGGGGGAAATTAAAAAACGTATAAAAAAATATCAAAACGAACAATTGCAAACAATTGTTTGCCAACTGTAAAATAATAAGAATAAGCTCAAACCAGCAAAAATCATTCTTTCACATGCAAATTTTCAGACGAATGCTGTGAAAATGTTCGGATAATGTTGGGACACAATTTTAGAAGCAAATATTGCAGTAGCAGATTCTTTGCTTGCAGATTTGCTTTTGTGTTTTGTCATCCTTAGAGGACTGCTTTTTGCTGAATCTCTGTAAGTTTGCCCAGCATCTCCTTTTTGTACTTTTCTGTAAGCAAATGAGAGAAGTTTCGCAATATCACATTAAATTTGAATTTAAATTGTCTGAGGGATTGAATGTCTACATAATCTTGTTGTTTGCGTAAAATGTGCAAAAAATTAATCTTAAAAGCAAGTATAAGAAGCATCAGATTGTTTAAATGTTTGCAAAGGGCAGGGGTTGGGAATTAATATTCAGTTATGTTTCAATTACTGAAATTGAATTTTTCACTTTAATTCTAAAAATCCAATGCTTTTCAAACATATAAAATGCAATACTGAATTCCATTAGAAATTCCATCCCAACAGCCTTTAAAAATACATAATCACACCCAAAAACCAAAAGAAGCCAGAGAACCGAAAAAACAATTTTCCCAAAATATGCCAGTCCTTAATAATTTAAATTTTCCGGGTTGTTGCTGGTTATTGTTGGTGGTTATGAAATCGTGAGAACCTCATGCCTGATGTGTCATTTTAGATTTTCAATTTTCCGGCTAACATTTTTATTTAATTCAAATCATTTAAATCGCAATAGCAGACAGATATATTTATATGATATTATAAAGTGCTTCCAAATTAATTCAAATATTTCAAAATGATTCAAACATTTTTCCATATAATTCAAATAATTCAATACCATAATTCAAGTGGAAAATGCTTCAAAATCCAAAATTGAAATCAATTTCTCCCTGTCATGCTATACAACAATTGGAAATTTGGGGGAATCTGAAAAATGGCAAAGTTATGAAAAATACGCTATATTGATTTAATATTGTTAATACGTCGTGTTTGAATCGTTTGGATGTTTTGTATGTTTGATATTTGCAATTATGGGGAATTATAGAAAATTCTACCTTCAGCTATTTCTTACTTTTCTGCTAGTTGCCAATAATTTTCTAAACAAATTTGTATAATTATTTTTTATGAATTTCAAAATTTTTTAGAAATCATCATTTTATCAATTTTACTATGAAAATATGGAGTTAAATGAGAATGTTTAAATGAATATGAAACACAAAAATATTTGTTCATACTCTTTTGAAATCCTTTTTTCTAAGTTTTTCTAGAAAAGGTAACATTTCCAACAAGCCATTAAATTTTCATTGAAAACTACAGGTGGATATCGCCAATTTATGTCAAACCAAAAGTTTACAAAAACGTTTGCCCCCTACCAGCACATCAATTTGAATCATGTTCCATCGAGTTTTTCTATAAAATAAATTCTATGTGAGATTCTCAAAACTCCATGGTTTCATTCAGCTCCATATCGTTGGTGAAAAAATATACAAAAACCTTAAAAAAATATAATAGAAAACATAAGAATCCTAGAGGTAGTATCGCAATACAGCAATATATGAGGCAACGTCATATAAAAGCATAGAGAGTTATCGATTGCGCCGAACGGCAGAGAAATGAAATAGAAACGTACTCTTTTTCTGTGTTTAATCCTTAATGTAGGTCACAAAATTTCCATTTATCAAAATCAGAGGCAGGGATGAGGCGTGGGATCCATTTTTTTTTGTTTGGTTGCGGTTTGGAAATTGGAGGTTTGATACTTTTGCTACATGATGATCAATCATCATTGTAAGGATAAATTTAATGGAGACACATTTTACTTTGAGAACGAAGGATTGGGATTTATTGTTTTTAAATTGAATGTTTGATAGTTTTGGGGATTTTGGGGAAATTTTATGATCTTCAGGATAAATGATTGAGATTTTATCGAAACTTATTTATTAAATTAAAGTTTGAACACTTTAGTATGTATTCTAGTGAAATAAACATGGACATTTGAAATTAAATAGAGTCCTGGTTTCTTGTTCTTTTCCAACCTCTGCCAGAATCTCTGCCAAAATACAAAAAAAAAATGTAAAGATTCTGGTTGAGTAAAAATTCATTTAAATGGAACAATTCACGTACACATTCTGCAGGATTAAATATTATGTGAGAAAAGTGGAAAATTCAGAGAATCTGAAAAAAGTCGGATAAACTAAAAAACTACATAATCTTTTCAATTTCTAAAAGCCGTGCACCAAGCCAAGCGAACCGCGAACTGTTCAGTTGTGTTAACGTCTTTATTCAAAAGGCACATGGCTAAAAAAATTCTCACATAACATGTTTTCAAGACTTTCCAAGACTTTTCAGGCAATTCAAGTTTTCTCCAAGAAAAGGACCAAAACTTTCTCAAAAATTGTCCTTAAAAAATTATTATTCAATGAACCGCAACAATTGCCTTTTTGGGCACTTTTGGCCACTTTTAGATAACTTCTACTAACTGGTATACATCTTCATCTTTTTGGGGTGTTTTCGCCCATTTTTCTTTGAATTTCTCCAAATTGAATTGAGTTTTGCCCATTTCTGCGTGCGAAAAGTATTTAAAGTATTGAAAGAACCTGTAGCCGAATTTTCTCACAATTGATGTGCGACAGCTGAGAAAATATTTGGTTTACTTTTCTGAATTGGCAGAAATTCTCTCAAGTTTTCTCAAGCTGTTAATTGCTTTTAATTGCCATTGTTAACAATAAGCGAGTGTATCCTTTTTCTGGCCGCGACGCGCAAACAACTTTCATTAGCTATAAATTTTTGCTGTATATTTACTTCTTTTCTAAATTTTCTTTACAGTTTTCTCGGAGGAAAAACCCACTGGCTGGTGAATACTTAGAAGGCTTGGAACGCTTGAAACACTCAAAACACTCAAAAGACTCGAAACACTTGGAAGATTGTTTTAAATTGGCAGGAAAATGGGCAAAAAAGCTCGAACAGAAGAAGCTCTGAAGAAAAGCGAATAAAAGGGTTCTTTTCTTTTGTTGCCTTTTGTTAAATTTGTTGAATTTGTTGAATTTGCCGAGTTTTGCCCCAGATATTCAGAATATATTTTAATCTCTCTTTGTAGATTTTTCGAGCTTTCCCAAAGTGTGCCTCAAAGAATGCTTAAATTTCTTATTTATTTCGGCATCATGGCTGAGCAACTTGCTTCTTGGATCACGAATTCAAGAGGCAGATAAAGTTGCCGGCACTTTTTGTTCGCTTTTTGCATCTTTTTTATTTAATTTTCTGTATTGCTGTATTTTTTTATATGGAACAGTTTTTGGTTCATTTCAGTATTTTCATCAACATAAATTCATTAAGAAAAAATGTTCAGCTTTTTCAAGTTTTTTTTGCAGAGCTTTTTTGGCTTCGGCGAAGTTTTGTGACTGTTTTCGCCAAATAATTTGATGCATAATATTTTTGTTGGCAGAGCATTTGCCGGATAATTTCTGTTTTATTTTTTGGAAAGCTTTTTAGGAATAAAGTCATCTTTTTTCTTATCTGTATGAATAAAAATAAACACTGTGAGATAATGAGTTGCGATTTTTCTGTGGGCACTGAGAGAAGTTATTATTGTTTTAATATTGTTTGAAAAGAGTAGTTAAATTAAAATAATTTTTTATATGAAATCAACCTGAAATACAAACTAATATAATACCTTTAAAATCTACCTTTTAACTCAAAAACATAAAATTTGATGCTACTCCACATCACTTCACAATTTTATAAAACATTCTGGAATTTTTTTCAAAACTTTCGTCAAATTGCGTTCAATACATCTAAAAAATTATAGCTCAATAAAGAAATCATCAATTTCATAAAACCTGACAAAAAAGTCAAAACACCATAATTTCCAACATTTTCCAGCAAATTTCCCCCTGAAACTCTTTTATCAGTGCCATCAACAATTTGCACAACATTTCACGCGTTATGAATCCAAATGAAAAAGCCCCAACCGAAAAAGCCAAATAACAGGGAAAAAAACACAGCAAAGCTCGAACAAAGCACCACAAACAGCAGCAAATTTAATGAATCATAAACAAATTCTTATTGTGGGATTCTTATCACATCTCTCAGTTATTCAGCCCAGCAGCCATGAACATATATGAGGCATTATGAACTGAATCCTACCACAACACTCATAAAATCAGCCAAAATTGCCAAAACATTGCGCTTTCCCAGCGCTTTTTAATCCACTTTTTTGCCATACATTCCGGAAATTCCGTAAATTTGCGTAAATTCCGCTTCATTCCAAATGATTTCGAAATATTTTTTCAGTTTTTGAGTTTATTTTTTTATGCTTTTATTTTTTATGCCAATTTTTCTCATTTCTCCGATATTTGCTTGGATGTTTGCTTAAAAAGTTGAAAAGCGCGTCCAATTCCGGCTGCAAAAAAAATCCAGCAGTGACAGTCGAGTTGAAGCGGAAAAGGTTCCCGGCCATGATTTATGTCCTGGCCGTTGGTAATCCCTTTACAAAATGTTAGCTGTTCATTTTATTCATTTTGTGTACTGGCTGCCAAAAGCAGGAAAAGCTACAAAAGCTTGAAAAGCTGCAAAAATAGAGCCGAGGATTTAATCGTATAGCACAGCAAATAACACTGGGAAATCCGCAAATACAACGAAAAACACATCGAAATATATACAATGCCAGATTGCAATCGGCACTAAATCAACTGTACACTAATTCTGTAATCCCTTTTTAATTGAGAATCAGACTCTAAATTGTCTAGCAGTTTTGCTAAAAATTGGCAGTTCTAGCGCGCCAAGCTGGTTTACAATTATTGTTGCCTTCTAGATAGCGTGATAATCCTCCAATTGTTTAATCCACAAAATTCCACACAATTCCACAAATCCATTAAAAACATTAAATCACGAAAACACATAAAAGCCACCAATTTCTTTGTGTATATGGCACTTTTATGCTTATTTTATGTATTTTTTATGCAATGATTAATTAATTATTAACCCACCATGAATAAATTCCACTTGAAAGCCTTTTAACGACTTTTTTGAATATTTTTGAATATTTATAAATTTGACGCAATATTTATCAAAAATTCTTCATCTATTAATTTCCACTAAAAATCTATTTTAATCTATTTTTAAATATTTTGCGCCATAAAATCCTTAAGATTTATCATTTGGCAGATAACTATTCAAAAAGTTAATTAACTTCACACAATTCCAATTTGCTTGACAATTACATCTCTTGCCAATCACTTGAAAGCATTCCAAATCACTAGAATCACTTGAATAACTTCAATATCTTGAAGACGTTCTAAATACCGCGAGGACTGGATTCAATACCGACACACAGTCAGCGAGAGCGCACTCAAGTCTGATCAAGCCACAAAAAAGCATAACGTTTCTAGCGCTTTTCTCCTCCAATTTTTCTCCAATTTAGCGTTATCAGTTGGTTGGTGCCGTTTTTGTGTTCGCTTGCATTGTTGCTCGGAATTTCTAGTTAGAATTCCTCGCAATTTCCACAGAGTTTCCAATCAGTTCCACGAGTTTTCCTCACATTCCCATCATATTTCAAAAAAGCGAGTGCGCATTGTGGAAAGATTTCCAATGTTTCCAATAATATGGGATTTACTTCAGAAATTCTGCAATTCACATAAAACATAAAATTCAGTAACTTGAGAAGAATCTCGTGGAAAATGGGTAATTTTGGTGGGTTATTTAGGGATATTTGTTGGAAAATGAGCGCTTGCGCTTTCCCACCAATAAATCTAAAATTTGCCGACCAATTTCGGAAAAGAAAATGTTACACAACTTGGGTGAGCGTTCAGATAATAAAGATTTGATAATGCTTGTCATGTAAATTTGTAGTATAATTAAATGGTTGGGGATTTTATGTGTCATCTTGGTGTAATTGAGGAGCCTCGGCATTATTAATCCTTGTAACATGTCTCGCCGACCGCAAAACGCCTGGAAATCAGTAAATTTAATGAAAACATATAAAGCGGGAAAACATTAAAGAAAGGCACTAACAACCATGAACACCATGAATACATAGAACTACATGCGAAATAACATGAAATAACATAGAAAACATGGGAATTGCGGTGGCAGCACATGCATGTAATGAAGCTTCGGAGCTCGAGAAATCCGCCAAATTACAGCGATTTAAATTATTTATAGCCGGCAGTTCTTGCAGCCAATTTATTTGCAAACCTTATATTGTATTCGCAGTGGCACTGTTGCAATTAATTATTGAGCTTTATGAGATTCTTGCAAATTCTTAGCTTTTATGGTAAAATGTTTCTTATTGGTGTTAGTACATGATTGAGAAATTTTACGGGTACCATCACATCGTGCTTTGGTTTCTGTATATAAATAAATAGATGAGTCCTCAATATTATTCAAATGAGGTAGAAACTACAACTAAACTTCTTACAGTTTACCCAGCGTCATACACAGCGGATGAAGAAATGCACCAGCCAGAATATTTATGAGACGATCTTCATCATGCAAAAATGGCAAAAACGCAGAAAAAAGAATATTTCCTCACAGCAAATGACTCGACTTGAAACGGTGCCAGCCAAGCTAAACTAGCAACTTCAATGCCAAAAAGTTTCTTCTTAGCGCTTGATTTGGCCAAAAAAAAGTTCCTGTAAAAAAGTTGCTTTAGTTAAGAAGTCTCTAAAAAGCTTTCAGTAGTCTGAGCAAATTCTAAAAGAAAATCTGCAAAAATCATGAAAGCTTGTGCAAATCAACACATCGATTAAAACCGGAAAACTTGCACAGACACTTTTTGTTGAGCCATAATTAAATTTATCATTCAATATTTCTGCATTGGGAAAAAGTGAGAAAAGTGGAAAAGCAAAAAAGGAAATCTTGTGCATTAAATTTGTGATAATTACGGATATAACGTTAATGGAGAAGATTTCAGCAAATTCATTAAAGCATTTTTTTTAGTTCAATGAATTGCCAGGTGTTGAGTATTTTTTCTTAGACAAATTCTTCTTTCACCCAACGTGTTATATTAATAAAACAAGTTATCCTTTTTCTGGCAACCCCCTTAAAGAATTCTTAGAAGAGTTATTGATCATTAAAAATATTAAAAATGAATATTTATTCGCTTTGTGCTTCAGCAATCTCATCAATATGGTTTTCTTCAATAATTTTAATCATTTTCCTCCTTACTTTCCTACAAACACATTTATTTTCCTCGCTATTTCAGCATTTCTTCGATATTTTCCTGATGAATATCCACTATCCAGAATTTACAGAGAATCTTCTTATTTGCAATTTCAAGTACAAATAATCTTCATTAACGAAGGAGAATAGACCATGTGAATTTATTTTAAAAAAATTAAAAATATCATTCAACATTGTTGAAAATTATCACAGATTAAATAAAAAATGATTTTATGACCAAACCAACCAGCTGTTTTAAAACAGCAGATCAGCTCGTATTAAAAATTTTAAGTACACAGTCAAATAGAATCCAAGCAGAAATTCAAAATTGGCAGGTTGAGCAGAGGGGTCTATTTAAACTTCTTCAGTTTATATTAAAAGCAAACCAGTTTTCTAGATACAAACAGATCCATTAATTAAACGATAATCCCATCTACAAGCCCTGCCAGCCACAAAATCGCAAATTTTACAAATTTCACAGATATTCTCAAATTTGCTCCAATTTAACATGAAAATACAATTTCTTCCAATTTCAGAGAATGAAAAGCAATTTCTCTCGAGAAATTTGTCTTTGAAAACTCATAAGGATATTATTAATGCCAGAATATTCAAGCGGATTGAAAAGGTTTTTCCTGGCTGCCTGTAATTATGCCAGCACCAAATCCCATCTTAAATAATTCTCGTTGCTATGAATTTAATCTGATTTAATGTTGTCGGGCGCTTACAACGGTTTGCATTTTTCGAGGATTTCAGCTTTTGCAGGTTTTTTCATGTGTTTCAACAGTTTGTAGTGGAGAATTACTGAAAAGGATGAATTTGAGAATCCAAGAGAATGGAACAAAGCACTTACATTTTTTTTATGCTCTAGATGTTCTGGTTGTTGGAATAACCGTTTACATCAAAATGTTAATTGGCATATAAAGGTGCTTTTTGCATGGTGCTGTGCTGCAAGGAGGCAGGTTTAAAAGCTTGACGAGCTTTTTGCCATAACAGCCAGCTGTAGAAACACTTTTCTAAAAGAGGGGAAGGTAATCATCATTTTACTATTTATATGCGTACACGAAAATTCTGTAACAGAAGGCTTTTTCGTTATTTTACGGACATGTCTGGCATTTTTGAAAGATTCTCGTAGTACTCAAGTTTTATGGATGTTTAAAGTAAGAAGAAGATTGACTGTAGCCTTCAAATTAGTATTGTCAAAAACTTTCCCCTCTTACTCACGAAAACACCAGACTCTACCAGAAACAGGCAGATTATAATTTTTTCTCCTTAACAGATTAACCAAAATTACTGCGAACATAAATGTACGTTTGCTTGAAACAGAAATATCTACAACTGAATGAACTCAAGCCAATGACATGCAGCCCAGAAATGTTCACAAAATATTCAGCAATATTCACATAAAAACATAAAATAAAACAAAAAAAATCTATTTTTATGGTAATTCGCTTCGCAGCACACCTGTATTATTTATGTAAATCATTTTCTTGTACATTCCATGCCATTTTTGGAAAGCAGAGAATTTGCTGCTTGAGATGGTATATCTTGGGCGCGCAAAGCGATACGGGCATAAATAGCAAGTGAAACCTTTCCCTTTGCATTACCCGGCTGCCAGTTTTTTTCTCTCACAGTGGAATAAATAGATGTAGATTTGAGCCGATACACAAGCTGAATCAGAAAATGTAGATATATATGTAATATATTCACCAATTTTTACCTAAGAATCAAAATTTTGGTAAATATGGTACATATATTATATTTACCATATTTACCTAAAAATTAAATTTTTTTTGGTAAATATGGTAGATATAATATATTTACCATATTTACCTGAATTTTAAAATTTCTTAGGTAAATATGGTAGATATAACATATTTACCATATTTAACTGAATTTTTAAATGTTTTAGTTAATATGGTAGATATAATATATTTACCTGAGAATTTAAATTTTTAGGTAAATATGGTAGATATAATATATTTACCATATTTACCTAAGAATTAAAATTTCTAGGTAAATAAGGTAGATATAATTTATTTACCATATATCTACCTTAGTTTAAAAATTTTCATAGGTGAATATGTTACAACAATATACCTTTCTGGAGCCGATACACACGCTGAGATAAATAAATTAAATGTGTGTAAGGATGAAATTGAAAAATATGCGATACAATCAAAATAAGTCATTCTTCTGCGATTGTGTTTATATGCTCCGCGTCATATTTTTCACATATTGTTTTATATATCTCCATATATTCATATTTTTATGCCTCGAGTATCATGGATGGAACGAATATGATGTGTACACTGTGAAACAAAAGACTATACATTTGAAGTATATATTTCGGCAAATTGTGCCAGATTTGGATCATTAGGAAGGTTTTCGGCTGAATTGCTGATTGGGAAGCTCGGTAGAGTTTTGGTGCCATGGTTTTGGGTTGCTGGATGATTGATTTCATTCGTTCAGAAATTCGAGAAGATCTATAGGTTAGCTTCAATTCTATTTACAAAATACCTTGAAGTATGGCAATTTTGTTTTTGAATAGACGGCTAAATTAATTTTATAAACAGGTGTAAAAAGTTGTCAGAGCTTTGCTGGAATTTTCCAATCAATTGTTGTGACAACATAAAACAATTTTGTGCTCATTGGTGAAAATGTACGTAAATTCATCATATTAGAAGGGTCGCATAAATCTTTGACAGTAAATATAAAAATAGGCCTTAAAATATGTATGTTTCTAAAGGTCAACCTTATATTGAGTAAGTACAACCAACACAACTTTCTAGGAAAATTTTTCGTTTGTTGGCCATGTTATGATGTTTTGACGATCCATACAGGATTCGTCCACAGCATGCAGATGAAAATAAATCCATTTCATCGAACAAATATTATTCCTGGAAATTCATGTTATTCAAGATTTTTCATAATGGAAAGCATTTTCTGGTAAAATTACTAGAGTTACCTAACATGTTCGAACATTGATGACGCACAGAGCCAAAACCCATAGCCCCTTGGATACACAATATAAAATTCTCGCCAATACCGTAATAGCAAACATCAGTCAAAATATATCAGACCAAATGCCAGGCCATTTTATGTTCCGGATTCTCTTTTTTGTTTCACGTATTTTGAATATATTTTTTCAACGTAATAACTGTAAATAATAATTTTGCTCCGCCAGAGCTATCAAATTATTTTCGTCTTGATGTAATAAACAATGTTCAATATGGTTCAATATTCAGTGTTTACTGAGCAGCGATTTTCAACAATGTGTCTAGTTCATGCTTTTGTTGTGTTAAATTGACATGCATTGTGAAGAAAATTCAATTTTCAAACAAAATGAGGCATAACAAACTAATTAATTATGTTTGATGAGTTCAATAACTTAAATTTTTCCATGCAGACTGATAAAAGAATGAGAAGAAAATAATAGAGAAAAGGTTTTGTGGTTGACAGATCATTTTTCGTTGCGATTTGGCTATTTTTGTAGCTGGTAGACAGTTTCAGCAAAAAACTTTTTTAATTTAAATGTATAATTATATTTTTGTATAGCTACTTCTTGACGTAGACTTAAGAAATTTGAGAAGGTTAAAAATGTATCAGACTAGTAATTTTTTTTTGTAAATATATTTATTAATATCTTAAAGTCGTGGGAGAAATATCTCTGCAAAATATTTCAAGCACTATAATCTTCGGATTACCTGCCCTTCAATACCTTTCCAAATAACCTACTTACAATTTCAATACATCTTTTCCTCTTGAAAGAAAAAACTCTTCCTACGTTTAATGGCATTACCATTTTCGATTTGGTTTATTACAGAAAGAGCCATAATTATATGAATTGTTAAAGCTTATAAGTGAGCCGTTTAGAGCAAGAACACGCTAAGTCCACATTTTTGAAAAAACACACTTTTTTTTTGAAAATCAGTAAAACAGGGTCTAATACACCTATTCTGATAAAAATTTTATTTTTTTTTGACACAGAAGTATTTATGGCAAGGCGTCCAAAATGAGAACTATGGCAAGAAAATGATGACAGATAAAAACTTAATCAAACAACTAAAATTGTCAAAAAAATTTTTAAAAGCTTACTCAAACCTTCTTAAACATGTATTTGTAGAAAAATTTTAATATATGGACTCATACCTCCTCCCATCAGCTCCCGCGCAAATCTTTAAGATGCGTGCAAATCCCTAAACACACAAAAACTTAACGTGCAATAAATTTTTAGAACAAAATTTTTTTTTCAGTGTGCAAAAATTATACTTTTTGAGGAAAAATAAAATTTTGCTCAAAATCTTATTATTCGTGATGTTATTGATACTCTAATGATTTTTGCGAGAATTGTGAGAGCAAGAACCCGCTAAGTCCTAAAAGCTTAATAACTTTTTAATGGATAACGGTAAAAACTCAAAAACTTTACAAAAATTTTATTTGAACCTTTTGACACTATTTTTGTGCAGAAAATGTGATATTTTTTTAACCCCAACGTTTCCCTTCTGCGTTCGCGCAAAACATGTTTTGCATTAAAATCTATGTAAAATCACAACTTTGAAAAAATTTAACGTGCAATAAATATTTTGAACAAAAAATTTTTTTCTGTTGCAAAAAATAAGTTATTTAAAGAAAAAAAATTATTTTGCTCAAAATCCTATTATTCGTGGTTTTATTGATGCTCTTATGATTTTTGCGAGATTTTTTTAAGTCCTAAATCTTAATAACTTCTTAACGAATAACGGTAAAAATTTAAAATTTTTACAGAAATTTTTTGAACCCTATGACACTATTTTTGTGCAGAAAATTTGATATTTTATTACCCCAACGCTTCCCTTCTGCGATCGCGCAAAACATGTTTTGCATCAAAATCTATGTAAAAGCACATCATTCAAAAAATTTAATGTGCAATAAATATTTTGAACTTTTTGTGTAAAAATAAATAAATTATTTAATTAAAAATTTTTATTTTGGTAAAAAGTTTAATATAAAAGACATTATTGTTTATCTTATGATTTCGGCGAGAATTTTGAGAGCAGAAACCCGCCAAGTCTTAAAATTTTAATAACTTTTTGAAGGAAAAAGGTAAAAATTTAAAAACTTTACAGAAATTTTAATTGAGCCCTCGGACATTATTTTTGTGCAGAAAATTTAATATTTTATTACCTCAACTCTACCCATTTGCGTTCGCGCAAAACATTATTAGCCTCAAAATGTATGAAATTGCATAATTTTGAAAATATTTTGTTTGCAAAAATATTTCAACAAAAATATTTTTTTGTGATCATAAAACATACATGTTTTTCGAAAAAAAATAGTTTTTGAGGAAATTCTCTTAAAATCGCTTTTTCGATATTTGAATGTTTTTGCGAGCAAAAGTAGTAAAAATCAGCCAAACCGAATGAATAACTTTTAAATGGCTTTAAATAAATAGGTGAAATTTTCACCTTAAATTCATGTAAACCTTCTGAGAGATGATACATTGCCAAATTTGGAAAAACTGTACAGCGACCTTCATCTACGATCTACCGCGCAAAACATGTTTTTGATCATAATGCATACAGAGAAAACTTAACTGCAAATTTTTTAATTTGAATGTAATAAATAAGTATCTTTGATGTAAATATATGATTTTTTGGCGTTTAGAGAAATATTTTTGTCCAAAATAATATTGCATTAGAATTTTTATTGTAATCTTGTTTTGCATGAATTATGATCAAAATCATGTTTTCGCGGTAGATCGTAGATGAAGGTCGCTGTACAGTTTTTTTTAAATTTGGCAATGTATCATCTCTCAGAAGGTTTACATGAATTTAAGGTGAAAATTTCACCTATTTATTTAAAGCCATTTAAAAGTTATTCATTCGGTTTGGCTGATTTTTACTACTTTTGCTCGCAAAAACATTCAAATATCGAAAAAGCGATTTTAAGAGAATTTCCTCAAAAACTATTTTTTTTCGAAAAACATGTATGTTTTATGATCACAAAAAAATATTTTTGTTGAAATATTTTTGCAAACAAAATATTTTCAAAATTATGCAATTTCATACATTTTGAGGCTAATAATGTTTTGCGCGAACGCAAATGGGTAGAGTTGAGGTAATAAAATATTAAATTTTCTGCACAAAAATAATGTCCGAGGGCTCAATTAAAATTTCTGTAAAGTTTTTAAATTTTTACCTTTTTCCTTCAAAAAGTTATTAAAATTTTAAGACTTGGCGGGTTTCTGCTCTCAAAATTCTCGCCGAAATCATAAGAGAAACAATAATGTCATGAATATTAAACTTTTGACCAAAATAAAAATTTTTAATTAAATAATTTATTTATTTGAACACAAAAAAAATGTTTGTTCAAAATATTTATTGCACATTAAATTTTTCGAATGATGTGCTTTTACATAGATTTTGATGCAAAACATGTTTTGCGCGATCGCTGATGGGAAGCGTTGGGGTAATAAAATATCAAATTTTCTGCACAAAAATAGTGTCATAGGGTTCAAAAAAAATTTCTGTAAAAATTTTAAATTTTTACCGTTATTCGTTAAGAAGTTATTAAGATTCTAGGACTTAGCGGGTTTCTGCTCTCACAAATCTCGCAAAAATCATAAGAGCATCAATAAAACCACGAATAATAGGATTTTGAGCAAAATAATTTTTTTTCTTTAAATAACTTATTTTTTGCAACAGAAAAAAATTTTTTGTTCAAAATATTTATTGCACGTTAAATTTTTTCAAAGTTGTGATTTTACATAGATTTTAATGCAAAACATGTTTTGCGCGAACGCAGAAGGGAAGCGTTGGGGTTAAAAAAATATCACATTTTCTGCACAAAAATAGTGTCAAAAAGTTCAAATAAAATTTTTGTAAAGTTTTTGAGTTTTTACCGTTATCCATTAAAAAGTTATTAAGCTTTTAGGACTTAGCGGGTTCTTGCTCTCACAATTCTCGCAAAAATCATTAGAGTATCAATAACATCACGAATAATAAGATTTTGAGCAAAATTTTATTTTTCCTCAAAAAGTATAATTTTTGCACACTGAAAAAAAAAATTTGTTCTAAAAATTTATTGCACGTTAAATTTGTAGGTGGCTGTGTATTTTTACTTAATTTTAGCGGAAACATATACTGTACGGTGGATCTCGTGAGCAAACATTTTCTAGTCAAAAACCTCAAAAATTGAAAATTTATAGTTATACAAAAAATTTAAAAAAAATTTGGTGAAATTCCGAAGTGGATTCATCAAATGGCAGAAGGTTTTGCAAAAGTCTAGTTTTCTCAGAATTTTGTTTTTTGGACTTAGCGTGTTCTTGCTCTAAGCGGCTCATATTATCCTCAATATATCCAGTTTTTATTACTTCAATATCGCCCTACAAAATGAGAATTTATGATGGATATAAATATTATAAATATTATTTTTAGACCACTTTATGTTAAGAGTTTCTCAAAGTTTTTTTTGCCAAACTGTCCAAACTTACCAAATTTTGGTAGAAACAGTAAAACTGTCGGAATAATAAAAATTGCTTTAACATTTCTGAAATTATAACTAAGTCGTTACTAAGCCATTACAAATATATATAAAATGTTTGAGACTCTTGATGACAAGGAAATGGTTATTTAGTTTTAGAAATCAACTAACGTCCAACCATATATTTACACCCATCCACACAAAATACCTAATTCACCCAAAACCCCTAAATCCACCGAGAAACTAGAGCAGGGACAATTCTTTGCCATTTAAATGACATGCAAAATGAAAATAGTTGTATAATTTCATGTTTATGCAAATCCGAATTTCTTTATGATTTCGCCTTCACAACTTCCAAATCAACAAATGGAAATAAATTTATCATTTGTACGATTTCCATATTCTACTCGCATTCAAAACAATTCCAAATCCTATAGAGCAGCTCAACAAAAGTACCTCTGCATCGATGCTGTGGCGAAAGTTTTCCAAATATATGGTAATTTTTTCTAGTTTTGCGGGGACAATATGAGATGAAATTTTTATTTAATAATCTTCTTGGCGAAACTCGACCAGAATTCAATTTTGCCCAGAAAAATTGTGAATTTTCCGTTCGAGTTTTCTGTTTCTTTCCAACAAAACAATAATGTATTCAAATTTCAACTAAGGGAATCCATAAAGAGTTTGCCAGTTTCTTTCAGTTATTTCCTTCGATATTAGAAAATCTCGCTATTTTTCTATATTTCGCTGTAAAAATGGGTAAAATAACTTTCTGCAACTCATTTATTAGATCAAGTTATGGCTTATATTCGGTTCATCGGATCCAAAGTCCATAAAAAATCTCTTTTAAATTTGCAGTAAAAATTTACACTTTATCACTTGCATCGATTTTTTCATGCTGAGGGTTGTGGGTGCTATTCAGCTTTTTAGATTGGATCATTCTTAGAGGGATGCTAGTTGAAAGAGTATTTTTGTGAATAATTATAGAAATTTAAAACATATGGAATTAAATCGTTCCATAAAGCGAGACTTTATTTGTTTATTTGGTTAAAATTTAAATTTTTGGAGGTAGGAACAAAAAACTTAAATATCTAGAGTCTCCCTCTGAATCATTTTATTGGACGACAATCTTCCCTATCAGAACTCAATAACGACTTAAATTTCAAATTTTATTTCTTGAAAAAGAATGTATTGAACCAAAAGTAATTGAAGGGGCTGTGTAGAGTCAACTTTTATCAATTATAAATTTTTTTCAGGATTGTTCCAATTTAACTAATACTAATACTAATATTACTAAGACTCAGAAAGAATTTTGACTTAATTGAAGGTAAGCATCGCTCTTTTAGTCTTTTTAGAATGTTTAATGTATTGAATTTTATTACAGGACATTACCAAATAAATATATCGAATTAGCAATTTTTACTCCTGTCTTGTGATTTCAAATCGATAATCACGTTTTCAATAATACTTTCACATAATTTCTTCCGCAAAACTAATTTCCTCCCAATTCATCCTAAAAACTTTCTTGACCGGCCTCATTTCATATCATTTTGTTCAAAAACAAGTCTTCAATAATGATAATGTAATAATAATCTACTGTGTCTTTATTATCGTAGAAATAAGTTCAATTTGCTGAGAGACGTGATAAAACTGGCATCAAATTAATAGTCCATACTCGCACAATACAACCTTGAAGCTTGAAAGCTCGTGAAGCGACGCAGAAAAAACTCGGGCCCAATAACAAAATAGATTCTAGATTAAACAGAATACTGAAATGAAAGAGAAAAAGTCTTGATCAATTTTTTATCTGAAGGGACTGATTTGACTATGAATGACATGAATATAGCAAAACTGGCAATTGTGTCAAACGCAGATTTTCCCTAATCATTTCAATTCCAGCTGCATTTAATCGAGCTCTAAGCTGAGCGGCATTTTATTGTGTCAAAAGTTGAATCATCTACGTCTAGTTCATGTAAAGGATTAATCATTCGCAGAGCGAACACAAAAATATTATTTCTGCTATCGTTGTAGTGTTCCGCGTTTTGGAAATTTCACAAAATTGACAAGCGATTTAGGCGTTTGGCAAGCCAACAATTGGAATGGAGCAAACAAATTGATTCCAGGTACTTGCTATTTGTGTGTGGAAACTGCCAGTGTGGTGCTGGTAAAGAATGTCAACACGTTCGGCGAATTATATGGAATGATTGGCTTCAGAGGGGAAAATCATCTAAATTTCTCCTCGATCATAAATTATTATTGATCAATGAGGTAGGTTCATAAAAATTAGATGTAAAACCACTAACCTTGAGTACATAAAAAATATGGAGTTTCTGGTAAATTAAACATCAAATTCATTTGTATTATTTTATGCGTAAATTATAATAAATTCACTCACAATCTCATGAAAAAAGCATTAACATAAAATTCCCCTAAACTCCCCCAAAAAAATATTCCCATCTCCCGTCAACTACAACAAATAAATCTAGCTTTATCAACAAACAAAATAAAAATATTATTCCAAATGAGATGAATTTGGATTAACACATTAATTTTGCGTTTCAGATGCTCCCCTCTAACAGTTCTGTGGCTTCATGCTACACATTTTTCATCATTCACATCTCAATAATTTTTTTTCTCGTTCTCTTCCTTAAATCGTTTGCCATCAATCACCAATAAAATAGATTATTTTCAATTTCTCAGGCCTTTAATACCAGCCTCATAAATATTCACCATTCGACATTTCTTTTTTTATTGGCGTCTTTTTACATGCGACTTGAAGGCACAAAGTCAGCGAGAAGGCAGCAGGGCATGAGTGTCTAGGGAATTAATTAAAGCTCATTAGTGGATGCTCCTCGGACACACAAATTACTTAATAAAATTAGTCGATTATAATGTTGAGAGAGAGTTACGTGATTGAAATGCCAGCCAGAAGTCACATTGCAATGATTAAAAAAAGTTGCAAAGAATCTCGACTTGTTTGTTGACCACGTTTAAATGGACAAAAAAAGGATGCATCTTCATCAACACGTTTTCCTATCGGTGATGCAGTCAGAAAGTAGTCAGAACATGTCACCAAATGGTTTTGGGGAATCTAAAAGTGGCTTTGTAGAAAATTGTGAAATTTTTGAAATGAGAGAGCTTTAGGTGAAACAGAGATTGGAAGTTAAGTTTTGAGAGAACGGTGAATAGATAAGTATCAATCTGCTGCCAAACCCTGCGTCACATTATTGTTCTCCAGAAAGTTTCGGTCATGTTCTTCAGAAACTACACGAAGAATCTTAATTTTTGTCCCGCGAAGAAAACAGAAAAAGTCTGGCAAACTAAAACAAGAAAAGAAAACAACATCACGGGATTCTCAAGACAGGATAATAGACAACATTTTATAAGATATCCACCAGAAACTACAAAAACTTAAAGAACTTGAAGCAGCGCTTGAACACAAAAGTGTAAAATACAAAGAATAAATAATTAAAAACAATAATGTCACCTGAAACTTTCACAGCCAAACAAGAACACCAAGATTATGTTGCTTAAACCTACTTCTGGAAGAAACAAGTTCAAAATTGCAAAGCAAACCAAATTTAATTAAAGTTCCACGAGCTACTGTATGCAGGTCACCCATTTTATAAGGGCGTTTTTTACAAGCAAACTGGAAAATCTTGGCAAAACAAATAATTTATTTATATTTCATAATTAAATTGTAATCTCCTCAACACGATGTTTGTTTTTAATTTAGTTTAATTCATGGCAAAATGATTTTAAAAGCGCTGAAAACTTTACAGAAATCCACAAAAATGCGCCAACAAATTAAATTAAGAGCTACGAAAAAGTGCATTCAATTCACGTAAGTCTGAATAAACGATTGCTGGCTAAAAATTTTCTGGTGCTCGCTTTTTGCTGGTTTTTTAGCTTGTGCAGCTTTTTTGCTGCTTGCTGTACATGATTTTTATTGAATTATTTATGCAATGGAAAGATTATAGTAGTTATATATTTTTTTCTTCTATAGTTTGTCGACCAAATTTATATGCATAGAGTGTTTCTGACTAGTTTTGTAGGATTAATGAAAGTGAACTCTTTGATTAGATACCGGAGCAGTGATATTTTGTGCTACTTTGTTTGAACAAAGCATGGATGGATTCTTCTTAAAGCTTGTTAAAGCTTCATAGTTGATTGTATTTTAGAGTTGCAATCAGTTCTGAAAATTAAGTTAATATTTCAGAAAATTTGAAATTTAAATATTGTGGTCTTTTGCCGGAAAAATAGAAGGAAATTAGTTTAATACCGCTTCAAAGAAAATCAATCAATATATTCGGTTTTAATCCAATAACTCTAATTTGGCGCCATTTTTAAATCTCCTTTACTAATGATTTATTTCCCAAAATATCCCAAATGTTACAGAAATTGAATCGTTCCTTGTAAAAAAGGCTCATCCCAAATAATAATTGAATCACACGAGGTTATAAATCAAAATAGATGTTTCCTGGAAGCCTTTCCCGGAGCAACACAAAAAGAGTGTGCCCCATATCGATTTGCAATAAAAATCAGATAACATGTTAGTGAGTTGACTTCACCCAGGTGGAAATTGGGTTCAAGTCCTAATGTAGGTACACTAGAATACATTAGAAAGTACACTTTTTCCTAGAATAATACACTAGGATACGCTAAGAGACACACTAGCTTCTAGGAAAATGTGTGCTCTATAGTGTATCCTAGTGTATGACCACACTAGAATACACTAAGGAACATTTAAATTCCTAGTGTTCCTTCTAGTGTATTCTAGTGTTTTCTAGTGTGGAAAATATAATATTTTGAAAATTCAAAATTTGATACTTTTGGCGAAATTTTAGATTTTATATTCTTGAATTTGCTGTTGATACCATTTTTTGGTTATACTTTTGTGTGTTTGCGTTTTTTTAACGTATAAAATTTTTTTTATTTTAAAATATTTTATAATTTCATATAATTTTACATAATTTTAAAATGATGAGTTTTAAATCTTTTTTAAGAAATATCTATTATTTTTGCCGATTTTTGAAATTTCATGAAAAACTTTAATATTAACCCTTTAATTTATCAGAAAAATATTGTTTTGAATATCCAAAATGTTTTTTCAATCACTCGTTTAATATTTATTAATTATTGCCAAAAATGTGAGCATTAATTAATAATAAATGATTTTCAAATATTACATGTTTGATGGTTACTTAAGTAAGTTAAAAGTCACATAAAACTAGTTGGCAATACAGCCGAGTGGATTGCGCGCTGCCTCACAAATGTGCGGCAGCGGTTCAAATCCAAATTTTAAAAAGATGCAAAAAAGAAAGTACACTAGAAAATTATGTACTTCTAGAATATTCTAGTGTAGAATTAAAATTTATATTTTTTAATTTTTCAAAAATTCCACACTAGGATACACTAGAACATACACAATCGCTTAGTGTTTTAAAACCACACTAAGCTTAGTGTTTCTACGGGGAAGGTTCTAGTGTTTTTTCTCTAGTGTATGGAGTAGTGTAAATGGCAGTTATTGCCACCTGGGCACCCAAGAAAAAAACTGTTCTGATCTATAGAGTCTTAAAATTTCGTCTCAATAATTTTTTTAAAGAAAAATTAATATTTTTCTGTATTAGTGACATTAATAAACTTTTTCCAGTGTTTTTCTTGCATAAGAAATCGCTCCACTATTCACTGGCTTTCTTCTCAAATTCCGCATCCTATTCACTGATTCTGATATTTATAGATTTATAGATTCATGGCAAACGTTTTGTTAATTTCTGCCCGACCCAAATCACGAAACTAATGATTGTGAATAGACCGGAGAAACCGAATCGATGCTGAAATGCCCCACTGTGTAGTAAGTAGTATAAGGATCAGTAACTAAACACATGAATGCTCCCGATAAAGGACTGGATAGGAGACGTTTGGGGACTAGTGTGGTGGCAAGCTAAAGTGATTTTTCTTGGCATTCACCGCTATGTTTGTATTTTTCTGAGCGTGAGGTTCTAATAGAGGGAAAATTTGTTGTTTTCCTTGATGTTTTCTGATTTTAGATTCAACAAAGGTAATTCAAGAGCATAATTTCCACCTAAACTCACCTCCATTACATATATAGGCCGATTAAATTGAAATGTTTGCTGTAAATGCTGTAAATGATATAATGGAAAAGGATGAATATTTGCACATTAGATACAGGATCTAAAAAAAGGTTATAGTTTCTAAGAGAATTTACTCAAATCGATTAAATTTTCTATGTCTAAAAAAATAGTTATTTGCAATCCGATTTCAAAATTTCTTGAATTCTTGAATTCTAATAGTCTCGATCAATGATTAAGATATTTTTGACATTGATAAAGTAGCTTTTCGCCTAGATTGAATAACTTGAATAACTTGAAAGTTTCGCCCGAGAGATGTTTTTTTAAAGAAAATAAGAGAATCATCGATGAATTGCTGATGAAAGGGATAATATTGAATATTTATACTTTTTAACCAAAAAGGGGTTCTTTATGCGGGAGTCAGCGAAATCCTAAACAAGACAAGTTTTTCTGGGGAATCAAGGACATGGATAGATTTATGGTTTTTAATAAAGTTTTATGTATTATTTTGACTAAAATTGTGTTATTTTCCGTCAAGATTTAGCGCGAAAAATGTATTTTGATTTAGTTTTTCCAAGTAAGTGAATTTTTCCTCAATAATTCCTAATCAAATCATTTGATCTTAATTCAAACAAAACAATTATTTCATAATTACAGCTTAAAGTTTACATTTCCGCTCAAAAATAGGGTCAACACAAATGCTAAGTGAATGCAATTTTCCAAAGGCGAGAATAATAAGCGTTTAAGCGCAAACAAACCGGCATTTAATTATTTTCACTATTTACGCCATTAAAAACTCATTAAGTATTCATTAAACTCTGCTTTTGTCGGAAAATAACTGAAAAGCAATGAAAATTACAGAAAATTACAGAAAAGCATAGAAATACATAAAAGCGTAAAACAGTGAAGTTTACTACTTAGTTGACTTTTGAATATATGGGCAAAATCAAAACGTCAGCGACGTTACCTCGCAAGGATTTAATTCATTTTCTCGAAAAGTTCTGAATATTTTCACATGAAATTTTATATACAGTCGTGGCTTGTGACTTTGAACCTAAATCCAAAAGATCAGACTTCTGAAAAATTCAGGAAAAGAGTTATTAATAAAAAACCGCCGTCAGCGACGTTACCACCAAAATTCTGTTTTTTCAAATATTTACTTTGAACGTGAATTTCTCTATAAGTTTTATATGAATCAAAACCAAAATTGCAATCGCTTTAGATACTAATTACAGGTATATTGATGTGTTTTTGGATTGTTTCATCAAGCGGTTGATCCTATGGACGCCGTTCCGTAAAAGCTATTTCGTCAGCGACGTTACGTGTGAATTTAAATACTTCTGAAAATTTAAATTTGACAAATCTAATTTTAAAATAAATTTTTTGTTGAAAAAATATGATTGCAAAAAAAAAATCTTAAGAAAGTTGTGTACTTCATATCCAATTTCGAGATTTAAAATTACAACAAAAACAACAGAATTTTTGCTTTTTAGTGAGTATTTTTGATAAAAAATCAGAAAATAGTGTAAAAAACCCTTAATCTTTACATTATTTGAAGACATGAAATAAATTATGTAGTAAATTAAGAATTAAAAAAATAATTAAAAATCAGTACAAAATTTCTCCGCAAGGGGCGTTTTATCATATTTCGTCAGCGATGTTACACAATTAAAACATTAATAACTTTAAAACCATAACTTGGAAAATCTTCAAAAAAATTCCAATTTTTCTTTTAAATAAAAGCTAAGTAAAACTGAAAAGACGATGTTTGGGGAGGTTGCACTTTTGAAAAATTTCAACTTATTGTTGTTTTTCGTCAGCGACGTTACTTTTCTTAGATGGTTTTTAAATTTATCGTAAAAAATTCTTATGATCTTAAAATTATTGTTTTTTTCTCACAAAACTCTTACTGGAAGGTGAAATCAACTATGAAATTTAACATTTCCATGTAAAACATTGGAAATATATTCAAAAATTAAAAGTTTCAATTTCATAAATTTCTCAAATCATCCCTGGATGTAAAAAAAATATATTCTATGAGATTTACGATGGTTCAAACATTCTTTTTACAAAAAAAAATAAAAATATTTTGCTTTTAAAATTGTTTGGAGTTTCCGAAATAATTCAGAGTTGAACTGTTTGTGCCCATATTCATTATTTCATTCAATAATTAAAATATGCCAATATTGGCTAAATCATCATTTTCATTACTTCCATTGTTTTTCCTGCCTCGCTTATGACATCACGCTATGAACAATTAAAATAAAATCAATTTCAACCTTCAAGCGATTCAAACAGCTCAATACTTTCCAAATAATAATTTGCCATCTCCCGCAATTTTAAGAGTTTAGCAAAACTTTTCCACAATTTCTATTATTTGCTTGCCAGCTTACAATTCCAGATAAAGGAAACGAGATTACCGCTTTAATATCAGATAATATCCACCTAATTAATCTTTCATTACAGTCGATTGTTACAGTCTCGAAGAAAAGATGATTCAAATCGATTTTGTAATTAAATTGCGCCTGTTTTCAGCAGCAACTGAAATCATCTAAAATGATTAAATGAAGAAAATTGGTTGAATGGGTAAATGAGTTTTTAGCACAATTCTTTGAAATTCTCTCTTTTTGCGGCTGCCTGTAAGATTGTCTGTTTTTGAGCACAAAGGACCAATTTTATTTGGGGCCACATATTTTTTTTAATTAGGATACAAATTAATTTTTCGGATACTTTTTATTGGACGACAGGTTTGAAATGATGTCAATTTAGCATCAATTTAGGAAATCTTAAGGAGTGTTATTACACAATAATTTTGATATAATACAAGAACATCCCCAAAAAATAATAAATCAAAAATATAGATAAAACCTTCGAATTCGTAGAAATCCTGAAAGTTTTCTGTCCTCAAAGAACTTTGAAACAACCTTTAACATTTCCGATATTTCCTGGCAAGTCCATTTCCGATCTAAAGCTCCTTTCAAGTCATCTCAGAAGCTTACAAGATTTACTATATCCACATAATATCCACATAATATCCATAATATCCAAAGGTCATTTTATTCAATACAAAACTGCAATATTTGCTACATTTTCAATATCTTCAATATTGGCATTCGAAAAATGGTATTTTCATATTTTCTCAGAAAATTGCTAGGAAACTATCAGGATAATTTAAGATTTCTTTGTAAAAGAAGTTTAATATCCGTTTTGAGATAAAATGTTTATATTTGCAAAAGCAACTACAAAGTGCATATTTTTATTTGGTGAACTCTTCGAATTTCCACAAATTTCCTCTCCAACAAAACTGATATTTTTCGTAAGTAGTTTTTATTGATGGTTAATGCATTATTTCATCTTTTTAGTACTATGGGGCAAACAAAAATATTTATTCTAGCCAGAGAAAAAGTCAACTTAGGAAATAATAAAATGTTTAAGAGTCTTTTAAAAAGATATTGAGCTTTTTATGGCAAAGGAAATGCTTTTAAACTGCATTTTCAACTATATTTACTGGTTGTTACATTTTATGAACTATATTAAACTTCTCTGGAATCGTAATATATTCAAAAATATTATTTGTAGAACTTCATTCAAGTGATTGAGAATATTTTATCAAACGTTTTACTTGGAAGTTCAATAACACCCTTACAATACACCTTATGTAACTATGATAAGTAAAAAATCAAAACAAGTCAATCTCAATCAAGTACAAAGAGAAAATCTTCGCTTTTGCCCCAATTTCAACGGAAAATTTCCAACTTGTTTCTGTCACATCCTTCATTGTTAATTTTGCAAGTGAATTGTCAAAAAATGTTTGCTCAAGCTTGAGACTCAAACACATATGCTTAACATTGCTTACCAACTTTTAAACTCTTGAAATAAAAAGTGGAAAAATAAATCCCTTTTCAAGCACCATCAAAAAATTTGCAAGCATCTCTCACAAAAATATTTTTAACCCGTCATGTTACTTGAGATCTTGATATTCAAGAAAGCTGAAGAATGTATCCTGCTTGCAACTTAAAATATTTAAATATGCGCAAAACTTTGCACATAAAAATTATATTCCCATATCATGTTTGTGTCGTAAACTGGCAAAGCGAGCGTTATGAAGATATATATTTTAAATTATTATTTAGTATGCAAATAAATTTGCTACATTACCTATCTCCGCCTATAAATGCGATGGCAGTCGGCACAGGCACAAAGATATAACCGAAGCGTAATTTAGAATGGCAGTTGGAACATTTGAAACAGTTTGCCGGAATAAAAATACACCATATTAAAAGGGAATTACATTCCATATTTCCATAAGTAATATTTATTGTTTAATCTTGGCTCACATATAAAATACATATAAAATACATAATTTATGTACACGAATATTTTATAAGCTGTAATGCTGGTGATGCTGTAATTCAAAAGTCTCGGCAATTTAAATACAGACAGATGTGCGAGTGTTCAAAATTATGGCAAGTTTTTTAGCCCCGAAATTGTCGTATTGTTCTTGATAAAGTTTTTTTGTGGAGGGTTTTTATAAGTAGATTTTTTTAGTTTAAATTACTTATATTGAATATGAAAGACTACAATTCAATAGTCAAAAGTATCATGCTTTCTAAAATTCAAGTCTCTCGCAAAATAATTTGAAGGAACATTTATGAACAAGATTTCAACGTTAAAACTATTATTAATAACAGATGCTCATTTAATAAGAAACAATATTATATTATATTTCAATTAAAACTTTGCATACAGGATATAATTACGACTATTCAATGATGGTTTTGATGCAACAAACTTGCAAACTTGATGCCAACGAATACTTAAGGTTTTGGATGGAAGTTTACACTTGAGTTAATGGTTGATTTTAGTAACATAATATGAAAGCTCCAGAAGGATATTATAAAAGTAGTTCAAAAATACACTGTCATACATTTTGGGCTCAAACTAAAAAAATTTCAAAAATCAAAAATGATTCCAGGAAAAAGTAAATAAATGTAAATAACTGTATTTCAAAAATTTCCTCCATCAACCACCTTCCAAGGAAATTATTAATGTGGGGTATTGTCAAGTTGAAGTTGGTGGAGCATTTAATGTTTTGTGAAACAGTGATGTACTGATTTAAGAATGTATACCTGGTTTGAGTTTTGAGAGCTCCATGTTTGCCCCGAGTTTTGATGATTCCATTACACCATTATATCATTCCGGTTTTTTGGCTCACCATTTTGTTGACAAGTTTTTTCTTATGATATTTTGTAGGTTTGTAGCTTGCTGGTTTGAAGGCTGCTGGTTGTGACATGATGGTAATTATAATTGGGTCAGGTAACTTTCTTTTTGAAGACTGGCTTTGATATATCTTTTGCAGGACTAACAAGAATGACAACCATCAGTGATTTAAAATAAGCTAGAAAGAAATGATTATTATGGATGTTTTGGTGATATTATCAGATGTTCATTTGAAGGAATTTATTTGTGTTTCAAAAATACAGAAGCTCATTTTATATATTTCTAAGAAAAATTTCTAGAAGGACCTTTCAAGAAAAGATCAAAAGACTTTTATTAATGGAGAACATTCATTATAAATGGAATCAAAATTATTGAAACACTAGAGTATTACCCGTGAAGGATCACAGGATTTGTTGCACAAAGTATCAAAGTCGTTATTGTTTTCTTTTTGGTTTATTTCAATGGATGGAGCTTAGAATTATAAAATCAAAATATAAAGTGTTAATCGGAAGCTTCAAAATTCTCAATTGTGGACTGGAGCTACCAGATCATGCCAAAATATGGAGCTTAGACCAACCCGTATTACAAAATACAACTCTGTTTATAATTCCGAACAAAAATGAAAATAAAAATTTTAATTTATGAATGTTTAGACTCAGAAAGCCATCAGGTCATGCCATTAGATGTAGCTGTATCAACCCGTGGTATATCCACAAACTCAGCTTATCATCCCAAACAATTTATCTAAAGACACAAAAACTGTACATTCAGCCGTTCTCGAGTTTTGAAAGTAGCATCAGGAAGTGGTACACGGATAAATAGTCCAAGTGCTTGCAAAAATAATTTACTTGGCTTTCTGGATTAATTGTGGGATTCTAAGACTTTTCTATAAAATAAGTCCAAAGTCACCAGGTCATGCCATTAGATGGAGCTGGACCAACCCGTTATGCACAAACAAACTTTGAATATCATCCCAAACAGTTTCACTTCAGATACGAAAGCTGTATCTTCAGCCGTTCTCGAGTTGTGGTTGTACCACCAGGTAGTGGCACCTGGATAAAAAGTCCAAGTACTTCCAAAATGATTTACTTGGTTTTTTTTTGATTAATTGTGGGATTATAAGACTTTTCTAAAAAATTAGTGCAAAGGCACCAAGTCATGCCATTAGATGGAGCTGGTCCAACCCGTGATACACTAAAATACTCAGCTTGTCATCTCAAACAATTTAACTCCAGATACGGAAGCTGTATCTTCAGCCGTTCTCGAGTTGTGGTTGTACCACCAGGTAGTGGCACCTGGATAAAAAGTCCAAGTACTTCCAAAATGATTTACTTGGTTTTTTTTTGATTAATTGTGGGATTATAAGACTTTTCTAAAAAATTAGTGCAAAGGCACCAAGTCATGCCATTAGATGGAGCTGGTCCAACCCGTGATACACTAAAATACTCAGCTTGTCATCTCAAACAATTTAACTCCAGATACGGAAGCTGTATCTTCAGCCGTTCTCGAGTTGTGGTTGTACCACCAGGTATTGGCACCTGGATAAAAAGTCCAAGTACTTCCAAAAATGATATACTTGGTTTTCTGGAGAAATCGTGGGATTCTAAGACTTTTTCAAAAAAAGTCATCTAAAGCCACCAGGTCATGCCAATGGTTGGAGCTGGACCAACCCGTGACACAAAAACAAACTTAGCTTATCATCCCAAACAATTTTTACCAAGACACGGAAGCTGTATCTTAGGGGCTATGCATAAAATACGTAACGCTGAAATCGGACCTTTTGGACCCCCCCCTCCCCCCTCGTAACGCTTTTTCACACATTTTAATATGAAGATTATTACTTTGTAACAAATTCTAGACCCCCCCCCCCCTGCTAGAGCGTTACGTATTAATTGAATAGCCCCTTAAACCGTTTTCAAGTTTTGAAAGTACCATCAGGTAGGGGCTCATGGATAAATTGTCTAAGTGCTTGCAAAAATGATTTACTTGGTTTTTTTTTGATTAATTGTGGGATTATAAGACTTTTCTAAAAAATAAGTCCAAAGTCACCAGGTCATGCCATTAGATGGAGCTAGGCCAACCCGTTATACACAAACAAACTTTGAATATCATCCCAAACAGTTTCACTTCAGATACGAAAGCTGTAAGTTCAGCCGTTCTCGAGTTGTGGTTGTACCACCAGGTAGTGGCACCTGGATAAAAAGTCCAAGTACTTCCAAAATGATTTACTTGGTTTTTTTTGATTAATTGTGGGATTATAAGACTTTTCTAAAAATTAGTCCAAAGCCACCAAGTCATGCCATTAGATGGAGCTGGTCCAACCCGTGATACACTAAAATACTCAGCTTGTCATCTCAAACAATTTAACTCCAGATACGGAAGCTGTATCTTCAGCCGTTCTCGAGTTGTGGTTGTACCACCAGGTAGTGGCACCTGGATAAAAAGTCCAAGTACTTACAAAAATGATATACTTGGTTTTCTGGAGAAATCGTGGGATTCTAAGACTTTTTCAAAAAAAGTCATCTAAAGCCACCAGGTCATGCTAATAGGTGGTGCTGGACCAACCCGTGACATAAAAACAAACTTAGCTTATCATTCTGAACAATTTTTCTAAAGACACGGAAGCTGTATCTTAAACAGTTTTCAAGTTTTGAAAGTACCACCAGGTAGGGTCACATGGATAAATAGTCCAAGTGCTTGCAAAAAAGATTCACTTGGTTTTCTGGACGAATCGTGAGATTATAAGGTTTTTTCAAAAAAAAAATGTCCTGAGCCACCAGGTCATGCCATCAGCTGCTGGTGAACTTATTCATATGGACCAACTTGTCACCTTGAACATTTTTTCCCATGAAACCAAGTCTCCAACTCTTCCCAAACTCTCAGTATAAGGTGAAATATACTTGAAACATGTCTTGCTACACCCTGGCTGGTGACCAGGAGGGTTGTGGAACTGGTCCAAAAATTATACAGATCAAATTCTGTGACATGAATGAACCATTTGAGACTAAGATGCCCATACATAAGTCTTAAGGGTTTCGAGCTATTAGAGCTCAGTTAGCGTTACGCAGAAATAAATATATAAATAAACAAAACTTGCTCTTTATTGAGTAAAAAAGGTACCAATAGATGGCACTGCCTCAAAATCCTATCCTACCAATTTGAAATTTTGTATGGGAAAAGTTGGGAAAAAATGGGAAAAAAATTATTACCTCCTCAAAAGGAATTTAAACCAAACGGAAAAGGCTTTTCCAACAAAAAGAGGTATTTCTACACAAAAAAAAAATATGAAACCAAAAAAAATAGTTAGTCCGCTGAACAATCTTTTCATTTGAAATTGGGTGCTTCCGAGAATATTTTGGCCGACAAAAAAGCTTTTAACAAAAAAATTTCTAGTTGTCGGAAAATTCTGAAAATTTGTATTCTAGTCTAAAAGTGGACCAATATTAAGGAAATGACGTCACCGAAATTTTTTGTCCACTCACTTCCGGTTTGATAAGGGGTCGATAAAAACTGCGTTTAAAAATCAACCTTTTTACGGATCTTCCCAAAAATTCATATAAATAATCTTTATTAAATTCACTTTTTAAAAAAATTCAAAAAATTCGAAAATTCAAGATGGCTGACAAAATAACGGTCAAAAAATTATTTAACCTCAAATTTTTCAAATTTTCAATTTTTTTATTAAATTTTAAATTTTTTTTCAAAAAGCCTCAAATGTCAGCTTTCCATGAAAAAAAAGTTTTTTGAAAAATATTAAGTGAAATGGGAGATATCAGCTTTGAAGCTAGGCAAGACTAAAATTGGCGCCCAAGATGAAGGAATTGGTCGATTTTGCTGAAAATTTGTAAATTACTTCTGGTAATACTCATGTATAAAAAAAGTATAAAAATTTTGACCAAACAAAATTCCTCCATCTTGGGCGACAGTTTTAGTCTTGCCTAGCTTCCCAGCTGATATCTCCCATTTTCCTTCATATTTTTCAAAAAACTTTTTTTTCCTGGAAAGCTGACATTTGAGGCTTTTTGAAAAAAAATTTAAAATTTAATTAAAAAAATTTTAAATTTGAAAAATTTGAGGTTAAAAAATTTTTTGACCGTTATTTTGTCAGCCATCTTGAATTTTCGAATTTTTTGAATTTTTTTAAAAAGTGAATTTAATAAACATTATTTATATGAATTTTTGGAAAGATCCGAAAAAGGGTTGATTTTAAAAAGCAGTTTTTATCGACCCCTTATCAAACCGGAAGTGAGTGGACAAAAAATTTCGGTGACGTCATTTCCTTAATATTGGTCCATTTTTAGACTAGAATACAAATTTTCAGAATTTTCCGACAACTTGAAATTTTTTTGTTAAAAGCTTTTTTGTCGGCCAAAATATTCTCGGAAGCACCCAATTTCAAATGAAAAGTTTGTTCAGCGGAATAACTATTTTTTTTGGTTCCATATTTTTTTTATGTGAAGAAATACCTCTTTTTGTTGGACGAGCATTTGCAGTCCGATTCAATCACGTTTTAAGAAGTTATTAATTTTTTCCCGACTTTTCCTGATTTTTCCCATACAAAATATTAAATTGGTAGGACAGGATGAGTTTTGCATACATTTAGGCGATTTTTGAAACTCGGCCATTTACAGAATATTATGTAATATTCGACCGAAATTTTAACGGAATTTAAAGCAATAAAATTACCAAATTCTATGGAAATTTTGAAATGAATTTTGGATTCTCATCTATTTCTTTCAAATCTACTAAAAATCAGTTTTGATACGAAATTGAGTAATTCATAAAAAATGTTTATTTAAACAAATTCCCATAAACTTTCACTGTAAAAATGAGAGCCCTCTTCAGTCTACACTAAATTGAAATAATTGAACTGCACACCTTTTAGTGTCTGATTGCATGCTCGTTGTTGCACAAGCCAAACATGTCAAAAGCTAGCGCTCGAGGTGCAAATAGCTGTCAGTATCCAACTGCTTGCTTTAGTTTCAACAAATTTAACAATTTTAACAATTTTAACGCCAACTGCAGAAACATTTGCAATATTTTGTGCAGCAAAATTGCAAATTTTAAATTCAACCTGCAAATTGCAGTACAAAGCTCCCAAACAAAAACTATCTGACAAGCAAAACTGAATTTAAAAAAATATATATATTTTAGAGGTTTCTCCATGCAACACTCATCCGGTAAAGTGCACAATTGCACACCATTCTGAACAATTTGGCAGCACAGGTTGGCGGCAAATTAACCCATTTCGGCAGTTTGTTCAATTCTGTGCAGCTCTGTTGCAATTTCCTAGTATATAGTGTCAAAAACGAACAATTTGAGCACTTGAACACATGTTTTCTGCTCAATTTGCTGGCATTTTCTGATATTTTCTGGAACAACATTGTTGCCGATGGAAAGTAATTTCTGTTCAAAGTTCAAACGATCAAACGGCGTTTTATTTTTGACAAGAAATCGAATAGCAATTATTCTCAGCTATGTTTGAGTTGATTTTGGATTGCTTTGCGGGAATAGCGAGAACCAAAGGATTGGTTTCATTTATTGCTCGTATCATAGATTCCATTAAAATTTGTATTTTTAATTGACACTCATAAAACAGTTTAAGATTTTGGTTTTATTATCATTTTGAATGTTAATGAAATATATTCTGTAAATTAATTATTTACAATATATTTTTAGGAATCTAAGATCTTCCATCAAAAACTTCAGATTCTGACAATACCAAACCTCATAACTTTTACTGTTTCTTCAACTATATGTTGTATCGTTTAGTTTAGCTCAAACTTCAACATTTAATGGTTAATTTTGCTTTGCTCGATATATGTTCAAAATGCTTCAATGTGTCAAGGCATTGAGAATGAAACAACAAATTAGAATGTCAATAAAACGGATATCTCTTAATTATCTTGGTTATTTTAGTTTTTTCTGGCGTCCAATTGGACATTTAATTTGCGAATGATGAGAGCAGAAAAATAACCAAATGCTGATAGTGGGCATTTTGGGTAGTATTTGGTTGTATTCCGAATATTCATTTTCAAGGACTCTTTAAGACGATACAATAATATATACTTTACTTTTGTTTAGCTTTATAAGAAAAATATCGTACAGAATTTATCCAACCTTTATTACGAGAAAATAAATGAAGAATATAAAATTGAAAGAAATCAGGAAAACCGTAAAAATAAAAAAGTTCGAAAATCCTCCAGGCTTCTAATTATTTTCTCACGGTTCAATAAAATACAAAAATAATTTTCTAAATTCTTGTTATTAGGTTTGTTCATGAATTGTTTGTGTTTAGGATCGAAACTCCGAGCAAATACATTTCCTAGAGCTCAAGAATCCTACATTCCTACATAAGTAAGCAGCACTCTATGCTGTTTTAAAGAGTACACAGTATGCTCAAGTATGCTTGTTCCAACATAATAGGTTTCCACAAACATATCATCAGAGATATATTCAAGTATTTTCATCAGTAAATCCTTATAATAAGTGTTGGTTTCACAAAGGAATATTTGTTGTTCTCAAGAGTTAATTTCTAGGAAGTTCCCAGTGAAGCTACTTAAAGAACTAAGTGGCTGTCTCTCAATAGAAATATTCAATTAAAATAATCCAGAGCTTCATTTGTTGTCTTTGATCTCTAGATTCGAACATTTACCATTCCGAATACTATTTTAATTTATATTCTGTAATTTGTATGCATAAAGATGCTTCACAGACTTTTGCTCTACTGTGTGTCTTTGCATAAATTGCAGAGCAGAAAATAAATATATATGAGAAAGAAGCTTTTTTCGACAAATATCTATTTCACATGAGCAACGATCTATTGTGAATATTTTATATGTATGTTTTGTGCATATTTTGCACGTTGTGCATATTGTTTTGTGTTCAGATCGTAGCTCATAGAAGGGATTTTATAAATGTTTTGTTGTCTTCAGCTTTGTAGTTCTTCTCATTTCTTCAGAGTTCTGGAAAATTTTGAAACATCATAACAGAAATGTATTTGCAAAAGTAAAACCTGGTATTCTACCATTCGTGAGTTGCATAAGTAACAAGGATATATGAAAATTGTTCGGGATTTTGATAGTGTATCAACATTTCTAGAATTTGTTAAAAGCTCATCCAGTGTCACATAAGTTTTCTTCCTGCTGGCAATATGTATACGTAATAGTACAATGTAATTCATTTATTTTTGCTGCAAGAAATAACAGGATATGTAATTTATTTTCTAGACTGAATTAATTGAGCTAACGAAGCTTCATCAAATTAATTTGTAGCTTTGAGAAGAATACTTTAGGCATATGAATGTCCTTTGTAAATAAACAAAACTTCTTGAAGCAGATCATAAATCATCATTCAAACACTTTCTCAAGCTACAACACAATTTTGGCACAAGACCACAATTGTGTTCTCACAGTGTTTTCCACAATATATTTTTGCGCACATAAATTGCATAAATTAAGCTCCAAAGAAACTCGAATAAATTTGAAGCTTCACAAAAGCACACAGCAACCTCGATAGCAACTATACTTAAAATATACTCAAAGTAATATCAGATGATGAAAAACCAACTTGGCATGAACTAATTGATATTTCTTGCTGAAACATTACACCACTACAAGATAGCAAAATAGCAAAATAACAAAATAACAAAATTACAAATTACAAACAAAATAAGCAAAACATGCAAAGAAAAGGTTGTGTAATTGTTGCTATTGTTGTAATTGTGAATGTCTTGGAGAGATGACAAAATTTGAAGAAATATTCTCTTATTTCTATTATTTCAGTTGATTCAAATTAAATTTACTTATATTACATGAATTACTGAGAATACTTGAAATGTTTGGAATGCATGAAATACTTGAACTATACTCAAATTACTTAAATAAAGCACAAAGACTCATTTTGGAGCATCCTTGACTGCATCTGACATTGTAATTTTCCAGTTTTGTATGTAGTTTGTAATCATCGATGGATCTAATATAGTTATACTAGACTTTATAAGGTTTAATAGCAATGCAATGATGCAATGCACTCGCACAGCAAAAACATACCAGTCACATGAAAATAAATTGATATTGATTGAAGCTCGAGAAATAAATGCAAACTGATGGATATTGTCTTTGGAATGGTGGAACTTTTCCGATGCATTTAAATTGGTTGGAATAGAGCAAGGATTTATTTGTTTTGTAGGTGTTTTTTTTTTTTTTTCAATGAATTGAGTCAATTATTTCATTCTACTAGCAATGTTTATTCATCCAAAAATAAAAATTCCAGTAAAGCAAATTTTTCATCGTTCGTTAAATCATAATGTTTGTACTCACAAATTCTCTCACAAAAACGCAATCATCCTTCCTACTCACAATTCTTGAAAAAAAGAAAAACTTTTAAAAGCAGAAAAGACATTTTCTATTTGAACTCAATTGAATTGGAATTTTTCCGATTTCAAATAGTGTTCGATGTAAATCTAGATAAAATAGGATCTTGTAAGATTATATAAAACTATTAAGTTAAGATTTAGATTATTGTTTTGGATGAAAATTTGAAATCCGCAGTCACATTGTTTGGAAATAAAATTTGAATGTTTGAAAGTTTATAGAAATGTTGAAAGAATCTTACAATGTAGTTTGGGATTTAACATTTTCTTTATTATTAAATAGTCGCCGAAAAACTTTCCATAACAATTAAGAAATTTTTCCCCCCTCAATATCAAATTTCTTTTATCAATCAACAATTGAACAAACATCAACAGTAATTATGCATCCTACAATAAAATAGAGTTATAATTGTTGTTGAAATGTATGAGTCACGTTGTTAAAATGTATGCACCTGTAATTGCACTCCTGCAGCATTGCACTCAAGGAAACTCTAAACCAGCTGGTGTAATGTTTTAGTGTTCATTAAAAAGCATTCATTTGCATATTTGCCAGAGCAAACAGTTAAAAAAAATGTTTATGAATGAGTTTTTATATTTCCGTATAAGTTTCATCGTGACTTTTGAGCAAAAGAATGAACAAATCAGATGTGCTTTTATGTTTTATGCTTTTTTGTGTCCCTTGCATATATTAATGTCTTCTGATATTTATGTGAATTCTAGCACCAGGATGTTCGTTCCCACTTTTTAGCCAGCTTTTAGTATTTAAAAAAATATAAACAGGATACATCACGTAGTGTGTACAGCTTTTTATTTATGTTCCCTGCTTTGCTTCTGTTTGCTCGTTTTGGCTACAAGTTATTTATGGAGAAATGAGAATATGGTTGCTGTGGTATGAATTAAAATATAATTATGACATGAGAACTGTGTGAAAGCACATATTCTCGTCTCAATTATAATGAACGTGTAACTCTTTTCAACAGTTATTTGGAGTTTTAGAAGCTGATGCTAATACAATGTTGGCGTGTAATTGTTTTTCTTGTAAAAGAGTTTGGGGGGAGAGGCAAGGGTTGAAAGTTGTCTTGAGATGATGAATATTTTTTTAACGTATAGTTATTAAATATATTTTAGATATCCGAAAGATATCAGATAATTAACGAATTGAAAATTAATTTTGATGGAAACATGGTCTATACTGATAAAAACAAAAATAAACATAATATGTTATGAATAAAGTAGACAATATATTTTAGCATCCAAAGAACTCCAAACCTCTGCCCTTTATATCACACCCCTAGATCACACACACCCAAAACTAAGCAACTTGAAATTGCGCCATTATTGAATTGTTAAATAATTTCGTATTATATTAATTACCATAATGATTATAATAATTCTGTTTACCAACTTTGTCGTCGTTTTGCAATCATGAAGACGATTGTCTTCAACTTCTAGCAGAGTTTGTGAGACTTTCAAACTGCTTCCATCCTGTATTCTTGTATTTTGAATGTCTTTGTGATTCTACAGCTTGTGAAACTGTGAGAAGTTACTGAGAAGTTGGAACAGGGAAGTTTTGCTGGTAGAATAAATGTGCATTATGAATTGCAAATTAATTTAATAACATGTTTATGATCCCAGATATATCACAAGTTTACACATATTTGCAAACGAGTTGGCAAATTCATGTGCATATTTGTACTGCTGTTGAAAGTTTGTGGGATGACTTTAAATGATTTAAGAAGTTTATCCCTTCCTTGAGTAACTTCTTCTGTATTTCAAATATATCTGCAAATTGTTTTAATCTGCATAATAATTGAAAAATAACTAACAACGAGTAACCCTTCAATACAGCCTTCTAAAACTAAACAACGTTAAATATTCCATTGCAAAATTACAAATTACAAAAATCCCAGCACTACCTAATTGTTAAAAATACGAATATCATTAAAAATGTAAAATTAATGACACCAAACTAGGATAGCATTAAATCATGTATCAAAATTATATCCCCGATAAGCCATCCCAAGTGAAAATGAGCTGTATGCCTTCAATATTAAAATACACTGTTAATACAGCAAAATACTATAAAACACTGTTGATAATGTCAAATTTCAGTGTGAAATACATAAAATTTCAATTATCAAATGTATTTTAATGTGTGAAAACACACTTTATAACACTGCTCAGAATGTAACACATATGTTAAATATTTTAAACAGTATTTTGCAGTGTTTTGGATACTATATTATACATTGTAAAACACATTGATTTTCTCAAGGTTTTTTAGTAAAATTATCAAATCATTTAAAACTCAGTAAATAAATATGATTTAACTAAAAAAATATCTACAAGAGTTGAATTATAAAATTTTAATTGAAAAAAACTATTTTAATTGTATATAGGACATTCAATTATGTTCTTTTATTAAAATAAATTGAATTGACACATTTTACTATACTGTAAGATAAAAAATAAAAAAATTCCGGTTCTTTGGCAGGCTCTTTGACAACATAAAAACTGTGATCTATTCAAATATATGGAACCGAAATTTAAATATCCGATCAGAGCGCCGCGTTAGGATTATTTTGCATTATTGCTGATAAATTTGTTGTATCACATCAAACATCAAATACAGCCTAATTACATAATTTTATAATCTGCCGTATTGAAATTTATAAAATTGCAAAAAAGTACAAAATATCAAAACATTTATATGACAGGTACTCCAATCACAGAAACCAGCCATTTTACTTTGCTTATAGTCAAGAGAAGGTTATTTTGAAAATTTGAGCTAAATCTAAATCATGCAGATGCTTGGAGCAATTGGAGCATCAATACAAATTTGACATTTGTACTTCTTGAAGCTTGACCACTTGGTCATGGGTTAATATTTTCGGAAAATCTTTTGGAATTCAGTGTTTTGAGACAAATACAATATTTTTGCATGAATCGAATTTTTTAAAGCTTTTCGGTTAAACAAAAGTTTTCGTATGAAGAATGATCGTTTGTGCTGGAGCTACAAGATAACGTTGTTAAAGCAGAATTAAAATGAATAGACATACTTATAAGATTTCATAATTCTCAAAACCTGAGTTTCATCAAAACAGGTTGATTGTTTGGGGACTTACATGGTGGAAGCAACAAAATGCGGCAAAAACTGATAATAGGGTGTGTGACACCAATATTTAGTCATTATTAGTGAGTTTTAAAAGATTTTTTGTTTTTTGGATGCATACAACTTTTTTAGTCAAAGTAAAAAGAATTTTAAATGTTTTGACATTTTTTAAAAAACTAATTGAGACATTCACAAAAACTGCATATTTATCATATTTAACTGATTTTTTAAATAATATTTTAATATAAAAAATACTTAATTAAAGTCAAACCAAAACTTCAAGTTTTCTAAAAACTTATTAAAATTTTTATTAATTATTTTAAAAAACTTTTACCAAAATTCATGTTTTTTCCAAGAAAAATATTTTTCCTGATTCAGAGCAGGATTTCAATTATCAGGAAAATTGTTGGATAATGGTGAAATAAGATTATCTTTCGTCTCATATAAGATTTCTACATATAAAACGCATAGGATCAAATCAAGAATAAAATACCGGACAATAAAAACAATAAAATAAAGTTTCCTGCTTCAAACATAAAGTATCGCATAAAAAAATTCAAAAGTTAACTCAATTTCTATAAAAATATTTCTTTTCAACTTATTCTTTAGATTTGTGGTTTGATTTCTGATAGTGAGCATTTTAAAAATTAATTATTTTAATATATTTACATTAAATTCAATTCTTTTCAAGTTCAACCTAAGCCTGTTACTTTACAATAAAATATTTCCTTCACCCAGCAGTACCAGCCGCGCGCACCAGCAACATCAAGTTCGATTCTTCACTTCCCCAAAAAAATTCAGATTTGTTCGAAGTTCAACTCTCACAGAGAAAATTTTCTTTTTTGCCAAATATTACAAAATACTGCTCGAAATACATAAGAAATACTGCTCTTTTAACACTGCAAAACACTGTTCAAAATGCATTAAATTACACATATGAACAGTGTTCCGAGCAGTATAAAGCAGTGTTTTAAAATACTATACATTCCATAATTTCGTGATATTTTAATGTATTAAGTTGATATATTATGAGCAGTATTATTTCAAATAATTTTCACATGGGATAGCAAATAAAATATTTTATATGCAAATTTGCAAAGTTCAGAACATTTCAGTACATTTCGGAGCATTTGCGAATATTTTGGCAAATTCATTTGAATATATTTGTACTTAGTTATCTCTGTCACCGTTGCTTGTAAATGTGTGCGTGTTAGTGCCTGCAAAATGGCTAAAATATTATTCAAATTAAATGAATATAATTTTTCCTGCATAATTCATACGTACATAATTTTGTCCAAAAAATAGTTTAATTTTTGGAGCAGAACAAACATCCTGCGCCTAGTATCACCAGATTCACCAGTTGGGGTAGTTAGGTCAGCTGGACCAGTTTAGCTGAAGCATAAATAACCGAAATAACAGCACACGGGCCTATAATCAAATATTAAAATTTCGCCAATTCATTATTTCCCCTTGTTTGCATGAATTTATTGAAATTATGAATGTTTCAAATGTTTTGCAGGATTTGAAATGGAAACTATCGATATTTTATCGTTTTGGTTTTAATTGCTAGCTTTTCTGCGGAAATGATCTTTTGGTGCAAATTGCAATGAATTATTCAAGTTTTCCAAAATATTTAATTGTTTTTCAATGGATTGTGGGATTATTGATAAGTGATTGAATTAGATTTTGTCATATTTTTCTTAGTTTTTCAAGACAAGGTAAATGGGAAGGGTTAGATTATTATTTTATACAAAGTTACATCTTTTGTCACTATATACATTAAAAATTTATTTTTATTTAAATGCAACAACCCTTTGAATATCGCATTTCGACTGAAAATTGAATAAAACATCAATTATATATCATTCTTTCGTTAACAACCACTTGATTCTCAATTTTGTAAATATTAATTTATAAATGTATCATTTTTATTATACATTATTTAATACCTGTTTGTATGTTACCTATATGCAACAACAACAATAATTATATTTGACGAATGATTACCGAAATACATTTGTTTCATGTAAATTAAAAGTTTATTAAATTCATTGTGAATTCATTGATAATTGATGTTTTCACGATTTTCAGGATATCAAATATTTTACAAAAACAATTAATTGCGGAAAACAAATATTTTCAGCTTTTAAATTTCCATGTCACAAATAATGATTATCAATAATTATTGTTTGCATCAGTAAATTTGCCATCGCCATGTGCTGTTCTGCTTTGACTACATATTTACATTATTTGTCTGCAATATAATTCATATAATTTGTATAAATTAAAAAAAAAAGTCCGCATTTTATTCGCATTTTATGGAACTTTTGAACGGAAAAGATATGGCATATACAAAAAATGAAATGGAAGCGATTATATTGCAGTATTATTTGATAGTACTCTGTAAAGTGCATCAAAAACTCCAAAATACACAAAACACTCACAATATAGATACTTAATATACTTATGCACAATATTATTCGGGTTGATATTTTAAATGTAAAATTTCATGCATAACAAAATTGAACCAATTTGCATTTTGCTCTGGACTTCTGTGCAAATTCATTTCATTTCAGTTGAGCTTATAATGCAATCCAAAATTAATTGAATAAATAATTGAGCGATAAAATATTCAACACTGAATCAATCGAGTTTGTTTCGTAGCTATTTTATTATTTTATTTAATTGATGAGGATAAGTTTTTAAAGCTCTAATTGCTATTAAGTTGAACTATAATAGTTTTATCAGGTGGTATACGATGTTATGTTTCGTTAACTTAAATTATCTTAAAATTGTTTAATGTATGCATTTTCAAAATAATATTTAAATTTTCTCTGATATTTTACAAAATTTACATAGTATAAAATTTTTAACTGCATAGTTTCTATTATTACAAAATTACAAAATTACAAAATTTCTCTAAAATCTAAATTGTAAAACAAACTATTTCTGTTCTGGATTGAATAATATAACCAAAAACTTTATAATGTTACTCTTCAAGTGAATTAACAATATTTGCACATGGAAAAACCCAATCAATATTTAATTTGCTTTTAATAAAATCATTAAATCTCTTGTTTCCAGCATTTCTATCAATCATCATTCAAAAGTTTAATTTAATTATTCAAAAGCACTCGTTATTCATTTTAATGAGCAAACCAAACTGCAGTGACGCTTTTTATAATTCCCAGATAGTTGGCAAACACAAGTTTTAATGTGCTCTATTTTTGTTGCGCCATTACAGAGTTATCAAACTGTTGTGATAATAGAGTAGAGGCCCGGAAAACACAGTTTTAAATTTAAATTTAGCGAATTTTCAGATTTCTCTCACTTTTTAAAATTATTTTGGATTTGAAAAACAAAGAAAAACCGTGTGTAATATTTGTATCATAACATGTGTTGCTTTAAAAAACTCTAGTTTAAAAAAACACACTGAACTGGGCATTAGAAACTATTCCGTGTCTCTCGGGATCTCCAAAGCAAACCAAACACAGACAAGAGACAATTCTCCCATTAACTGCAAACTAAATAATTTTTAATTTAATGATTCTTCGTCGCAGTTACTATTTTTAACAAAGTAAGTTATCAGTTCTATCTCTAATTGCATTTAATTAGTTTTATGATAGCGACTTCCATGAACACAAACAGCATAAAAGCACACGAGCGAGCAAACAAAAAGACATCTGGCAAAAGTTTTCTTTGCTAAAGAATCTGCAAGTAAGGCACTTCCAGCATGTAATCTAAAAGCATTTTAAACTATTTGCTGTAAAATTAAAGTGTACGACACTGTCATCCTTAATGTGAACCGAAGAAATTTGAGCCAGAATGCTATAGGGTTGCCACTCTAAGCTAAGGCAAATTCCGGCAATGTATAATGCTGTATGATATAAAAAGCTTACTATGCTGAGTCGATTGAAATGTGTGTCATCTTTTTTAGTTCACTTGGATGCTGTGTGCAAAATGTGCCATAAGGAAAATACTTGAGCGAAGAATTTGCCTTCAATAAATAACTTTGCGAGTTAAAGAAGCAGCGCAAGAATCTCAATAAATTTCAACTTTGGATTTGAAGCAATTTGGCAAATTTGTTGGAGGATTTTAAATGGTGCGGAAAATATGTTTCTTTTGGGGCTGAGAATTGAGGGTTACAAATGCGTTCTGTTAAAAAGAGGCTTTTAAAATTTAGAAAAGTTGGATTTGAGTTGACGCTTTTTCTTGATTTAATCTAAATAATCGACCTTACTTAATTGAATTCCTGAATTGATGAAAGCGGTTCATTGTCTAAAAATATTGCACACTCACATCAATTGAATTGCAATCAAAATCCAGCCAAAAATAACAGAGACCAAACTTTGCCTCTTAAAACATATTCAAATCCTCACCAAACTTCAAAGCTTTTAATTTTAAATGCTTTAAAATGCATAATGCTTTTAGTAAAAACAACATTTTATTCACTTCAAAGTTCTACTTACAATCTCACTACAATGTTTTAATTGCAATGATTTTGAAACAAAAAGCATATAAAACATTGTTGTCATACTTTTAGCTTTCATGTGCTAGAAAATACATGAAATTCTATTTTGATAATTCCAGTACGCCAAATGTTTCAAGTACTTCATATTGATCGTGAAATATGCTAAAAAGCTTGAATACATTTCATATTCGTTGAACATTATCCAGATTTTTTATCGTACTTATTAACCAAACACATAACCAAATATGTCTGATATAATGTTAAATCACATTCAAACAAAGTACTTTGAATCTGTTTGCATAAAGCTTAGCGAATGTTTTATATATTTTAACGGATACTTTCTGGTTTGAATTACGAATTCAGGTTTTATTCTTCGGTGGAGAGGATGAGTATTGTAAATTACACTAAAAAAGTATGAGTCGCTATGAAGTTTGTTTTTTAACGTTTTTAAAATTTTGCTGAAGATGTATACATTTTTATAAAATGCGGAAAGACCTTAACTTGAAACACTGAGCGACTTTAAAGAAAATATTACACAGCTCATCAATTTAAATGTATCAAAATAAATTGAATCTTCCAACTAAAAAGACCTTTAAAAAGACTAAATCCTTCCAATGAATTCCCAAACTTAATTTTTTGGTCCACCAACCAATCTCTTACCACAAATTAAAACCATCCTTTAGGATGTTCGGATGTGCAGCACAGTAAAATACTGAAATACATGAAATTTGACGAAACATGTTCTGATACCGCACCAAAGCAAAAATTATCAGTTCCATCACGTAATTCCGCTTCTACATATAATGGACTAATTTTATTAAGAAAATTTTGTTTTATCAGAGTTTTTTATTGCTGCCCAACCGAATGGTCTAATGTCCTAATGTAATTATTATCGCTCTAATTCTATGTGTGTTCCTGTAGTCAAGGAGCTAGTTTATATGTTATTTGATGTTTTCAATGTTTTTATGTGAATTTTGTTATGTTGGATGTGCTTTCAATTATATTTTATGTAACAGTTGTTTGCTCAATGAAGTCAATCAATTATCAAAGCGTCGAGTTGTCCGGCGAATATGTAATAGGAGTTTCTTCGTTGAATGATGTATGGTTTAGAAAAGGAGCTTCAGGGGATTCATCTACATAAAGTTAGCAAATATTATATTCATAAGTTCTTATAAGTCTGTTAGTGAAGAGTTTTTTGTGAAATCTCTTAAGTGAGGAAAGATATTTCCATCTTCATTATTCGAACAATAATCCTACTCAAAATTTTCATTGATTTAAGACACGTTTCTTTATTCATTTCCTCCTGATACTCCCTGGAACAAATCTCAAAAATCCAATTAACTTTCCAATCAACCATCTAATCCCAAATTATTAAAATTAACGATAATTACCAAAAAACGATATTTTTACCATCATCAAGGAACGATAAATCAAAGCACCTTAAACACCAATTACCTCCAACCAGCTTATTTTTCTGTGCTCAAACTCATAAAGCCGTGAACTTCGTAAAGTTAAAAGTCACCCAAAAAGTCTAAAAATAGATACATTTTCTCATTTTGCCCTTTTTCACTTTCACTACAAACATTTCGATGTAAAAATTCAAAGTATTCAAGTCACGAGGGATCTTTATTTTAAATGCCGCCATGTACCTTTCACCTCCATTCTGAAACCAGTGCCATACATTTTTAATTTGAAACTGTAAGAAAGTGCGAAGAAAAGTTGCAAACGAGTTATAAATATTAATGACCAAATTCAAGAAGAATCTTTTTGAGTTTACCTTGAAATTTGCTTGAAAGCATGTTAAATGGATTCATGGCACTGTTTTGAGTTTTAGTAATTTTTTCATAATTGTATTTTATTCGATTCAAGTTTGTTTTTTTTAAGACGTGGTCTTTTGCCTTAACTGAAAACACAATTTCATCAGACCCAAAAATATTTCTACTATGGTATAAAAATGTATGATCAATAAATACAATCTTAGCGATACTTTTGGAAGATTTTTCCCAACTAATAAATGAAATTTTTTTTCAAGAGTGTACAACAATTTCAGGAGTTCACTAAAGAACAGCCAGCAAGCAACAATTTAACGACTCAAAACGAATGTTTTCTCACAATAGAGAACTGAATTTCTAAAACAATTGCGTGAAAACTGGCTGTAAAAGCCACATTAATTCTGCCAAAGAAATCTGACGTGTTAATTATTTACATTTGAGACATTTCAGCTTTCCGGCTTTCCAGCCCAAAAAGTGTATAAATGTATAAAGTGTATCATTACCATACTTTGTATGTTCTGTATTTGCTGTATATTTTCGACATTTCTACGCAAATAAATAAAGAAGTATCTAACGAAATCCAACAATGGATATTATTTTAGCCATCCATGAAACATGATGAATAATTTGCGTGTCAATTCAACAATACCAGCAGGCCAAACGGAATTTGATAGCTCCAAAGAATCCAACAAAGCCGCAAATTCGAATCAAGATGAGATATACACTGAATGGTAAATGTACTATGAATAAACAGAATACTGAATAGCAGTTAGTTACCCAGTTACAATGTATGACGTCGTAAATTCAATTTAAATACATTCTTCATGTTTCTAGGCTAAAATGTTAGTATTAGGTTTCTGTTCTTTTCTTTTGTGGGAGGATGGTAAGTTCAAGGTTGTATATTTGTTAATATGATTTAAATATTTTTTTAAAAAGACCAGGAAAAAAAATATGAAGTTCTAGATATAAAATTTTTTGCTATTCAAACAATCAAAAACATTATAGGATTAAATAATTCTAATTCAAAGTCAAGCATTGTGTATATATTTTTTAATTCAGTGCATCAACTCTTATCTCAGTCGTAAATACTCCCCTAGCTGTTTTCATTACATTTCACCTCAAAGTACCAAACTTTCCCCCTTTAAAGACATTACATTCAAACCACACGATACCCTCCTTACTTCCACGCAATCAAATCAACAAAACATCAAATATTAATTTAAATCTTATCAGCAATTACTCTCAATCACCTCAAATCATCAGCAACTTGTTGTGCCACAAATAAACGGAATTAATGAAGGCAAGACGAAGTTGCAATGTTTATGTATTTTAAGTTGAATTACCTGAATAAATAATATATTTTTACTATTTTCACCTGTACTTTTTAATATTCAGGTAAAAATAGTAAAAATTATTTCTACTATTTTTACCTGAATATTAAAAAGTATAGGTAAAAAAAGTAGAAATTATTTCTACTATTTTTACCTGAATTTAAAAAAGTATAGGTAAAAATAGTAAAAATAGTAAAAACATAATATTTATTTAGGTAAAAAGAGTAGAAATAATTTTTACTATTTTAACCTGAATAATAAAAACTATAGTCATGTATAGTATTTTCTAAGCATTTTCTAAGTAATTTCGAACATTTCGAAAACATTTCAAACCCAAAGCACCAAAAGCATCAAACATGAAGAACCAAGAAGGAAATTATAACAGTTTGAGTCGTAAAAAAGTTTTACGATTGCAATCTGAATATTGGTGATTTGACCTTGTTGCGGGCCGTTCTTGTTGGCCGGATTTCATGATTTCATGATTTTCATGACTTCCATCACATCCATGACTTTGCCCATGATTTCCTTGAATTCAGGATATTTTGAGGATTTGACGTCAAAGTTTTATGATTTGATTAGCTGAAGTGTGTAAAATATGGCAGGCCCGACCTTTGTTGCCCGTAATCCCCGTTCATATCGCTCAAGTGCCTTTCCCAATCCACTGAGCGCAAAAATGGTGTACATGTAAATTGGTGGCAAATCTCGCAAATCTGAAAGCTCATTGTGAGTTTCTGGGAATATTTTCACTGCAAAAAATCATTTTTATTAAAAGATTCATTAATGTGATTGAAATTTTCAACAATTCATTTTAATATATTATTTTATTTTACAGTGTACATACAAATGTTTTGAAATGTGAATTGAGATGAGGATGAAGTGAGGATGAATGACGACAATTATATTGGCTAATTGCTTGCTATTGTGCCCGGGACACACATTAGAAGTCTCTCGTAATCTACAATGGCTTTTGATGATTCCAGTGAACTGGCAGAGATGCGATCTTCGTGCTAATTTTATATTTGGGTAGAGGGACTGCTATAGCCTTTTATACACAAGCAGCCTAAGTAAGAGCAATTTGCAAAAATTATAAATCTTCAAATTTAGATTTTAATTCTAGCTTGATTGTCGAAATGGTTGCCAGTCATCTTCAACCTTTTTAAGCGACTTGTATAAGGGAAATTAAAAGCAGCATCAAGTTTATTCAAAATTATTCAAGTAGCAGTTAAGCAGTTGAGAGATTGTAAAATTGCTGCTATATTGTATATTAAGTTTAATAAAGATTACATTCAATGGAGCTGCCTCATAACGTAACAAGATCTTGAATCTGAAATCTTTTGCAAACTCTTCATCCTTTCAAGTATAATGAAATATTTCAATTTTAAATCTTTTATAATTGATGAGAGGTTGTTAAATATTTATCCAACTTGCTTACTTAACTTGCAGACTTGTTACAGAGACTATTATATTCATACTTTTAACCAACTTGTTTTTTGTATCATTTTAAATTGAAATTTTATAAATTAAGTTGAGTTGGAATTTACCAACAATTTATCCTATGCAATTTATAGAAAAAAACAGTCTGGGTTTTCTTTATAGGTAACAAAAAGACAGTTTGCAAAAAAATAGATTGAATGTATTGAAATATGTTCGACTGAGGAATCTTTTTGAATTATATCATGATTACTTGTTTATCCCTTTTGAACATGAACCTGAGCATGAACAATTGCTTCAACTTTTAAATTCTTTGGTTCTTGTTTCGCATCCAATCAAAATAAAACACCAAATTGTAATACCTAGACTAAAAACCACATGAATGTCAATTAAAATATTTCAATGGATTTATAAATTTCACAAGTTCACGCGATTTGTTCAATTTAATTAACATCATCACGTTCACGTGTCTTGTGTTTAAAACGAGTAAGAATGTTTAAAAGGAATAAATATTTCAAATAAAAGATCGTTTGTCAACAATTTTAGGATTCACCCAGAAAAGGCTTCGAAAGCTTGTGTCAAGTCATTTTTTGGATGAACAGACTTCTTGGAAGATATCAGATATCAAACAATCAAACACATATCACTTCCATAAATTTCAAACACAATAAAACTAATAATTTTCTTACACATGTGTAACCTTTAAACGAGTAACTTGATACACTCTCATAAATAGAAACACTTAAAGATAGAGTTTTCTTATTCCTTATCTATAAGCAAGAAAACTTGAAACAAAAAGCAATCACAAGATTTTTTGCATCATCGACACATCAAAACATCAAAGTACTATAAAAGGCTTCAAAATGGAAAATCAGGGAAAGTGTGAAAATTGAGCTTTGATCCTTACTTTGAAATTTACCAGGAATATTCAGTCTTTGTGAATCCGAACGAGGTTCTTGTAGAAAAGGTGAAACAAAATGAAATGTCATGGTGTGACTTCTCTTTATTAAATAAGCTGTTGCTGTGTTATTATATATGACGACACACTTTCAGCACTTTTAACACCTTCAGTACTTTATCAACCCTTCACATCGCAAATAAATATTTTTCTACATTTTTTGCATTTAAATAAAAAGAATTCATCCAAAAAAAGAAACTTTTGGCAAAGTTTCCATTTCAATTTACTTTTGATACTTTTTATCCTTTTGATTTACTTTTGACGAGTTCGGAGCTTTTTTGAATTTTTGGTATTGTTTGTCACATCAAAACAATGAATTCAACCGTGATCAACTTTTTGCTAAAGCAATTTGATAATTTTTTGAACAAGGTTGGTTGAATGGAAAATCCAACTTTTTTTGGTATTTTATTTGATTGTTTTCTATTTTTACGCTATTTTTGAAGGTATTGTTTTGTATAAATTATAGTTGTAAATATTTTGATACTTTCCAGCAGCTTTTGTTGTTTGTTTTCAAGTTTTTTAGAGTTTTTCTAGTCAATTCCCAAAAGTTCGTTAAGCTCTTCAGGGAAATCAACAATGCAATAAAAATTTGATCCCTCCGTGGTAAATGCCTGGAATCAGTAGCATCATTGCTGAAATTTGGATTTACAAAGTTGGGTAGAAGTATTTTTTAGATCGGGAATTTGAGTGTTTTTAGAGCATAAAAATTGCTTTTTAAACATCTTGAAAGGAATTACAGGATAAAGGCTCAATTACATGGGTCGTACTTGCACTTATTTTGACAGATTTTGTATGGGCTATCTGTCAAAAAATAAGTATGCACTTATTTTTTGACAGATAGCCCATACAAAATCTGTCAATGCGAAAATAAGTGCGACCCATGTAATCGATACTTAATAGGCTGATTTGAAGCGTTTAAACTTGAATTATTTATATGCGGTCTTTTGGTATTACAAACTTGAACTAAAAATAGAGACTTAAACAACTTAAAATATATTTGTTGTTGCTTTATAAAACAAACATTTGAAAACTTTGAACTCATCGTCATAAATTATTCACAGAAAGATTTAACTCAGTAATTCAACTAAACTATTGAAAAAATCTAATTCAATCCTGAACTTCTAACACTGGCAAAATTAAGCTCAAATTACTGAAATCCTACACAAACTAGTAGCAGGGGACGAAATGAATGTACCATCAACAGAGTTTGCATTCAAAAAAACTGTAATCATCCAATCAAAATAATCAACTAACAGTTAACTAACGGGGCTCACAATAGTCGACTGGTAAAATTATTATCAACAAGAGAACTGTAAAACAGATGCTCGGAGAATCAGTTTAATTGAAAAACTGAATACATGAACAATAGTGAAACTAACGCAGAATTGTTGACTAACAAGCTTTCGGATAAAATATTCTATATGAAAGCCTTTTGAGTAGTTTTGAACGAATAATGAAGTTTTATGTAAAATCATGTATTCACAATTTTTATACAGTGAAAACTTTACGCTCGTTGAATTCGATCATTACTGAAAAACTAAAATAATCCTAGAATGTATTAAAAAACTCTGTATAAAAGAAATAACTCTGATCATAATCCAACTACATGGTGATCTAGCTTCTACCAAACATTTGCAATTCTTGCATATAGCCAAAATGTAGCTCTGTCTATTAAGTTGCTGGTTTATTTGAAATTCATTGCACCGAAAACAACACTAACAAGCAGTTTATGCTGCAATGATGACTTTGCTGTATGTCCAAAAAAATACGGCAAACTTTATCCTAAACTTTTTTTCGCTCTCTGGAAAAGTCGAGGAAAAGTTTGTTGCCATATGTTTGCAGCAATCGGTTGTGGATTCTTTAGTTTTATTTTTATTTTTTCGTATTTTTCTCATCAAAACCAGCAAAAATTAGAACATTTTAGTTTCATTATCTTAAAGTTAATGGCTGTAGTTTGCTTTCTACTAAATAGAAGGAGAAGTTTCAGTATCTGTGGTATGTACCGGTTTCATCTTTTAATTGACGATTTAGATTTGCTTGAAAAGTGTTATTGAACAATTTGTCTCAACAAGAATTGAATGTTCTGGTTTTGGTTTTGGTTTTGAGTTTATTGAGTAAAAAAGGTACCAATAGATGGCACTGCCTCAAAAAATCCTATCCTACCAATTTGAAATTTTGTATGGGAAAAGTTGGGAAAAAATGGGAAAAAATTAATAACTTCTCAAAACGTATTTGAATCGAACTGCAAATGCTTTTCCAACAAAAAGAGGTATTTCTACACAAAAAAAAAATATGAAACCAAAAAAAATAGTTAGTCCGCTGAACAATCTTTTCATTTGAAATTGGGTGCTTCCGAGAATATTTTGGCCGACAAAAAAGCTTTTAACAAAAAAATTTCTAGTTGTCGGAAAATTCTGAAAATTTGTATTCTAGTCTAAAAGTGGACCAATATTAAGGAAATGACGTCACCGAAATTTTTTGTCCACACACTTCCGGTTTGATAAGGGGTCGATAAAAACTGCGTTTAAAAATCAACCTTTTTACGGATCTTCCCAAAAATTCATATAAATAATCTTTATTAAATTCACTTTTTAAAAAAATTCAAAAAATTCGAAAATTCAAGATGGCTGACAAAATAACGGTCAAAAAATTATTTAACCTCAAATTTTTCAAATTTTCAATTTTTTTATTAAATTTTAAATTTTTTTTCAAAAAGCCTCAAATGTCAGCTTTCCATGAAAAAAAAGTTTTTTGAAAAATATTAAGTGAAATGGGAGATGTCAGCTTTGAAGCTAGGCAAGACTAAAATTGGCGCCCAAGATGAAGGAATTGGTCGATTTTGCTGAAAAATTTTAAATTACTTCTGGTAATACTCATGTATAAAAAAAGTATAAAAATTTTGACCAAACAAAATTCCTCCATCTTGGGCGACAGTTTTAGTCTTGCCTAGCTTCCCAGCTGATATCTCCCATTTTCCTTCATATTTTTCAAAAAGCTTTTTTTTCCTGGAAAGCTGACATTTGAGGCTTTTTGAAAAAAAAATTTAAATTTAATTAAAAAAATTTGAAATTTGAAAAATTTGAGGTTAAAAAATTTTTTGACCGTTATTTTGTCAGCCATCTTGAATTTTCGAATTTTTTGAATTTTTTTAAAAAGTGAATTTAATAAAGATTATTTATATGAATTTTTGGAAAGATCCAAAAAAGGGTTGATTTTAAAAAGCAGTTTTTATCGACCCCTTATCAAACCGGAAGTGAGTGGACAAAAAATTTCGGTGACGTCATTTCCTTAATATTGGTCCATTTTTAGACTAGAATACAAATTTTCAGAATTTTCCGACAACTAGAAATTTTTTTGTTAAAAGCTTTTTTGTCGACCAAAATATTCTCGGAAGCACCCAATTTCAAATGAAAAGTTTGTTCAGCGGAATAACTATTTTTTTTGGTTCCATATTTTTTTTATGTGAAGAAATACCTCTTTTTGTTGGACGAGCATTTGCAGTCCGATTCAATCACGTTTTAAGAAGTTATTAATTTTTTCCCGACTTTTCCTGATTTTTCCCATACAAAATATTAAATTGGTAGGACAGGATGAGTTTTGCATACATTTAGGCGATTTTTGAAACTCGGCCATTTACAGAATAGGAGACAACTTTGATCTTTTAAAAATTTGAACATATTTTTGAAAATATAGTGTTTTCTTGATTTTTTTTTTAATCTTATTAAGAAAACAAGTATATTATTAAACCTATTGTTTTAAGATTTTTGAGACTCTATTCTAAAACTATGACTCTCTTTAAACTTTTCATAGCTCAGGAAATTAGGTTAAATCCAAAATTGATTAAACATCAAAAACCAAAACCAGTACCAAACTTTTAATTAAAACCAGTTGATCCCAAAAAGCTCATTCACCCAAACTTGATGCATTCTAATTTTACATGGAAACATGATCGACCTAATTTCTAATTTCTAAAATCTACAAAGTTCACCAGAACTTAAAACTCTAGAAAAACTCAGAAACTTCACAATATTATCAAGCCAAGGAGCGACACCGAAAACACAGTCAATATTGAATTTTAAACAACCGAAAAGCATTCAAAATATTTCCAACCCTAATTATCGATAATAAAGGAAACCCATCGAACTTCTGCAACTCACAACTTTGCCTTCACTGAATAATTTCCTGAAAGTCTTCGTTTCATAGTCTCTGAAAATTTCGAATGAAGTTTTTAATGAACATCTAATGGTTCTGATCGAAAATTTGTGAAATTCTAAAATTGAGTTTTGCCTCACAATCTAACATAATGCCATTTTTGGTAGTTTTGCTAGTTTTCGAGTTCTGGTATATATTTGCTGGTTTTCTGAAGTTGTGTGGTTTGGCCTGGAGAAAATGTCACAAATTAGTTGGCAGTTTCACAGATAGGAGACAATTTATTAAATTGAAGTTTATGCATCGTTTTTTTGATAGAATGTGCATTTGTAGGTAAATACTCAAGATATTGGCTGAGCTTTTGTATTTTTGAAGCTTGTATCAACTTTAAATATTATGGTCATTCAAACAAAAATGATTAAAGTGCGGCGCATAAATTTACTGACATTTATATTTGTTTTGTTATTTACATCGTACGTCTTACCTTCTCTTCTACAAATTGCGAACAAATGACGTAGAAGTAGTAGAAACCATGGTTATTAAAATTTGTACGAAATCCCTAATTCTATTGCCAACAATTTAAATATTTTCCGCACAAAGAACGAATGTAAATTCCCGCGAACAATCCAATTTCTCAACATCCAAATTAGCTTTTGAAATTTAATAATATCCAATGCTTTTGCCATCGTTGCTCATAAAAAGTGCCCTGCAACGAATAAAAAGGAGCTTTTTTGCACAATGGAAGTTTAATCTTGTATAAAGCAATTATACTTCTCATACATCATGTAACACACTGATTTGAAAGGACGGAGTACAACACAGAAAAATAGAAAATGGAAGCACCATAAAAGAGTTTTTTTATTAATAAAAGATTCCATTTAATAAAATTTTGCACAGCGCGCTGCTCGCTGCGAGCAAAGTGAAGAAATAAAAAATGTGAAAAATATGAATAAGAAAAATCTTCACTTTAATTCATTCATTTGAAATTTTCATTTATGCCTTCCGAGAGAGATATTAAAAAAATATGCTATTTGGCGTGTCACTTTCAGCTTTCCATTCAAAGCTTTTTTTGGTGGCAAATTTCAGAATTTTCTGAATTAGCACAAAGGAGTTTGGCAGAGTTTTGTAGGTTTTTTGCAGAGTTTCGGTATAATGATAGTGTCATAAATCATGGCCGTAATGCCGTAATGTGCAAATTAAAAAATCATGAGAAATTACATGGGAAAACTTGGAGAATGGCTAATTTTTGGCAAATTAGTTTTGAAGAGATTACGGGTTTTATGATATTTTATAGTTTATCGTTGCAAGTAATTGATTTATGGGAGAGCTTTTAGTTCAAAAGCACTAACTTTTCCCTCAAATATGACAAATATGCTCGTATAGTACTTAGAAATGAGAAAGAATAAGTTTCATCAACCATTGCATGTAAACAAAATAAAATCCTTTTATTTACACAACAAAGCCTAACAAACTCTAAACTCAATATTATCGTTCACCTAATTCTAATCAACGGACATTTGTTCACTCTGCCATTACTAACAATGCTGATTTTTTTTCAGAACTCTCTAATCCTGATTGAAACTATTGCACTTAGTTGGACAAATTCTATGAAAATAGTCACTACAAATGAGATGAATAGGCTTTTACTCGCTTTTACTCGCTTTTACATTATCAGTTCAAACAAAACTACATCAGAATTGCATGAAAACTATATGTTCCCAGCTTTGAATGCATCGTTTTAGAAAAGCAGAGCATCGAGACAAAGGTAAAATTCAATATTGAATTTCCATTCGCATATAGTTTGTTAATTGGCAAACAAACAGCTTTGAGCACCAAAATTGGGTTAAGTTGATGGAGATTTGGTGAGTTTAGGATCTCTATAGAGATTGTTGATAGTAATTTAGTATTCATTGATATTGATAGACGTGTTTTGATTTATTTTTCAATGGTTATTTGTAGGTTGTTCCAATTTAATTGTGATTGAAAGTATTAATCGCTAAAATACTCTTTTGAATTAAAATACACACTTATCATAACTTAGAATGTTTTTAAGTATAATCAGAAACAATAAAAGTAAATAATATGCAATTAAAATTGAATAGCTTCAAACAAACAAGATGCTAATTGGTCTCGATCATGCAATGAGTGAAAACGTGAGGGACAACTAATTTTTATATGGAACACTTTGGATTCCATTTGATATCCTCAAAAAATATTTCAAAGCTGTAAAATCAATCTTCATTTTTTTAATTTAATATTTTATGGCTTCCGTTTCTTAGTTTGTAAGCAAAAAAGCTCCAGAAACAAATTGATTTTGTGCAAAATTTCCAAAATATTGAAATTGCATAGTAAAACACTCCATAGAAAACAAATTGAATGTTTTATACGATGTTATGAAGATTTTCAGAATAAAATTGTGATGCTAGAGCTGGAAGATAAATTACTTGCTTAATAACGTAATATTTCACATAAAAACATATGCACTAGTTTCCCAACTTTCCCACAATAAAATACATGGAATACTGTGAATTCTCCCAAATACTCTTAACAATAACACTCGACAGTATCTCTTACACTATATTTCATACAGTCAAAATAATAAATTGCAATTTCGGATTCCATTTCGAAACATTTCAGCTCGAGTAAATTAAAACTGGTCAATTGATGTCCAATGAGTTTGGTTAACTGCGGCGGATAAATTGTGACTATCGCTGCAAAATTGTTTTATTTGATGAACTGGAAAAGTCTCTATTGCGTGATGAAATCGGGTTTATCGAGCATTTTGTATTTATTTGATTGAAGCTTCAATAGCAATAAATTTAGATTTGGTTTGAGCACGGTTTTATGGTTAAGCAGATTTTATTGGGATTCGATTTAGAAATATGGTATTAATTATTTTTAATTTGGGTAGTTTTGGGAAATAGTTCTATGTTTAGTGTGCTGAAAGTTTTGGAACCTTTTACAGGTATTATTTGTTTGTATGACTTTGATCAGCATTTATTAATTACTTGTATCTCTTTTACGTCCTTTTTTGAATATTAGTAAAAAAGAAAAAAAAAAGTGAAAACATTTAATAGTAAAAGTTCAAATCTCCGGAACTGACATTTCTATCAGTAAATTAAAACCCACAAATACAATCAAAACTTTCCATATTACACTAACCTAAACATGTGCATTATGATTCTCTTAAAAGCCTCAAAAATGTGTATTAAAACTTTCTCCAAAAACCAGAAACTGCAATTTGACTGTTTGTGAAATGTTTCGTGTACCCGGCAAAATTAATGGAAACTACAAGGAATTTTACGAACACTTATCTTCAAGCGGAGGTTTTTCATGCTTCAGACAGTTTTACAAATCGTAAATCTCGCCACAACTCCCAACAAAGCTGAAAGCATGAACGGCATGCAAATACTTAAAAGCTCCAAAAGCATGCAAAACTATTTTCGGCTGAATAACTGAATAACTAAATAACTGGGGATAAGTGTTTCTGAATGCCATATTTTTACCTGTGGACCTGAAATATCTGTAGAGGAGAGTATATAGACTACCATTTCTAAATATATGCATATAGTTATATTCTAATTTAGTGGGTAAAGATATGCATATGCACCTAGCATCTGAATGTGGTTTTTGTTCTACCATTTTTTTTGTTGCTGTTTTTCTGGCGAATATTTTCTGCAAATGAATTACAAAAGTTTATTGTTCGCCCAGCAACTCAGAGGGTAATCTCCAATTTAGTTTGCTCTTTTAATTTGTATGGAATTAAGAACAAAATGCTGTTATTCTATGTATTTTATATTTATATTGTTGTATTGCATGGAATTTAGTTGGATTGTTATTATTTGTTGTATACTTTATGGGTTACTGTATTGTTTAAACTTGCCATAAAAGTAATTAAAGCTTATCTGACAGTAAGAGCTGAATGTTTAGGGCTTTATAAACAGTTCTGATTGTTTTTATTTATTGGAAATGTAGTCTGAGGGACTTTTTACAACTGAGCAAAATTTATTTAGTTTATTTAATTGGCAATTACGATTTTAATGATTTAAGAAAAAAAAATGCAAATGTCCATCATGAAATTCAATAAAAATTAATTAAATGCTCTAGAGGCAAAGACATCTGAAAAGGATTCTCTAAAGGTCCATCATTGAAACAACAAATCCATTTTCAAGTTCTAAATCTGCCTGAAAAATTAAATCAAATATAATCCATATAAAAGCTCTTGATTGATGGTTCAGAACCAAAATAAACCCAATTTGCTTCAGATTCTAAGTAATTTCTAATACTTCAAGTGTATATACCTGAAATTCAATTGAAACACCTGAAAAACCTAAATTCAGCTTCGAGCATTCGTAAGTAATAAATAACACGCGCCAAATTTTATGCGTTGAATCGTTCACATTTCCATATTTATTCCCGCCATAATTTTCATCCAACTTTTCCATACATTTCCATACAACCGTAGTGAAGGCCCAGCAACAAACGAGTACAGCGCAAAAAATATATTATTCAGTATTCCCGAGGAAAAATATAGACAAATGCCCAAATATATCAACCAGCCAATATTTTTTATTACGTATTTCCATTTAAAGTGAATTTGAATAAATCTAAACAGGTACGGAAAATCTATGGAAAAATCCAAAGCGGGATGAATCAAGTTGATGGGGCCTTCCTTTTTATTTGGCACACGTCTTCCATTCTACGCCATTCTTGCCATTCCTTTCATATTTTTTGAGATGCTTCGCTGGTGAACCAATTTTTATCAGAAACTTTATGCACAGTGAAAGGAGAAAATCATATTTCTCTTTTTATGATTTTTATGCCTTTTAGTATTTTTTTTTCATTCCATTTTTGAAAATAAATTACCATGTGCAAATCGTCCTATCAATATTATCATCGCCAGAAAAATATAAATGAATGGCATGTACTGTATTTGCTTTTTATGGGGAGTTTAGTGTGCGGTGTGGCAGATGTATTGTTCACAATTGTTTCGGTATTCTGGGCAGGACAATTTAAAAGATTAGATTAGAGGATTAAAAACTGTGAGGGTTTAAATTGTTTGTAAAATTTTCAGAAAATGTTTTAATTTTTTGTTGGTTTTTCGTAAAAAAATAAAAGACAAAATATACTGTCAATGCTTTAATATTTAATAAATTTTTTTGCTGTAAATTTAAATTTTCATGAGTTCTTTTTGGGAAATTTAAGCGGTATTACATTTATCAATTTGCATTTATAAATATTTTTTTTCAGAAACCAAATAAATTCACAAACAATAATTTGTGAAAAAAACAATTTTCCCATAGAATTTCCAAAATAATGCCATCCAAAAATATTTTAAATTATTTGTGCTCACCAATAAAATGGAATTGAATCAATTTACATTTAATTCCCAGAATTAAATTATAACACTAATAATACCGAATAATACAATAATAGTGCTGAAGCCAGCCCCAAATAAATTAAATTCATTATTTTAAATTAATTGTGACATGCATGGTTTGCTCAAAATCAACTTTAGTGCATGAACTACACACAGTGCTGCAACTTTGCTGATTTGGAAAGTGTTGTCAGATGCACCAAAATACCAAAAATTTGTTAGAATTCGTTAGAACTCGTCAGAATCATTGAAAATTGCCAACATCGCTTAAAACATTGTAGCAAATATAACAAAATTCCACGTCCAACTAATTAATTAAATAGATTTAATTTATTTGCTACAATTGACGCCCAAATTTACGTAAATGTATGTAGAATTCGTTGATTAATTATGATTGTGCATGTTTATGTCAGCAAATTTCACCAATAACGTCAAATTTAATTTGATTGACATGTTGCGGGATGGAAGATAAATAAGAGAGATTTAATACGTTAAATTAGGATGTGGCAGAGTCGCTTCAAAGTCACTATAAATCAATTTATGAAGGGAGAGTGGATGGCACTTTAGCGAATAAATGAATAGTTAGGTATTTTAATGAGTTTTTAGTTTTAATCAAGAACTTTGAAAAGATTAGTTCTGTTTGAATGTTTCAAGATTATTCCATTTTCAGTTAATTGCAGCATAAGTTGTCTAACGTTGAAAAACTCACTATAACATCATTTCGTGAACTTATCTAGAATCAATCAGAATTTTTGTTTAAAAATTTTAAAACTTAGCACAGTCTTTGATTTTCCAGTAAACGAAGCTTAAAAAACTATAAAAATATTTTTTGAAACTTTATACGCAAGATTGAGTTCAAGAATAAATATACTCTAATATAAAAGCTGTTAAAAATTCTTCAAGGATCTGAAAGAAATTCCAGCAATCTCAATATAATTTCAAAGTCTCCTCACATACCGTCACTTAAAAGTGATACATAATACTTTTATGTCAACGTTATTAATTTACGGATTATTAAAAGAAAAGACATTATTCTGACAAAAGACTTCAAGCTTTATGCTCTTTTTTATTCACTCTCAAACATCTTAAACATTGCAAGCTCCATAGCGACAGCATCTCCAGCATCCCAAAATAATATTTAAGCCAAATTGTGAACAACCAACTGAACAAACATTTGCAGTTATATGAGTATTTTTTTTATTATAAAAGCATAAAAATGAAACATTAAATTTAGGAATAAATTTTTTTTATAAAATCACAACATAAAAACCGCTCAAACAAAATGTGAAATAATGCGAAAATTTTTGGAAAATAACTTGCAAATCGCAAATGTGCACTCGCCCGGCAAAATGGATCATAAAAACAGCGGCGATACCTTTCTGCCGTATGCTCGTAGAAATGTTTTATGTTCACTGTTAAAAATTCAATCTCAATTTGAATATTTGTCTAATTTTAAAAGAACAGCATAAATGTGTCAAAAATAATTTTATAAATCTAAGTTGGATTTTGAAAAGTACCTCCGACCACTTAGCAAATATAATCTTAATATAATATTTCAAGAGTGTTGGATTGCGTTCACATGAATTTAAATATCAAACACATACAGCGTCATGTATAGATGCAAAATGCTAAAATATTCATAAAAATTCTATCAAAAAACATGAAAGCCCGAAATAACATAACATATTCTTTTTGGGACTGTTTTTTTTGAATTTTTGTAGTTTTGGAGTTTTTATCATTTGTCGGCGAATGCTGCATGTATATTTTAGCATACTATACGCTGGATGTACTCAGGATATACTGCATATTACCGCATCTACTAGATATAGAGAGAAAAAGTGCAGTTTATTAAACATTGTGGAAATTTTTTTGTTAAAGTTTAACCGGGCGCTGCTTTAGTCAGTGGCCTTTGTGGAGATCCGTTTGCATATGAGTTCAAGCGAGACTCTTTAATGTGGTTCTAAGTTTTTGAAACGGAATGGGGTTGTATCAAAAATTCAAATGAACGAAATTTTTTAAAGTAAATTATATTTTAAAATTGTTTTTTATTATTTTGATTTTCAACATACAATTTAAATTTTTCTTTTCTTTAAAGATCATTAAAGAAAAGATCGAGAATTCGAAATTTTAAAAAAATTAGAGAAACACTTTTGAGTTACCTCCACAACGACCACGTTAGATTTAATAAATTCAACTAATTTTATGGAATAAGTGTTTGAGATTCATCTTCCAAGTAAAATACAATCTTCAAAGGCACTTCAAACTCGTTTACATTATACAAGAAAATTAAAACTCATTTAAAATAATCTTCACTCTTTAAATTTACATTTTTCATCAAATCAAGTCAAAATTGTGCAAACTAAAATAAAATATTCACTTTTATTCAACATTTATATTTTAAGAAATTTCTTCTTAGCAGAAAATACTTGCAAAATCTTACAAAAACTCGCAAGAATTGAAATTTCTGAAAATTCAATTACGTCACTCATTTGAAATATTTCATGATATAATTTAATGAATCTTTGAAAACATTGAGATGAAAAAAACTGTATAATTGGAAGCCATAAGAAAAATCTTCATTAATCATAGCAAAAGAATATTTGAATTCCTTTTCAGATATATTTTGACAAATGAATGCAAGCATAAAGGACATCATATTTAATTAAAAATAAAAATTCATTGAATTGTTTGTATTGCTCATGAAAATGAAAAAACTGGAAATATTCAGGAGAGGGAGGAATATGTTTTATGAAATATATATTGAAATTTTAAAAAAATCTCTTGGAACCTAATAACTCTATGCTAATAATTCTTTCGATTATTTATTTAAATCTTTTCTCAAAATAAACTAAGAGAATGTTTTAACGTGATGTTATGTTAACCTTGTTTTAAATCAACATTCTTTAGCAAGAGGTTCAAAGGTTTCCCCTGGAATGTAATATCATAGAGTAATATTCTTCCTTATTTTTATTTGTAAATACCATTTCTAAGGAGCAAATTTGTTTTTTGGTTCCATTGAGTAGGCACTAGGCAACTTTGTTTAAAATTTCATAATAACTCAAAAATAGAGAAATTAATTTTTAATTAAGTTATTTTGAATGTAATTATTATTATTGAAAAGAAGTAACATATAATTAAACTCTCAATTTCAAAATATTGCAAAACCATTTTGGTGAAAATTTGTGCTATTTTAAACAATATTCTGCTTAAATCAGTTCACAGGTAAATTGTATTTAATTATAATATTCCAACAAAAAAGCTAGTAGCTAACTTTATTAATTCAAATATTATTCTCAAATAACTTTAAACTGTTATAGTAACTGAATTTGACTGAACATTGCCCATGGTAACTATAAATAATATTGCAAACAAAATAATTTATATTGCTCTCTCGAAACCTTTGTAAAAGTATAAATTTTGGTAGAGTAAACAATATGTCGGTTCTGATATTAAAATTCATGGAATGGCGGCTTTTTGTGGAACTTAACTTGTAAAATTAAAATTTTAAAGCGTTTTAACGTTATAATTTAATTTTTTTTCAGATTTTTTTAAAAAATATTCTACACATGCTTATATTTTGAACTTTTTTATAATATTTAAAAAAAAATGTTGATGAAAACTATTTCACTTGATCACTTTTTAGTGTCCTATTTTCTAAAATACAAATTTCACAGTAATAAACATTTAAAAAAATCATTATGTGCACAGTAGTATATTTATAAAATATTTGATATTAATCAAATACATCGAACATAAAATAAAATAAATATTGGAAATTCGAATAAGCCAATATTAAAAACTTTATAACTATTTATATAAACTTAATATTCTAAATTATAAATGAAACTCTTCCTAAAACTATATTTGTAAATTATTGGTGGTTTGAAATTTCATTTAAAATTCATTAAGGTCTGGTAAAAATTGTGCGTTTTAGGATCATTTAAATAAATATTATGGAACAAATTTTCCGATGCATTATTATTTAACATTCTCTATAAAAATATCTGTATACCAAGTTCTGCTATTAATTGTGATATTGCAAATCCAACTGTTTTTAATTGATATTGGTTTTATGTGGCTGTTGATTGAGCAAATGAGGATATTTTATGCATTCACAGAAGTCATTTGTAATGCAACAAAAACTGTATTTTTTGTACCATTTTTTGTTTTTAAATTGAGGCTGTTTTAATCTATTTAAATCCAAAACACACAAATAAAATGGAAAATGTTATTGAATTGGTAATTTTTATGAATAATTAATTGGATATAAATACGTTTTCAGTTTTATTTTCGGAACCAAAATAATGGAAATTAATGGAGATTTAAAGTACATGAATAGTGATGCTCAACCGCCAAAATTGTGTCACATGGTCAATCATGCAATAATGCAATTCTATTATGGCTATAGGGAGATAATTGGAATTTTTCATGACTTCAATGTATTTAATTGTACAATACACTGAAAAACTTTCTTTTTAAAGACTGAGTAGTTTTTAATTAAGGGATAATTGTTCAATTACATAACTATATTTTCTACAATTGCTGCAGCATTGATGTTCAAATTAAACTAATTACAACTTGTAACAGAACATACAACCACAGGGTATAAAAAGTTAAAATAGACAGAAAACTCGTTTTTTTAATTAAAAAGCTCGTAAAACCAATACTGATCAATTTCATACTTCCATCAGTTTTTTTTTTTTGTTGTAATGTTCAAATTTGGTAGCAAAAAAAAACACAAAAAGTTTTCGTCAAAATACTCTGTTTAACAAGCGAAAATTCTGAAAATTTATTTTCACAATTTTGTAAATTTTAGTGTCCAACGAGCGGAAAAAATGTTTGATGTCTGAACAATTTCCATATTCCTGTAAAATCAAATTTTCGTTAATTTGAATTATTCATAAATAATTTTATAAAAATATTTCAAACGGTAGTTCATAGACCAATTAGTTGAAGCGTTATTTTTTTGTCCAATGTACAAAGAAGAGCAATTATGAGAAAACACAAGTTCAGTCATTTACAAAAGCTCGATAATTGGGGAACTAAGAGAGGCACTTCTACTTTTTATATAATGTCCACGTTTTGGGAAAATTCAATGTCGACTAGTATGAACATTATTTTTTCAAACGTCAAAATATGAATTTTCATGATTAACGACCCTCTTTTAAAAAACGCAATAATTTTTGCATGAGATGTGTAAATAATTGGTCAGTCGTTTTGAACAAATTTAATTTTGATTTTTTGTTGGAACTTTCTAATTAATTAAATTTAACGGAGGACTGGCAACACACAAAAAAAAATCATAAAAGCTTCCATTGTTTCATCAATTCCATGGTTGAGTTCAGAATTGTTTGATGAAAAATAGCAATAAAAAATTCTGAAATGGTTGTTTGAAATTGCAAATCAACAAAAAAAATCCACCGGACAATTATCAAGTTCACTCGTCAAATACTCCCCACTCACACAAAAATTACTTTTTCGTGGAAATTTATCAAAACTGGAAAAAATCAACAATAATTTTGATTAATTGCATTTGGCATAAATTTTTGTTGTTGTTCATCGGCTGTGAAATGACAGCATTTGCAACATATTCTGCATTTCTGATGAATTTCTGACAGTCTATGGTCAATTGACATGAACTCGTTCAAATGCTCTGCAGTAATATTAATTTTGCTGTTTGAACCTTTTCTGCAAAAAAAATAAAAAAATGAATTATGGTAAATTTTGGGAAACATGAAATGTGGAATAAAATGAATAAAATTGAAAATGAGAAATATTTGCATTTTTTCTGACTATATTATAATTTAGCTTTTTTTAATTTTTCATGATGAATAATATTTGTGACTTTAAGGTTAACAGCCAATACTTCAAATATCTTCTATTTATAATGAATTTTTCCCGAAAAAATCTTCGCTTGTTGAGACGAGAAAACGCAAAAGCTAAAAATTATTTCTCAATTTTTTTCAACATTTCACTCAGAAGCTTCTCCACAATTTCATAATCACTTAAAATAGAAAATTCATAGAGCAAATCACTCATTTGTAAAATTAGATTTAATTCCATAAAACTTTCAAGTTTTCATTTCAACAAATTATGTTTAATACTATTAAGCGAATAAAAAGGCTATAAATTGTGAAGACGAGAGTGCATTTTATTTGTGCTTTGGAAACAGCCAACAACGAGCTGCTTGAGTGGAGCTTCCAGTAGTGACTTGGGGTAGATAAAAATGGGGGTCGTAAAAAAGTTTGATTGTCGTTAAATATTTAAAAGTATTGCTTCTTTAGATCTTTAAGTATCAACGTCGATTGCTTAAATATCTTAAAAAACTTTAAGTCTCAAAATAATTCTAGAAGCTTACAGTTTATGCTTACAGTTTCTTCCCCCGCACTTTTCCGCTTTACGACCATAAAAATATCAGAAATACTAAAAATACTAAAAATACTTATACACTAAAAAATAACTCAAGAAGAGTACGCAATATCAGAGATATCTGTAGAATGGCAGCAATAAGTGGAGCACAGATATGAAACAAGAAAGTTTTGATTAAAAATAACCATTTGCGAAATGACTTGGTGACTTTTGGTGAGAGTTGTTAGTTGCAAGAAAGCACATTTGGGTCGTTATGCATAATTTGGTGCAGTTTAGTGGGAATTGCTTTGACAGTGGTTGAGAGGTGATTTCTCTGGAAATAAATGTAACTGATCTTTGATAACTCGATCAAGAAACCTAAAATTACCAAAATTATGATTGTTAAACACTTGAATCCGAAACATATTCAACCCCTGCCAATAAAACCTCCAAACTTCTTCTCATAAATTAAGAATCTTCTTCAAAGATTTGTGCAAAATATTAAATAAAAATTAATTGAAACTATTTTGCTTTCTCAGTCCAAATTTGGAAATCTGCTAAAAAACGTCTCGCTTTATCTCAACAAGAAAGAATAAAAAAGAACTTTTTGCAAAAAGGAATATTGAGGCAAATATTTTTAAGACGAAAAACTCTCAGATTAAACCTGATTTTCATTGAAATAACAAACAATACAAACTGGAAAGTCCAGAGGTCTAAGGCAACCTCAAATTTGTGGTGTTCGGATGAGGAAAGATCAGAATTCCAAGAACTTTGAAACAAGTCCGCAGTTATTTAAATTGTGGTCAATTTACCAGGATGGAGAAATTTTATGGAATATTGAAGTCTAAGATCACATATCCTTATATATCTATTAAAAAGTTTCTTTAGCTGAAATATTAGTTGTAAGTTTCAGGAATAACATTGCAAAGTGCTCGTGGTTAAAAGATAACTCAAACTAAAATGTTTGTTCAATAAGTTTTCTACCCTATTGGCCATTAATTTTTCCCGCTTCAGACCTCTGATCCAAAGAAAACAGCATAAAACATAAACGAATAAACATAAATAAATATAGAAAGCACTCTTTTCGGTGAAATATAAATTTTTATTTCCACAAGCACAAAGATTTCTGCTTTTTTACTCAAAATGTATGGTGAGCAACAAACAATCGGCAAAAGGATAAACTTTTTCTTAAGCTTTGCGCTTGAGCCCAAGAAACGTTAAAGTAGAGGGATGGTTGGGGTTTTTATTTTTATTGAGGTGTAAAGTTTTTACTGTGGGAGTTTAAGCGTGTGAACGTTTTTACTTGATTTAAAGACAGAAATGTCGTTAAGCAAAAATTACAAAAAGAAAATTTCTTGATTTGATGTTACATCTTTTGAAATTTCTTCAAATTACTGAAGTTTTATAAGTTTTGTAATTTTCAGATTTTTTGGGTCTGTCGGTAAAGGAATACCAAAAAAAAAAAAAAATTCAACTAAAGAAGAGACAACGATAAATAGAGAGAGAGAGGAGTCAAACCCAAACTTTACAACATTATATTTTTAGTTTTCATGTCGAGACTTCATATTATTTATATTCTATAAAATATACTATTCTCAAGCAAATTTGTTAAATATCCTACAAAATCTACAACTCTTGCAACGATTTCCCTAGCTTTTAATGCCTTTGCTTGTGCACAATAAAAAAAAACTACATTATTTATCTGGCGAATGGAAAGCAAAGCACTACGATAAACTACAAAATAATTCAAAACTGCTCAAAAAATATTTCCAGTCGAAATAGTTGTGTGTTAGCCCCAAAGAAAATTCAATTAAACGAGAAGTTTTGCCCTAGCTCAAAGAGATAGTTGGGGCTAGCAAGATGCCTTTGTTATAGCCACAACAATCTGGAGAATGTGAGCAATGATTTGTTTAGAAAAGAAATCGACAATTTCTCTGAATTAATTTGAAAACTTTTTTTCCTTATTTTGCAGTTCGCTTTGAATTTTGAGCTTTTTGTGCTTTTTGGAGCTTTTTTAGTTTATTCAGTATTTTCCAGTTTTTTGTTTGTTTTTTCAGCTGTTTGTGAAATTCCCAAAAATCTAGGACAGATTTGTTTTTTTGATTTTCTTCAAAAATGTCTTTTTGACCAATTACCTCAAACACATTTTAGAATTGATAAATAATTATTAGATAAAATTCTCAAACAAATGAATAAACCTTTATAAAAAGGTCGCCCAGCAATCCCAGCCTCACATATTACCAATTTTTTCATTTTTTATTTTAACTCTTTTTTTTTGGAAATGGAAACTGGAAAACGGGCAAATAGAAAATTTTCAAATGGACAAATATTTTTTAGCTCGTAATTCGTGGATATGCAAATGATTGTTTTTGAACGTTAAAAGGCCAAAATTCCGGAATTTTTTCCGAAATGGATTTTAGAATTAGGATAGTACAAAAAACACGTTGTCAAACTCACAAAAAGCATACGCAGCCAACACACTGCAATTAGATTGCTTTTTTGGTTCTTTTTGGTGGGTGTTATGGAGGTATTTTAGAAATTTTTGTGTTTGGCTCAGAACTTTGAAAAATACTATTATGTTTTCTGAAGTCTCAGCTTCAAATCTTGAATTTTTCTGGTCCTTTTATATTTAAAAAAAATCGGAAAAGCTGAAGCTTTAGCAGGCACTTTGGCAACATAATACCTATGCTTCATTAGAATAATTCATTTGAATGAAGCAATAAAATTCTAGGAAATTCAAAAATATGTAACCAAAACATACATTTTCGATCAGAGCGCCGAGCGGGAATATTGTGCATTATTGCTGATAATTCTGTTGAATTCAATCTTACCACTTTCTGATCGACTTGAGTTGGTAGTTTCTTAACGAAAAACACGTAAAACTTGTTTTCATATAAAATTCAAAAAAAATATATATATTTTTTCCAACAGTTTTTTAGATTCTTTGAAAAAACACAAGATATATAAAATATAAATTTTTGCACTACAGGTACTAGATGGCGCTGTATTATTTTCAAAAACTCTTCGTACGTCGCTGCTCATGGTTGAAAAAAGCTTATTTTGAAAATTTTAGATCAATCGGTCCGATGGGTTCTGAGATTACGTCAACAGAAGTTTTTTTTTCCAAAATTTTTGTAAGCATGACAACTTGGTCATGGTACAATATTTCTATAAAATCTTCTGGAATCGATCATTTTGGGCCAAATACAAGGTTTTTGCATATTCAAATGTTTTAAAATATTCTCAGGAAAAAAAAAATTTTGTATGGCAAAATGGTAGTTTGGACTACAGGTACTAGATGGCGCTGTATTATTTTCAAAAACTCTTCGTACGTCGCTGCTTATGGTTAAAAAAAGCTTATTTTGAAAATTTTAGATCAATCGGTCGGATGGGTTCTGAGATTACGTCAACAGAAGCTTTTTTTTCCAAAATTTTTGTAAGCATGACAACTTGGTCATGGTACAATATTTCCATAAAACCTTCAGGAATTGATCATTTTGGGTCAAATACAAGGTTTTTGCATATTCAGATGTTTCAATATAATCTCAGGAAAAAAAAAATTTTGTATGGTAAAATGGTATTTTGCACTACAGGTACTAGATGGCGCTGTAGGATTTTCTTATATCAGCAAACGCGACCGTCTTATGGTTGAAAAAAGCTTATTCTGAAATTTTGAGACTTATCGGTCGGATGGGTTCAAAGATTACGAATACAGAAGTTTAGAAGTCAAAACCACGGACAGACATTTCGCAAGGACCCAAAATTTCGGGTTCTAGACCAAAATTTTTTTTGTTTTAGGCAAAAATAAGAAAAAAAAAAAAAAAAAAAGTTTGGATGAAATCAAGACTTCACAACTTTTTGTTGCCGAAGTAAAAATAACATTATCATCAAAATTCACAAAAGCGATCAAAAATTATTTGACGCCCCCCCATACATCAATTTTTTACATTTCAGGAACAAATTTGTCAAAAAACTCATAAAAGAAAACTTTTATTCTGTTTTTTGTTGTTTTTATGCAATGGTTGTGCATTTAAACTGATGTACTTTTTGAGTCGCTGTTTTGGCGTACTCTTTTTTTGTTATTTGGCCAAAATAAACTTTTACACTTTATTTCAATTTAAATAAATATAAACTGGGAAAAAACATTAAAAACCAAAATAACTAAAAAGTCGTTTGTTGATGCAAAAAATGTCGAGAATTGAAATTAAATAAATATAAAAGGGGAGTTTTTGCTAGAGCAGAGGTGGAATATGAAAGTGAATAATATTAAAAAAGACAAAAAGTACAAATCCGATGTAATAAATCTTTACATTATTACAATTGATAATAATTGAGTTTTTCATAAAATAAAGCGACAAACAGAGGACAATAATATTAGCTAACATTAGTTTTCCTACCCCTGCAATTTAACCGATGCAAAACTTTTATTTTATTAGTATTTCCCATTTTCTAAACAATTCTCAAACAACATCAAACTTACATAAATAAAATTTATTTTGGACAAATTTGTGTGGCAGCAAAAAAGAGTTAATGGACAAACAATTGTCAATTTCGGTTGTTGCTGCAGTTTTCTGTACATTGTAGAAAATTGAGGATTTTATACTTTTGTATGCATGTTTGGGGTAGTACCAGTGAAACTTTTTTGAGTTTTGTCGAGCATTTGTAAGTTTTTTCCTAGTTTTTATTATTATATTTGTCGTTGGATGCTGCCAAATGATGGGTATTGTAGAAAATATTGAAAATGGGAGCAAACTTTTTTTGATATGAATTTCTGAGAATTCTTTGAATGAGACTTTAAACAGGTTAGAACAAAAGAATCTTTCACGCGAAATGCTGAAAAAGTTTTGCTAGCTTGAATTACGCTTTGAATTTTCTTAAATAACGCAAACAAAAGCTTCCAAAAAGTTTCAATTTGTAATAAAAACGGGAAAACTTCAAAAGTGCTCAGGCAAAAAGTTGAATACTCTTGAATATACTTCGAAAACTTAAAAAACGTAGAAATACAAGCTGCAAACTGCAATGTTTGTTCTCAGAGCGCACAACGAGAAATTTAATTATAATCTCCTTTTATATATGTTAAAAATTTTTTGTTTTACAATTTACAATTTACAGTACCGTGTACTTTTTTAGTTTTTCAGAGTTTTCATACTTTTGTGTGTTTTTTCGAGCTTTTATTCTGCTCAATGTGCATTCACAAATTTCAAGTTGCGCATAAGTTTTATAAGTTTCCCAGTTTCTCGCAGTTTAACAGGAAGCTGAAAAGTTTGCAGCTGAAAACAGAAACTTAAGAGCACTTGAATTTTGAATCTGGCGTGACAAGTAATAGATTAATGGATGTTGTACTTCAAAGTGAATTATAATCTTGAAGTAAATATAACTTTTCCCTTAAAATTATGCAAACACCCATTTAGAATTTTTCAAAGGTCCTTCATCAAAACCAAGTTAAGTTTATTCTTTGTCATGGAGCTCTTACTTTTTATTACTTGACCTTTCTTTCATCCTTTACTTATCATTATTTTTCCAGCATATGTAAAATACAAGAATGTAAAACTCGTAAAAATCATAACATATACTTATGATTTTTTTACGAATTTTATGCATAATTATAAAATTTTAATTAAGTTAGTTAAGGCAAACATTCGTACAGACTTTTCCATCTTTTAATGTGGATATAACAACAAGGTTGAGCTGTATTTATAGAATGCTGAATGTAAGAATTTCAAAAAGCAATTATTTAATTATTTGCTTATTTGTAAAAAATTATTTGTAAAAAAAGTAGAAGAGATTTAAAACATTTTTGTATGATTTTGCTGTGTTGAATGCGTTCTGGAATGCAATTTTTTCATTAAAATGATTTGAATAAAAATGCATAATTTGTTTATTTTTGTTTTAATCATACATTCAATTATGAATCCCTTTCTCATCAAATTTTATTTAAGTAGTTTTCTCACACGAAATTATATCTGAAATTCTGACTATTAATGTAAAAACCACTTTTCATAGAATCCTTATTTTTAATTTTCGTATTTAATTTGATTTATTTTTCTCGAAGAAAAACTGGAACAGAGGATATAAGTTGTTTGATAAACATTGCCCAAAGGATATTCAGGATGCACATAGTTTTCAGCTTTTTTTATTGCATGGAGCTGGCAAAACTTTTAATTCAATTAAGCAAAACTTATGCCGTAATAAATTTTATTTTTATTTAATTTAAATATTGTTGTGGACTGCTGGTTTTTAATTAATTGAAACTATTTTGCTTTCTCAGTCCAAATTTGGGCAATGTTTATCAAACAACTTATATCCTCTGTTCCAGTTTTTCTTCGAGAAAAATAAATCAAATTAAATACGAAAATTAAAAATAAGGATTCTATGAAAAGTGGTTTTTACATTAATAGTCAGAATTTCAGATATAATTTCGTGTGAGAAAACTACTTAAATAAAATTTGATGAGAAAGGGATTCATAATTGAATGTATGATTAAAACAAAAATAAACAAATTATGCATTTTTATTCAAATCATTTTAATGAAAAAATTGCATTCCAGAACGCATTCAACACAGCAAAATCATACAAAAATGTTTTAAATCTCTTCTACTTTTTTTACAAATAATTTTTTACAAATAAGCAAATAATTAAATAATTGCTTTTTGAAATTCTTACATTCAGCATTCTATAAATACAGCTCAACCTTGTTGTTATATCCAAATTAAAAAGATGGAAAAGTCTGTACGAATGTTTGCCTTAACTAACTTAATTAAAATTTTATAATTATGCATAAAATTCGTAAAAATCATAAGTATATGTTATGATGTTTACGAGTTTTACATTCTTGTATTTTACATATGCTGGAAAAATAATGATAAGTAAAGGATGAAAGAAAGGTCAAGTAATAAAAAGTAAGAGCTCCATGACAAAGAATAAACTTAACTTGGTTTTGATGAAGGACCTTTGAAAAATTCTAAATGGGTGTTTGCATAATTTTAAGGGAAAAGTTATATTTACTTCAAGATTATAATTCACTTTGAAGTACAACATCCATTAATCTATTACTTGTCACGCCAGATTCAAAATTCAAGTGCTCTTAAGTTTCTGTTTTCAGCTGCAAACTTTTCAGCTTCCTGTTAAACTGCGAGAAACTGGGAAACTTATAAAACTTATGCGCAACTTGAAATTTGTGAATGCACATTGAGCAGAATAAAAGCTCGAAAAAACACACAAAAGTATGAAAACTCTGAAAAACTAAAAAAGTACACGGTACTGTAAATTGTAAATTGTAAAACAAAAAATTTTTAACATATATAAAAGGAGATTATAATTAAATTTCTCGTTGTGCGCTCTGAGAACAAACATTGCAGTTTGCAGCTTGTATTTCTACGTTTTTTAAGTTTTCGAAGTATATTCAAGAGTATTCAACTTTTTGCCTGAGCACTTTTGAAGTTTTCCCGTTTTTATTACAAATTGAAACTTTTTGGAAGCTTTTGTTTGCGTTATTTAAGAAAATTCAAAGCGTAATTCAAGCTAGCAAAACTTTTTCAGCATTTCGCGTGAAAGATTCTTTTGTTCTAACCTGTTTAAAGTCTCATTCAAAGAATTCTCAGAAATTCATATCAAAAAAAGTTTGCTCCCATTTTCAATATTTTCTACAATACCCATCATTTGGCAGCATCCAACGACAAATATAATAATAAAAACTAGGAAAAAACTTACAAATGCTCGACAAAACTCAAAAAAGTTTCACTGGTACTACCCCAAACATGCATACAAAAGTATAAAATCCTCAATTTTCTACAATGTACAGAAAACTGCAGCAACAACCGAAATTGACAATTGTTTGTCCATTAACTCTTTTTTGCTGCCACACAAATTTGTCCAAAATAAATTTTATTTATGTAAGTTTGATGTTGTTTGAGAATTGTTTAGAAAATGGGAAATACTAATAAAATAAAAGTTTTGCATCGGTTAAATCGCAGGGGTAGGAAAAGTAAATGTTAGCTAATATTATTATCTTCTGTTTGTCGCTTTATTTTATGAGAGAACTCAATTATTATCAATTGTAATAATGTTAAGATTTATTACATCGGATTTGTACTTTTTGTCTTTTTTAATATTATTCACTTTCACATTCCACCTCTGCTTTAGCAAAAACTCCCCTTTTATATTTATTTAATTTCAATTTTCGACATTTTTTGCATCAACAAACGACTTTTTAGTTATTTTGGTTTTTAATGTTTTTTCCCAGTTTATATTTATTTAAATTGAAATAAAGTGTAAAAGTTTATTTTGGCCGAATAACAAAAAAAAGAATACGCCAAAACAGCGACTCAAAAAGTACATCAGTATAAATGCACAACCATTGCATAAAAACAACAAAAAACAGAATAAAAGTTTTCTTTTATGAGTTTTTTGACAAATTTGTTCCTGAAATGTAAAAAATTTATGTAAGGGGGGGCGTCAAATAATTTTTGATCGCTTTTGTGAATTTTGATGATAATGTTATTTTTACTTCGGCAACAAAAGTAGTGAAGTCTTGATTTCATCAAACTTTTTTTTTTTTTTTTTTCTTATTTTTGCCTTAACAAAAAAAAAATTTGGTCTAGAACCCGAAATTTTGGGTCCTTGCGAAATGTCTGTCCGTGGTTTTGACTTCTGAACTTCTGTATTCGTAATCTTTGAACCCATCCGACCGATTAGTCTCAAAATTTCAGAATAAGCTTTTTTTAACCATAAGACGGTCGCGTTTGCTGATTCAATAAAATCCTACAGCGCCATCTAGTACCTGTAGTGCAAAATACCATTTTACCATACAAATTTTTTTTTTTCCTGAGATTATATTGAAACATCTGAATATGCAAAAACCTTGTATTTGACCCAAAATGATCAATTCCTAGAGGTTTTATGGAAATATTTTGACCAAGTTGTCATGCTTACAAAAATTTTTGAAAAAAAAACTTCTGTTGACGTAATCTCAGAACCCATCAGACCGATTGATCTAAAATTTTCAAAATAAGCTTTTTTTAACCATAAGCAGCGACGTACGAAGAGTTTTTGATAATAATACAGCGCCATCTAGTACCTTTAATCCAAACTACCATTTTACAATACAGAATTTTTTTTTTCCTCAGAATATATTAACGCATTTGAATATGCAAAAACCTTGTATTTAGCCGACAATGATCTATTCCAGACGATTTAATAGAAATATTGTACCAAGACCAAGTTGTGATGCTTACAAAAATTTGGGAAAAAAAGACTTCTGTTGACGTAATCTCAGAACCCATCGGACCGATTGATCTAAAATTTTCAAAATAAGCTTTTTTCAACCATGAGCAGCGACGTACGAAGAGTTTTTGAAAATAATACAGCGCCATCTAGTACCTGTAGTGCAAAAATTTATTTTTTATATATCTTTTTTTTTTTCAAGAATCTAAAAAAACTGTTGAAAAAATTAATATATTTTTTTTTGATTTTATAATAAAACAAGTTTTACGTGTTTTTCGTTAAGAAACTACCAACTCAAGTCGATCAGAAAGTGGTAAGATTGAATTCAACAGAATTATCAGCAATAATGCACAATATTCCCGCTCGGCGCTCTGATCGAAAATGTATGTTTTGGTTACATATTTTTTGAATTTCCTAGAATTTTATTGCTTCATTCAAATGAATTATTCTAATGAAGCATAGGTATTATGTTGCCAAAGTGCCTGCTAAAGCTTCAGCTTTTCCGATTTTTAAATATTAAAAAGACTAGAAAAATTCAGGATTTGAAGCTGAGACTTAAGTCTCTGAATTGAGAAAACATTAGTTTTTTCAAAGTTCTGAGCCAAATACAAAAATTTTTAAAATAACTCCATAACACCCACCAAAAAGAACCAAAAAAGCAATCTAATTGCAGTGTGTTGGCTGCGTGTGCTTTTTGTGAGTTTGACAACGTGTTTTTTGTACTATCCTAATTCTAAAATCCATTTCGGAAAAAATTCCGGAATTTTGGCCTTTTAACGTTCAAAAACAATCATTTGCATATCCACGAATTACGAGCTAAAAAATATTTGTCCATTTGAAAATTTTCTATTTGCCCGTTTTCCAGTTTCCATTTCCAAAAAAAAAGAGTTAAAATAAAAAATGAAAAAATTGGTAATATGTGAGGCTGGGATTGCTGGGCGACCTTTTTATAAAGGTTTATTCATTTGTTTGAGAATTTTATCTAATAATTATTTATCAATTCTAAAATGTGTTTGAGGTAATTGGTCAAAAAGACATTTTTGAAGAAAATCAAAAAAACAAATCTGTCCTAGATTTTTGGGAATTTCACAAACAGCTGAAAAAACAAACAAAAAACTGGAAAATACTGAATAAACTAAAAAAAGCTCCAAAAAAAGCACAAAAAGCTCAAAATTCAAAGCGAACTGCAAAATAAGGAAAAAAAGTTTTCAAATTAATTCAGAGAAATTGTCGATTCCTTTTCTAAACAAATCATTGCTCACATTCTCCAGATTGTTGTGGCTATAACAAAGGCATCTTGCTAGCCCCAACTATCTCTTTGAGCTAGGGCAAAACTTCTCGTTTAATTGAATTTTCTTTGGGGCGAACACACAACTTTTTCGACTGGAAATATTTTTGAGCAGTTTTTGAATTATTTTGTAGTTTATCGTAGTGCTTTGCTTTCCATTCGCCAGATAAATAATGTAGTTTTTTTATTGTGCACAAGCAAAGGCATTAAAAGCTAGGGAAATCGTGGCAAGGATTGCAGATTCTGTAGGATATTTAACAAATTTGCTTGAGAAGCATATTTTATAGAATAGAATTAATATATGAAGTTTCGACATGAAAACTTAATAATATAATGTTGTAAAGTTGGGTTTAACTCCTCTCTATTTATCGTTACATATTCTTTCAGTTTAATTTTTTTTTGTATTCTTTTACCGACAGGACTAAAAAATTTTAAAACTACAAAAACTTATAAAAACTCCAGTAATTTGAAAAAATTCCAAAAGATGTAACATCAAATCAAGAAATTTGCTTTTGTAATTTTTGCTTAACGACATTTCTGTCTTTAAATCGAGTAAAAACGTTCACACGCTTAAACTCCCACAGTAAAACTTTACAGCTCCAATAAAAATAAAAACCCCAACCATCCCTCTACTTTAACGTTTCTTGGGCTCAAGCGCAAAGCTTAAGAAAAAGTTTATCCTTTTGCCGATTGTTTGTTGCTCACCATACATTTTGAGTAAAAAAGCAGAAATCTTTGTGCTTGTGGAAATAAAAATTTATATTTCACCGAAAAGAGTGCTTTCTATATTTATTTATGTTTATTCGTTTATGTTTTATGCTGTTTTCTTTGGATCAGAGGTCTGAAGCGGGAAAAATTAATGGCCAATAGGGTAGAAAACTTATTGAACAAACATTTTAGTTTGAGTTATCTTTTAACCACGAGCACTTTGCAATGTTATTCCTGAAACTTACAACTAATATTTCAGCTAAAGAAACTTTTTAATAGATATATAAGGATATGTGATCTTAGACTTCAATATTCCATAAAATTTCTCCATCCTGGTAAATTGACCACAATTTAAATAACTGCGGACTTGTTTCAAAGTTCTTGGAATTCTGATCTTTCCTCATCCGAACACCACAAATTTGAGGTTGCCTTAGACCTCTGGACTTTCCAGTTTGTATTGTTTGTTATTTCAATGAAAATCAGGTTTAATCTGAGAGTTTTTCGTCTTAAAAATATTTGCCTCAATATTCCTTTTTGCAAAAAGTTCTTTTTTATTCTTTCTTGTTGAGATAAAGCGAGACGTTTTTTAGCAGATGAAAGCATGAATAATTCACAATGCTTTTAAAAGTTGTTGTTTTTGCCGATATATTTATTCCAGAAACTCGGATATATATTTTAAAGATTTTCAATTGATTATGGATTTTTTACGTTCGTATAAAATTATGTTTGATATCTGTGGGAGCTTTTCGAGGAAAAGTTTTCTTGACAATCGAGAATTGAACATCTCTTAATGCATTTTCATTTCAAGCTGTCATTGGAGTTTTGATGTTGGGGGAACATTGATTCTCGTTAAGCTTGCCATGTTTTGATATGAAATTTTTGGGAAAACAAATCCTTATCAGTTGTTTATTATTCCTTTTTATATTCTTGGTGGTATTTTTTCAGCTTGAAAATGTCTTTTTAATTAAAAATTGTGAATAACTTTAGAAAAATCATGATTTTAACAGAAAACTATAATAAAAATGTAACAAACTCCCTAGTACTCCAATAGGATACAGTATTAGCTACAAAAACTCTTGATCTGGTTGTGAAATTTGTAAATGGTTTTTATCATTTATATCCACCAACAAGGATCCAAAAAACCGACACCATAGTATCATTGTTCAACTTTTTAATGAATTTCCATAGAAATCCGATATTAAACTCATCTGTAATATAAAACAAAAGAAGAATTGACAAACTGGAAATCTGAAAAACTAGATGAGAAACAGTCAAATATATAGACAAACCACCCTTTCCAACTGTTCAACCATTTACAATCTCAAACCAAAAAACCTCCGCCGAAAAACCAAAGAAAAGTTTCAAATGAAAAACCATTTCCCTCTCAAAATCAATTTGATTTCCATTCATTTTTTAATTAAAAGGCAAAGTAAATAAAATGTAATTTCTTCATCGCGCTTTTTGTTTAGCAGCGAAAAATCCCTGGTAAAATACGATCATCCGTGAATTGGAAAATGAAAGGAAATTGAAACGAAATGATGATACATTTTTTGCTGTGATACATATTGTTGTGTGGAAAAACGTATAGAAACATAGGGTAACATGGCAATTCGGATGAAAGGTGCAAAAAGGATTCCTTCATGTTGCCTCATCATTGAAGGTGAATGTTGTGGTACTGGTGGTGTGGTAAGCCGGACCTTGTTTGGTTTTTAATTATGATGATTATAAGTCGGTTTTCGTTGTTAAGGGTCTTTATGGTTTTTATGGATTTGAAATTGTATTTAATGAGTTCTCTGAAATTTTCTTTATAATAAAAGTTATTATTGTCATGAATGAAATTCTGGAACACATTTTAAATATTTCATAAATTTCTGTCTAGCTTGTCATCCTACACGAGTCTCTCTTGAAATATAGACAAACTCTACCATCGTCAGTTCCCACTTTTTTACGCAAACAGTTTAAACGCTCTTTCAGTAGATTCTTTAATTATTTTTTCAATCAATTTTTACGTTGCTGAGTCTTTCTGTTCACAGTTTTGTACAGTTTTGTAGTTTCATCAACAAAAAAATCACAAAAATGCAATAACAAGTCGTGACATATCCACAGGAATATGGTGGAATGGAAAGCGGTGACACTATATTTTAATTGTGATTTCGTAGAAAACGCAGGAAATGTTTTTGTCATGAAAGTGTCTTGATCCTTTGTTGTTTCTATAATTGCAAAAAGTGCGGCGATGTAACAAAACGGTTTTAAAGCAAGGTGAATACTTCCCAACAATTTTGTGTCACTTATTAAAGCATTGAAGTTTTAATCTCTGGTTTCTGAATTTTATTACAAATATAGAGTCCCTTATATATTGGGATAAGTGAACAAAGTTATCAACTGGGATAACTGAACTTTGAAAAATAATTTTTGTAGTTTTGGTGCGACTTTCTAATGAAAATATAATTTTATCTTGTTTTTTGAACCCTTATCTATAAATTTCGTCTGAGAGTTTTTTTCAAAATATGTGATCTAGGTGTTGAATTTTTTTTTTTTTAAAAGGTCATAGTATTCTCATATTTGCCAGTCCGTCACAAGAAAAATGGTTTTATGAAAAGTCTTGCGCGAAACAAAAAGTTTCATTTATTATTTTTGTGTTCGTGATTATGAAATTTTACATTGCCATACATTAAGAATTTCGTTAGATTCATTTTAATATAAGGCAGAGCACTTATAAATTTATAGTAAGCTAAATAATTGATGTTAAAGATTGTGGTTCAGTACTGACGAAAATTGATTTTTAATCAAAGCGGTTTGATTCAACAGAATAATCAACAATAATGCACAATATTCCCGCTTTTAACAAATAATTCAGATGTTTAAAGTGTAAAGTGAATTAAAGTGATTTGGAAAAAGTTTTCTGGTGCCAGCAGCCAATACTAGTGATCCACATAAGATCTGGATGGTGATGCAGATAATATTTAGGTAAATCTTGGTTGAATCTGCTTTTTAATGAATATTTGCTTTGTGGACCATTTGATTTTCCTTTTTAGGTATTAATTTATCTTTGCCAGCAGATTTTTGGATCCTAACTTGCTGTACTACATGAGGTAAGTGACTTTCTATGAAACAAGATCTTTTTTCACCAGGATTTTTGTTTTCAGCAAGATCCAGACCGAATTATTGAAAAAGCTGGAGAATCTTGTTTTCTTCGATTCGATATTAGTATTTCGAGCTGAACTTTCTAGTTAGGCAAGTGTTTCACTATTCAATGAGTACTTTTAATAACATTTTTTTCTAATTACAGGTAGATCCAGGATCTATTTCAGTTTGCGAAGACGAAGGAAGCTACTAGAAAAGCTGGGGTTGAGATGGAAATCGTATTATAACTAGCTATAACCACAAGAACCAACCCACTCGAGTTGATCACCAGATTTAACGTAAAATGCCATATTATGCTTAAAAATAATAACAACAATTTAATGTATAAAAATCTTTATTTACAAAATAAACGCTAATGTTACACGAAAACTCAACAAAAACAATGTTTTTAATGGTTATAAAATGTTTAGTCAACCTTTTCAATGGAAATTTATTAACAAGTGTCTTATATCCTTAAAATTAGAAATAGTAGTATTCCCAGCTTTTCTAGTAGCTTCCTTCGTCTTCGCAAACTGCAATTGATCCTGGATCTACCTGTAAATAGAAAATATGTTATTAAAAGAACTCATTGAATAGTAAAACACTTGCCTAAATAGGAAGTCCAGCTCTAAATATTAATATCGAATCGTTGAAAACAAGATTCGTCAGCTTTTTCAATAATTCGGTCTGGATCTTGCTGAAAATAAAAAATCCTGGTGAAAAAAGATCTTGTTTCATAGAAAATCACTTACCTCATGTAGTACAGCAAGTTAAGATCCAAAAATCTGCTGGCAAAGATGAATTAATACCTGAAAAGGAAAATCAAATGGTCCACAAAGCAAATATTCATTAAAAAGCAGATTCTACCAAGATTTACCTAAATATTATCTGCATCACCATCCAGATCTTATGTGGATCACTAGTGTTGGCTGCTGGCAACAGAAAGCTTCTTCAAATCACATTAATTCACTTAATACTCGCTTAATACCAAAATCTCATCGGCAACAAATATTCTGCATTTTATACTGATTAGAGATATGGAATCGATAACTTTAACTATCTGATCAATCACAAGTCAAGAAGTTTCCAAAAACTTGCCAACGACTAAATTATCACAATAGATAACTTTTATCAAATAGTATTAACATGTGCAAAACTGTAAATGCAGAAAGATCTCAAACAAGGCTACTGAAATATAAGTTTAATGAAAAAAAATTCTAAAATGCTCGTAAATCATCTTAAACATTTATTTTATACCCGAAATTTTGCCCAAAATCCTTAGCTTATCACAATATATAATTGACTCTAAATGAATATCATAGTTTGTAGATTCAAGTTGTTGAAAAAAAAAAAATATTTTAATAAAAATACGTTTTACTGAAGTTCAAAAACATAAAAATTTATTAGGTTTTAAGCGATTTGAAAAACATTTATGATCAATTAAAGTCTCAGTTTAAATCAGATACGACTATTAATTTAATAAGCTCCCCAGGTGAAAAAAAACACCCGAAAATTTGTTACTGTACCTGTTAAATGGACCTGTCTAAACGTCACGAATGTACCGCCCAGAACAGGTTTTTTACCTGTTCGATTTGTGTCGTCAACAGGTTTTGACAAATTAAAATATTTGTCAAATTTGTGTCACTAACAAATATTAACAGGTACAATTTTGAAAAAAAAACCAAAAATAAAACCGCGAATTTTCATATTCGAGACACTTTTTTTTCCAAATTTTCTCCGACATTTTCTATTTAACTAGAGCACATTCTTTTAAAATTTATCATGGACATGTTATCTTGGACACCTTCTTTTTGCCAACACCGGGACTCGATACGCGAACTTCTGAATTTTGGACGACGGCTTTTTTGACCACTCTGCTACGGGAACTGTTACCTACACGGTGTTAAAAGTTGATTAAGTAGCAATCGAGTGTGAATGTATGTTTTGCACTGTTTCTTACGTGTTTTCTGAACATTTTGCAAATAGAAACAAATGAATGATAGAAAAATATTTTATTATGCTTTAAAAATTATTTCAGCTGTTCGATTGAAATTTGAAAAACAGTTTAAATTTTTAAATAAAATATAATGAAAATTTTATAAAGTTAAACTATGAAGCTGTTCCAGGCGTGAACATATTAAGAAGATGTCAAGCAAATATTTCCACAAAAAGTAAAAAGAAGCAAATAAATATCGATTAAATACATTAAAGTGACTTAGAGATTTTCATGTTTTCTATGTTTGCCATGATATTGCAAGTTTTATTGACATATCAGAATTTAAAACAAACTGTTGGCTTAAAAATTAATATGAAACTATTGTACCTTTTTTGTAAAAGCTGCTTTTTAAAGTATTCCACATCTTCACATAGTTTGTCATACTTTTGTTCATGTTTTATAGTATTATAATGATTTTATTGAAAAATTATTGATTCAAATTTTACTTCAAATATTATTTACTAAAAATACATCAGAATTATGTTTTTACGTTTTATCTAACTAAAATTTCCAATTCTTATCTAAAAACCTCATTAGAGCTTGAAATAACGTGAAATATTTCCAAAAGAGTATTAGGAATAAGAACAAGAAAACCTCTTGATATTTGACAATGACACTTTTTGACAAGTACTTTATATACTTGTCAAATTATATGTAATTGTACCTATTAATATTTGACAATTACACTTTTTGACAGGTACTTTAAATACTTGTCAAAATATGTGTAATTGTACCTGTTAATATTTGACAATTACACTTTTTGACAAGTACTTTAAATACTTGTCAATTTATGTGTTATTGTACCTGTTAATATTTGTTAGCAACACGGTTTTAAAGTGTCGAGATTTTTACAAATTTTTTTACCTGTTAATATTTGTTGACGAAACTAAATCAATAGGTACTTCAAATAAATATTTGTCAAATTCAGGTACATTAACAAATTTCAACAAGTAAATTATATTTTCACATGATTCGAACCTTCGAAAATTTCACCTGGGTCTCCACAGATTCAAAATGTGTTTGTATTCTCAAAAATATTTAAAAATCTTAACACCATATTAGAGGATATTTACACTTTTCTTAAAAAGGAGTTCATTTATCAAATTTTGAACAGAAATACTATCAAAATAATATTATTCTCAAGAGTGTAGGTTCTTGCTGGCGATTCTTTACCTATACTTGTTTAATTATATTTTACTAAACACGTGAGACTTCAAACGTTTTCGGGGAATTTTAAATTAAAATTTAATTTCATCGATCTAATTTTTGGTTACGAATTTAAACTGATTTTCGAGTTTTTCATCACAGAAAATAGGTTTTATTTTTTCATTTCCAAAGTTTGAGTCAGGTGAATTATTGACTTTAGATATATTTTGGTGTTTGAAAATCATTCTCGAGTTGACAAGCAAAAAAAGATTAAGTTCAGTTTAGTAAATTTGAGACAGTAAGAACAAATATTTGAAAGAAATCCAAAATGGAAGGACCAGCAACGGAATTTCTTCAAGTAAATCAACAGTTTGAGGAAGATGAACTCGAGTTTTTGAGTCTTGAAGTGTATTATTTGCAGATCATGAAAGATTTCTTTGAGAATCAAGCGAAACTATTCAACAAATTAATCTACAACCAGGAAGTGAAAGATTTTGAATGTTTGAAGGAAGAACAAGAGTTAACTGATAAGTATAATGAAAAAGAGGAAGAGAAAAATAAACTTATAAATATCTTGAATACTTTAAAGAAAAAAGCCTCAAACCATGAAATTCAAGCTACTGTTGAAATTATGGAAATAAAATCAAAAACTGAAGTTGAAAAAGCTTTGGTCAGAATGAATGGATTTTACCAATGTCTTGAATGTCCTTATAAGCACAAATTAATATATAAACTAATAAGGCACAGAAATGCAGTTCATCGCAAACTAAAACCTTGGAAGTGCTCTGATTGTGATACAGGTAACTTAATATGGTGGACATTATCTTAAAACATTTTGTAATACATTTAACATATTTCAGTTTTCGGAACCAAACAGCATTTATTGATACACCAAAAATGCATGCATACAACAAATAAGGATTGGACTTGCGATTGTTGTGGTTCTCGATTTGCAATCAAGCAAAGACTTAAAAAGCATATGCAGACTCATTTACCTCCATCTTTTGCTTGTACAAAATGTGAAAAGAAGTTTGTGTACGCTCATATATTAAAAAATCATTCAAAGATTCATGGAGGAATTCTCTCAGAAGTTTGCAAACATTGCGATGAAGGATTCATAACTAAAAGTTCGCTTTGTATCCATATATTACTTATACATTTTTCGAAGCTTCATTGTGAGATTCCTGGATGTTTATCTACTTTTGGACTAAAATCACATTACAAGATTCATTTGATGAAAGTTCACAAGAAATTGGATGGAAATTTGTTAGGAAAAATTTTAAAAAAAATTAAAAAACTAAAACCAGACCACAAACAGATGAAATTTGTTAGATATATGAACAAAAAAATAAATAAAGATAACCCTTATGATATAAATTATTAATTAATGGATATCATAGTTTGTAGATTCAAGTTGTTGAAAAAAAAAATTATTTTATTAAAAATACGTTTTACTGAAGTTTAAAAACATAAAAAGTTGATTTCCTTTTATTTAAATTTTTTCTAAGGACTTTTCTTTCTCACTCCCGTGTTAACGATCCATTTTCATTTATATAGATTTTTGAGCCCCAAAAAGTTAAAATTATTATTGTTCTATAATGTTTGAGATAACATATCGTCTGTTTTCTGCTATCTTAATTTTTTACGAGTAAAACTACATAATAATATGCATTTAAAGATTAAATAAAAAAATATTTTAAATTTGTTCCTTCTTCCGAATTTTAAAAATTCAATTTTTTATCTTCATATTCATTTGAGAATGTTGGTTTTGGTTTTTCATTTTGAATTTTGGAAACCAAAAAAAAACTGCTGACTTTAGATTTTTTTGGTGTTTGAAAATCATTCTCGAGTTGACCAGCAAGAAGTGAAGTTGAGTCAATAATTTTGGGATAGTAAGAATAAATATTTGAAGAACATTCAAAATGGAAAAAACAGCAGAAGAATTTTTTGAAGATTCTCATCAGTTTGAGGAAAATGAACTCGAGTTTTTGAGTCTTAAAGTGGAGTATTTGCAGCTCTTGAAAGATTTCTTTGAGAATCAAGCAAAACTGTTCAATAAAATAATCTACAACCAGGAAGTGAAAGATTTGGAAAGTTTGAAGGAAGAACAAGAGTTGACTGATAAGTTTAAACAAAGAGAAGAAGATAAAAAGAAGCTTGTCGTTATTTTAAAGACTGCTAGAAAACAACAGAATATCTTTGATCGCTCAAAAAATTTGATGGTTGAAGTACAATCTGAAAATGATAAAATATTGATTAAAGATGCTCCTAAAAAAGGACGAAGCAGTAAGGATAAAGAAACTTTTATGAGAGAGAATGGATTCTTCTATTGCCCAGAATGCTCTTACAAAACAAAATGGCATATAAAGGATTTGAGAAACCACATAAATGCAGTTCATCGCAAACTAAAACCATGGAAGTGCTCAGATTGTGATAAAGGTAACTTAATATGGTGGACATAACCTTAAAACATTTAGTAATAAATTTGATATATTTTAGCTTTTGGATTAAAAACTGATTTATTGAATCATCAAAAATGCATGCATACAACGAAGAAGGATTTTACTTGCGATTGTTGTGGTTCTCGATATGGAATCAAGGGAAGGCTGCAAAATCACATGAAGACTCATTTACCTCCATCTTTTGCTTGTACAAAATGTGACAAAAAGTTTGTGTGTTCTAATAAATTAAAAAATCATGTAAAGATTCACGAAGAAATATTCACAGAAATTTGCAAACATTGCAACAAAAGTTACCCTAACAAAAGTTCGCTGGCCAATCATCTAATACATGAACATTTTTCGAAGCTCCATTGTGAGATTCCTGGATGTTTAACTACTTTTGGACTAAAATCAGGTTACAAGAAACATTTGACGAATGTTCACAAGAAATTGGATGGAAATATGTTAAGAAATATTTTGAAAAAACTTGAAAAACTAAAACCAGACCGCGAACAAATGAAATATGTTTAATTTAAATAAATAAATTTTGATTTGTATATTTCCTTCAACTAAAGATTTTTTGAGATATAAATATATGAGTACTTACATAAACTATACAAACTACGTTTTAAATATTTGAATAATGTTGCTTGTTGCAATTTCATTTCCCATATGATTTATACAAACTTAAGTTGTAAAAGATTAGAGACACATTTTTCTTTATCTAACACCTTCACTGCAACATTGAACTGAATTAAATATTCAATAAGTTTAATCATGAATATTCCGTCATTTCTATCTAATATTAGTCTTCAAACCTGCTGGTGAAACAATTTCATTAATTTATGTCAATTTTCAGTTTATTGTTCGAATTTCTTCTGGTTTTCTTTTAACATACATCTGGTTTTGAGTTTTCATTTCGATGGTTTGGAGCTGGTAAAATATTATCTTAATTGCAAATTTTGTAGCTTGAACATCATTCGTGAGTTGACGAGCAAAAGGTGAAGTTCAGTTTGACAAAATACCGAAAACAAAATAAATATTTGGAAGAATCTAAAATGGAAGGACAAGCAAAGGAATTTATTGAAGAGGATGAGTTTGAGTTTTTGTGTCTTGAAGTGGAGCTTTTGCAGATCATGAAAGATTTCTTTGAGAATCAAGCAAAACTGTTCAACAAAATAATCTACAACCAGGAAGTGAAAGATTTGGGAAGTTTGAAGGAAGAAAAAGAGTTGGCTGACAAAATCAAGCAAAGAAAAAAAAAAAAAAAAAGAAACTTACGAACATCTTGAAGAATTTAAAGAAAAAAAAAATGCTTATGAAGCCTCAACTACTGAAATTCAAGCAAATGTTGAAAGTATAAAAATAATTTCAAAAACTGAAGATGAAAAATCTTTGGTCAGAATGAATGGATTTTACCAATGTTCTGAATGTCCTTACAAAACCAAATTTATATTTGTTCTTAAAAATCACATGCATGTAGTTCATCGCAAGCTCAAACCATGGAAGTGCTCAGATTGTGATACAGGTAACTTAATATGCTGGACATAAGCTTACATCATTTTGTAATACATTTCAAACTTTTTAGCTTTTGTAACCAAACACAATTTATTGAGACACCAAAAAAGCTTACATACAACGAAGAAGGATTGGACTTGTGATTGTTGTGGATCTTGATATGCAACCAAGCAAAGACTGAAATGGCACACGAAGACTCATTTACCTCCATCTTTTGCTTGTACTAAATGTGCCAAGAAGTTTGTGTACGCTTTTACATTAAAAATCATCTTAAGGTACATGGAGGAAATCTCACTGAAGTTTGCAAACATTGTAAGAGAGGATATCCTGTCAAAAATTTGCTGACCAGCCATATATTACATGAACATTTTCCGAAGCTTCGTTGTGAGATTCCTGGATGTTTAACTACTTTTGGACTAAAATCAGGTTACAAGAAACATTTGACGAGAGTTCACAAGAAATCTGAAGGAAATTTGTTAAGAAAATTTTTGGAAAAACATGAAAAACTAAAACCAGATTATGAACAACTGAAATATGTTTCAAATCAAAAAAAAAACCTTTTAATTATGTAACTACATTAGTATTGTATTAACTATTTCATCAAGCTACAAGTTTCATAAAAATATTTTACTTCAAATATTAACTCTAAAGATATCGAGGTTTATTTTTAGTTTTTAATTATATTTTAGAAAACAATTTTTCAGTTTCCTGGGAAAACTGATCGGTAAAAGCAATCATATTACCTGAAGACATCACGTCACTGGTGAATCCTAGATTGGGAGTCGAGCAAGAAAGATTTTCAACTTTTTTTGAGGATCTTCCTTCAATTCCTGGATTTTTGTGGTCACTTCAATTCAGTCAAACATTCTGTTATTTCATCAACTTCTTCTGCTTCACTGTTGAAGCTTCTGCTGAAGCCAAAATAGAAGGAATTCTTGGAAGAACTCGAAAATTTTGTCCTTCAAATCCTCTTTTGCTACCTCATTGATTTATTATAATTTAAACTTAATAAAACTTTAAACTTTTAAAAGATGTTTCAAAAAATAATTCACTTTATATGGATCGTGTTCTTCATTTACAAAATTGGTTTTGGTTTTTCAACTCCTAAGTTTGTGTCAGGTAAAATATTGACTTAAAATGTTTTTGGAGCTGGAACATCATTCTAGAATAAACCAGCAAAAGACGAAGTTGAGATGGATTAATTTGGAAATCAGGAATAAACATTTGAGAAGTCCAAAATGGAAGAATCAGCCAAGGAATTTATTCAGAATGATGATGAGTTTGAGTATTCGTGTCTTAAAGAGGAGTATTTGCAGATCTTGAAAGATTTTTTTGAGAATAAAGCAAAACTGTTCAATCAATTAATTTATAATCAGGAAGTGAAAGATTTGAAAAGTCTCAAGTACGAGCGAAATTTGACTGAGAAGTTTAATAAAAAGCGGGAGAAAAAAAATATACTTACACTCAAAAAAATTTAAGGCTTGAATCAAGGATAAGCAACTATTAATGATGGATTAAGCTTTGGTTCAAGCACGATTTAAGCCTTGATTCAATTATTATAAGGCTTGATGGAAGTTTAATCAGCCTTGTTTCAAGAAGACTTATCCTTGATTAAAGTCTTCTTATACTTCCAACAAAACTAAAATTGTACTTGTAACAAGGCTAAATCCATCATTAATAGTGGCTTATCCTTGTTTCAAGCCTTATAAAACTTGAACCAAGCCCTACTTTGACTTGAATCAAGCCTTACCTAGAATTGTGACAAGGATAAGAAAACTCGAGAAAAAAAAATATTTTGAAAACTTCCGAATTTTCATCCAATTTCCCTGCATTTTCACTTTTTTTTTTGCCATCAACTTTATAAACTCTTAGTTGTACTAAATCCACCTAAAAACATCCTTTAACTCTATGAGACACTCGGGTCTCGAACCCACTACCTCTCGTTTGTCAAACGAGCGCCCTATGCCCTACACCACCTGTTAGATACTTTCGCGATGGCTTAAACTTTACTTAAGATGAAAATATTATTCAACATGATTCTTCTATTGAAATGCTTGCTCGAATTAGTACTCATTTTAAATTGGCATTTTTATAATATTAACTTCATGTGTTTGCAAAAAACAAATTAATGTAAGTGTTTTTTGGATAACTTCATTTATTTTGGAAATCAATACTTTGTGATGGACCAAAAAAGAAATTATACCGAAAATTGAAAATTGAAAATCTGTGGAATGAAAATCATGAACTTTTATTGAACTAAAATTACAACATAACATTTTGATTTGATGGTTGGTCAAAATTGATATAAACGAGAAACTATGGATAATAAAAATAAAATTTACTGCGTAATGTTTTAAAAACTGACATTGTAAATTCAAATAATTGTAATTTTTTAATTTTTGAATTTAAATTAAATCAAAACCTCCTTTAAACACGTTTTCCCATAAAAAATAACAAAAAAACCCAAAAAAGTGCAAAAAAGTGATTTAACTGGTGGATTTGAACTCGTGAGTGCACCGGAGCAAATCCAGTAATAAAATTACTTTTTTGCACTTTCTTGTCATTTTTTGCGGAAATTTAGAAATTTATGATAATTTAATTGTTTTATTTAGTGTACTATGTAAATTTCCGAGTTTCAAAAAACGCCTAAATGTAGGGAAAAGTTTATTTTGTGTATTTCCAATATTTTGTTGTATTAAAGGATTTCAAATTTTAAAATTTTTCTCAAAACTTGTCCCAATTCTATACAAAACTTGTAACAAAGATAGCTTATACTTGTTACAAAGATGATAGACGATCCTTGGTGCAAGCCTTATAATCCTTGAAGAAAGTCTTACTATCTTTGTAGCATGTTTACTTAGACTTGAAACAAACATAACTAAACTTGGCACAAATTCAAATTTAGTTTTGTAACAAGAATTATAAGGCTTGGTTCAAGGATAACTAAGATTGTTGCAAGTCTAAATTGTCAAGTCTAGGCTTATACTTGAATCAAGGCTGTTTATCCTTGTGATGAGTCATAAGGCTTGGTTCAAGGCTTACAAGCCTTGTGACAAGGCTTCTGTTTTTTCAGTGTACAAATATCTTAAGGACTTTAAATAGAAGAGATGAAGCCTCAAACTATGATATTGAAGTTGCTGTTGAAAGTATGAAAATAATATCAAAAGCTGAAAATGAAAAAGGTTTTTTGAAAATGAATGGATTTTACCAGTGTCCTCAATGTCCTCATAAGCACAAATTAATATTTTCTATAAAACATCATATAAATGCAGTTCATCGTAAACAAAAACCTTGGAAGTGCTCAATTTGTGATACAGGTAACTTAATATGCTGGATATAACCTTAAAACATTATGTAATGCATTTTAAACTTTTTAGCTCTTGGATCCAAACTGAGTTTATTGAGACATCAATTATCCATGCATACAACGAATAAGGATTGGACTTGTGATTGTTGTGGTTCTCGATATGCAATCAAGAATAAACTGAAATGGCACATGAAGACTCATTTCCCTCATCCTTTGCTTGTACAAAATGTGACAAGAAGTTTGTGTATGCTAATACATTAAAAAATCATCTAAAGATTCATGGAGAAACCTTCACAGAATTTTGCAAACATTGCAACAAAGGATTCACAACTAAAAATTCGCTAGCCAGCCATATATTATTTAAACATTTCTCGAAGCTCCATTGTGAGATTCCTGGATGTTCAACTACTTTTGGACTAAAATCAAAGTACAAGATTCATCTAATGAAAGTTCACAATAAATTTGATGGAAATTCGTTAGGAAAAATTTTGGAAAAAATTAAAAAACTAAAACCAGACCACAAACAGATGAAATTTGTTAGATATATGAACAAAAAAATAAATAAAGATAACCCTTATGATATAATTAATAATTAATGAATGTCATAGTTTGTAGATTCAAGTTGTTGGAAAAAAAAATATTTTAATAAAAATACGTTTTACTGAGGTTTAAAAATATAAAAAGTTTATTTCCTTTTATTTAATTTTTTTCTAACGACTTTTCTTTCTAACTCCATGATCCATTTTCATTCATATAGATTTTTGAGCCCCAAAAAGTTAAAATTATTATTGTACTATGTTATAATGTTTGAGATAACATATGATAAAAAATCAGTGTGCTCAACAAAATATTGAAAATTTACGTTCGTAAAAATCAATCCAAGAAAGAAAAAAAAAAAAAGTCTTTAATTTATTAAATTTACTCATTAATTTCGTTAACTTTTTACGAGTACTACATAGTAATTTGTATTAAAAGATTAAATTAAAACATATTTTATATTTTTCCTTCTTCCGAATTTAAAAATTAAATTTTTAATCTTCATATTTATTGAGAATGTTGGTTTTGGTTTTTCATTTTGAAGTTTGGAAACCAAAAAAACTGCTAACATTAGATTTTTTGGTGCTTGAAAATCATTCTCAAGTTGACCAGCAAGAAGTGAAGTTGAGTCAATAAATTTAGGATAGCAAGAATAACTAGTTGTGCAGCTTGTGAGCTGAGCAGGACTTCTCCGCTAACGTGGAATTGTGTTTTAATTTAAAATTTCTTTAACAATTTCTTTGTCTGGTACCACCAGATGACCCCCAGATGATTCCCAGCAGGTAATGGACAAAACATCGATGCAATTCTTGACTAAAATTATTATTCCAAACATTTTTTCTTAAGAAACCAATGTTGCATCTCTAATCTTTCTCTTGTACTGAAGCTGAAAGTAAGCGGTACCAGACTGATCCTCCAAAAACTCGATTTTTATAATTTCTGGACGAATCATGAGAATTTGAGACTTTTTCAGAAAAAAGTTGTCTGGTAACACCAAATGACCCCCAGATGATTCCCAGCAGGTAGTGGACCACACATCGATACATTTCTTGACTCAACTCATCATTTCAAACATTTTTTCTGAAGAAACCACAGCTGTATCTCTAGATTTTCTAAAAAAAGTTTTTTTTTGTATGAAAAACCCGACTTTGAGTCACGGAAGTGGTGCTGGTGACCTAACCGGTAAAGTCACCATCACCAAAAATATCAGGTGCACGATGGGAATAGATACCAAGTCGATTGGCATCAAAAAATCCGGAATCGGTTCGGTGGGAGGTCAGATCGAGCGTTTACAGTAAACCACGGATCCACCAAATAATCGGGCACGGCCCTTAGTTTTTCGCATGGCACGGGTCAGGGGTTCAATATTTTCAAAATTTGTTTTTACAGAAATTTTCTTCAACTCAATACCGACAAAAAAAATACTGGATATTTTTGAGATTTGTTTACGGGGAAGTCAGGAAAAATCAGATAAGGTCAAAAAACCCTGAAAATGCTGGTACGAAAACAATACTTATCCGCTTTTGCGGAGAAGTAAATATTTGAAGAACATTCAAAATGGAAAAAACAGCAGAAGAATTTTTTGAAGATTCTCATCAGTTTGAGGAAAATGAACTCGAGTTTTTGAGTCTTAAAGTGGAGTATTTGCAGCTCTTGAAAGATTTCTTTGAGAATCAAGCACAACTGTTCAATAAAATAATCTACAACCAGGAAGTGAAAGATTTGGAAAGTTTGAAGGAAGAACAAGAGTTGACTGATAAGTTTAAGCAAAGAGAAGAAGATAAAAAGAAGCTTGTCGTTATTTTAAAGACTGCTAGAAAACAACAGAATATCTATGATCGCTCAAACAATTTGATGGTTGAAGTACAATCTGAAAATGATAAAATATTGATTAAAGATGCTCCTAAAAAAGGACGAAGCAGTAAGGATAAAGAAACTTTTATTAGAATGAATGGATTCTACCAATGTCCTGAATGTCCTTACAAAGTGAAATGGAGAACCAATGATTTGAGAAACCACATAAATGCAGTTCATCGCAAGCTCAAACCATGGAAGTGCTTAGAATGTGATAAAGGTAACTGAATATGGAAATAACCTTATAAAATTTCATAATAAATTTAAAATATTTCAGCCTTTGGAATTAAACATAGTTTATTGGGACATCAAATTTCCATGCATACATCGAAGAAGGATTGGATTTGTGATTGTTGTGGTTCTCGATATGCAATAAAGCAAATACTTAAAAGGCACATGAAGACTCATTTACCTCCATCTTTTGCTTGTTCAAAATGTGACAAGAAGTTTGTGTATGCTCAAACATTAAAAAATCATGTAAAGATTCACGAAGAAATCTTCACTGAAATTTGCAAACTTTGCAACAAAAGTTATCCTAACAAAAATCAGTGATGGAAGAACAAACTTTATAAATCAAAAGAACGTTTTTACTTTGCTTTTGTTGTCAACAAAAACGCAAAGAAAATTTCAAAACGTTCTTGTTCGCGAACAAGAACTTTATGATATAAAGTTTTCAAGAACGTTCTCAGAACGTTCTCATAATGTTCTTTTTTGACAGCTCATATTTATTTTGAAAAATTTTTGAAGACCATAATTTGCTGGCTGGTGAATGCTAAGATTAAAGTGAACCATCATATGGCCTTGCTCAAGGAGACCTTGAGGTGCTACCCATGGTCAAAAAATTGGAACTCTCAAATTTAAAGTGTAGTTCATTGATAATATTGGTCCCTATAATGGAGGGTGAGCTTCCATCACCAGCTGGTGGTGGTGAAAAAATTTTATCCATGTTTTTTATCTCAGGTTGGTTGCTACTCTAAAGTGGAGCATGAGAAGGTGCTTGAGGTACCATGAGTAAGTGCTGATGGAAAATTTTTTTTTATTAAGAGGTATTTTGATTACCTATTGAAGAAAAAATCACCATGAGAAGTTGTTCATGGTACCTCGAGCACCTCCTCATGCTGCACTTTACAATCAATTTACCTAAAAAAAAAAGAAAAAACAGATTTTTCTAACCACAAGCAGCTGGTGATGGTACCTTAGCCACCTTTTGATGGAACCAATATTATTAATGAATTACCCTTTGAATTTGATGTTACTCATTTTTTGACCATGAGTAGCACCTTAAGGTCGTTAACTTGCATCAGATCAATTATTGAGCTCTCATTTGCAGCTCTCCCTTCTCATATACCTTAAACATTTTCTTAGATCAAATAAAACATGTTTAGAGAAGAAATGGAAGCTCTATGATAACTGGTTCTGAGGTTGTGAAGCAACCTCCTGCTTCTACAGAGTGGTTGAGCACAACTTCGAATTATTTGATTTATGTTGGTAAAATTTATGGTTTCATCAACATTTGGTTACTAAAAATTTTAGAAAGAGGTCAAAAAACGTAGAAGAACGTTATAAGAACGTTCTGAGAACGTTCTGAGAACTTTATGAAAACGTTATGAAAAGAACAAAAACGAGAACAGATAGTTTTTTTATAAAGTTCTTGAACGAGAACAAAAATATAAATTTAAAACGTTTTTGTTCGCGAACGAAAACGTTTTCAAGAACTTTTTGAGAACGTTTTCTAACACTGCAAAAAATCACTTGCCAACCATATATTGGGTAAACATTTTTCAAAGATTCATTGTGAGGTTCCTGGATGTTTATCTGCTTTTGGACTGAAACCACATTACAAGATTCATTTGATGAAAATTCACAAGAAATTGGATGGAAATTTGTTAAGAAAAATTTTGGAAAAACTAAAAAATCTAAAACCAGACCACAAACAGATGAAATATGTTCGAAATCAAAAATAAAATAAAATAAAGTCAATCGATTATTAAACTACATTTGTATTGTATTAAGTATTGCATTAACCTAACATAGTAATTTAAAGTATAATCATAGATGAAAAGTTGTGAAGAACTGAAAATTCAATATTAAGTTTAAATAAAGAAAGTACAGAAAGCGATTTTTTTTGGAACAACTCATTTTGTTCTTGAGCTCTGGTAAGGTAATCCTGGTAGGGTGGTGGCTTCATCCCTCAAATCACGAAATTTTAGGTTTTCTTATCGAATTATATGATTCTGAACATTTTTCCAAAAAAAGTGTTTGGAGCCACCAGATAATCCCACCAGCTGGTAGTGGACCCAATCCTTACCATGATTTGTTGCTCACTCATAATTCTGAACAAATTAAAGATACGATACTTGAAAAATATTCGAATATAATTTTTAATTTAATACCTTTAAAATTTTTTAGTCTCTTGTTGCTTCTACTATTTTTTTGGTGACAAAAAAAAGTTTAATCTGAGCCTTCATAGTTTGGTTCAAACTCTCTTCATCCAACTTCATTAATATCAAAGCCACAATTTACCCATTGATTTTCATCTTCACTGATTCCTGAAGTTCATCTTCCTCATTATCGTCGATTCCAATGTATTCACTCAAGTCACTTAAAGCTCCCAAATTACCAACAGTGGCAACGGAGCGATAAACAGCCACTGAGCTCTGATCATCCTCATCAGCAGTCGATGGTTTGGTGGGTTTGGACGGGTTTTTGATGAATTCTTTGATTGGCAGGGGTTGGGGAGCTTCTTTGTTTAGAGGTGGAGCTAGAAATAAACAAATTTTAAGGTCACTTCGAATTTTCCAATAATTTACCGGAAAAACTGGAAAAAATATAATTTATCAGAATTTTATCCGGAATACTGAGGGATGAAAGCAATTATATTAAGATTGGGAGTCAAGTAAGAAATATTTTCATCTCCTTTTGGAGGATCTTCCTCTAATTTCTGGATCTTTGTGGTCAGGTTCAGGTTCAGGTTCAGGTTCAAATTTCAATCAAATATTCTGTTATTTCATCAACTTCTTCTGCTTCACCGTTGAAGTTTCTGCTGAAGCCAAAATAGAAGGAATAATTAGAAGAACTCGTAGAGAAAATCACAAATTTTGCTACCTTATTGACTTAGTATAAGTTAGCTTAGCATGAAATTTTAAGTTTTTTCAAGATATTTCAAAAAATAATTCACTTTTTATGGATCGAGTTCTTCATTTACAAAATAGGTTTTGGTTTTTCAATATCTAAGTTTTGTCGCAGGTAAACTATTGACTTTAGATAATATTTGGTGTTTGAAAATCATTCTCGAGTTGACAAGCAAACGATTAAGTCCAGTTTAATAAATTTAGGATAATAGGTACAAATATTTGAAAAAAATTCAAAATGGAAAAACCAGCAAAAGAATTTCTTCAAGGAACTCAACAGTTTGAGGAAGATGAACTCGAGTATTTGTGCCTTGAAGCTGAGTATTTGCAGATCTTGAAAGATTTTTTTGAGAATCAAGCAAAACTGTTCAACAAATTAATCTACAACCAGGAAGTGGAAGATTTGAAAAGTATGAAGGAAGAAAAAGAGTTGACTGATAAGTTTAATGAAAAAGAGGAAGAGAAAAATAAACTTACAAATATCTTGAATACTTTAAAGAAAAAAGCCTCATATCATGACACTGAAGGTGCTGTTGTAAGTATCAACATAAAATCAAAGGTTGGAAACCAAATTACTTTGGTCAGAAAGAATGGATTCTACCAATGTCCGGGATGTCTTTACAAGAACAAATTAATTTTTGTTGTTAAAACGCACATAAATGCAGTTCATCGCAAACTAAAACCTTGGAAGTGCTCAGATTGTGATAAAGGTAACTTAATATGGTGGACATAAGCGTAAAACATTTTGTAATAAATTTCATATATTATAGCTTTTGGATTTAAGTCTACCTTATTGATACACCAAAAATGCATGCATACAACGAATAAGGATTGGACTTGCGATTGTTGTGGATCTCGATATGTAACCAAGCAAAGACTGAAATGGCACACGAATACTCATTCACCTCCATCATTTGCTTGTACAAAATGTGAAAGGAAATTTGTGTACGCCGATACATTAAAAGAGCATTTAAAGATTCACGAAGAAATCTACACAGAAATTTGCAAACTTTGCAACAAAAGTTATCCTAGCAAAAAATCACTTGCCAACCATATATTGGGTAAACATTTTTCGAAGCTTCGTTGTGAGATTCCTGGATGTTTAACTACTTTTGGACTAAAATCAGGTTACAAGAAACATTTGACGAAAGTTCACAAGAAATCTGATGGAAATTTGTTAAGAAAGTTTTTGGAAAAACTTGAAAAACTAAAACCAGATTATGAACAACTGAAATATGTTTGAAATAAATAAATAAATTTTGATTTGTATATTTCCTTCAACTAAAGATTTTTTGAGATAAATATAAAAGTACTTACATAAACTATACAAACGACGTTTTAAATATTTGAATAATGTTGCTTGTTGCAATTTCATTTCCTCTTTGATTTATACAAACTTAAGTTGTAAAAGATTAGAGACACATTTTTCTTTATCTAACACCTTCACTGCAACATTGAGTTGAATTAAATATTCAATAAGTTTAATCATGAATATCCCGTAATTTCTATCTAATATTAGTCTTCAAACCTACTGGTAAAACAATTTCATTAATTTATATCAATTTTCAGTTTATTGTTCGAATTTCTTCTGGTTTTCTTTTTACATACATCTGGTTTTGAATTTTCATTTCGATAGTTTGGAGCTGGTAAAATCATCTTAATTGCAAATTTTGGAGCTTGAACATCATTCGTGAGTTGACGAGCAAAAGGTGAAGTTCAGTTTGATAAAATACCGAAAACAAAAATAAATATTTGGAAGAATCAAAAATGGAAGGACAAGCAAAGGAATTTATTGAAGAGGATGAGTTTGAATTTTTGAGACTTGAAGTTGAGTATTTGCAGCTCTTGAAAGATTTCTTTGAGAACCAAGCAAAACTGTTCAACAAATTAATCTACAACCAGGAAGTGAAAGATTCGGGAATTTTGAAGGAAGAGCAAGAGTTGACTGAGAAATTCAAGCAAAGAGAAGAAAATAAAAAGAAGCTTGTCGTTATTTTAAAGACTTCAAGTCAACAACAGAATATCTATGATCGTTCAAACAATTTGATGGTTGAAGTACAATCTGAAAATGATAAAATATTGATTAAAGATGCTCCTAAAAAAGGACGAAGCAGTAAGGATAAAGAAACTTTTATGAGAATGAATGGATTTTACCAATGTCCTGAATGTTCTTACAAAACAAAATGGAATACGACTGTTTTGAGAAACCACATAAATGCAGTTCATCGCAAACTAAAACCATGGAAGTGCTTAGATTGTGATACAGGTAACTTAATATGCTAGTAATGTCAAAAATTTTGTAATACATTTCATATATTTCAGCTTTTGGATTCAAACATCATTTATTGGGACACCAAATATCCATGCATACATCGAAGAAGGATTGGAGTTGTGATTGTTGTGGTTCTCGATATGCAATCAAGCAAAGACTTAAAAAGCACATGAAGACTCATTTACCTCCATTTTTTGCTTGTACAAAATGTGAAAAGAAGTTTGTGTACGCTCATAAATTAAAAAATCATCTAAAGATTCACGAAGAAATCTTTACCGAAATTTGCAAACATTGCAACAAAAGTTTACCTAACAAAAATTCACTTGTCAGCCATATAATACAAAAACATTTTTCGAAGACTCATTGTGAGATTCCTGGATGTTCAACTACTTTTCGACTAAAATCAGTTTATAAGATTCATTTGATGAAAATTCACAAGGAATTGGATGGAAATTTGTTAGGAAAAATTTTGGAAAATCTTAAGAAACTAAAACCAGACCACAAGCAGATGAAATATGTTTGAAATAAACAAAAAAATAAATAAAGATAATTCTTATGAAATAAATTATTAACAAACGAATATCATAGTTTTTAGATTTAACCCAGGAAACCAGGTCGGAACGCCATGCCAATAAATCATTCCACTCAGAATTCCGACACATTCTGAGTGTTAGAATTCCAGTATTCATTCAGAGTAGCGTTCCACTATGCAAGTCACTCTGAATGCAGAATGCATGCAACTTGGAATGATTATTAGAACCATTTTGAAAAAAATATTTTTAATGATTTTCTCACGAATTATCGTATTATAAAGTGTTTGCTCGTTGATTTTAGAAATTTTTTTATAAATTGAAGAATAAAAATATGATAAATAACTTAAGAGTCAATCAAAAATTTGAAAGGTGGTCGGTATGAGTCAGAATGCCACTCTGAAGCTTGATTTCATTCCACTCTGCATTCCAAAGCATTCTGATTCTACAAAAATCATTCAAAGTAGATTGCATCAAAGACCATCAAATCATTTTAATTGCTTTGATACTATATTTTGGAAGATTCCTGATATTTTAGAGCAATGTATCAACTATTTTACAGTATTTACACTAATTAAAATAGCCAATAAGTGATCCGAATGAGCTCAGAATGGAATTCAGAATAAATTCCATACAAAAATTGACAAAAAATTAGTTTTATTTATAAAGTGAGGGGCTCAAGATGTTCATATCTATTTTTTTAAATATCAATTAATTTCATATTATCAATGAGTTTAATTGAATAAAAATTAAAAAATATCATACATCTGATTAATCAAATACAAAATGTCACGCCAAACTGATTAATCTGATATAGTGATTTTTGACACATTAATCGTGACACGCGTAATTAAATCAAAAATAGTAGTTTTTAATTGTTCTCGAAATTATATAAGTACTAACACTAGATACTCATGAACGGTACAATTATCTTCAGTATATAAGTGCAGAAGGAAAAGATTGACCTTAGTAAGCTAAACTCCAGCAAAATAAGTGAAATTTGTGAATTGTCAGAAATTTTTTTAGTTTCCACGCGCTCTGGATCATTCCACTGATAAATACGTCTCTTTTCAATTACTGGTAAGTAAATATAATCTCAAATGAGGAATTTATATGGACGTGTTGATAATTTTAATTTTTACAGGTTATTTGAGTTCCCGGATTGAGTTACTGGATAGAGCTACTGGATTGCGTTATTGGATTGAGTTACTGGATTTAAGGGAGCTGCAAATCGTTCTATAGAGAGTTGGAAGTATCAAGAACTAGTTCTATCTTCTCTCAAATCCATATCTACACTTTTTTTGCAGTCTTTTGCACGTAAATACAATCTTAAATGAGGAATTTATATGGAGGTGTTAATAATTTTTATTTTTACAGGTTATTTGAGTTCTTGGATTGAGTTACTGGATAGAGCTACTGGATTGCGTTATTGGATTGAGTTACTGGATAGAGCTACTGGATTGCGTTATTGGATTGAGTTACTGGATTTAAGGGAGCTGCAAATCGTTCTTTAGAGGGTTGGAAGTATCAAGAACTAGTTCTATCTTCTCTCAAATCTATATCTACACTTTTGCAGTCTTTTGCACGTAAATACAATCTTAAATGAGGAATTTATATGGAGGTGTTAATAATTTTTATTTTTACAGGTTATTTGAGTTCCTGGATTGAGTTACTGGATAGAGCTACTGGATTGCGTTATTGGATTGAGTTACTGGATTTAAGGGAGCTGCAAATCGTTCTATAGAGAGTTGGAAGTATCAAGAACTAGTTCTATCTTCTCTCAAATCCATATCTACACTTTTGCAGTCTTTTGCACGTAAATACAATCTTAAATGAGGAATTTATATGGAGGTGTTAATAATTTTTATTTTTACAGGTTATTTGAGTTCCTGGATTGAGTTACTGGATAGAGCTACTGGATTGCGTTATTGGATTGAGTTACTGGATAGAGCTACTGGATTGCGTTATTGGATTGAGTTACTGGATTTAAAGGGAGCTGCAAATCGTTCTATAGAGAGTTGGAAGTATCAAGAACTAGTTCTATCTTCACTCAAATCCATATATACACTTTTGCAGTCTTTTGCACGTAAATACAATCTTAAATGAGGAATTTATATGGAGGTGTTAATAATTTTTATTTTTACAGTTGCTGGATTAAGCTACTAAATTTGGACTAGTTGATTGGAGAATTTGATAAAGCATTCTGTGTAAATATAACTTTGTTTAATATCTCATTTTAACGGCTCATATTTTTTAATTGCAATTAACGAAAATTTTACAATGACTACCAAAAAGCATTTTCGAGCTTAGCCGTTCTGGTTTGGGTAAAAGATTGAAAAGCCCTTCAAACATTAAAGTTTCCACACCTCATTTAAAAGATTCCGTAGTTATGGGTGAAGAATCAAGTTCAAATTCTTCAGTTTTTGATCATTCCAATCAAGAATCAACAAGCCGTGATAATCATGTCGCAGAGTCGTTGCCAAAGAAAATGAAAAACAATAATTTTGATAATCTTCACCACCTTACACTATCTGATTTTCTAATCAAATGGGCAGTCGAATATTTTGTACCAAGAAATGCGGTGACAGTTCTACTGCACAAGCTGAATGAAATTGATGGGTCGTTGCCATTAGACAGTCGAACATTGTTGAAGACTCCTAGGAATACTCAATTAGTTCTAATGAAGCCGGGCATTTACACCCACATTGGTGTTTTAAAGTATTTAGATGCAATTTTGCCAACATTAGATGAAATCCCAAGCGTATTAGAATTAGATTTCAATTTTGATGGCGTGCAAGCATTCGATGACTCAAGCCACGGCTCGTTTTGGTTCATTACAGGATGTCTGGTTGGTTTAGAGCTAGAACCTTTTATAACAGGAATTTTTCTAGGTTTGAAGAAACCAGAATCTTCAAATCATTTCCTGAAATTGTTTGTTGAAGAAATTAACAATCTAATGACATCCTTTGTTTTCAATGAAAAGAATATTAAGATTAAGATTAGAACATTTAGTGTTGATAAGCCAGCATTTTCGTACGTGTGTGGCGTCAAATACTTTAATGCTTATAAAAGTTGTCCAAGATGTCTTGTAGTTGGAAAGTATATATGTAAACGAATGTCATTTTTACAGCAAGCTGCGGAAGTACGTACAGATGAGTCAATTAAACTCAAATTGGATCCATCTTACCACACTTCAGACTCTGAACTTTTTAAGAGAACAGATTTTAAAATGATTTCGCAGGTAGTGTTGGACTACATGCACATGGTTTGTCTTGGTGTTATTAAAAAAAAAAGTTGAACTTTTAGTTGGTAACGTTTCGGTTGACAACGATATTTTCATGCAAACAAATAAATTGAACAAATTGTTGTTGCATAACACTCAATTCAAACCAGATGAAATTGCAAGATCCTACCGAAGTCTTAAATTCATGGGTGAATTTAAAGCTCATGAATTTCGAATTTTCAATCTTATCACAGGACCATTTGTTTTGGCTTCTACTATTCCCTTGAAATACTATTTAAATTTCCTAAAACTTCACGTAGGAATATCGATCTTAGTGGATTCAGAGCATTGCATCAAACTGAACAAAATAGCTCACAAATGTCTCTGTGCCTTTGTTCAAGAGTTTTCTGAGCTCTATGGAGAACACTTCGTGTCATCCAACGTGCACGGCCTCATTCACCTTGCTGACGAAGTTCTGAAACATGGACCACTCGATCAATTCTCAGCATTCAGATTTGAATCTTTCTTTGGCAAAGTTCAAAGATACTTGGTTGGGCAGAAACACCCGGTTCAGCAGCTCTCCAATAGGTTTTCAGCACTAAATTATTCCTTATCGATTGAAAGTTTAAGAACAAAAAAAGCCCAAAGTGAAATTCTTTTAACCAAGAAAGTAAACCATCAAGAAAAGTTTGAAGAAATTTTTTTTCTGGGAAAAAAAATTGGAAAAGAAGGAAAAAATCAATTGCTTGTAACAAAAAAGAAGGAACTGATATAGGTGGAAAGTTTTGTTAAGGATTACAGTGGGAAAGTAGTTTTGTATGCAAAAGAGTTCTTAGAAAAAATGATTTTTATGACTTTCCAGTTAAATCTTCCTTTTGAATATTTTCAAATGTAAGACCCAAATGGGGCCATTAAAGCGATATGACCTATCCATTATTGATCGGAAAATGGTTAAAATGAGTCTGATCGAAGAAAATCCATCATTTTTCGTATTCTTCCCTCTTTCACCGTTAAATTGAGATATTTGAAAAGTTTTTAATTTTTCTCTAAAATTAAATGTAAAAAACTTTAAATGTTTTTTTTGTTGAAATGTATTAAACTAATTTAAAAGCAATTTTAAAGTGTTGAACATAAAATCTTTATATAAAAATTAAATATCTTGAGTTTCAATTAATTTTTTGTATTTCTAGAAAAATGGTCTACATGGTAGTAGAAGTTCAAATTCCAGCAAAAAAGTCCAGAGGAAAAGCATTGGCTGTGGAGCCGTCAGTAATGACCGCCATTACCAGCTCAAATTGGCGAGAGAATGACGAAACAGTAAGATGGCCACCGGGTAAAAGATATGAAGGGGCGCTAAAAGCCGAATCAAAATTCCAAACAAATTGGACAAGCTATGCTTTATTAAAAATTTTAGCCGACAATATTGGTAAGAATATTTAAACACAATTTATAAAGTAGAAAATTTCAAATATTGCGCTTTATCATTATGTTCCTTTATAATTTTTTCCTAATTCTAGCTGACCGAGAATCTGCACAAACGGAACTAAAAATACTTGAATCTTTATACAACACCGTAAATGAGCAGGAATCCGCAGAACCAACTTCAACCAAACGTAAACACTCAAAAAATCCTCGATCTGCAGCGAATCTAGATTTAAATGAAGAAATGGCTTCGACAATCAACCTTTTCAACCAAGAAACCATTCTCCATCCCGAAGCCAACGTCTCTGAAACCGGTGATTTTACTTTTGGTAGCAACTTTCAAGCAGAAAATACTTCAAGTGACGAAGAAACAGAGCCAAGAGCAAAAATTCCACGCCAACAACTCAACGTGCCTAAAGTGGAAAATTTCGAAAGATTTTCTTCTGATATTTCAGATCGAAGCCAATCGACATCACCACAAAATTTTCAACCGACAGCATTTGATGAATTTTTCCCGATTTACAAGCGACAAATGAATAAAATGTTTGCTTGGTTAAAGGAAATTCATGGCCTCCTGATTGACGTAAAACGTAGTTTGCGGCGTGAGTCATCTGACCAAGAAGATGAATCTGGTGAACCAGTTCTACTACTAAAATCTGAAGATGCTCTAAAAGAGTTCAACAACAACTTGAAGGAACCAACATTTTATGAGCGGACCGTAAATAACCACATCTTTTCTGAATATTTTAATTTTTTAATACATTAATTATCTAACATTACAGCTCACATACTTGGTCAAGACAGCGGATAAAGGCCAATCACAGTGCCGAACACACGGATTGGTCAAATATATTTTAAATACGGTTATCGACGAGTCTTTGAGAAAAAGTTACAATTTAACTGGAATTTCCGTTGGTACGTTGTATTGTAATCACCTAATAATATCGCAACTTTATTTTGATTTAATTTTTAGTGAACGGTGAGAAAAAAAACTTTATTTTGCCAGTTTGCAGTCTCTTGATTGTTTGATGAGATTGATGTTGGATGTCGTGAATAAAAAAAAGAACAAAATAGATAAGCAGAGCTCCATCAAAGCATCGGACATTAAAGCTTCTGTCAAGAACTATTTCAAACAGTGCAAGCCTCAGGAGTCTCCAATAACTGCTGCATCAATCAACTAATTGAATATTAATATATAGAATTTTTGTTTCCATAAATGTAATGAAAGAATTTGAGAAATTATATTATATACTGAAATAAAATAAATAGTTTTTTTAATGGCAACCCTGAATGAATCTGGCGTTCAACTCAGAATGATTATCAGTATGAGCACGGTATGCAACTCTGAATAAATGTCTGCATGAACACGGCGTGCAACTTAGAATGAATGTTAGAATGAAATGAGAATGAAAGTTAGAATGAATGTTAGAATGAACACGGCGCGCAACTAAGAATGAATGTTAGAATGAATTCAGAATGAAAGTGAGAATGAATTTCATTCTGAAAATTCATTCTACTCTGCATGATTGTGGAATGATTTCTGTAGACCCGGAATTCCATGTTGAATGCAGAGTGGAATGATTTTGAGCATTCCAACGTTCTGAAATTTCTTGCAGAGTGGCATGCCGATTCATGCCAACTGGTTTCCTGGGTAAGTTGTTGGAAAAAAATTATTTTAATAAAAAACGTTTTACTGAAGTTTAAAAAAACATTAAAAGTTTATTTGGTCTTGAGCGATTTGAAAAACATGTATGATCAATCAATGCAGATTCAATCAGATACGAATAATAATCCAAGTCATTTTTAAATAAACTTGCTGAAAAATTTCCAAATATTTTTGACTCCCAGCTCTCCACAGATTCAAAATGAGTGAGTGCATTGTTTCATTCGTAAATAGCAAATTATATTCAAAAATCTGAAAAAATCTTAAAACGTTATGGATTCATCCATATCAGAGGATATTTACACTTTTCTAAATAGTTGTGCGTGAACATCCATTCTCCATGTTTATCAAATTTTTCAAATTTCTCAAGAGTGTATAGGTTCTTGCTTGCGATTCTTTACCTATTTTATTATATTTTACTAAACAAGAGAGACTTCAAACTTTTTTTTGGGATTTTTCTAACTAAAATTTTATTTCATCGATTTAATTTTTGGTTACGAATTTAATCTTCATTTGAGTTCTTCATCACAGAAAATAGGTTTTGGTTTTTCAACTCCCAAGTTTGTGTCAGGTAAATTATTGACTTTAGATATTTTTGGTGTTTGAAAATCATTCTCGAGTTGACCAGCAAGAAGTGAAGTTGAGTTTATTAAATTTGAGATAGTAAGAACAAATATTTGAAATAAATCCAAAATGGAAAAACCAGCAAAAAAATTTTTTCAAGGAACTCAACAGTTTGAGGAAGATGAACTCGAGTTTTTGTGCCTTGAAGTGGAGTATTTGCAGATCCTGAAAGAATTTTTTTTGAGAATCAAGCAAAACTGTTCAATAAATTAATTTACAATCAGGAAGTGGAAGATTTGGAAAGTTTGAAGGAAGAACAAGAGTTGACAGATAAGTTCAATCAAAAAAGGAAGAGAAAAATAAACTTACAAATATCTTAAAGACATTAAAGACAAAACATCCTTATGAAGCCGCAACTACTGAAATTCAAGCTAATGTTGAAAGTATGGAAATAAAATCAAAACTGAAGTTGAAAAAGCTTTGGTCAGAATGAATGGATTCTACCAATGTCCTGAATGTCCTCACAAGAAAAAATGTATATTTGTTCTTAAAAATCATATAAATGCAGTTCATCGCAAACTAAAACCTTGGAAGTGCTCAGATTGTGATAAAGGTAACTTAATATGGTGGACATAACCTTAAAACATTTTTTAATACATAAAATATATTTCAGCTTTTGGAACCAAACAGAATTTATTGACACACAAAAAGTCCATGCATACAACGAGGAAGGATTGGACTTGTGATTGTTGTGGTTCTCGATATGCAATCAAGAATAAACTGAAATGGCACATGAAGACTCATTTCCCTCATCCTTTGCTTGTACAAAATGTGACAAGAAGTTTGTGTATGCTAATACATTAAAAAATCATCTAAAGATTCATGGAGAAACCTTCACAGAATTTTGCAAACATTGCAACAAAGGATTCACAACTAAAAATTCGCTTTCCAATCATATAATACATGAACATTTTTCGAAGCTCCATTGTGAGATTCCTGGATGTTCAACTACTTTTGGACGAAATGGACATTACAAGTTTCATTTGATGAGAGTTCACAAGAAATTGGATGGAAATTTGTTAGGAAATATTTTGAAAAAACTTGAAAAACTAAAACCAGACCACGAACAAATGAAATATGTTTAATTTAAATAAATAAATTTTGATTTGTATATTTCCTTCAACTAAAGATTTTTGAGATAAATATAAAAGTACTTACATAAACTATACAAACTACGTTTTAAATATTTGAATAATGTTGCTTGTTCCATTTTCATTTCCCATATGATTTATACAAACTTATGTTGTAAAAGATTAGAGACACATTTTTCTTTATCTAACACCTTCACTGCAACATTGAACTGAATTAAATATTCAATAAGTTTAATCATGAATATCCCGTCATTTCTATCTTCAAACCTGCTGGTAAAACAATTTCATTAATTTATATCAATTTTCAGTTTATTGTTCGAATTTCTTCTGGTTTTCTTTTTACATATCTATCTGAAGAAAAATTTCTTATCAAAAGTATATAGAAAGCTTAATAAAGACCAATAATTGAGTATAGATCATTAAAAAAGCTTTCGTCAAAATGTAAGCCAAATCTTCAAAGGAAATAACCCTTATGAATTAGTACAAGTACCAAAAAATCTTTAACCCTAATTGATATGAAAAATATAGACATAAAATGGTTCAAGAACCAAATCACCGGTATTTTGCCATCTAATTAAAAAGGATAAAAAAGAAGATTAAAGATCCTAAAAATCCTAAACATCCTTAACAAGAAGGTACATAAAGTTATTAATTGATTTATTTTGATATTCAAGTCTTTTGACCTTTTAGGAGGCTCAATAAGCGTGTCTAATCTTCACCTCCAACATTTCCTAAATTCCTGCCATAAAAATAAAAATCGGCAATAAAAGTCTCAAAAGGCCGACTTCCACTCAAAAGTATCTAAAAGTTTTTAATGAGATTTTGTTTAATTAAATCGATCTTGAGCGCTTTCAAGTGAATAATTCACGCAAACTTCCCGTCAAATTCTATCCAAAATTTACCGTCTGCTAAAATTTTGGAGCCCAAAAGTTTCCTTTTTCAAGCTTATTCAAGTCCATTGAATCTTCGATTTCAAAGCAAAAAGTTCGACCCATACAAAAGTTCAACAATTTGTGAGCAAATTTAGAGGAGCGAAGCGATTAATTAACGGTTTAATTAAATTTTTGATCCGTAAGCACTTTTTTGGGTGCTCAAAACGCAATCATGTCGCAAAATTGATCCATTTACACATTTTACTGATTACACGAACCGACAATCAAAGGCAAGAGAAATAGCTGAAATCGACACCGTGATTTCGGTGAGTTGCGGAGTAGATGTTTGAGTGGAAGCTTTTCTTGTATAAATTCAGTCAAATATTGGAGAGAAATTGCTTCTGTGGAATGAGAAATGTAAATAAATTAAGAAATTCGACTTTCTGTTTGTTTTTGGATTTTCCGACAAGCGATTTACTGGAGATTTTTTGTTGGTCGCGGCAAGGACGAAGGAATTTTGAGGATGGGCATTATAATTTCGTGAATGGCAGAGAAATAAATTCAGACCAAGTATGGTACAACGGAAAATCTTTTGTACCGTCAAAGTGATAATTATAATTACAGCAAAGCAGATTTTTGTTAATTAGGTGGAGGCTTTTAGTTTTATTTGAAAACCTAACAAAAGATTTGATTCAAATCGTTCTCTTATAAAAACTTATCCTACCACTGTAATGTTCTTGTTTGAACCTAAATACCAAAACATACACTATACTTAATCCCGGCCCTTGGGCCCACAACTCGTCCTAATTCCTATCCTGAAGCTGTGACTAAAAGCTCATCAGTTGATTAAACGATTTGGCTACACGCAAAACACTTATTGTTCTTTAAATACTTGAAATACTTAAAGCTCATAATCAAACACCCCACAGAACGGAAGTTGTAGGAGCTATAAGGATTGCTAGAATTATAATATCAAACTTAAACAGGTCAGAGGAATTTATGAGAGTCGGATTATCCTTCTGTAATCCATATTTTATTAGTTTCCTACAACAATTCCACAATTATGCCAAAGAAATTTAGATAATGAACAGGAAAATACTGCACAGCAATTTAAATAGAACAAATCCTTAAAACAAATGAATTGAGGGGAAGTTACATGAGATGATCTTTTTAGATATTTTTGTTTTTACGAGATACTGAGCACAGTTAGATTTTTTGAAAACTTCAGGTATGGCTAGTTTGTAAACGTTTAAGCAATTTCAAACAAAACCATGTGACTCACCCTGTTCACACAATAAGAATAATTAATACGGAGAATATAATAATTGTATGTTATTAAGTAGTTTTGAATTATTATACATATTCTCTCTCTCAAGCAAAAGACAATACAAAACAAATGCATGAATAACAGAATGGAAAACTCAAAGTTTTAATCTTTTAATTTCTTTACCCGAAAATTCCCATTCTCCTCCAATGTTCCGAAATTTTCTGAATTCCTTACTTGACAAAAGTACAAGAAAAACATACAGAAATGTATTTGAAATTATTGGTGTATCTATAACATAATCGTACTACAAGAGAAATATGTTGTCTTTTGGGTTCAAGAATTTGAAAGTTTTGAAAGTTCAGGACCATGATTCTTTTTTTGCTTTCTGCTGGAAAATGTAAGTATATTTGAGATTAATTGTTTTTTACATTTTTGAAATATATTTATTGTAGCATTACTTGAACTTTTCTATAATATTGTTTATTTTTGTTATTTTTTCTTTTACTCGTTATAATCTTTCATTAAATTTGAATAAAAAATTCCATGAGTAAGTTTGTAAAATTTAAGTTCATCCATATAATTAAAAGCTTTTTTTACTAAGTTACTTTGTTACCTGCAGGTTAAAGCTAAAACATCGACCTGATATCAAGAACATTGCGGTTTCTTGACGTTAAATCATCTTTTAATGCATTTTCAAATACCTGCATCCTACTAGGCACAACTTTGTATCTAAAATCTTCTTAATACAATCTCTGCTCTTTTGTTAAAATATAAATAAATAGAAATTTAATCTGCCTTATTAAAGTTTATGAAAGCATTGAATATACTGAAAAGAACCCGGGAAGTATCATCAGCAAAAACAGGAACAATTGAATTAAAAGCAAATAAACTTGAGAAACACCAGTGAAAGTTTAACAAAAGCCATACTACAATTTTCATTTAATTAACAATAACAGGCAAAAAAAATAAAACTGCAAATGGGTGAAATAAAATATCAGGTGTTCAAAGCAGCAATTTATGAATTTGCAAGTTTTTGAGCCGAACAATGAGAAAGTTTACGATACAAAAAGAAGCTCAAACAATTGAAGGCGAACTTTGAAGCAATTTTCCCGCGTGTGAATGAAATTGGTTTACGATAATTTCAAGTTTTCATTGTCTGACTTCCTTTTTGCTGGAAATAGTGTAGAAAAAAATTCAAACATCGCGATAAAGTTGAAACTGAACATTTTTCTCATGTTTCATTTTTAAAATACTGAAGCTGCTTTCTTTGAAGCTATGGGTCATAAAATGCAAATACAAAATAACATGAAAAACCTTCCAATTAAATTTTGTTTTGCTTTACGGATTCAAATAAGTACGGCATACACAGTTTTGTAATTTTTGCAACGATGAAAAGCTCGCAAAAAGCTGTAGTGGGAAAGTGCATTTAATTGGCACCAAAAGAAAAACACGAGTTGAAGGTGGCGATGCAAATAATTTATAAGTTAAATGTGGTTGCAAGTCAGCACTTGATGTGATATATACATGAATAAAGCTTTGCAATTAGCCTTTAGACCTGAATGCGACAAATATAAAATAAAAATAGAGACAAGTGGAAATGTTTAAAGTAATGCATGTTAATTATATTATGACGTCATCAAAAGCTTTGCTCATATTTTAATAATTATTTTTATTTAGATATTAAAATAAAACAAGTTAAATGAAAAACATCAAACCACTTCTATTGCTGATTCTTCCTTCTGTAGCTGCTGGGTCTATCAAAATGTTGTTTCATTCCTCCAGACTTTTCATTATGGAACTTTATATTATTAGCTGTGTCAGAAACCCATGGTGAATCAAAATTGGTAGTATCCTGATCGACCAAATGTGTGTATTTGGTTCTTCCACACCGTCCAAAATTCTTGACTTGCATCACCTTCGGCAGAATAGTCTTATCAAAGTGATCTTCCAACGTCGGCATGGCAAAGTCTTGCTTGAGGACTTCTTCCTCTTTGTCTAAATAGAAAGCACCACGATGATAATACTTCTGCAAGAACTTGTATTTTCCTTTGGCAGTTTTGTTGGTGACCAGTTTGGGGTTCAATCGAAGCTCTTGACGACGCTCGTCTTCTGTTAGGCTGCGTAAGCGATCCACTTCGCCTTTGTCTTTGTCGAGTCTATAAGAATCATTAAATTATTGAAAATTCAGTTCATTTACATATTTCAACAAAATCTTGTTTTCTAAAAATATTCCAAAAATACTTACAAATCACGCTCGTCACGATCCCTCTTAATACGTTTCAATTCCCTCAACTTCCAAGCCTCATACTCGAGCTCATCAATTTCATCGTCTGTATTCACGTCATTAATGTGGGGATCTTTCTCAACCTTCTTTGACTCCAAGTCCTTCTTCACGCTATCTTCAACGAGTCTCAATGTGTGCCTTCTACGATCTTTTGCGGATTTCTTTGCTTCATGTTCCAACTGCTTTTGTTTCTGTAAATCACGCTCTTTTTCAATAATGGTGGTTCGATCCTTTTTCCTGACAAATAAAGGTTTCATACGAGGCTCATTTTCTTCCTCACTTTCATCAGATTCTTCTTCGTACTCAGAGCTTTCCTCATCTGAAAAAATAATTTGAATTATACACATTTTTCCAAAGCCAAAAATATTCCAAACTAACCTGACTCAGATTTATCCTCATCAGCTTTTGTCAACACTTCTTCTTCTTTTTTCTGCTGTAACATTTTATTCTTAAGCAGTTGACGTCTTCTTTCAATCTCTGTATCACTCAACTCGGTATCTGATTCGCTTTCTGATCCCAAAGAGATTCTTCTGGTTCTAGTGTTTGGAACATCTCCTGGTAAACTCTCATCATCAGAAGATTCTTCGGATTCAACACGCTCAGGCTCTTGAATGTATCTATGACGCTCATAACGATCATCTTCATTCGTTTCTTGGCGACTGGCTTTCAAACGTCGTAATCTTGGGTCGTCAATTTCATCCTGATGGTCATCGAAGGTTCTAAAAATAACAATTATTAGTCTCATTGGATTTGACTTGGCTTATAATCAATACTTACGCAATACTAGCATCCATTTGAAAGTCTTTAGCTTTAATAACAATTCCTTTGCGATCAACAAAATCATCTTCATCGCTACTTTCATCTGAACTGACTCCTCGAGCATAATCAGGCTTTTTCCCAGATACATATCGCTGTACCTTGACTTTCTGCATAGAGATTTCACCTAAAAATATCAAAACCAGTTCAAATTACGATAACTTAAAAAAAGATCCAGGAGCTAAATATGAGAATAATATTTTACTGTGAACTACATATCCTGAGTACTTTAAATAGAAGACGAATTAGATTTTAATGGAGTCTGTGCCAATTAAGCTACACTAAATCTATTAACAAAGATCCAGATTCAAAATCAACAAACGATTTCAATTGTTTACCTTTATCATTTTTTACGGGAATTGCTCCAGCAGTACTCTGGATCCCAGCCAAGGCTGACTGTGTCGCCAACATTTTCCACTAGTTTTGAACCTTTTTAGTTGACGAATTAATATATTAAACTCAAATACACTTTTTTATTAAGTTTGTTTATGAATAATAAATATTTTCGGAGTTATTCGCACTTTTTCGGAGTTATCGATTTTACAACAAAAATATCCAGCTGTCAAAAATGATCCAGTAGCAATAACAAATTAAAATTCTACCTCATTATGAATTATGCTATTTCTTCAATTCATTTCTGGAAAAAATGCATACAAAGTTAATAAAACAAAATTATCTCAGATGGAATCATCAAAATCATGTTTATTATTTATCATCCCAACGTATTCCACTTCCAAAAGTATAAAACAAAAGACAACTTATGCGATAAACTCGTATGGAATTGGAGCAAGATAGACTGGAGTTGGTGGGTTGACAATCACGCGGGCCAGCAAAGGCTGCTCGGGCTTACGCTTGAGGATGATTCTCACTCCCTTCAACCTAGCTTCTTTGCGTGCAACGTTGTTGTCTTTGACGCGCTTCAGGTAATCTTCACGGCATCTTGAGGGCTTGACGTGCTCAACACGGACGTTGATACGCTTGGGGAGAACCTTTCCGCGATGACGTTTATTCACAATAACACCAAGAGCGTGTTTAGTGACGTTGTAGACGCGACCAGTCTTTCCGTGGTAGGCTTTGAAGGGCATACCTTTGTGGACTGCACCATGACCCTACAAAATTAGAATATTATTTGTTAGAACTCAGAAAATCTCAGAAATTGCAAATTTCAAACAAAATGAACACAATTTTTGAAAAATTAACATTTCAAGCACAAACTGATCACTTGGTTGGTACTAACCTTAACATCGACATAATCTCCGATCTTATAGACCTTCATGTAGGTCGAAAGAGGGATTGTTCCGTGCTTGCGGAAAGGACGCGAGAACATGTCTCGGGTTCCGCGGCGATAACCATGAGTTCTAGTCATTTTGCTGGCTGATTATGCTAGAAATACAAGAGGAATTGATTAGTATTCAGTCTGATGCTAAAATAATAAAAATATTTTGTATGAAGGAAAGCATGAGAATTTTAGAAATGAAGAGCAAAATTTCATAAGTAATTATATTGGTCTAGATTAACGAAAATAGGGTAAACTCCATTGAATCAAGGTACAATGATAACTCAGTAATACCGTACAAGTAAGATTTATTGTTTTTTGGCTAGATAACTAATTAATTTACAAGATTTTGAAGAAAACTTACTTCAGAAAACTAAATCCGAATTTCAAAGAAAGATAACCTCAATCTCGTTTATTTACCCCGCTACATTAACTCCGAAATTACTTTTTTCGTAATTCCGAAAACTTTTCAATAAAAACAATAATAAATTCGAGAATAAATTATCAAATTGTCTTATTAGGATGATTAAAGTAAGTAAATCACTGAACATGAATCAATTATCAATTTTAAACATCTTTTTTGTAGAATTTAAAACAATTCGCCGCCGCTGTAAAATTTAATCATCCCAAAATAATCACAACTAGAAATTATGGAATTTATGAGCCAGACTATTTAGAAGCTCTCAAACCAAAATACCCAGTTTATGATACCATCAATGTAAAGATTACAGGGTATGACTTTCCTGTTCTGGAGAACTACCAACGTTTTGTACATAAAATTGCAAGTTCATTGAATTTAGATGTTTCCGAGTGGTAAGCTTTTTTGAACGTGACTATTACTATAATTTTAATGTTGTATATTTCAGTTGGGCCCATCCTCCCAAACACCAACAAATTCAAAAGTTTAAACCAAATAGTGCAATCTTGGATTGTGAATACAAATTGACGACTTATGAACGATATATTCAGGTAATTTCGGTAATCTATCTTCCTGTATCCAGTTTATGATTAAAACTTCCAATTTTAGATCTCAGAAATACAAGGTCCAATCTATCCAATATTCTTGCGCTTTATTCAGGCTGGATTACCTGAAGGCGTCACTGTAAAATGTGTAAATCACACAGAAGATCTGGAGGAAAGTAGGTATGTTCCCGATAAAGACCTGTTGGACCTGAAAGTTCAGCTAGACACAATGGGTGGACCATCAGCACCAGCCAAGAAAAAATAATGCAACAAATTTTAATAGTAAAGTGTAAATGTATTTATAGTATAAACATGTTGCTTGCCTAAAAGACCAAAAGCTGATCTCTAGGCAAGTTTCTCAATAAAATACTGTTTCAAAATTGCAAGATTTCAAGAACATTCTTAAAGCTTTCTTATTTCTAATGATATTTTTAACGCGATAACTTTAAAAACTAATTAAATAATGGAATGAATGATTTTGTTCATTGGGACGGATTAAGTGGACTTGCCAATAAATTAGCAAATTAGTGGAATATTTAGTGAATATATTTTGTTTCGGTGATTCAGTCTCATCGTCAAGTTAATAGTGGATTCAAAATAGGTGAGGATTGTCAAACAACTCCAAAGTGAACTACTTTAATAGTGGGTTTGGGTTTCTCTTCGTTGACGTTCTTGGAACCAGATGGTTTGTCTAAAAATGGAAAAAAAAAATTAATAAACCATAAGAGATTTCAAGAAAATATATTTTTACCAGACATCGGAGTAAAATTCTTCAAATAATCATCATTAGGATGGCTCAGTGGTAAACTCTCAGCCAGTTCTCTTCTTGGATCCATCATCATTGGGTGCAAAGATTTTCTCTTTAATCTTTCGTTACTTTTATCTTTCCTGCTGATCTCTTGGACGGTAATAAAATCACTGAACTTTACTTCCTTATTTTTAGATCCATCTTTTTGAGGAGCATTTGAGGTTCCAGGCGAGCTTCCCGCATTATTACTGTTTGACAAAATTGAGCTGGTGGCTTCTTTTTTCTTAAGATTGGCAATTCCTGCAGCAAAAGGGGGTGAAAAATTCATCTTGGTTTGAGCGACTGTAGAGGTCGGTGGGATGTTCGCAGATATTAGTGGATATTGATGGATTGTCGTTGGAATAAAGTCACTTTGGTTACCGTTGTGAGATGGTGAAGCTAAATATTGGAAAACATTTTAAACACTTATGAATTCGATTCTAAATATTAAAAAATTACTCTTACCATTAATTGGTCCACTGTAAAAGTTCCCGCTAAAAATATTGCTGGATGCATAATAATTATTTCCATTCGCAGAATCTCCCGCCAAGGGAATTCCAAGCGTCTGATCAATCTCTAAATTGGGCATATTTGGATTGGGTACAATATCAATAACTGTGTGTTGTTGCATCGCAAATGGCATGGAATTTCTGGGTAAGGCAATTGGCGGCTTTGCTGGATAATTATTGTTAAATCCATCCAGATGGTCGATTGAGGCAAAATTGTATTTGGGGAGGGTGCTGAAAGAGAGCTCGTTGGTTAGGTTTGAAAGGGAACTGTTGCGTTTTTTCATTGTCGTTGATTCTTTCTTCTTTTCTGGTAAGACTTTTAGCTGAAATTAGAAAAAAATATATTGTTAAATTAATCAGATTAATCGATTTCAACAAATTAAAACTCACCTTTACTTCCAACTTGGGAATATGAACTTTAGAGAACTTCATTGGTTCATCACTTTTAACCTCAACTGGTGGTACAAATGGCAAAGGTGGAATATAACCAGTTTCTGCTGACTTTGTTTGAGGAAACTTCCTAACGTCATACCTTGGAAATCTAGGAAGTGGCGGATGATTTAAAATATCTGCAGAGAAACTTTTTTTGAGAGGTTTTCTCTTTTCTATCATTGTTTTAGTTTCTTCGTTTAAAGAACCACTTGTGTCAGCTTCAGATGTTGATGGCAGGATTTCTGGAGGTTTGACTTTTGTGAGCTTTTCACTTAAAATGCTGGAATTGTCTTCGGAACCGGAATCGCTGGAGTGCGAGCAAATTGAGCAGGAAGTTGCTGAACATGTAGAATCTAAAATTGTTTTATAAATTAAATAAAATTCTGTTTTAAGCACTAATAAGATATTTTATGTTCATCCTTCTGTTAATATATTATTCTTGGCATAAACTCACGCTCATCATCGCTTTTCCAATTATAAATCTCTTCAGCTTTTTTTGTAGCCTCTACCGACATTTCCTGTTGGCCGTTCATTCTAGCTACTTTACTGAGAATCAGGAAAAGATCAGCATCGTTGATGTCGATAGCTAAACTGTATGCTTTCTCGAAGGATTTATATCTGAAATAATTGACAAAATCATAAAGACTTTAAATAAATAAGAAAAGAATTCGAAGAAAATCACCTTAGCAAATAATGAAAAAACCTCCTCGTGATATCATCAACTTGGTCTCCAAATTCTACTTCAGTTTCTTCACAAAGTGGTTTAACGGGCACATGAAAACTTCCAATGGCTTTTTGTAGTTGATTTTCTCTCTCAAGTGTCAACGGCTGCTTAAAAATATAATTTGCGATCTTGTGAAGCGAGAGAAGGCACATTGCTCCGTAGGTATCCCAATTTAGACTTAATAGTACATTGATCGCCTTTTCAATCTGATTTAAGTAGATATACTTGTAAATTAATACGTCGGCAGTTAATCCGGAAGTGTGGATATCATTTTTAAGGCCAGCTCCTCCAACGAGCCGTAAATTACAGAAGACTCCATTTTCTAACAGTAATAACAAATATCCATCTGTTTGTGCGAATTTCTCGTAGTGATTGTTGATATCTGGTTTCTTAGTCCAACACATTTTTAATAGAGCTGGTTGGTGCGTGAAAAAATGCGATAAATCTAAAATATTTGATGGAGTCACTTCTTCACTGATTAATTGGTTTTTTACGCAACTTAAGGAAATATCGAAGCATTGAAGTTGACCACGTTCGTTTGCAATCATTATTAAGGCAGAATCTGGGTGAAATGCAACTTGAGCAGGAATAAAGGACGCTTTAACGAGATATGTGATACCACGACCTTCATCGAACAGAACTATGGATCCGTCGATGCAACCCATCATTAGTTTTTCGTGGTCTGGACTAAAGGCGTTACAGCAGACCTAAAATATAAAATATGAATAAAATCCAAAAATCTAAAAGCTTCCAAAATATAAATTCATACCTGAGTTTGTAGCGGTATAGAAGTAACAGAAACTCGATGTAATTTTCCTTTACTAATTTTGTAAGTACAGCTCTCAATTGTAACATCTCCTTTTCTTGATATCTTTTGCTCAACAGAATGAACTTCATTCTCATTAAACTTGGAAAACTCAACAGAAATTGGATCATTTTCAGTCCAATAAAAGCACATCAGTTCCAACTTTAACCGGTTCAACTTATAAATATGTAAATTAGCTCTTTCTTGATCTTTAATCGTCGGGCGCCAAGGAAAAAATTCATTCTGTGAGGACTTTGTCCAAATAAGTACAAGGTCGAAGCTGTTGTTGATAACCAAATTTCTGGCGATTTTCTTGGTTTGACCGCCAATTATTATATTGAAAATTTTTGGATCGGCCATGGCTATTTTATTGGTGGCAGACAATTTTTTCATAGATGGTTTTTGAAGGTGCACAAAAGTTATTTGGTTTTCGTTGTACGAGATGATAATATGTTGTCGGGTTATTATCACTAAAATAGAAAAAATTATGAAATTAGTAAACTAAGGATTGTTGACTTTGCTCCACTTTGTAAGCAATTTCACAAAATCATATGCAACAGGTAGTTACCATCGCTTATTGCTTCAGATATAATTTTGCCAATAAAGTATTTATCAAACAAAATCCTCTGCAAATCTCCAGTAAATACATTTATCTCTATATAAACTAGCAGCCCAGTAGACAACATTATTTCCAAGGTTTTGTGATCCCTCCATTCGCAGAATACCACTTTTCTATTCCTCAACTCATCCTCAAAGTGTCGAATTGCATTTTTCAGCTTATTTGGATGTCTGTTTTTAGCCGACCAAGTTAATCCTCTTCTCTCAGCATAATCTTTTTTGCCTCGATAGTGGTTTGTCTTTTCTATGGTCTCCTTTTCGCGTTTGTCGTGGTATCTAAAATATTTAATTGTACCAGTTTTGTAATTTTTTTAATTGCTCAATGGAAAGTTTTTGTGCTACTTACTTGAAAGCCCCAAAATCACTGTCTTTGATACTGATCTCATCTCGGCAAGTCCAGAAACGAGCCTCAGATAATAGGGTCAGCATTTCGAGGATGTTAGGTGGAATTTAATAATTATAATTGATCGCCTGAAGGGAAATATGTTGATTCAGCATTTTTAAAGATGTGTGTTGATTTTGCGTTAACTTAAGTTGATAAATAGCTGGAATACTATATTAAAAACAAAGATAATCCAGGAAAACTAAGTAAACTGAGAAAATTGAATATTTCGATTCAATAATAATTTTTCGGAGTTTTCGGACTTAATCTGACACACCAATACACACGCGATTTTCTGAGCCATATTTTGAGTATGTGTGTGTGTGGCGCTTTACGCTTTTGGGAATCTTGAAGATTTTTGTTCAATTGAAGTTAATTCAGTTTCAATACAGCATATTTGTATCCTAACTTAAAACTAAGAGTTTGCTGATTGGTCTGATACCAAATAGCTCGATCAACAACTAAAGAATTCACAATATTGCGAAAAATACACAGAAAAAAAATATTCAAAAGCCGTATCTGGAGCCTTTCCAGCTTTTCAAGGATGGTTTCAACACGCCTAAACAAACCAAACAAATACAAGTTCAGTGAGAATGAGAAGGTGCTTTGCTATGAGCCGGACATATCTAAATCTAAAGTTTTATATGATAGCAAGGTAAACAATCCAAACAACTAACGCCGGTAAATTTAATTAATTGAACTTCTTTGTTTACAGATAATCAGCATCAATGATTCTAAAGACAAGCGTGGCAAAGCTGTTAAGGAGTACTTTATACATTTTCAAGGATGGAATTCGTCATGGGATCGTTTAGTTTCTGAAAATTTTGTCCTGAAAGACACCAAAGAGAACCGTCAGCTGCAAAGAGAATTAGCTGAGAAATCCCAACTTCAGCTTGGAGCTTACTTGTATCGAAAAGAGCGTAAAAAACGTCGAAAGTTAAGTGAAAAAATCGGAATGGGTGGCCAACTGACGGAACTAACAGAATTGCAAAACAGAAGTATTGGAGGAGGAAAAGGTGGATCTGGTGGACCTGGTGGTGAATTTACAGCAGATGCAGATGCAGATTATTGCAGCACTAGTTCTCTGGAGAGTCATCATGATGACGATCGAGTGTTCTTGCATCTTGGAGAGACTTTGAAAAACCATTTAAAAGCAGATTACAAGAAGATTCAAGAAAAAATGGTACATTGCTTACCCGCTGCTGTGGTAAGTTCATTTGTTTTAGATATGAGATACATTCTTTTATGAAATTCTTTGATAAAATCCTTGAAATTTTAGCCCGTTGTGGAAATTTTGGAAAACTTTGTACGACATTACGCTATCAAGACGTTAACTGGCCCTCAAGAAAAGTCCAAGGTCACAAGAAGAATAAGTTTAACCAAGAAAGATGCTAAATCAGTTATTGACTATGACAGTATAAAAACAAACATCGGATTATGTCAAGAAGTCGCTGATGGTCTCCGTGTTTACTTCGATTTCATCTTAACGGACTTTTTACTCTATCCAGAAGAAAAAGAGCAAGCCGTGACTCTTAAAGCTTTGAAAAATTTCAAGTACACACCTTCAAATTCCTTGTAAGTTAAAAAAACAACTAAAATTTGTTAAATCGTAACAATATATATCTTTTAGACTTTTGGACATCTTCAAGCAAGAATCGCCAAAAACTCCGAAAAAAGATTCAGCGGATCCCACCTTAGATCCTCCGACTCCGTCCTCCACTATCGAAGACAAAACTAGAAGAAGATTGCGATCATTCCGTAACGAAGAAAATGAATTCGTTTTCGACAGCAAGCAGGACAATCTTTCTTCAATGGCTTCAACCAGCAGTGGTGATTCTACAATGGAATCTCATCACATGGGCAAATTGATGTCCAAGATCTCAATTCCACTGAATATTGGAGTATCTCCGGTAGCCAGGCAAATTTTGGATGAAGTCTTTGCTTGGAAAATGATTCCTTTAAATTATCAACCAGCAGAACCAGAACCATCTCTTGTTTATGGAGTTATTCATTTGACACGGTTGGTGGTTAAACTCCCTGAATTTTTGAGTGCAACCCCAATTATGGAAGAGAAACTTCTTTTGCTTCTCAAGTTTTTGGATTCCTTTGTCGAGTAAGTTTCAAAGTATTGATAAATAATTGTAATTATATTTATTTTCAATTTCAGATACCTTGAAGAATATGATCATCTCTACAGTGATCAGATTTACACCCAAGATGAAAAAACCATCAAAGATGAACCAACAACTTCTCCAGAAGAAAGCCAAGAAGGCAATAACAGTCCACCAACTACTTCTTCTGGAGCAGCTAATAAGGAGCCGAATTTGATTAAAAATCCAGAAAATTTAAAGCAAGATGTCAAAGTTGATGCAAAACCTTGTGAAATTATATAAGGATTATAAGATTTATAATATTATTATTAAAGATTAAAAATAAAGTATTTAAATGTGAAAAAAAAATGCGATAAACTTTTTGTAACATTTCTTTATTTTTCATTTCAATTTTAATTTTCAAATTTTTTTTCCATTCTGTAACTTTTCCAATATATTGTCTTGCTGCTTTCAATACTGCTAATTCTCGTAATTTCAAATTCGATTTGCATTTCAATCTTAATTACTGGTTTTTGTGCTAAATTTCCTAAAAATTGCTATAAACTGATTATTCTGTGATTTGGGTGGTGGATGAAAGTACTAGACTTTCAACCACAAAGATCCTATTTATGGCTGATAACATTTAGAGTTTGGAGTTGGAGTCAAGCTCAGCCATCTATTTTACAATATTGTAGATGAACATTTTTTAAAGGTTTTGTAAGTTTATTTTAAATTTGTAAGATGCTAGTAGCAAAGATGGACTTCAAGATTGATCTGCGGGCAAATTAAAGTGTTCCAAAGAGGCTCGGAAAGCTGGGGGAATGCTTAAGTTTTAGATTGGCCGGTGAGGAGCGCAGAAAAATGTACAAAACCTTAAAATCTTTTGTTAATAATTTTAAACATGAGGTTTGGTTCTAAAAATAAACTTTCTGCGTACTAATAATTAACATTAAGTGCTAAAAATATGATTTCAATCCTCGCAACAACAACGTTTGAAAGATTTTTAGGTTATGTAATTTAGCACGCCCCCCAGCAATTATTTATTTTATTTTACCAATGGAATTACTTAATTTCCTAGCAACTAAATTTAGTACTGTTAGTTTGGTATTTTCACAATTATAACTAATTATTAATTTAATGATTAGAAGTTTTTAGAATTTTCTCTAAGCAAAACATTGTCTGAAGGATCGTTGCGATCCCTTTAAAAATAATAAATAATAAATTAATAACATTAATTTTTGCACAAATATAACGTTGTCAAGAAAATTTCCTTAAAGACGAACACGTCTTCTTGAGAAACCCTCAAATTGTTGTTCAGCGAATGTTTTGAACGAATTAGGCGTTAAAAAAAATGGATTAGTTGAAGGAATTTTTTCACTCCATTTTTGTTTCAACATGATAAATTTTCATGATAAATTAGTTGTAGAGAGTAAACTGTAAAGAGATTGTTGTGTTTCTGGTTGGAAAAATGTTGAAATTTAAGGTAATCTATAAGTTACGTGGCTTTGCCAGGATAGATTTATTTTGATTTAACTTTAGTGGCGCTGGCTGTGGTTGGTCTCATGAATCCACCACTGGCTCGTGATTGAATGGTAGAGTTAGAGCTGATATTTTTCAGAGCACCGGAAACAGGTCTTGTTGACAATGGAGCACCGACAGACTTGGTCCTCGTACTTGGACTATTTTCCTTAAAGCTAGTGCTGATTGTGGAAGATAAACGCGACGATGGTGAAGCTGCAGATGGTGGCTTACGAATTGTAGTTGGTCCTATGCTGGAGCCACTTGAGCTACTTCTGCTTGCTGGCACACGCGTTCCAACAGTTCGAGTGGGAGTTGCAGTATTTTGGAGAAGCAATGGCTTCTTGGTGAATGGTGATGAGCTACTTGCAGTCGTTTGTGGCTTCAATGGCATCTTTTTTACAGTATTTGTGGAAACAGCACTGTTCAAGGAAGATCTTGAGCTTCTTAAACTAGTTCTAGAACTACTTCGCTCAACATCGCTCTTCATCTTGTTAGCAGATGGCGCTAAGCTATTAGAAGTTTCTGGTCTGCGTAGAGAGCCCGCTCGACGAGGTGGTGTAGTCAAAGTTCTTAATGAAGTTGGAGGGCCGTTTACTCGCATTGAACGAGATCTTTCGAGGGTTTGCTGATTTCTAGCAAGAAGAGTTTGAAGTTGAGTTGATGGCTTCAATGAGCGGCGCCTATTTGCAAACAAATATGAGAGTAAGTTTCCTATTGTAACGTAAGTTTGAGAAAATATAACTAACCTTGAAGCTTCACTACCAGTTGTAATAGCACTATCAGTCGACGTCATTCTCAATGGTTTATCCCTTTTATTTTTCCTATCTTCATTACACGATGAAGTACTGTCTTTTCCATGAGATGGAGTGTCAGATACCAAACTTTGTGTCTCTTCGAACCCTTCATCATTCAGTTCGTGTGAAATCATTTTGCAACCCTTACCTACTGTAGCTTCCCTGAACATTTCTTTTGTGCTCCATTCACGTTCTGGAGTTGGTGATTTAAGGCTTCGAATTGCCTCCCGAACATCTTCTTGGCTAATCCTGCTCATACTCTTACCTATCTTGCCAATACGATGGACCACGTCACTATTAACCTTATTTTTGGCTTCTTTTGATTGAATTTCATCAGCTTCTGTCTTCGGCACACGATTTTTCCATCGATTAAGTCTTTCAGCTTTATCGTCCTTGACGGGAGATGATTTTGGCTGTAAATCAACAAAATGGAGTTTGAATAAATGACAATAATAAAAACATTAAAAGTCCTCACCTTGGCATCAAGTGCCGCAACCGATACACTCGAAGCAGGCAAAGTAGCAATTGAGAAACTAGAGTCACTAATCGAATCAGGAGATGTTGTGGCATCCTTTGTATTAGTAGTTTCATCATTACTGCTCAAATCCGTTGGTCTTTTGAATCGTCTGGTTCTACGAGCACTTGAGTGTCTATCAAACTGTCCGTCACCCAAAACCTCTTGTTCTGTTGGATTTATGAGCTTTTTTAGCTCAATCGCTTCTTTTGGCTCTTCAGCAGTTTCGCTATGCAAAGGTCTAGGTGCCCTTAAATTTTTACTAATAGATGTCATGTGAGGAGCATTAAATGTCTTGCGGATGGATGGCGGAGTCTCTATATTATCAGAATCAATCTCAATTTTGTTTGTTGGTTGATCACCCAGCACATTTTTTCTAATCCTTCTGGGAGCGTTTGGCGTATCAACGGATGGATCATTTTCAGTTGGACGAATATAAATGGAGTGTTTATTACTTATGGTAGATATTGAGGACGAATTGTTATCGCTATTATCAGCTGTGATTGGTTGCCTTATATAAATCGATTGTTTTTCCTTAGCAGGAGGTAAAGCTTCGTTTGAGCTATCCGAAGAATTGCGGATGTGCGTTTGCAGTTTTTCGTTGGCGCATTGTTTTTTCTTGTCTTCCTCGATGATTGAGTGTAAGGGAGAGCCAGAAAGGCTTCCTTCTCTTGAGCGTTGTCTACGATATCGTCGCATATCTGCGTCTGTGTCTTCAAAACTATTTGCTACATTTAAGTTGGACTTTCTCAAGGATGATTTGTCACGAACGTCTCGGGAGTGTGTTTGAACATCTTTGTGGAAAAATCGATAAATAAAAATACAAAAATATCAAGAGAAATATTTTAAACTTACAGGCCATTCCTGCTAAAGCTTCCATTGTCCCAACTACATCAGTCTTATCTAATGTACTCGATGGCTTCCATTCAGGGTAAACCCTTCGGTAAGGTTCAGCAGGTACTGAGATTGTTGTGGGTTGAGCTCTTGTAGGAGAGTTATTAGATTTTTCTTCGGGAAGAGGATCCAATTTACTGCCCTTTTCACTTTCTGTGATATATTTAATTTAGAATTTTTAGGAATCACATAATATCTAAGAAAGCTTACCAGTATCAGTTTCCAGTGATCTCCGATTACTCGTCACCCTTCTCATCTTCCTCCTATAATCCTCGTTCTGCTTCTCATCTTGTTCATTAGCTTGCAGCCAGCACTCGATTTTTTGTCGCCATTCCCTAGAAATTCTGAGGTTAGGAATAGTGACCAAAACAAAATTGCATATTTTGGCGGGAAGAAAATAATAAAATTTAAAATCAGTAATTTTTCATGAGCATTTTCTAATTGAAAGTCTACAAATCCTTGCCCAGATTATTATTTGAACTTGAAATACCTTGAAAGAAATATTATAAGAGATATCCAGATATTTAGGAGAATATTTAAGAATAGGAAATTGTAATTTACTAAAATAAGAAAATTAAATAAAGTACAGCAGTTCTTGCTTAGAAAACCTCATGCAAAAGTACCAGAAAACAAAAAATTACCTTGGTTTTGGCTCATCTGGCGTTGAGGGAGTTGCAGCTGTTTTAACGTCTGCCAATGGTGAAGGTGAAGCAGGTCTCTCTCTATCAGCTCCAAAGTCCACATTCAACAGATCCGGTCTTTTCTTGCTACTACTTCCGGATCTAGCTCTCCTCGCCCAACTTCTATCTAAACTACCATAAGAAGCAGATTTTCTTTCTCTAGTGGCACCATCATGCCCAGAAGATCTCAAGAAATCCATTAAGTTTCCTTCATCTTCTTCAGAGAGAACTCTACTACGTCGCCTGCGCAAACTTCCATTTGGTGTGATGTCTGGTGACATTCCATCATCCTTCATTAAGACAACTTCGCCGTTACTGTTGAAAGAACCAATTCTTCGTCGGCTCATGGCTGGACTATACCTACTATCATAATTTGGAGCGTCCATAAGAAAGCTATTGTCAGAATCCACGGGAGTTCCAGTTTGGCTAACTGTGAAGAAAAAAAAAATGATTATCTATCGTGATTAAAATTTTGAATTTAAGAACTCACATTGCTTTCGTTTATAGGCCAGCTGATCTTCCCTTAGTTTGCGACGCACGTTGGCTTGTTCTTCTTGGACCTTTCTTTTTTCATTTTCTTTTACAGCTTGTTTGAATTTATCACAGAAGCTCTGGAATATTTTGAAACATTCTTCCATCTTGAAAGTGGCCGGGTCTTCACAGAAAAATTCTGAAAGTTGGATTCGGACGATATCCAACTCTTTCATTAAGTTTTGTAGCAAGACGACATCTCTTTCGGCAGCCTAAAAAAATTGCTTGAGATCAAAACATAGTGAAAAATAATTATTAACATACCTGCAAAAATTCAGCCATTTGCACCTTGATGTCCGCCTCAGTCGTTGGAAGGTCAATTTGCTTCCTTATTTTCTTTATTCGAGTATCTAAAGCTATAATTTCATTGTTGATTTGCTCAACGGTTGTTCTAAAATAAATTCTTGTAAGTTTTATATCTTTTTAAAATTTTTATGAAACTTACTTGGAAGCATTTTCCAAGGTTGTCATATGTTCAGGGAAGGCTAATAAATCCCTATTCTTTTTCTCAGCTTGCAAGGCAACAAAGTGGATTAAGTTCATGCCTGGCTTGTTTGCTCTAATATCTGTAAGCTTTTGCAAGGAAGAGAGTTTGACTCCAGCAGCGTTTCCGGCTAAAATTTGTTTCGTTAATATTTTGGATAAAATCAGAGGAATAATAATCTTACCATATCCACCAGCATTTAAGAAATTGCCAGCTACCACTACCATGTAGAGAACTTCTTGTAGTGCCTTGTTGGTGATTAAATCTATGAATAAATAATAATCATAAACAAAAACTCTTGAGAAATCAAAAATTCTTACCTTCTCCGGCAAAAAGCATTGCATTTATATTTGGCTCCAAGTAAGCCAAGTTTACTGAAAATTCCTCTTTCAGCAGCATGCTCTCAATTCTTAATTTAAAGCTTGGAACCTTCAATAGTTGCAATAAGAACTTTTCAGCATTCCCTAACCTAGTTTTGTCTCCGTCAAAGTTTTTAAGCATATCCAGCTCATCAAACTCTGGAAGAATTTTTAACAGACCACGTAATTTCTCAGCACCAATATCGTCATGATCTCCATCTTTAATTAATTGTATAATTTCTTCGTTGGAGCTTCGGAATTGTTTCAGGAAGATATTTACGTTAAGACTTCGTTTACCATCTAAAAGTGTAATCTGCGAAACAAGAAAATTAAGAATATTTTTAAAATGGAAATTTAAAAGTGTATAAGAACAAACCTCATTATCTTTCCTGGTTTTTCTTTCTAAAGTATCCGAGTTAGCACTTCCATCTCTCCCCAGTTTTGGAGATCCCTGCGTGGGTTGCTGACAAAACAAACCTTCCATTTCATCCCAATTCAGATCAGCCATTGGACTATTTTGATGTGAGTCCGCCACAATACTCCAGATATTATTTTTGCCCACGACTTTATTTGGAGGAATCTTATTCCAATTAATAGTTTTCATCTTAGTCCTGGGTGTGGGAATTTCCTGCTGAGGCAGTGGCTTGAATGTTTCTGAGGTAGTATCTGGAGTTTTTGGTCTGTTTACTTGATCTGGCACGCTGAGTGCGTTGTTCTGTGATCCAGGTGGACAAGGAGGACACGCAGGGATCTTGGAACCCATCATTGGCGGTGGCACCGGAATTTTGCCAACCGCCATCATGGGGGGTGGAGGTGGAGGGATGGGGGCTGATGGCGCCCCACTGCCTAACGTTTGGGCGGAAATTATTGACTGTTTTCTGCCGGCTGGACTGATTGGACTAGTAATGTCCACTCGACAATGCGGGCATGAGAACTTTTGAATACTTGGTGCACGCAACAGGCGAGCTGAGTCTTCTGTTTTTTCTAAGAGTGTAGCACGGTGTGTAAGTGTTTCAGCGGTATCCCAAATTATGTCACTGATTGCATCCTTCGGATCGATTCGTAAAAGGTGCTGAAGGATACTCAGAAAGGGGATTTCTTGGGGCGTATCTGCCACCTGAAATGGATATGTATTCAAAGAAAATTAAGTTTTATGACTTCTTGAATGTATTTCTCACAAAATAAGAAAAAATAACTAACCTGCCGCAATATAGCATAGAAGACATCAAGATGTGAGCTCAGATTGATGCCGTCGGGACCCTGGAGGCTCAGAGATTCGTCGCATTGCCTTTGCTCATCAAAAACGTCCAACTGCTCGCAAACCGGCTCGCTGCTGCTGGCTATGCGTCTAGAAATATCACAGAAAAAATACAATCAGATAAAAATTGACTTCATTTTCGGACGAAATTTTACTTGGTGATTCAGTGATGTTTATTCGAAGGTTTGCGTGAGAACTTCCCAGTTTAATTATTACAACAGCGATGTTAACAAACGGCCCATAAAAGTTTTCTTTATGGATTTATTTGCGGAATTACAACAAATAAAAAGAACAATTGTGTTCATGGTGGATTCCAACTATAATATGGATTATTTTTTCAGCTGACTTTGCAATCACTTTCTCTGCTGTCTAAGCTATAAACTTCAAACTGTATCAACCAAACTCATCCAAAAACTTTGACCAACCTCAATTACTTCTGCAAGAGCTTCAACCAACTTAAATCTTTTCAACAAAAATAAAAGAAAATATCTTGCTTCCGAAAAAGTGAAGTTTCAAAGTGGAAAAGGAATTTTCAGACTTGGATATTTATATTTTCCTCGTACTCTCTGAGAGAGGAGGATCTAGAGAAAGCACGTGGTGCGCACGCATAATTGCTGGTATTGCTGAAATGCAGCACTTTTCCATAATAAAATATGAAATCGGAAATTGTGCTGAAGTAATAAAGTTTTTGTTGTGCATTGCCCGAATACTTTTAACAAGGAAAGGGTTGATGAAGGTATTGCATGATTGTTCGCATTTCTACTTAAATTTAACCAAGCTACTGAAAATTCTTTGTTTTTGAATTCTTTATAATTTTGTTTGCTGAATTTAAATGTAAAATACGTAATTAAAATTGAATTATATTTTATTTAAAAATACACATTTCTCTAAAATAAAACAAAACTTTTTTTTTTCTTTTGAAAAGCTCAAAGTTACACAATCATATAATTAAAAAAAATGCGAAACACCCCCACAGCCAGAGAGATAAAAATCTTGCATGTAAGTCGTAAATGAAAAATCGATCGAAATTTTCATTTACGTCGATCGTGAACATTGACTATGTAGATATCTACTGGTAAACACGAAATTGGTAAATAAGACACCATGACTGTGATTCTTTTTCCAATTTATTTTTGTTGTTAGCTCATCATACAACTGATATGAAAGATACAATTATTGTCAAACTCATCAAACACTTCAAAAACAAACTATACAACAATTCCTCAAATTTCCCAAAAAATCCTTATCTTATCGTTTGTGACTGACTCACTAATTTGCGACAAATTTTTTACGTTTTAATAATAATAACCGGTAAAACTTACAAACTATGTGGTGTCATCAAGAATAACATTTTTTACTAACAATACATTTAAAACTAAACCAATTGTAAATTGGAAACATTTGTAAAATTGTATAAAAAGTGGTCAATCTACCAACGGTGTAGAAAAGATACTAAAAAGCTTTTTGTTTCTTCACACTGTCTTTTAATTAACTAATGTGACGATAACTTTCCGCTTTATCGCAACGTCCTCGGAAAGGTCGTCTGATATCAACGGCAGTTTCGTTTTGTTTGACCGAAGCAACAATGATAGGTCGGTGGATAATTGCCATGTTTGAATATGTTCATAAAGTTTTCAGGAAAATTGATAAGCTTTTTTGAAGTCTTCGGGAGTTTTTAATTTTTTTACAAGAAAGTGGATATATTTTATGAACATGTTCTTTAATAGCATTCTACCGCCATCTCACTCGTGCTGCTTTACACATGATTTCCATTACTAAGTGTACTGCCAGTTCTCCTATATCAATTTGTTCCAACACTTCAGTTAAAAAAGAGCCAGACTGCGAGCCCACCTACTAACGGGCCCGCTGAATTAGTTTTCTAAGTAAGTGTGCAACAAAATTGACTTGGCAGAATTAATTACGCTGTTTTAGAAATTTATTGGTTTGGCAAATTTATTGGAAATATCTGCAGAAACTACTTAAAACTAGTTGAACACATATTAAATAATTTAAATATTTGGACATGGTTACACTCACCTTAGATTATTTAATACTGGTAGTAGATTCAAACCTGCAATGAAAGAGAAAAATCTGTTAATGTTGCGACTAAAGTGGTTAAAGGTTAAACATTTGATCGGCTTATCTTATTTACGTTTAAATTTATTTAATGTGCTTTTATTCACTTAAATTGGTTAATTTGCTTTAATTTGGCTGAGCAATTAATAAATGCGTAAAAAGTATAATTAATTAGTGAATTTTATGAATTGGCCTTTGTTTGCGACGTCATTTTAATTTGATGGATTAATTTATTACTTTATGGGTTATAAATTCAGTGAAAATAAAAAATATATGGCTCAAAAAATATTATGGGACAAATTTTAATTGATCGAATGGGTTTTAATTGGTTTTTAATTTGATGGAGGGTCTTTTGTTATTTATATGTTTGTAATTACGGGATTTAGGTAAGATTTAAGAATTCTTTTCCATTGTTTATTTTGCTGTCATACACTTATTGTTTTAATGATATTCTTTAACAATAAAAAGGCTTGTGTATTTATTTATTATCATTTGATATAATATATGTTCGTGAGAAAAAGTTTCAAAATAATTTGATATGGTAGCCAAAACAGAGAAATCATAGTAGATACTCAGTAATTCAATTAAACTTGATAACCCGAATGATATCACATTTATTATCGATAAGAGTATTTATTTTGGTAAACAATATCTCATTTTCAGAGAGAAGTATTAAAATATTGTTTCATTGATAATTTTCCAAGTAATAAAAAAAGTTCTCTTGTACAAATCGGCACCAATAAAACTATAAGCCAGTTTAGCCAGAATTGAGATTACTTATCATACAAAATATAGATAATAATAAAACTGATTATGGCCCAACCATTGTGTTCAAAAATCACAGGTCTTCTTTTCCCGGAAGCTTTTATCTCCAAAAAAAAACAAAGTAAAAAAGTACAAAAGACGAAGAAACATGAATAAAACTCAATGATCTGCAATAATAAATCTAGCAGGTCAACTCATTAGCTGTCCATTAAAATCGCATAAAAAACTCAACAAACAATTTCGCTAAAAATAAACAATTCCGATATTTGCCGATATGATCATCAAACTATTAAAGTTTCTGCACATTGGTAGAGTAGCGCATGAAAAAAATACTCAGCAAAAAGTCGACAGGAGAACGTGCAAATTACCGAGCTGCACTTAAATCACAAAATCAGCCAAATCAACAGAAATAGTAAATTAATTAAAGGAAACGTTCGTTGCCTTTTCAACCTCTTTTAGTCTTTTGTTTGTTTTAAGTATACATTTTAGCAATTTTTGAACAATCCCAAAATAGGCACATCAATGATTTCTGGTGGAGATTGCTGACTTTGCGTTGAACTCGGCTGCTTGGCTTGAGATTGTGCTGAGATTTTTTTGGTGCAACAGCAATTATTTTATGTACCAGCCAGCGACGACCTTCTCAATATCGATTATATTGTCATATTCAACACTTTTCCACCTTTTTAAAGCAGCTTATTAAATTTATTCCACGCGAGCCACTCGATAACTTACATGGGTTGCATAATAGTGATTTGCTTTGAAATGTCGCTTTTGTGGGTGGAATTTTTATATTATGCTGATTTTAAAGTTATTGAATAAACTTTTAAAGTCTTGATAGATACTTTTGCTATAGTTCAAACTATTATCAACATATTTTTCCACCTATCCAGGCCCTTCAAGAGCATTCAACCTCTTAACACAGTAACATATATTTTTCTTTTCTTCACAGTTCACCGCGCGCACTCTTTCCTTTCAATTTATCAAATCTGTTTGAATCTCGCGCGCCGAAAATTCCAAAAAAGTATTTTTTGTTGTGAAGTTGCTCCAACTTCCCGCAAGGTCGTGCAAACATAATTATCAATTACCTCTCTTCCGGCATTGAACTTATTGAAATTATTGAAATTGAAAGGAAAATAGTTTTTTTTGTAAGACAATTATCGATTCGTGAAATGGAAATAAATGTTGTTGAGATTTGTTCAAACTTTGTTGAAGCTTTTTTGGATTATGTGCGATAATGTGTATTATATTATGGAATATATGAAATAAGGTGGAGTGGAATAGCACATATATGCCAAATATGATATAATTGTTGCGCGGCCGGTGAGATCAACTTGAGACGGACTTGAGATTATTGAGTTGAACTTTGAAGGATTTGCATGTTGGATGCAATGAACTTTTATGTTATGGCTGGGTTAGTTGGAGAAATTCGGTGGTTGGGTTGAAGGTAGTTGAATCGCGACTTTGCAAACATCGTAGAGTTTTAATTTATTTGATAAATTTATGATCTTTTGATCTTTTTAGGTTCTTAGAATTATTTTTTATCTAATAATTAAGATTAAAAGATTTGTTTTGTGGCTTTTTCGTCAACATTTAAAATATTTATCAAAAGTTAATAAACAATAAAATCCTTAGAAACACTCTCAAATTATTCTTGTCAACAACTCCGAGGTTCAACCGTCCAAAATCAGTAAAAATACTACAAATAGATACAACAATTATTGTCGCTCGTCAACTGATTGATTTGCTCTTGAAATTTCCGTATTGCCATTTTCTGTTAGACTTTTGAATTCACGATCGTCTCCACCGCAAACAAATTTACAAATTCTCAGAAATAGTAAAATTGTTTTTCAAGAAAATCAAGTAAAAAATAACAAAACTAAATAATATGCCCGCATATGAAAAACATGCGAAAAATACTTGGTAAAAAAACTTCAAAAAGAGATAAACGATACAAAGCCAGTTATGTCGAGTTTTGTGTACTTATGTCTACAGTTTCGAAGCTCACGATAAAGTGATTGATTGTCAATACTATTTACTGGAATTATTAAATAATTTATAATACACGGTCAATTACTGTAAAATCAGCGACGCCAACAAAAAGCACAAGGAGATGTGCTTTTATGACTGTTTTATAAACAATTATTGTTGTTAGCGACGTGTGAACACTAAATATTGGATAAACGGGAGCCTTAATAATGACAACTAGTTAGTTCATACAAATATCAATTCGAATCAGAGATATGAAGACATAAATTCCAATTTTTAAGTTTTTTTCAATAATTGAATTTTTTCTTATCTATTTTAAAATTGTGACATCATATCCCTCCAACCCCTTGTCGCTACTTCGATTAAGTCTTATTGCTTAAAGCTATCTCTGTTGATATATTTTTTTACAACACGTCCGAGTGGTATCTAAAGAAGCGCGCATATAAATTCATAAAAATTATTATCATCAATTAAATATTTTTGGCCGTTCCAACCATTCAACCAAATTAGGGGTAATTAATCAAGTATATAGCATTAGTGTCATCAGAGCACACGGAAGCGTTAATTACTAATTTTACCGTTAATTTTGTATTTTTGTTTTTGGATAGTGATCGAACTCAATTGAAAATTTTACTGTTTTTTACAAGTTTCAGTTTCTGAAGAAGTATATTGTTTTGTTGTTTAATTGAAAGATAGTGTTAATTATAAACTATTGATGATGATCGATTAAATTTGGATTGGCCTAGACACGTGTTGACTTTGTTTCTGTTTTAAATTTCTCTATATAATTCATTGCCTTTGGATGTCTTGAGCATCTTGTTATCGATAGATATTTGCCATTCACTTCACATTCAGTCAATACCCTTATGGCTACGGTTAGTAACGTCACTGATCATCATTTATTAATCACTTCACTTGGTATTATTTTATTGATGCGTTAATGCAATGAACTCACCTATAAAGTCGTTACGGACACTCATGCGATCCTTTAGACTTGGCGCTGAAATAATAACGCAGTTAATGAACGCCAGTAGAGCCACCTGGTATTCAAGCGTCTTCGTTTTGTCGAGCTCCACTACCACAATGTTTAAGCGATAGCGCTCTTTTTTGAGATTCTACAAAGAAAAATATCGAGATTATTTCTATCATGTCTCTCCAATTCTATAAATGGGAAAGATCTTCAAAACAATTCAAGAATCAAAATAAATACTCAATTTCAAAAACACTTGAACATCTATGTAACAATATTCCAAAAAATCATCAACAAACACTTACCTTATAATTCTCCAATGTATCGACGGCTCTTTTGTACCCATCTTTACTATAAGCACATAACGCCGAGAGCAGCTCAAACACTTGCTTCTTAACCGTTTCATTGTGCGTGTCTAGGGCGGCTGCGAGCTTGCTGACATATTCACTGTTCTCCACAATGTAATCTAAACCGATTCGAGAATCCATCACTCCTGATTCCTTTCTGCGGAGCTGCACAGCGTCCACTTTGAGGTCATCCGCCGTTTCTGTAATGTAAACCAATTGTATGTTAGTTAAGCACACTAACATTGCGTCTAGTCATTAGTCAATTATCACTTGAAATGAGTTGTGAGAATATCGAGCAAACTTTGCGACGATTTTTGAGTGATATTTTTAGATTGTGGGGTGTAATCAGGGGCTTTCTCATAAAAGGTTGAATGCAGAAACTTTTATAGAGTTTGATAAAAACTTAAATGTATGTTCTACAGATTTAGCATTCCTAATTCAACCCTTTTTTATTGATTTAAACTTTCAAAACAAAATACACATAAATTTTTTTCCCACCTTTCGCATACTAAAAGTGGCTTATTTTTGAGTTAATATTAAAAATCAATTATTGTTAAGATACCACCAAAATTTATCAATAAACCTGCAAACTCAAAATATATACAAAAATGAAAGAAAAATTTGTAATCCGCAGTATTGAAAATGACGCTTCGGTCGGTTATCGGTGGCCTTTAGGTAGATTATGATAAAAGTATAAAAACATAAAGCTAAATGATGAAACTCCGAGTTCGCTATTTAGAGTGTCTAAACGCGATTAGGCTTTTAAACTTGGCACTTCAAAGTATTGATGTAATATGATGTAAAGTTTCTGAAAATTCTAAACCACAAAGTTCAAAATCTTATGTTTTGAATAGAATTCCACCCAAAGAAACTCAACCCATCTACCATAAAAGATAACTTATTTATTACTGTTTTTATTTCAATTTTGGATTTACTAAACGCGTTTTCTGTTGACATATCATAATGGATTAAAGGGTATTAGACTGATTAACGAAAATATCAACGACTATCGCCAAATCTTCCACTTGCCACATTTATACAACTTTGCCATTCATTTCAATTTGTTCACTCCGAAGACGTGATAATTATAATTTGAGTTAGTTAATTGATACAAATGTGCTTGATGAATATTCAATAAATTACTTAGCGGATTTTAGTGGCTTTGTCGAAGAAGATTAGAGCTTTGATGAGCTGATTGGGATTATGTTTTGCAAGGTTTTGGTGGTGTTTCACATAATGTGGTGGTTAATATTTCCAAACATAAAAATAAATTTCAAAACTTTAAAACTTCAAATTTGCAATTAAATTGGCACTATCGTCACCCCTGATAAATCAGAACAACGTTTTTAGTTGTTCATCAGAAAAATAATTAATAAGATGATTTATAATCAATTAAAAGATTTGCGGTTTCGTGGTACTTCACGCTGATCCAGTCAAATGTAAAATTAATTCCGTAAGATATTTTTATGGATTTTCACAAAAAAAAATGTTTAACGTCTTTTTTGCTGAAAATTGCGTCGTTAAACAAAATTAATGGTGGTTAATGGTTTTCGCAGTCTTTGCGAAAATCCAAAAGACCGATAAACGAATTTTTTCGTAAGATCTGTGGAACCAAAAAAAACTTCAAGAAAAAAGTTGAAAAATGTCTTAATCTTGAAGAATAACCCCGATAAAACAAATTACCGAAATATTTTGATGTTCAAAATGATAAAATGCGTTACAAATCAGCTTAAGATCATTTTTCTTTTGTGTTTCAAAAATCTTGCAATTTCCCAAAAAAGTGTTGTATTTCACTATATTACACAAGAACTCCAACAAACTTCAAAAATCCACGACAATGTCAATACCAGGAAAATGATTATTTAGTTGGCATTGAACTTTGACGCCTTATAAAGCTTATAATGCTTAGCTCACGGACTTAACGTGTCCGTTGAAACGACTTAGAGTAAACCTAAATGAAAATATGAAAAAGTGTTATTTCTTTTCAATTTCATCAGATGCTGAGCGAATAAAATTGATAGTTTATTTTATTTTTACTTGAAAGTGATATTTGGAGTTGTAGTTTTTTGTTACTTTTCGTAGTTTTTTGTTATTTGCTTGTTTTGCTTGATGTGTAGATTGGATGATTTGAAGATGTGGAGGCGATTCCAAAAATTATTAATAGTTTGATATGATTAATTTTGGTTGAGCAAGAACTATTGTACAATAATCATTAATAATTTATTTAAATAGTTGGGTAAATTGAGCTTTGTATTTTGCAAAGAACATTAATAAAAGTACCTCAATATCTTATATTCTAATAAATATTTATAATAATAATTAATTATAATAAATTAGCTGGCACATTGTTATATTTGGGCAGTGGCTGCTTTAACTGCTCAAAGTTCTTGCAAATATACTAAAAGATCATCGAGATCTCAATTTAAATGTTCTCTCAAGAATTTATTAATAAAATCTAAAGTCATCGAAATTAATTCAAAGAAATCGTTTTTTTCAATTTTATTCAGAATTTGCCGTTTTGTCAAATTGAGTCATATAGTAAATTTAGATTTCTTCTATAAAATATATTTTTTATTAGATGATATCAATTTGATCAGAAGATTATTTGGAAATTTGGTTCTATAAAACTCTTAAAATGTTCATCAATTTAAAAAAAAAGCTCGGCTTTGAAATTTTTGATCCATTATTATAACACAAATTAAGTCATTAAAAATTAATCTTTGTAAAAATATTTCAGTTCTAACTTTGGATTTTTTAATTAAATTTGAATCCATCCATAATAATCCAGCAAAATCACCAGAAGCACAATAAACACTATAAAATCTTAACTAATAAAAAACTCGCCTCATTCACTGAATGTTTGCACATAAACTATAAAACTTTTTAACTGCAATTCAATTGCATAATTCTTCATTTTTTGCATCACCGATTTTATTATTTAATTTTATTATTTTCATTGCTTTTTATTACTGTTTGAATCAGATTTCATGAAAAATACGTGAAACCACTAAAAATATGAAAGATGAGCATTTCGACAATCACAACACTATTCGACAAATTAATCAACAATAAAAATCTACAAAAAACCTTAAAATTACAAAATTTTTGGAAAATAACAAAGAAATATTTTTCATAGTTTATTTGTTGTTTTGGTTTCGGAGTTGGCGAGCTCAATTAAAATTTATTAATATTTGTGGTAGGTAACTCGAGACTCCAGAGGTGAGATTTATGACTTGCCACACTTCCTAACTAATTGATCTTTATGCTCTAATTGATCTAAATAATTTGCGGTTGCTGCTAAGAAAATTATTTCCTGCATAATCCATCAATTCAAGATCACGCTAGAAAAACCAGAAAAATTCAAAATTCCTCATTATTGTTTGCTTAGCTTCGCTATGGTTCATGTACATTTTGTGGTCGATTGTCGTGTCATAATTTTATGGCGTAAATTAATTATTTTAAAGCACCTCTTGAGACTTTCTTGAATTTCTTCGTCGCCTCGCATTTCTCACAATTCTCATAGCTTGATAATTAAACGAGCATGTACTTCCTGTCAAGTAATCAAGTAAGCATTAAAGTAATGACTATTCTGAATTGTTAATGAATTGATTTAATTGAATAATTGATGGCTAAGTCAGATAAATATAGAGGCTGGTTGAAGTTGGCACAAATGTTATAATTTGATTAAACAAACTTCAATCACGGCTCACAAGCGCAAAAAAATATTAAAAATCATTAAACACTCTTGAGCTAATTTCATGCTGCAAATTGTAGATTGCAAGTGGATTTAATTAATACAAGTCTTTCATTCATAAATGAGGATAGATTTGTTATAAAAGTATTGCAGAGCATGTTACAAAATGAATTAAAAACGTTTTGAAACAGCAGCGATCACAGTAAATTAAAGGTATTATTTATTTTATATTAGGCATACTTTTTAATCAACGTGAGATAAATTTGATCGCGATCATTTCTAAATACTACAACGCTCATTATTGACTATGATTTTTGAATTGATCGCGATAATAGTTTTTAATTTTGCAATCTCTTATTTAAACAAAGAAATTTTTCATATCATAAATTCTTTCTTATCAATCAGTCATAATAAAGCCAGCAAAGCAATAGAATCACCTAAAAAACTAAACTCTACTCACAAACGACCGTAAATATTGACACAAGAAAATGCAAACAACAAAAAGAGTATATTCACGAATTATTACATAAAAAATGTTGTCTATGTATAAACTATAACACAACCCACCCAATAATAATCAAAGCCGCAAACTTGCAAAGAAGTTGAAAAAATAAACGTCTTTGACATTGAAATTGTCTTTTCTGTATTTTAAACAGTTTAAAAATGTATTTTGTGAATAAATAAACTCTTTTTCATTATTTATACTTTTATATGTTTCATACGTTTCAATTTGAACGGAATAGAAAGACGCTGTGTGTCTTTCAGTCTTTGCTTCTTTGAGTCTTTGAATTTTTCATAATTTCAAAGCCTCAAACAGAATTACTGCACAGAAAAACGCAACAGTTTGCTTTTTGAAGGCCAACTGCGACCACATACAGCAAATCTCCACTTGCAATCAGATTGTTCGAGAGATTATTAGATTATCGCGATAGGCAAGATTTACTTGCAGTTGACTCGCAATTTACTTAAGACTTTACTTGGCAAACAAAATTATGCAGGCAAAGTTGTCGCTTGTTGCAGATTACTATTTGCATTCGATATGTAGGTAAGCATGGGATACAGAATCAAGTGAATCATCTAGGCGGTGTTGGACGAGGCGAAATTACATGAATTGCATGTTGAGGACACATATATTAGTGAGCTTGTATATAGGCAACTTTTGTTTTATAATTTATATTGACAGAATTTTGGGGTTTGAACTTTTGGAGAAACTACGAGAGAATCTGATTTAGAATCTATTTTATTTTAATTCCGTAGAAATGGATTAATATTGAGTCAAGTCGATCAAACCTACATTATTTCAAAATAACTCAATTAAATGCAACTTGCAATTAATATGCCCTTCCTGCTTCTCATTTGCATAATCTGACTCGTTCCGGTCGATCTTGCTATAAATACATGCAGCCCAAAGGCCACTAGCAGATAATCTTATCCACCGAGGATCTCTTGGTGCAAACAATCAATCATGCCCATATTGTCATGCATGAATCTTTGTAGAGGTTTATAGAGCTGAATAATCTGAAGAAATTTCATTTAAGAGGAGAGTAAGAAGCGCAAGATACCAGAAAAACTATGAAAACTACAAAAATCTGTGAAGCGAGTCACAGCAGATCCTACACTCAAACCATTCATTTAACATTTTATTCAAACAATATTTTATTAAATATTTAAATCTCCACAACTTCTCGACAATTCCGCAATTGAAAGTTTATTTTATATTAAAATATATTTAAATATATTTAAAAAATGTTAAGATTTCGACCAACAAAAAAACTAAAAGGAATTAACTTTTGAAGCGGAAAAATTTATCAATTTGAGATGCAAAACCTACACGTGTTATTTTTGCGCAATAAATGTATCAATTTGGTGTTGTCTGATGGTTTTATTGCTTGTTTTTGCTTATTTAGCTGCTTTTCAACTAATTAAAGAGTTTTGTTATGGAGTTGATTGAAATAAAATTGAAATAAATTAGTCAAAATGCATCTGAATGCTGTTTTATTGCATCTACTTCTTTAAAAAGATGATATTGTTTGCATTGTCCCATTAAATTCATTTATCAGGAAGCTAAATGAAAATGTTTCTAATGAAATCAACGCAAAGTTCTGTATCTTATATGATATGCAGATAAATCTTTCAGATTTTGAAGCATTTAACCACGTTTGCTCCAAACTGAACAAAAATCAACATAATGCATTTAAAAAAAAATTTTTTGGCTAAAAATTTCATTTAAATTCAAATTTAAATCAATTTGTTGAAATAAATGCAATAAAATTCCATAAATTTGAAAAAACACCAAATTGACAAAACTCACCAAGTCACCAAATTACCAAAATTACAAATAACAAACTGGCAACACCCAATAAAGACATCAACCCCGCCACCAACCATCTTTCCCATACACAAAGTCGCACAAACGGCCAAGGAAAAAAAATTGGTTGATGTCAAATCTTGAGCGTGCAATTAATATTGTTGGGGATCGCTTTGATAAAATCAAATAAAATATCAAATTTTAATATGAAATACAGAAATTACAAATAAATACAAGAAAACTACAAGAAAGATTGAGAAAATATAAATTTATCAATGTTTTGTGTTCATCTCAATTGACTCCATAAGATAAAGACACAAATCTTATATAATTCTTGCTTTTATAACTCAAGATACTTAAAGACTTCACAACATCTCACTGAACAAAACAAATAATTTTAATTTGTGAGCAAAACGATCGTTTAATGAAATTTGGAATTTCTTCCGAATCCAACAGTACCGCAAAACATTCATGGAATTAAAAAGGTTAACGATCTTCGAAAAATATTTCTAAGCCATTTCTGGCTAAAATTAATAATGATGTGGTCTCACTAATCGACTGGCAAATTAGCATTGATTTTGTGAATGTTCCTAGTCTTAAACAGTTCGCGCCACTATGGCCACTCTGGCGCAGTTCATTGGTATTTCACCACTTTTCCAGGCCAAAATCAATCAAAACCGGCGATTAAACTTGAAAACTCACAGTTTCGATGGCCCCCAAAAAGTTCGAGCTGCCATATATGGAAGGCATATTTTTGCAGGCCGTTTAAAAGGAAAAGCATCTGCAATCGGAGATACGGAGAGCAAGTTAGCCTGGGTTATTATTAATTGCACGACAATTTGCGTTCAATGATTTTTTCGGTGGAGTTCTGTATTGTCGGTGCATTTTTTGCAAAAGGGAAGGAAGATTGATCAAACACAAGAATGAGAACCCACATTAAGATTTTCTAAGAAGCTTCAGAATCTTTTTAGCTTTTCCACTGAGGTTGTACGAAGGTTATGCCAGGTGTACATCATCAAAATTCTCACATAGTCAACCCCTCATAATAAATCGATACCTCCTGCCTTAAAATGAGACAAAAACATGACACAGTGACGTCGCCAGTCGTGCTTCCAATTTACTCCTTATTATGATTTATATGTTGCGAAAAGCTTTGAACAACTGTATGAACAACTGCACTACAGCTAAATCTCAAAAAACACTGCTGTTTTCAAGAATCAAGATTTATTTGCTAGTGACCTTGTGCGAATTTCACGTGACCTTTGTACTATATTGCCAAGCTGATCGCTTTCTTGGTGTTGGAGCGTTGATTTCCTGGCCAGAATTTGAACTGATTTGAGGTTCAACTAGTGGGCGTTTGGGTTCAGAAGCGAATGGCGGCAGTTTGACGTGGAAATTTCGAAGCTAAATCCCTCGAGACACCAGCAACGGCAACAGGTGTGCGGCAACGCTGAATGAAGTATGAATATCAAGTGCCCTTGTATCAGATTATTAATTAATGCTTAATAAATATGTTTTTTAGTTGTGATTTTTGTTGAGTTTTGTGTTGGGTATTGGATGGGATCAGATTTGATTAGTTCTTTGTTCTTGATGTGATTTTTGAAGAGATTTACTGTTTTTTACTTAAAGCTCAAAATTTTTTCAACGTTTGATTTTTAAGGAAGATTTTCTCGATAGCTTCGACCACCTACTAATGTGTAAACAATATTGAAGTTATCTTAAGAATCTCATCATTACATCTTTAACTCTTATAACTTGAGCTTAAACTTGAATTATATTGACTATTTGTTTATCAATAAAGATGAAGACTTCTTGAATCCTGCTTATAATAGTTGTTTTGATATTCATTCCATTATTTGTCGTTTACAAAACGTTTAATGATAATTTAAGGCATTTCAAAAAACATATATTATCTCAATCTTGAATTATTTAAATACCTTACACTTTAAAGAGTTTAAATATCTCGTTTTACTCTCTAGGCATCCACCGATCCATTTATCATTTATTCAGCTATCTATTTGCGAGTAATTTACGATATTTAAAGTTATGATTTATTGAATTGCACAAAGCACGCTTGCCGCCTGAAGAATTCGTCCATTAATTGCTGGACAAATATTTAACGGGGCCTAGCGGCGACAATTAGAAGATAAATAAGTCCGCGAGAAACAAGACAACTAAATTATCGAAGAAATTGGAGAACATTGAGAGTATTGGAGTAAATTTTGATCATTCAAAATATTTGAAGCAAATACCGTGGCTATACGAGACAAGCTCCACTGTACACATCCCACATTACCATTTTTTGCCTGTGCTCAGGTTTATCAACTAGTAGAGTGTTTGGTGCTTATTTTGTTGCTTGATGGCAAGAGAACAAGTTATTTCATTTTATTATAATTTTTTAATGAGAATTTTATACTTTAGTTGCACCGGCTTTTATTACAGCACTGACTAGTTTGCAAACATGCAAAAATTGTTCAATAAATTTAAATCTTTCTGAACAATAACGTTGAAGCTATTGGTTTGCTAGGGGGAGTTGACACGATCTTAGAATATTATTTTTGAAAATTTAAAAATTTTGGTAAAAATGTACTAGAAAATCAATCATCAGCAGCTTTAGGAAACATTTTAGGAAACGAACTTAGAATTCACAAATGCCCAGTTAAAGGTTACATCTTTAGCCAAATCAAATTCAGAAGCATGAAAATTAACATTTAAATTATATAACAAAGTGACAAAAGAAACATTATAAATTCATCAGACAAATCCTCAACAAAATACAGCTACCAACAATATTTATAAAACAACATCATAATGATTCCAACCGTTGTTCTTTCAAAGTATTCATGTATGCATAAAATATATTTCATGTATCAACTTATTATCAACTTGCCAACCAGAATATGAAACACTGAAACATGTTTATGCAAATTCTAACCGATAAAAGAATGAGAAAATAACCAGAACCAGCCAATAGATTGCTCGTTCTGATATTCCCAGAATCAATTTTCGTTCACAGTTAGTCATTTAGTAATTTAACGAAAAAATTGAGGGAACCTGTAAAGTGAATGCTTTAAGTTTTATTTTTCATTAGCTATAATGAACAAAATTTCCTGGAACTTTGCTTGGTAGGAAAGTTTATTGAAGTATTTCATTTATAAGGAGTTTCTGATTTTTATGGTTTATTATTGGTTGGAATTGTTTTTGTTTGGAATGTTAGCTTTATTGTGACTCAAAAATTAAAATTAAAATTTAATGTTTTTGTTATATTCTTGAAATTCTCCAAGAAATTCAATATTTTTGATTTCAGAAGCCGCAATTCACAACACAGCCAACCTTCAATTTAACAGTCCAGTATTGACCAAAACTAATAAAAAATCCCGTCCTATAACTTCTCCCAGTCAATAAAATTTTATTTATTTCATCCATAAATCTTCGATCAAGATGTTTTCAATTAATTCAAACTTGTACATAAATTAATTTTTTGCTCAATCAGTTCCAACGTTTTAAACATTTTAAATGTAATTTTAACATTTCCAGTAATTTCCCGCAATTCCAACAATTCCATAAATTTCATTTATATCAATTAATTCCATTAAGTCCAATATCACAAGCGACTCAACAGCGACATACCTCAATTTAACCTGGCGCTTTAATTTAATTCATTCCACTACATTTTATTTAATTTAATTTATTTTAAAAACTTTTGCTCACGCAAGTTTCAGAAAAACAGAAAAATTACCAAACAGCAGAATTAATGCCATTTTAATGCAAATTTCCTTGAAAAATGCTAAAACTCTAAAACACACTTTGTGAGAAATTGTAAGCAAAATTCTTTAGATACAAAGGAAATTGCCAGTCACCAACCACAATAATTAGCATTTCTAGTCGATTTTTTCATAAATCAAATAATTTTCTCCCGCAAAAATTTTAATTCAATGAATTGACAAAAATTTGTTTCATTTTGTGAATTATTATTTTTCGGGAAATTGATTGCAGCGACCTTGCATTGTCTTTTTTAGGATTGAAGTTTTTCAGGGGGCAGTAGAGGAGGTGCAAGAAATAATCCATAAATTACTTAGTTTTATTGTTTTTCAATTATGTTATATTGATAATCGGAGGTAATTTTTGATGAGTTTTGAATGATAATATTTTGAAGATAAATTTGCCTATAGTTTTAGTAACTTGTTGAATGAACAGGATCCTTTAAATAATATTGGCCCCTTACTACCTTGCTGTTACCTTGTTTTAAATTACTTTGACACTCTTGAAGCTTTTGTTGTGTTATTTATTACCTACAAAATTATTTACATTACTGAGATGTTGTGCAATACTTGATTTGACTCTGCGAACATTCCTCCAATTTTTTCATGCAAATATATTATGCTCAATCATTCTTGGCGCGAATGCAAATAAATATTTGCGAATGCAAAATGAATAGTGGATTTTGATTGTGTATTGGATATTAATTAATAATTGTAGGGCAGGGATGAAGGATTGTTGACTTAGTATATTTCAATATTCATGAAGGACAAAAATAAATTCACAAAGTATTCTATCTTTGATTTAAAATAACTGAGATCATGTCTGATTTGTCAAATCTATAAAATAAGAAATTATTTGAATAGAATCGATTTTCAAGAATCCCTGCCCACTAATCTAATATTAATACTTCACCAGCCATAAGCCAATTACATGGAATAACACACCTGCCTTTATTCAAATTCAAATTCAACAAAATCTAACAGATAATTCAGCTCAATTCTCCAGAATAACAAACTAAGTGTTTGCCAAACAAATTTGTATGTACAACTCTATACAGAACCATAATTCCTTAATATTCGAAAAATAACATTTAGTTTAAGCAAGTTTCAGATTAATTTCTCAATTTTTCGCATTTGCCCAAAACAGAAATAATTTATTTACATTTATTTCACATGTGCAATTTTGGCGCCAACTCAGCCTCAACTCTGATATCTGTGTTATTTTGTGAGTTTTTTCGTGTTTGTGATCAGCTTTTTTGGCGTAGAACACTTACAAGTGATTTTCCATTAATTTATTTTTTAATATTTAGCACAAATTACATTTGCAACGCAAGTGATCGCGAATGATCGCGCTTTATGTTTTAGTTTCGTTCATTAATTCGATTGAATTTATATAAAAATTTTAAAAGCTATGTAGTTTTAAGATATGTAAAATTTTGAAAGTGATCCTTTTAGAATGAACAACGATTCAATCGAAATTAACAAAAGTTGTTGCTCAACTGGTGCCCTTGAGAATTTTAAGCACCTTTATTGGATCTCTTATTAAATTCGGGGGGTGCACCAGCGAGTAATGTGCTTGTCGATTGCAAAGCATTAACTATATCAAAGTAGTGGTTATGTTTTAAATAAATTAGTACAATATTAGAAACATTAAAGCCGATATGGTCACATATAATGTTTGCACATTTGTTGGCATCATGAGAAATGTATGTTAAGTAATGTAAAAGATATGTTGAAAATGTATGCTGAACAAGCTATTAATATTAATGTTTTAAAAATTGTTCGAATCTGTCAATATAAAATATTTTATTTTGTTTCTCGTTTAGCAAATAATTAAGGAGAATAAGCGAAAAATTGAGCAAAATGTTTAAACTTTTTAAAATTGCTGCTGTCGTTGAGGAATGTTTTTCAGTCTTGATCATTGCTTGCCAATTGTTGGGAATTGTTTGCATTTTATTCATATTTTACCGATATTTTCTGATATTTTTGGAATTTTATGTATTGCAGTGGTTTTTAATATCCATGGATATTTGATATTGTTTGTGATTGTTGAAAAATGCGGGTTTCTTATACATTTTTGACATAATTACAAAGAATTTTTATTGCTTGTAAGTACTGTTAAAATTTTGGTACCTGCTCTAATCTCGACAAGATTTAGATTTCAGTGAAATATCTGCGACATTTATATTTACATATTTGTCAAATATTCAGGTATTCAGGTATTTGAATGCCTTTTTAATGCGTTGAACCCAAATTATGCCTAATAATTATTTTTTTTCTATCGATAGGTGCGATTTTGAATATATTTGCTTCAAATACTTAGATATGTAAATTAAACTGTTAAAGCAAATGTTTCGTAAGTAAAATGGATCTTTTGTTATTAGAACCATTTTAGTCATTTCCTTGTTCAAATACAGAGAAGGTTTGGAATTTTTCACTTAGCAGTTTATCAAATTAGAGAACATTGAAAATACGAATTAAAAACTGTTAACCTGAGACTTTAGAGTTTTTATTTTCAAAAAACATCCAACAAATGTGAAACGAGAAAAAATGTCCCATCCAAAACACTATCGTTTATTTAATAAATTATTCAATTAAAGTGATATTACATAACCCTCACTGCACAGTTTAACAAGCGAAATCCCCACGAAAACATAGTTTCCAGGAAAAAATCCCATTAATCATTTCCAATTCAGGTGTTTGGTGCATTGGACACACATAATCGACCATTAATAATTGTAATTCACTGCTTTAAGAACAATTTGCTTTAAAACTGGAAATATCGCTTTTTTCACTTTCGCGCTGGAATTTTCGATTGTTGAGTGCTTTTTTGTTTTAAAAAAAACTAATTAATGAATTATGTAAAACAAAAATATTTTCTGATTTGTACAAAATCCCTTAGTTAACTTTATGATTCAACCAACGATTACACCACTTCATTACTAATGAATGTTTTATTGAATTTCGCGCTTTTACTGGGCAAATATTTGAACTAATTTAATTTTTCTTATAGAAATTGAAAAATGCTTCATGGAATTCTCCGATTAACTAACAAATCAAACAAATAATAGAAATAATAGCTCATTTAACCCCTTTAACTACATTTTAAAGAATAACTTGTTGTAATCAATTTATATCATATGTTGCTGTGTAAATTGTCAAAAGTTGTCATAAATATTTATTGAAAAATAGATAGATGGATGGGATTATAATTATTTAATGGATTTGGGTCGATAGGGAAAATGGGGTGCCTGATTCAAAAGCAATAACTGAGAGTAGCTAGCAATAAAATTTCCTCACCATTTAGATTTGTAGCTCACAAATCTAAATTCTCACGCAATCAGGTCTCCCAACTCGATTCAATGATTGATTTCCAATATATTCTAATCACAATCGTTTTGCGTGCCATCTTTCATAGAAGCATCCACTTAATTTGGATAGAAAAGTCCATCAAATCTATCAAGCAATTAAATACTTGGATAGTTTAATAGTTGGAAATAGTAAAACATGAAATTCTCAACAAATTTCCCATCCATCTTGATAAATGTGACCATTCCCTCTGTTTGCGTTCGAATATAAATCTTATTCACGGGCAGCAGCAAAAATGCAACAAATCTGCGAGAATGTCATTAAATTACCATATTTGGCAGCCAAGCGAAACTGGTGAAGCTAGCAAAACAAATAAAAGACATTCATCAGCTCGGATTTCAATAATTTTAGGCCAGATACATTGTAAGTAAGAGCAATAAGCATGCAGAACATTATGTGATGACCGAGAAATTATTGGTTTAAGGAAATTGAGGAATAAGAGTAATATTTGGTCATTATGCCCAATTACATATGAGGAGATTTTGAATAATTTATGTATTCATTCATGACAATCTATGTGTTGAGGTAGAAGTTATAGAATTTTAACATATAATACTTGATTTCAACAATTTTATTTATTTATAAATCTTTTAAAATATGATTGAAAGCTATTGTACTTCTTGCACTGGGTGAACAATTCAAAAGATCAGCCTGAGTGGTATAATTTAACAAAAATATTTTTGTTATTGTTCTACCTTCTATCCTCAATGCAAGATTCTCCCATGAGCATTTTTTGGACCGTGGACGTGATGAAAACGAGCATGTATAAAATTGCATATCACTTCAGTTAATGATGCAGAACAAGAGTTCCAGTATTTGGAAGAAAGATTAAGAAATTACACATCAACCGACTGTAACTGCAAGTCAATTAATCTTAATAATCTTGATTACAGTGCAATATCACAATAATTTCTGATATTACACTTTACATCTTTAATACTTCGAGTTGCCTTAGTGACTAAGTCTCAAGGAAAAAGCATTGACTGTCTATAAATGTCTATCTTTTAATCAATCTGTGATTATTTCAATAAAGTGATGTTTTATAATTTTCAGTGAGTTTCGTGCGATTTTTGTGGTTTTGACGAATAATGTTTGAACAAAGTTCAATAATAATGTTCAATAATATTGATTAATTCTATTAAGGGAAATCGACGCAAAAATATGCAAAGTCCTAATTTGGAGATTACAAGGTAAAAAGTTGTAAGTATTGATTTGTGAGCATTTTATTAAAGAATACTGTTCATTAAGATATTTATTAGATTATGATGTTAATATGTTGACAACATTCTTGAGGCTAATAAACAAAAACAAAAACTACAGCTTGCAACTCCAATAAAAATATTTCTAATTTCCCTATTACAAGTGATCCAATCTTCCTCAAAAATCTGCCAACTCACTGCCAGCATACTAATTCAGCATTCACCAAGGAAGCCATCAAATTAACGACCGTCCAAATGAACAACTGAATAAACAACTAAATAAAACAACTTAACTTAATCTTAGCTGAAAGCAACTGAATCCATTTGAATCCATTTGAAAGGTCATAAAATATAAAATTCTCCACCGAAACTGAAAAATCAGACAAATTTCCAAATTTATTCGACACAAAAAGACTTAAAAGAATTAACAAAAACTTCAAACAATCCAAAAGACATTTATTTGATCATTGTTCAGTTCGTTTGTTTGCGCCCAGTTTAATTGAAACTAAATACTTTGGAATTACTTTAAAATACTCCAAAATGTTTTAACTGAAATACGCGAGAAATATCAAAAAGTTTATGGATGTAATTACGTAATAAAATTGTTTGGTCAAAAACTAACAACCAAACAGCGGAAAATATTGCATTGTTCGCGGCTTTCTTCCATCTTCAACTAACTTTTCGAACTTTTTCGTGATTAAAATAATTTTCAAATTAATATTAAAATTTTTAACGAAGCAAAATTTGATTAGTATTGGGGAAGAATTGGGGAAGAATTGCGTAGCTAGATTTAAAGATGTTAAATTATTTGATTTAGTTTGAAGTGAACAAAAAATCAAGTCTTGTCTCAAAATGAAGAAAAAGCAAATAATTGACATCAACTGTTGAAATTTAATCAAAAGATATTTTTGAATGAAATTAAACGTCGATCGATTTAAATAAATAATGATTAATCAATGGAAAATTGAAGATTTATCTTGAAATCACAAGATAAACTAAATTAACCTTCAATAACTATAAAATTTCTTAATTCTGTATAATCAGTCTCAAGCAGTTTTAAGTCTCGTTTAAGCTTAAAACCAATTCAAAGTATTCAGAGACAAGGCCATGTTATCTCTTAATGACCTTTCCATTTTAATTGACAATTTCTTTTATCGATTTTAATCTCACTTTTATCGACATTAAGTTTATAATTTACAATAAATTTTGTTCTAGGACATCTAGCCAATTCCACAAATTTTATTATTTATTATTTTTATTCTTAACAATTTGACACTAAAACGTAATAGCAAATTTATTTACTGCTGTAGCGGCTGCTTAGTAAGTAGATATTGTTCCAATCAATTATCAAGAGGCGCTCGAGATTTTGAATAGACAAAAGGCGTATATTTCTTGTGCTGCTTCGTGTAGATTACTCATTGTTAAAGCATAAAGTCTAATGTAAAGTCGGGGCTCATTGCAAGCAAAACAGTCAAACGATCCAAACTCAAGCATTGTTTGAGTAAACATATCCGGTCTATAGTTTTTCCAGTAAAGATATGCTTCAACACGTCGCACTAGACACCGAATAATGGAATAATGATCGAAATGATCGGCGGCACTGTTCAGTACCTTTTTGGATGTTTTTCTTGGTCAACAGTTCAGCACTCTAGCACAGTATCTTTGAATTATTATTATAAGCTACGTATAAACTACATAAACCATACATAAACTATATAATTGATAATAATGGCACACAGTGTATATGGAGAGTATATGTATAACCTTTATGCGCAAATTTACTTTTTGTAAGATTTGTAGTTAAAAACAAACTTTTTGTATAGTTTTGTAGTTCATATTGGGGAAGGCAACATGCCCAAATTTGGAGTAATTTAAGGTCGACGCTGTGTTTGATGAGTAACATGCAAGTATTTATGTGCAAAGTTGTAATTCATACTGGCAAAAGGGGGATGGCCCACAATGATGTTTTTATGTTTTGAAGGAAAAGTGATGTATCGTTTTCAAAGAATTTAATTCTCTTATATCAGCAAAGACTTCACTGATAATTTTGAAAACGTATTATTATTTAAATGAAATTGAAATTTCAATTAAAATTCCAAATTAATCACCAGCAAAAAAAAATTTAGCATCAAAAACCCTTCAAAAAATAAATGAAATGCAAACAAGTCTCAAAATCCAATTAATTTCGTTCCATCAGAAGTCTCAATCTTAATTGAGAACCGAAAGTACAGCCCCCCATTTATTTAAGTAATATTTTAGCATTTATGCATGTTACTGGCCATATATTAAAATACATTAAAATATGTTGTATAACTTATGTATCAATTTGCAGCCATAATATGGCTGAGCGTTTATTTATAGATTTTATTGTGCAGAATGACAAAATCAGACAATTTACTTTATGTTCTGTTTTCTCTCCCTTTTAGCTGCTGAGATCTCGGCGATTTTTATAAGATTTTTGTTTCCGAACAATTTTATTTTTTAATTTTATATTTTGCGATTATTTTACATTCTTGCAAGCATTTCTTGTAAGTTCAAGCTTTTCATAAAATCAGACATAATATTCAATATTGTAGTATTGTTATATTATAAGAAGGTGCAATTCCTCATGTAACCTTGATTTAGATTTATGATCCCTGGCCTGGTCAATGCTTGTTTGCGGTTTTTTGAGGTTACATTGAATGTGTGGAGAGTGCTTTATTCATTCATTTCTATGTTTTGACTTAAATGTGCAGATTTAGTAATTTATCGAAGAAAATGAAGATTTCCAGTTATTAAATTTTTATTTCGGTTTTAAGATTTTTCATTTTTATAAATACATTTTAGGTTTTCAAAATTCATTTGCGGAATCTTAATTTTTAGTTTTATACTTTGATAGTCTTATTTATTTACGAAATTGAATCTTTTACCCAAAACGTGAAATAAATTTACTGAAAATATATTTCATATTAAATTTCAATTTTCAAGTCTGCTAAATAAAATGTTTATAAAATCTTTTTTTTTTATTTGAATGATGCTTATGTTTATTAATGATAATTATTCTTAAATAACTTATAATCTTATTTAGTTTATTTTCGCATCCAAACTCAATTGATTATTTTTGCAAATTTTTTAAATATTTTAACATAATCTAGCAATATGTAACAGGAAATGAGATTATTTAAAATTGGTGTTTTAATATTTGATAAATCGTCTAGTATTAATTAATTAATGTAAAAACACACTGATGATATAATATTGCTTTGAATTTAAAAAAAAAATAATTTGACTTGAATAATTGCAATTTTTGGGAAGATTAATACTCGAATCATTATTTAAAATATCTAAGATCAGATATATTTAATCAAATTCCAAGATTTTTCCACTAAAAACTCCTATTAAAATCATTTCTTATGGTCACTTAAATTACCATTAACTTCATTGCATAATCCACTCTGAAAGTCGAAAAGTCAGAAAGGCAAAAGCGCCGCCACAATCCATTCAATTTCTCTTCCAGAAAAGTGAGAGAACCTCTAGCAGCCCATAAAAAACCCTTTGTGATGCAACCATACCAAAGAACAATGCATTATTGCATTGTTACAGCTCTCGCAAACTCCACTCAAATGCATAAATACAAAATTTTAATAAAATCGGCAAAATTCAGAAAATTTGTAAAATGTGCAGGCTATTAGATCTTTTTTATGATTACATATTTTCTCGATGCAGAGCCAATAAGTTCTCACGCTATAAACTGGCCCGCGAAGTTTTTCACTACTTTCCGAGTATTTGCCAGTAATTCAATACTGTTTGGTCCATTTGTATCGCACTAATTTAAAAGTTAAAATTGAAAATTTTAGATAAAGATATGCAAAAAGCTAATAAATTGCAATTGCTTGTAAATTTCGAGGTAAATTTGTTGAATTTGTAAATTCAATAAAAATTGCACATTAACTCTAGCAATAAAGTTTTTAGTTCTTTTCAAATGCTCATAAATATCATGGAAAAATATGAAAAACATGAAAAATTCGAGATATGTTTTAATTTATGAAATTATTAAATTATGCTGTATTGAATATAAGTATGGTACGTTTGGTATGGTATGCTCTTTTATGAGCTGCTAGCAAGCGGTGAGTAGTTACTGATATATCTTGCCGATCTTTGAAACATATCCATACATAATCGTTAACATAATATTTAATTTTTATTATTGCATATTTTTTCAATCGGCCGCAACTTGCAAATTGGTTGTGCGGAGTGCATTATAAATTGCAGGAAGAGCAGGGTGGGATTTATTTAAATCATTTTTTATCAGGTTGTTGCTGGGTGTGGGTTTATGAGTGTAGAAGAAGATGAAGCCAAGGCTTGTGATAACATCGTGGAGGTCTTTCGCTTGGGTTGACGTTAATTTTATTGAATTATCAAAATTCTTTTGGATCTCTCCTAATTCGATCCCTAGCTCTTTACAAAGCAGATTTTCAATTTTACCGGAGAAGCAAAGCTCACAGCATAGACTCACAGCTTACATATGTACATTGCTTATTGGAAAATTGAAATAAAACAAATATTAAAATGTAAGTGATAAAAATCTAACAAATTAAAATGATTATTTATGGATTTTTGTGTTGATTTTCGCAGTTTCAAAGATGCAAATAATATTTGTGCATTATGGGAAATATTGGAAATATTAGCTACCAATACTGCAATATTTATTTTTAATTAATTTTACTGCTTTTTATTTTGTTTTTAAGTTGCATTTCCATATTTGATTGTTTTAGGAAAATTAGAGAATATGCAAATAAATTTCTAAGAGATTTCTAAATTTGTGGTTAAGGAGTTTTTTTATTGTTTCAGTTGATTTTAAAATTAAATAAATAAATCAGCTTGATTTTGTTCAAATTTTATATGATTGGTAGTTTTCTGAGGTTGCCTCGTTAGCCTGTTAAAATAATAATGAAAACATAAATTAATATTCAGTTTATGTAAAACAGCCTCAATTAAATAAATTTTAATTCGGGGATCCATAATTCTTTAATTTTTCAAAATGTAATTATGCAAAAAAAAATAATTCGGGTCACTTTATAATTTATCAGTAATATTACCGAATAAAAGATGAATTGGGTAACTCATTTGAAACATTTATTGGCAATACGACAATCTCTATTTTGCTGCTATTTTTTGCCGTTTTCAATAATTTTCGAAACGTGTCATAAATTTGCGACAAGTAATTCTCAGTTTTTAGTCAAGATTTGAGATTAGCAGAATTATGAGTTACAAATATGAGAGGCAAAAACTTCGAAAAATAGTAAAATACAACTAACTGCAAACAAAACTAGTTGTGCAGCTTATGAGCTGAGCAGGACTTCTCCGCTAGTATGGAATGGTGTTTTCATTAAAAATTGTTTCGAAGTGCTATCTCTAGTCGTTATAAAATCGGAATAAACATCGATGCAATTCTTGACAGAACTTATAATTTCAAACATTTTTTCTGAAGAGACCTAAGTGCTATCTCTAATCGTTCACGAGTGCTTGAGTTGAGAGTAAGCGGCACGAGGCTGATCTTCCAAAAATCGATTTTTTAATGTTCTGGACGAATCATGAGATTCTAAGATGACTCCCAGCAGGTAGTGGACCAAACATCGATGCATTTCTTGACTCAACTCATCATCTCAAACATTTCTTCTAAAGAGACCGAAGTGCTATCTCTAATCGTTCTCGAATTCTGGAGCTGAGAGTAAGCGGTACCAGGTTAATCCTCCAAAAACTTAATTTTTCAAACTTTCTGGACGAATCATGAGATTATAAGACTTTTTAAAAAAATGTTGTCTGGTACCACCAGATGACCCCCAGATGACTCCCAGTATATAGTGGACCAAACATCGATGTAATTCTTGACTGAACTTATTAATCCAAACATTTTTCCTGAAGAGACCGAAGTTGTATCTCTAGGCGTTCTCTAATTCTGGAGCTGAGAGTAAGCGGTACCAGGTTGATCCTCCAAAAACTTAATTTTTATAATTTTCACGAATCATTTCTAAGACTCTTTCAAAAAGTTGTCTGGTACCACCAGATGACCCCCAGATGACTCCCAGCAGGTAGTGGACCAAACATCGATACATTTCCCGCCTCAACTCATAATCTCAAACATTTTCTGAAAAACACACAGCTCTAGTTTTTCAAAAAAAAATGTTTTTTTTTGTATGGAAAACCCGACTTTGGGTCACGGAAGTGGTGATGGTGACCTAACCGGTGGAGTCACCATCACCAAAAATATCAGGTGCACGATGGGAAGAGATACCAAGTCGATTGGCATCAAAAAATTTGGAATCGGTCCGGTGGGAGTTCAGATCGATCGTTTACAGTAACACACCCACCGAACCACCGAACCACCAGGCACACGGCCCTTAGTTTTTCGCATTTCACGGGTCGGGGGATCAATATTTTCCGGATTTTTTTTTACAGGAATTTTCTTCAACTCAATACGGACAAAAAAAATATGAGATATTTTTGAGATTTGTGTACAGGGAAGTCAGGAAAAATCAAATAAGATTGAAAAACCCTGAAAATGCTGGGAAGAAAACAATACTTCTCCGAATTTTGCGGAGAAGTAAAAATTAATAATTGTGTCCATAAAATTCGTGTTTCCAAGACCTGTTGGCAGTTGGCTCGTACTTGACGTCAGCTTCACCAGATTTTCACTGTTTTCAGTGCTTTTTCAGATTTCACTCACATTTATTATTTATTTTAAAGTTTGCTGCCAAGATTTTCGAGTTTCATACATTATTCACAAAAAAAAGTTGAAAAGTTTTCATTTTAATCATTTTAGCGTTTTAACGCCCTTACACATTTTCGCGCTAATAACGGTTAATTAAATGTATGCAAAAAACTTGAAAAGTCCACACACAATTTATTTATTATTCTGCAAAGTTTTTGTGGTTTGCAGCAACTTTCGCGGCTAACTTGAGTAGTGGACAGTTTTTAGTAGACGCGGGTGAGATTTGAAGTTTTTTGATAGGGAGGGATGATCAACAGATTAAATTATAAAGTCTTGCAATTGTAAACTCACAGAAAAATCCAAATTTGTTTTTATTAAACTCTGAAAGATATAAAAATTAGAAGAACCCAACATTTTTTAATTTATTCGAAAATGAACAGAAGCCCTAAAATATTTATTGGACATCAGATAGTCCCTCCCTCCATCACTCATATTTTCTAATACTTAAGGCTCAAAACTCTTACCCAGCTTGCTACTTTGCTAGCCAGCCACTTGAAAAAGCATTAAAAAAAATATCAAAAACCACTTGGAAAAGAAATCGGAAATCCGTCACTCGTCGTGATTGAAATAAATTGAGTCTAAAAATATGAAACAAACTTTAATTGAATTATTATGAGCGAACGGTTAGCTCGCCATAAACACATAATTTCATCACATTTTCGACTATTTGGATGCACTTTTTTATGGTGCTGTCGTTTATTAGTATTCAAGCACTTGTTTTGCTTGTTTGGCTACTTTAAGCCGTTTAAACTGTTTAACGCGGTAATAAATGCAAATTGATTGTCCGCACAGTGAGCGCGCACTGAGAAGCTATAACGGAATGACTTATCGCTCGAACCTTTCTGACACCTGCTGAATGGCAGGGAGTTTCAACAGTTTGTACGATAACTAGAAAATTACCTGGAAGAGAAATGCAGTTTTCTGCGAATTTATGAAATGGTTAGGTTATTTCAATCATTCTTGGCCAATAGGTGAATGCAGTAGATTTCAGAAAAGTTGGGAATATTTTTTTTCTCTTGAATATTTGCTAATCAATATGTTAATAATTTCCCGAATTTTTTCAATTTCAAAAAGAAATTATTTCAAGATTTTCGTTAATTTTTGAAAATTAACAATTTTCATGAAATCTCCTAAACTGTTAACAATTTCGCAAAAAATTAATCTCCCTCGATTTTTACGTGTTTCATGTTCTTCGTGTGTTTTTCAAAGTGTTTTTATGAAATGTATGAATTTTATGATTTTTCATACTTCAGCATGTTATTTCAGTGCTTTCAACAGTTTTTTTGATATTTATGATTTTTTTTTGATATTTGAGATATTTACGTTTTTTGCAAAAACATATTTAAAATATTTAATAATATTTGAGTGAAATGGCTGCAAGGGATTTTCTTGCAACAGATTTTAATTTTCATACGTTGAGTTACATCAATGAGTGCAAATAGATTGAATATGAGCTGCAATTTACTTCAAACAAATTATATTTGTGATTGTGAGGTGTTTGAAGAGATTGAGATATTTTTTAATTTTTTAATTAAATCTTGTTTTTAAACAATTTGGGTCAAGTGACCAATTAGTTGAGAGAAAATAATATTTACATGTTTTCGGGATCGCTTTCTAGGTATAGTCAGAAATGTATTCGAAGCCAATTAAGTTTAATTGTTTTACTCTGTCAGGTACCTTGTCTAATTAGCTTTCGCTTCGAAGTTAGTTACAAGTACTTTTTAATAATTAAAACAATTTACAGGTGCAAATCAATTTGTTTTCAAATGTAGTTTCCTCAAAAATTCAATTATTGAAGTGATTGCAGTTTCCATAAAAATACATTTGAAAAGGTCAATAAATCGAATTAAGTTTTATCGAAAATTAGAAATTTATTTTTATCACAGTTTCCGACAATTTTAGTCAAATATGCAAAATATTAAACTATTAAGTTTTATTAGTAAAGTTGCTTTTTATATTTTGACAAATTCATGCAATCAACCAATCAACAAAAATTTGGTCAAAATATTGCATAAACATCAAGATCATTTTTTCGTCTGAACTTCATTAAATCAAAAAATCAACAATGTCTAAATTATCCCAAACTTATCGCATATTTACCAAAAATATCATCGATATACTCATAAATTAAGCAATCTGACAATATTTACGTCTTTCTCTCTTATTAAATATTGTATTTTAATTTACGGTCTTGATTATGCTTTTGTCCCAGGCTCTGTCGAGTTTTTGCTACTTCTTTTTTCGGAGAATTCATAAATAAACAAATAAACGGCCAGCTTATAAAACTTTGCAATCTTAGCAAACTGAACCAACTTGAGATGTAAAATAAATAAGCTACGCAAAATCTTTTTATGTATAATTAAGTTTTTATCGCCCGAGCCATCAACAATCAGCACAATCTGAACAAAAGGAAACAACAAAAGAGACGGTGAATGAAAGTGATCACAACATATCAAAGCAAATCTGACAAAACACCGACCATCAGGTTATCAGCGATATAATTGAAGAAAGAAGCTTAAGTGATACACTTGCATATTTACATTTTACATCTAACAATTTGCATATAGAGCCAATTATTACTCTTAATACATATTTATTAAGTCGAGCTCAGTAATTTCGCAAAAATTACAAAATAATATAAAATTTTAAAACTCCAGACTGATTTTCTTGAATGCTAAAAAAGCTTAAATAAATTATCCAGTTATTAGTTTTTCTTGATTACTTCAGTTATATATATTTCGTTATTCCTACAGTACACATATTTTCTGCCTTTATTACGTAAAAAAGTAATAATAAAATGTTATTTTTATGATTTTGATATTTACTTTCTGTAGCACTTGAGCTCAAATAATGCATGCGATAGGGAAAAGTGAGAAGAATCACGAAGTCTGTGCGATTTGGTATGCTTTAGTTTGGAGTAGAAAATTTGCGAAAGGCACTGCTGGAATATTCTGGGGTTTTATTGGATTTTAATGAATCTTACGATTATTGTCTTCATAAAATATTTTTTGAGTTTTCTTCTTTTTGATAAAAGTAATAAAATATTTATTGTTGAAATTTTTATTATTGAATTTATTTAAATTTGAGAAGTCTCGAATGGAACATTAGTGATTATTTCCTATTTTTAATTCTCTTTAATATTCTCGCATCTCATTTTCAAACAAACAAATAAAAACTATATATTTTAGTTTCTAATAAAACAAAGTATATTTAAAGGGTGTACTCACATTTCTTACAGTGTTGTTTCAGCTTGTGATCGCACTTTTCTCCGCGAACTAATCAAACAGCGCCAAATAATCCCATTCAAAGTGATCCTTGTCAAATGTTGCACAATTATTTCACAAAATTCACAATTACAACAGTTCCACTTCAAGTTGTTAATATTTATTGAACGTTGTTGCCACACAACATTAGCGTAACATTAACTCGATCTTTATTCACTTATTGTGTTGCCTTTTCTACTATTCTGTGTACTTATTCCTTCCAAATCCGAATAAATGGCCAATAATTGTATTAAAATGGTCCCAAAAAAAGGCAAAACACATCAGCACTTCAGCTTAACGATTCGATTATTTTTTAATTTTATGAGTCTCTCACTTATTTTTGCAGTTTATAAATTTTTGCAAACTATGCACACAGAATCGAAAGACTGAATGGATAAGCCAAGTCGCCAAAATTAACCCAAGCCACTGTTGGTCGGGCGCGAAATTAGTCTGGGATTGATTTTTGAAAATGTCACAATTATGTTGTATATGCGTCGTTCAAAAAGCAACAGACTTCATATTTTTGCAGTAAAGATCACAAAAAGCTGAAAAGTAATAGGAAAATGATAAATTAAGTCGTTGTTTGCTTTAACCTTCATTTTTCACTGATTTGTGTAGAATTATCGTGAAATTACGCGTTAAATATTTTTGATATTGTAATTTTTACTCGATGCACATGAGCTTTTTGATGCTTTTGCCAATTAGTCGTGACCTCTAAAACTTTTAAGATTTCACCAAAACTATTTTAACAGTGAAATTTTACCCAAATTCCTCAAAAAACGTGCATATAAAGGCCAAGCGGCCACAAAGTAACAAAGTAACGCGATCTGACTGCAAATTGACGGAAAACCAATTGTGCAATGCCAATGGACTTGTAATATAATAGTGATGGAGCAGAAATAGGCAAAATCCACAAGAAAAAAAGAATCAAAAATGCGCCAAGATATCATAATTTAGAATCGTGACATTAAATGGCAACAAGCGAGATGTTTGATGCAGTTTGATGCAGAAAATGCAAAAATGCAGAATCGATTGAGAAAAGATCGTTGCCAGTTGCGGAATCTTTGCTGAAAAATGAGCCATTAATAATGAAATTTGAAGCAAATGGAAATAAAATTTTAATAAAAATGTTTTGATGTTGAATGCAAATTTGTTGAATGGTTAATTGGAGGAATTTTTGGAGATGTCAGGAAGTTTTTGTTTAGTCTCTTAGAATATTTTTTTGAGAAATTTTGAAATTGAGATTTATGACACATTTTATAAGATTATTTTAATTGGATAATTTGCATGGTTTATGGTTTTAGATTTTTCGAGGATTTTTTGATAGTTTTTTTGTGTTGCCACCATTTTAATCAAATTTTTAATTTAATATAAAAAAAATGTATAAACACAATTTAAAAAATCTCAAAAAATTTTTTTATGACATTTCTTCCAAAATTCATTTTTCTGCCCAATAATTCCAAAATATTAATATATTTATTTTCTCTTTGTTTGAATTTTTTTCATATTTTAATTTATTTTAATTGCACTCCATAAGGCTCAAAATTGTCCAAAATTGCTCGAAAATTGTCAATAACTTATTTTTAACTCCATCAAAAGTCCATTTTGTCATTTCTTGCAACCCATTTTTTCCACTAAATTGCATAAAAACAGCATCTCACTGAGTCTCAAATATTTTTTCCGTAAATGTTAATCCACGCAAACATGTCAATTAAAATTATTTGAATTTATGAGAATTTTTGAAATTATTGAAAATATCCAGCAAATGAGCAAAATCAAAAATCACAGAAAAATTTATTAAAGTATCAATCAAACTGGTAATTAATCGTATTTGCACCCTGTTCAATATCCAAATACATCAATTACAAAATTATAGAATAATTACAAAATGGTTTAATCAATTAGTCGATCAGTTTAGTTTCAATTTATGATCGTAACGCACTGAAAACTCTTGAAACTCGATCCGCGTGTGGTTTTTCCGATTAATCAAAATTATATCATATGAATTATTACAGGCGATCGCTGCTAGATTACTGAAAGATCGCGATCGATTAAATTTTTTATGCTCATTAAAACAATTCACTGATCAATAATCACTTAATAATTTTAAATGCACCGATCAACTGATCAACTACTTAATTTAATTAAGTAATTAATCGATGCAAACAATTTTTATTACTTTATTAATTCCTTCGCACGTCTCGTCCCTTCAACAGTTCAACGCAAACTGTCTTTGGATGATATTTTTTTCGAGTTTCTGTATTTTTTCTCGATCGTTGAGGTATCATTGTGTGCTTTAGCTTGCAACCCACTCAACGTTATGACTGTATGTGTACACAACTGAGCAGGCTTTATGTGTTTTTATTAAATGAATGCAAAGCCTGCTTCTTACTGAAAATACAAAAACATAATAAAATAAATACAGTGCCAAGTTGCTTTATGATCTCTCGCACAGTCTTGAGAGTTTGGGATTGTTTGGCGCGAATGATATAAATATTGGACGCAAAAATATCGCCAAACTAAATTAAGAATCATTTATTATTGAATAAATTAAGTGGCTTTTAGTACTCACGCATACTAAGATGGGAGAATTTTGCGAAACTTTTTTTTGTTCAATTTTTTTTTGGGTCTTTTGGAGCATAATTTTTCGGAGGATTATTGAAATATTGAGATCATTTTAAAATTTGACAAAAATTTGTTGTTTTTTTTTACTTATAATAAGCTGATAACAGTTTTTAAACAAATATCTTTTATAAGTTTACGTTGGAAAATGTTCTAAAGATCAATGAACCAGTAATCCTGAGCATCGTAAACAAACCATTTAATTACAAAAACTATTAATTGAATGTATACAATCAGCTCAAAAAATAGTTCTAGAATATCTGAAAACGATAAAAATGTAATTGTCAACATTAAAATATTACCACAGAACTATTACTTAAACTTCCTTCAACTTGCAAATTTCTAGCTAAAATCTATAAAAGTAAAACCTCGGTAAAACAATACATCATCACAAAACAAATTGTTGGACATTTTCTCAAAAGAAATCCAAAATAATTCGCGGAGATTTATTGACAAATTATTAAAATTGAAGGAAGAAGTGATTTCATCTTACGGAACTAAAAACAGTAAAATTTAATTCAGAAAACTCATCGAAACTCATCCAAAACTGACAGTGTCCATCACCTTCGGCGACTCTATTGTGAGCATTGTAGATAAATGTGAATCTGTTGAGATAATTCACGAAGAAGATTTTTATATTTTTATAAAGTTTATTAATTTGCGATTAGTATTGGAACTGCTCAATTTATGGAGAATTTATTGCAAAGACTTATTGATTTGAATGACATGGCGTCCCATGAAGGAGAATAGTAGAATACTATGTGCTTATTTGAGCAGAATGCGGGTTAAGGGGGTGGATAGTATAAAGATTACAATAGAATGTTGAGGATTGCGGAATTGGATGAAGATCTTGAACTGGTTTGAACTTCTTGTAATATATTTGGAATGATTATGTGGCATTTTATTAATATTTTGAAATGGTATTTTTCGCTCTTAATTGAGTATTTTTAACAATCTTAAAATTTACTTAGTTGATATTTTAAAACAAATAACTCCCACAATTCATACAATTTGTAAATTTAATCCAGGATTAATTTCTCATGCATTCAAACAAAAATGTACAATAATCCTTCCCTCGTCTACCTGCTCAACGCTGGCATTTAATTCTTTTGATAGCGGCTGACAAAATGTCAAGCCACCGAAACGTCGACGTAAGTGCTTCACATTTATTATGAATTAATCGTTATTATCAATATTATTCAATATTAATCATTATTTATCGGGAATTTATCAAACAAATAGACAAATAAACAAATAATTCATTAATATGGAAAAACAAGCAAAACATGCAAAAAAGTAAACAGTAATTTTTTCATAAAAAAATTTGTGAAACAATAAAGGTATTGGAAAATTATGAAATCGCTAATTATCCTGTATTGTATGTGCTGTTTAATAAAATTAATGAATTTGAACAGAATTACAGTAATTTATGGCTATTTATATAATGAAATTAATTGAAAGAATTAATACTTAAAAGAATGCAAATCCACAAATCAATATTGTTTGTAGTCATTTGTGAGTTTTAGCATTAATCGCAAAATGTCTACGCTACTACACTGGTGTGTTGTGAAGGTCGTTCAGTATTCAATTTTCCAACTTTGGATATTTCACTAAGTCAGTTACAAAAAAATTTATAAAATCTTTTTCGTATTTTATTTTCGTTTTAAATTTAATATGGATTTTTTATTGAAAGAACCTAGAATGGTGTCTTTTTGTCCGTAGAGAAAACATGGCTTGAAATTATCTCGAAATTATACAATAAGAAAGTGTCAGTTTTACGTGGTGTGGTTAATTGCTTTGATTTCAGGTTAATTCAATTAAACAAATAAAATTTATATTATATCTTCAAACTTTATTCTTTGCTCTCCTTCGGCAGACTAAAAACTATTAACTCTATTAAATCTATATTTTCATCATTAAAACTATATTTGTCCTTTTCTCACAAATAATATACTCTAATCATTATCACCTTATCAGTGATACCATCTATTAATCTAAATAGTTAAATAAAACGTTATTTAACCGAAATGTTATTTTCTCATATACAACAGAAAGAAGTACCTAAGAAGAAAGATGTTCAATGATGATGATGACAAATATTTCACTCAATGTAAATCTCAAAAAATATTTCAAAATTATAACTGTAACTAAGTTTGCTATCCCCAATCAACTTAAGTTGTATTTTTTAGAGTCGCGATAGAGATAAAGCATTGTAAGCGTTGCAAGAAAGCGAAAACTTGACAATAAACCTGGGCAAACTATAACATGACAGAAAGCGAAAATTCTCCAAGCACAGTGTTTTTTTTCTGTATTCTATCCATGTATTACTATATCGACAGTTCTACATTGACTCAACCTTATTTATTTTCGTTAGTGGCTTAATTATGCTAATCGGCTAATTTAATGGTATGAGCGAGATTTCCGCGGAAAGTGGCAAGTTCTGCTTATAAAAACAAAACTAAGACTTTGGAAGTATATAAGACTCGCTTTCAAGCATTTTAAGTGAGTGGGTTGACCTCAGCTACGGAGCGACGGTTGAGCTGAAAAAAAGTTAGTCATCCCCAAGATAAACGTTCATTTAATTCTGTTGAACAAAACATTTTCACTGTCAGCCGATTTATAACAGATTGAATTGAGATTCAACACATTTATGGAGTACTCTTTTCAGCATTTCAGTGTTTTCTGATTTTCACACTTTTGTATAGTGATGTAATGAGTCGGTGGTTTGTCCTACATTTTTCTGATGATGCTTTGTAAATAAATGTGGATTACCTGACGTCATGGGTGCAAGGTTGAGTGCGGGTTCTGGGAAGTATGACGATTGATTTTCAATTTTAACAGATGGTTGTTTAAATTGGTTTTGTCTTCATTTCACGATATTTACATGCTAAAATAACTTCAAGCGACAAAATTTATAGCAAAACAAATCAATTTTGGGGGTTTTGATTTTTTTTTTCAGTTATCTTTAATTTGTGTATAAGTAGTTGTAAAATTTCAAATGCCATTTAAATAAACAATTCTTGGAAAATTTAACCCAATAGGATGCTCATAAAAATATCAAACATAAATGATTGATTTTCTAGAATTTTCCTTTGTTCAGTCAGGTTCAGTAGAATGAAAAATACCCAATGTATTATGCATCAATAGCATCAATAGCTCAATTACGGAATTACCATTTAATCGTAAACTTTACCAGAAAACTCTAATTATCTAAATTGTAATATTTTGCAGCCACTTAGCAAAACAAATTCCTTAATAACAAAATATTTTGCGCGTTGCACTTGAATACATTTGAAAGACAATTGAAGCTGTGAGACTTTTGTAGATCAATTACCATAACTCGCTCTTATTAAGCGCTGGAGGAAACGATTTGAATATTTTTATTTGGCCAAAGCTAATCAATCAGCAAATCTGTGCAATTGCAATAATTGTTTCTAAATTGATTCACCATTAGCATCTAACTAATTCGCAATAAATGTGAAGTATTTGAGCTGTTAAACTGAAAAAATATGGATATATTAGCAAGCTTGACCAATAAAGAATCCATTTTAATTGCAAGACATTTTTTGTGAAGGTTGATGATATTTTGCTCTTTTATGCTTTGATTTTGTGACTTGGCTATATTTTGGTCTTTGGTACAGAAATGCGTTTATTTATTGTTCGAGAATTTAGTTTTAGTGATCAATCACAATGCAATCGGACCGATCATCGATTTAAAAAAATGCACGAAGTTTGATGATGCAATGGTTCAAATTTTTTATATGAAGGGATGGGAGAGTAAATTGTGTCAAAATTTTTTTGAAAGATTCATTTTAATTATTTTGTAAAGATAATATCTTTTCAAAGTAATTGAAAATATTATTTAGCGAATTTTACAAAAAATTTAAATTCAACCCCTTCGTGGACCCATAAAATCGATAATTATGCCTTAAACCAAAAGCAACATATTAACATTTTTGCGTTCATGTCAGTAATTGCTTTTAATTATGCACTTTATGCATTCTTATGTACTTTGCCAAATCTCTCAAGTGTAATTTATGCAACTTTAAGTACTTTAAGTATATATTTTAAGTTATTTAAGTGGTTTTAAGTAAGTTCTGCACCGCACAATCTTCCCATCTTTTTAATGCTCTCAATTACCCTGAATATAAATAAAGTTAAGTTAACTTTTGTTTTCAAAAATAAATTGACTGAGGCGATCTGATTTTTATTGATTTTCTAAATTTTCTTTATGGGAAAGTTCATTATTAACGAGTTATCTGTTTTAAAGAAAATTTGAAAAATATTTCTGGTGCATCACATTTACATAATGTTGTCAAAATAGGAATTTATTGAAAATGTATGTAATTAAAGTTAGAATTATGTACGCCTCCTGAACATTCTCCTTTTGGCATTTCAACAACTTTAACCACAATATATTTTGTAATGGATGTAATTCTGTAATTCACCAACTTAAAGAATTCATATAAGTGCAACGAAGTATTGGCATCTTCAGAAATGCTTCAGAAATGTCTGCTCGAACAATTCTGAATTCTGAATCTATAATTTAACTTAAAGGTTAATTTTAATTATGTTGCATGTATGATTTTCTGAATGCTGAATGAATTGGCAGAAAATACTTAAATGCTTAATCAATTGAGCATTGAAAGACTTGGGCATTGGAGCACTAGGGCATGCATATTTTGTGATTTATTTGAGGGAATGATTCGCAAAAAAATATATCATATGAATTATTCAGGATGGAAAGCATTTTCATCACATTTTCGAACTTGAAATTCCACGAGCTTTCAGACCAAAAACAAGTTTCCAAAGTACATGACTATAATTTTAAAAGTTCATCCAACAATTTATTCATTTCCCATAAACTGCAATTTAAAGAGGTGAAAGAGGAACATACAATGAAATATCGTTAGCATCAGTAACTGAAGACTGCAGCTCCATCAACTTCAGAGGGAGCTTAGCGGTTGATTGTCTTTATTATCGAGGGGTTGATAATGGCAGTTGCTCTTTGTCGAAGCAAAAGTTGCTCAGAGTTGCTCAGTAGGTTGTTCAGTTGCTCTTCAAGTTGTTCAGTTGCTCTTGAAGTTGCTCAGTGAGTTGTTCAGTTGCTCACCGAGTTGTTCAGTTGCTCAACGTGTTGTTCAGTTGCTCATTGTGTTGCTCAGTTTCAAAAGTTGCTCAAAAAATTGCAAATCACTTTGTATATATGATTTTTTTTTGGCATTTTGAGTTTTTAAACTTAAAATTATTTTGCAAAACATTGCAATTTGTTTTTTGAGATGTTAAAGCCGTTTGTAACAAAAAAAGTTCCTTTTGGAACAAATAAAATTGGCAAAAAATATTGGAACCCATGCAGATTCGAACCAACATTTTTGGCAGAATCGGGATTTTGTTCAATTCTTATAGCAATTTTATTTTTTTTTTTAGTTTTAAAAATGTGTATCATAATTTTAAATGAATTGAAATATAATTAAAATGCTCTTACACCAAATTAAGAAATTAAAAAAAATTGTTTACACAAGCATAAAACTATATTTTGGATAATTATCCAGAATACATTGATTTTTTTTTTGTGTCAACAAAAAAGTTTTGAATTTATAAGCAAATTATTTGATTTAAGATTTTTTTTAATTATATTTGAATTCAGTTAAAATGTTGATACACATTTTAAAATAAAAAACTACAAAAAATAAATTTGCTCCGAGAATTGAACTCAAATCCTGATTCTTCCAAAAAAGTTGGTTCGAATCTGCATGGGTTCCAATATTTTTTGCCAATTTTATTTGTTACAAAAAAAACTCTTTTTGTTATAAACGGCTTTAACATCATCAAAAAATAAATTGCAATGTTTTGCAAAATAAATTTATCAAAAAGTATCTACTTCATATTATAATAAATCATATATATTTAAACAAGATTTAGAATAAATACTTTTTTCGAACTTTTTTGGAATTTTGAATTCATTATATATTTAAATAATTATTCAAGCAAAAAAGTATTTGGAAAATGTTTATTTTTCATTTGAAATCATAATATTAAATAATTTTTCTTTTAAAAATTCTGGAGATCGCATCAGAAATACAACAAAATACTCAAAAGATCAAATAATTCATATCTGTTGCTCAGTTGCTCACTAGGTTGCTCAGTTGCTCAGTTAGTTGCTCAGTTGCTCTTTAGGTTGCTCAGTTGTTCAGTAAGTTGTTCAGCTGCTCAGCAAGTTGCTCAGTTGCTCTTCTTCAAAAAGCTGCTCTTTGTCGACGATAAATTGTCATTATCAACCCCTCGTTTATTATGCAACTGCACCTTTCGCATGATACATTTTTAACGATTTGCAAACAATCTTCACTTCACAAGTTAACAGATAATTTGTTTGAAGTTATGCCTTGCAACGAGATGAATGATGACCCTTACAATATGTTGGGTAGATTTTGAAGAATATACTTAGATGATTAAGTATTTTGAGAAACATAAAAAGCCATTTATCTTTAAAATTGAAACAAACATTGACGAGATGGGTTAACTTTTCAAAAATTTCCAGCGTGTGGAAATGCAAGCAAAATAGGCATCCAGCAGCGCGACACAGTTAAAAGCCGGTAACTTTCACTGCGGCTTCTCTGCTGGCTAGTGCGTACAAATTACTTAACCACAAAGTTTGTTTAATTATGTAAAAGAATTAAACAGACCCGAAAATAGATTACAATTTACACAAAAATGTAAGAAAACTATGAAAACTACGAATAGTCTGAAAACAACAAGCTAACTTGGTGTATAATGACTATAATGGTACATAAAGGTGAAGATTAAGTGGACAGATAGTTGGTTTAAAGATTTGTTTGTCGTGATAATAGACTTTTGTGAATAAAAACACAAAATATCTGATTTGACTAATTTTAACTGTTTAATTATTGTCAGTTTTGGAGTGATTGTGGAAGACTAGACGAACTGTTAAATTATCGTTGAACCAGTTTTATAAGACTTTTCTTCCTATTTTAGAGAGCTTGCGCTGGTGGATCATCATCAAATAAAGCATGGAACAAACGTTAAATTTCAAACACATCTCAATTATCACCAAGATTCTGAGTGTCCAAAGAAAGTGCATGAACAATAGAACTCACATCACAGCTTATTTGATGCTGTGCGCTTTTTGGACCTATGTCTTATTATGCAATTTTTTCTCTTTTTCACGGCATCTTCACCTACTTTTAATTTCATTCAAGTATTTTGGAATTTTTCCTAAGAAAGTCCAAAGGCTTTTTTTTGTCTATGAGAACCATAGAAAGGGAATTAAACTAAAATATTTTGAATTAATTTATTAAGCTTGTCATATGTTATACAATTGTGGTGACAAAAATGTATGTTTTAGTTTGGACCGTAACATAAATTTGAACTAGAGTGATTTATATATTGGGATAAGTTATCTATTGTGATAATATTTTTACACGCACTTTTGTCGGTGACATTTTTTCTGACAGATCATTGGAAATGTCAATTATCCATCAGTTATCACAATAGATAACTTATCCCAATTGATAAATCACTCTATGGTATATTACATTCATTTATACAATAGCTCTATTGAAATGTTAATTTTATCTTAAAGCTAATAATTTCAATTTCCTAAAACCATTTTTAATAAAAACCAGTAGCAAGTTTATTAATTAATCGATTAATCAGTTCTTACCAACAAAAAATCACCATCTAACGTATTTTTGTAGATGTCACTGCAGTCGAGATCTTGGGGATTTTCGACAATTTGAATTTAGTCGCTGAAATTTGTAGAGCACGAATTGCTTCCAAAAGGTTTTTTAAGTATAAATTAAATACTTCTGCAAACAAAAAAACATGAGAATAAGTAAAATAAAACACACATTTAAACACAATTTCATTTTTATTTAAAATTAAGTGATATCAAAATTATCAAACAGATCCGAAGAATTTTTGCACAAAAAGCTTGCGTACAGAATGATCTTGAAAATAACAACAATTAGGATTAAAATACAGCTTTCCGAAATTAGTATCCTTAACAATAATTTAAGGTTCTTTAAAAGCTGGCAAAAATGTCTGATCAATTTCAATCATTTGTTTTTCAAAAAAACATCAAATCCAATTTAAAAGCTAATTTAATTATGGCAAATCATTAATTTAAAATTTACAATAACCTTTCTCATTTTTAGCCGCATCAATTCATTATTTGATTATTCAGCAGCTTTAGAGTCATTTTATTAGTTTTGGTCAAAATACGTTATTATCTTAATTACCTCATTTTGCCTGAATTTCAGTATTTTTAGCATTTTGAATTAAAAATCAATTAAATTAAATCGACTGATGAATCCAATTCTACTAATTTTAAAGCAAATTACTCTGTACTCGTATTGATAAGTTACTTGAAATAACAGAAACTAGTTTCATTGAAAGGATTCTTAAATGTTGAATTATTTAAAGAATCCTAAGTTAAGGCTTTACAAATCACATCTGATTTAACTACATTAGTCTACTTTGTTTAAGACCATATTGATTCAATGATTTAAATATCTACGCAGTTTTTGGAGATAAGATTAATTTCTAATTTGTTTTCTTCCTTTTTGCTCAAGTTATAGGGTTGTGATTAAATAATTAAAGTGGTGTATAATGTCGACTATTGGATACTATAAGGATAATTAGACACTTTTTCAGTAAAAATGATATTCATGAATAATAATAATGTAAAATCATCGCATGAGTTCTTTTTGTCAGCAGAAAATAGAATTTTTCAATTTCAATAAAAAATTAAATCCCAAAAATAAAAGCACTCCAGCGTAGATCCAACAATATTAAAATAAATCCTTCTAATTCACACATTTTTCAACTTAAATCTATCTTAATAAAAGCGTGCCAAGCAATTTTCCTTCAGAAGAACTCAGTGCATTCCTTTTTTCGCGATTTAAAATTTCTTAGAATTCAATTCGAATTCACTTTACATTTACTTTTGGTAACAAAAAAAGTTTTTACAGACGTAACAAGCCAATCCATAGAAATAAGCACGATAATAGAAACTATGCATAAAATTATCCTTTTCTTAAAACATAATATTACTAAACATTAATATTTTTACAAATGCTTCAGGAGGAACCAACCGGAAGTATTTTTCTTTTCCTCGCCTAATTTAGAGTAGGTTATTTTATTGACTTACGTTTGCTAACAATATCGACTAATTGGACTCTAGATAGTTGAGTAGAAAAATAAAATTCTCTAGCTAATTACTGTCAATCAAATTATCAAAAATCAATAGAGTAGAATTATTGCTCAGAAGATTTAAGGTGACCAGGAAAAATAAACTTTAAATATTTTTTGAAGAACTTTTCACAACGAGGAAATATTTTTGGGCAATTTTTTTTTCAATTTTTTACAATATACAGTAAAAACTATTAATTGCAAAATTCAACACCTCCGCTGAAGATGCATGTATAGTTTTCAATACTTTTGTAAATTACTTACTAATTATTTAAATAAATAACAGAAAATGTTCTAAAATTCTCCAAAAAAAATTCCCCAGCATAAAATATTTTTGAAATTGTGGTACTAGGAAGCTTAACTACTTTGTAACGTGATTTACTAGCAAAAATTTACCAAAAAAGTTGCACCACGAGTTGTATTTGGAATGACCGTTTAATTTAGTTAAATTAAATTTTTCTTAATATCAAGGTAATATTTGTCAGGTAACGATTAGTTAACTTAAAAATCCATTGAAGTCTGATTCATTTTTCATACATCTTTACGATCTGAAACTATGTTCTTGTTGGAGTTAATAAACTGTCACTTGTCATCTAAAACCTTGAACAAATTATAAGACTTCTATTTCAATTAAAACTGAAAGTTCACTCAAGAAAATCTTAAGAAAAAATTAATAATTCAGTATTTTTCACAAATTATAATTTAACACATCAGCCTAATACGCTAACTATATTCTAATTTTGTTTATTGTTCTCTTGTTGATTATTGAGTAAAGGTGACTTTTTTGGTGTGCCGTTTGTCAGTGGTCGTGAGGTTTCTGAACTGTCCGAGACTTCGTCGGAACTCGATCGCACATCACCATCCATCTGAAAAATATTGTTAGTAGATGAATTTTCAAGGTTTCAAGACAAAAACTAACCTGGCCAGACTTGAGTGCTTTTGCAGCGATCTGAAATATCAAATAAGTCCATCCAATATGAAGAACTAGCAGCAAGATCAGAAGCGTATTGAAAATATAGTATGCAGGGAACATGGGAACAATTCTTGGCGCCTCCACCGACGTGCTATAGATAATCCTAGGGAACAAACCCAGTCTCGTCACGCACCACACCACAATGAAGAAGGCAAAAATGGCGTCACACGCTTTCTGGTATTGCGCGTACTTGGTGAGTTTTGCTCCTTCCAGGAATATATCGGCACAATCGTGCACTAAAAGGACTAAGGAGCCAACGCGATGCAAATTGCACACCCAACTCAAAGATATGAGTAACAGTGTGATCATGTGATGAACAAACATCTGCCAAAAGTCCTTCCGCTTTACATCGAAAAATTGGGAGAAGGTGAGTGACCAGTAGAAGGCCATGCTAATCATGTAATACCACCAGATGTCATTCTCAATTGTCTAAAAAAAGAGTTTTAGTTAATTAGAATTTATGAGCTGTACAATAAATTAGGAGTTTGATAAGAAATTACAAAATTCCGAAATTTATTCAGAATTTATTGATTACCCGTAGCATTTTATTTATTCAAAGGTTTAAACCCGTAGCATTTTATACAAACTAAAGTCTCAAATTCCATTACATTTAAAAAAAAGATCAAGATCAAACTTCACAGCAATAAAATTGGCTAATTGGTTTATTAGCAAATATGGAGAGATCGCTACAATAATTCTACAATTAGTGCTAAAAATAAATATTAAGCTTTTTGCAACAAATTATATAGTCAAGTGATTTATGGCGCTATATAGATTTTATTTAATTAAGTTAAATCTATGGGCAAAGTTTATTCTAAAAATGAGAAAAAACGAGTTTAAGACTTTTTTACAAATTAAACCAAAAATACAAAAATTTACTAATATATGAAATAATTTCAATTACAATGAAACCTTAAGCTTCTCATTTTCTACTAACCTGATGAGGATATCCATGCCAGCAGTTATTAATATCCCACAGCCACGGTTTATCCCACATCACAATCATTCCAAAGATAAAGCTGTAAGTATAGTAAATGCATCGCCATGAATTCTCGCAGAATTTGATCAACGTGGTAGGTTTGTCTTGTGCTCTTCGCCGGCGCCACCATCGTTCAATTTGGCGTTCGTTTAGATCTGTCTGCTTAGTTAAATTTACAACCTAAAAATGAGAAAGAAGGTATCATTAGAGAATTTTTTTGTTAAATATGGCATTTAAAAAAAAATTTATAAAGGTATAAAGAATCAAATTACTAGGATATGAACCCTGAACAATAATTTACAGTTACTACGAGACCCGTTTTAATATAAACGACTCATGTTGGTACTCTAAAAAGGATTGAAAATTTTAAATTTTATTAGTTTGGAAAAAAAATTATTTACGGTAGTACATATCTTAAGCTTTTTAAGCGGTGTATGAGAATCCTTAGGAGCGTTAAGAAAAATATTATACCAACATTGTATTTATAAATAAATATTGATTCTGTATTTGAATGTAATTGTAATTCAAAAACTTTAAATAAAGAAATAATAAGTACAACAAACATTATTATGGATAACGAAATAAATCAAAAAAATTGTGAGCAAAAAATTTCATAATAATTATTAATTTAAAAAGAACATTTTAAGTAATTTTAAGAAAACTGAAAAAAATGTACAAATAGTCAAGCATGAACGACTATTTCGCGCCAATTTGTACAAAATCATAAACAAATTTTAAATCTCTCTATATTTCCCACTGTTTTACAGAAATCGAAACTGTTTCCAAACAAGTGTTATAATCTACGACAATCCTCTAAAAATCATCGAAAGTTCCGCATAAATTTCCCATAACAATCAAAACCTGATGTATGTTACGATTAATTAAATCAACCAAAAAATTCCTCTCGGACCAATATCTGATTTCAATTAGGTCAATTACCGTATTACGCCATAAAAAACATCTCTCTTTAGTATTCAAATTATTTTTATGAATATGGTCTTTTCGAGGCAAAGACAAATTTGTTTAAGTATTTTCTGTTTTTTTTTTGTTTATTGCATTTTGTTCATTGAAATTTTATCTTTTGTAAAGATGTAGCCAAACTTTTATCTGCGCAATATTACATCTCCAAGAGATAATTTGTCCAACCCTGCAGTAAACTCAAAAAAAAAATATTTTAAGAAGAAAATCTTACAGTTTGTGCCAGCCTCAGATTTTCTTAGTTTTTCGAACATTTTTGTTGCAGCATTTCGCCGCTGATAAACTAAAGATAAACATTCAAAAACTTTTATTCAAGTTTACTATTCGAGCACCTAAACTGATTATTTATTACTATTGGAAGCATTTTAGAGCGTTCAACGAGCATTCGAAATAGAAAATGAGCAAATTGATTATACAACTTGGTTTCAAGGCTCTCGCCGGTCAAAAGATAAAAGTTTATATAAAAACACTAAAAATTAAAATTAAAATGCTGAAAACACGAAAATCTCGTGTAATTGGCTGAAAATTGGCTTTTTGGAATTTATATTGCGATTTTGTTATCATCTGCTTTTGATTCTGTTAATTTTTTTGTTTTTGTTTTTTTTCCAGAATAGGAGCTGTGATAGGTGACTTTTCTATTCGTTACACAAAACATTATACTCTGCTTATAAATTTAAATAAATATGAATCTTGTATGCGTGCATCAATAATCTAATTAAAGCGAAAAATGACAATAATACTAATTAAATCAAAATTTCAGTTATTGATTATTAAAATTACCATGACTCTAATCTAAGATCCATGGAAAATTATTGTTTTCCAGGAAATGATTTATTTAATTTTCACGAAAGATCAAATTTCCATAGTTTATTTTTTCCAGCATTCGTGAATAATTTTTTTTTGTGTCGCTCAATTAAAATTAAACAAAAATCACAAATCATGGTCTTCTCCAATAACAAAGCTTTTTATGTTGCTTTGCTCATAGCTATACAATCTTTTACATGTGCGGACTGATAAATATTATGAGGGCATTACACGTTAATTGAAGATTGTTTTTACTAAGTACCGGGCAAAACCAGAGATTAAATATTTCATACGTTTGTGATACTGAATACAGCCCACCACTTTCCACTCAAATGATAACGACAATATGACGAATTTATAAAATTATATGATGAATTTGAACTATATATTTTTGGCAAAATACTTGCGTTGCTGTAAGTACAAAGTTTCAAAATTGTGACTAAAATAACGAACAAAATAAAAAGAAACTTCTTCACTAATTTCAATTGTTTTTTCTGATATCAAATTACTCAATATCTATTTATCAGTGATTTCTTTCATTTCACTTAATGCTTTCAATATGGAATCCGTTGTTTGAATATTAATGATAACTTTGTGAAAATAATGACTGCACACACACTTGTATTTTTTGACCAATTTTCACATATGGAGTCAGTTACTGATTTCTTGAAAACTAAAGGAAACGATAAATTAACTAAAACTTAGAAAGGTTCAAGGGTTGTGAGTCTTTGAGGATGAACCGAAATATTTCCAATAAAATTTCTTGCGGATATTATTACCAATATGTTTAAAATTCAACAATTTTTATAAGAAAAAAAATATATACTTTCTATTTCTAACGACACTCCTGACTTCTCGATAATTCTTGACCAAAACAACCCAAACTCTATATTCACCAATAACCTCACGAATTACTATTATAAAATATTTATTTACCGTTTTGTGAGATAACCGTGTGGAGGACGAATATGCAGTCTCTAATGACTTGTTCGGAATCGGCGGTTTCGCTTTTGTGCTCTTGATGCCAATAGATTTGCCAATAACTTGAATCCAGTACCTAAAAAACACAAAAAAAGATTATTGTTAAAAGACACAAATATAGCAATTTACAACAAACAACATGGAAAAAAAATCAAAACACAAAACGTTCATTAGCATACATTAGCTGGTATTAGAAATTGATAGAAAATTGATAGAAAAAGTCTGAAAACAAGTTATATTCGCTCAACAAAAAGCCTATGTAACACATAATGTCTCAATTTACATAACACATCACACCGCTTTTATTGCATTCTTTGGAAACAATTCCAGAATATATTGTATAAACTCAGATATTTTTAAACTTTTTAACGAGGCGAAGGGTTTTGCCTACTAAATTACAAAATATTTCAAAGTTTACAAAATGTTTGCAGTTTTAAAGCATGAATCAATGTTTTCTAGAATTTTTGGATTTTTTGTAAAAACTAATGAATGAATCTTTTTACTATTTTTAATATTTCAATGATTCAACCATTCAAAGAATTTCTTTTCTTTCATTCATAAATTTTTTGCGTATAACTGACCGTCTTGCATGAACACAATTTCTGAGTGTGTCCCAAGCATATAACTGTCTCAATAATGTCTCGAAATATTAACAAGTACACACAACTATTATACAAATACCAGCCTATTGAATTGAATCGGATGTTTAGTGCTATTTTCTAATCTAAATGAAAAATCGTACTTTAGTCCGCAACATAATTCATTAACTCTCAATCATTTCTTATAATAAATAGATCAATGAAAAAAGTAAGATTATAATCCGTAACAAAGCACTCAACCGACGATTAACTCAAAGCCTCAAACAATGTTATCACGCGAGCTTTTCTAGATATTACTTTTATTTTATTTTTTCACTTCATTCGTAGATTATAATAAAAATAATAGATATTTTCAATGAGCAGCACTGCCTGCATATTTGGCCTTTATTGGTTTTGGAGTGGTGACTTCCAATTAACTATAATTTTATGTTATTCTTTGAAGGCCAGCGTATTCACAACACTCCACCGTCAATTAAAGACTCAAATTCTCAATCACTGATTGCACTGAATATCGATTGCTCACATTTATTATCATTTATTTAGTTATTCCTGCTACAAGCTCACACACAACTGTAAAGCACCGACTAGCAATCAGTGATTTCAATAGGATTTTGCTGGAATTTCTAATCACTGATTCACCGACAAATTAATTAACATGCATTTGTACTCGTTCATTCAAAAATTGCTTGAAAAGGCGTTTCCGCTTCTGATGGGTTACCTTTCTAGGAGATGTCGTAAGACCAGCATGACAACAGCCATGGGTATAGGCCAGAGAAGGTCTTTATAGTCGGTGTGTTTAACATCAGAACGAGATCCTGGTTTTATATCTGCCCAAGAAATATTTGGAGGCAACCAAACCTCCTTACTCCAAAACACGTCATTCACTTGTCGTAGTAGATCCATGATAACTTAATAAATTTATTTAATGCACTAATTGTGATTTTATTAGCCGCTTAAGACCGAAACATCTTAAATGAACCGCGATTCGCGAGAAAATTCACTGAATGCGAAACTAAAATACTTGCTGAAATCCACTAGGCTGAAATCCTGCATGTGATCATAAAGTGACAGCAAGAGACCTGGGTCGATTTATTTTCAGTACAGACTTTTCCCGCCATTATTTTTACTGATAATAAAAACAGTAACAGTAATAGTCGTGTATAATTTCGCAAAAAATGCGGAAATCTGGGGCTATTTCATTAGATAATCATAAAAGGATGTGTTCCAGCGAAAAGTTAATCATTTCTCTGGTCGATTCATTTCAAGAATACCAGGTATAACATACATTTTCATAGGCGTCCTTTTTAATTCTTATTTTCACTCTCATCATCTAGCAAAGCCTAATCAACTGTAAATATGACCATGCTCTTGAAGTTACTAAGAAATCAAGTGCAGCAATTGAGAATTTCAAGAGCAAAAGCAGAAACCAGTGTACTAATCAAGATCAAATGAATGTCCTGTTTTCCATGGAAGCTGGTTTCAAACTGTTCAAAACTTTAGCCGAGCTGGAAGTTAAACAAATTTCCATTCCTGATGTGGATATGAACCAAATCAAAAGTCTGGTCATTCAAGTTTACAAATCAAAGATTTTCCTGGGAATGTTTCGCTTAATCTGTGAGAATTTCACCACATTGTTTCTACGAGCCGGCTATTTCAAAACTGCCAGAGTTTTTCTGCTATTGACACTCCAGTATTACGATGATCTCGAAACCAATGACTGCAAAGAAAAGACATTTTTCGCATCTATCGGAATCGGAATCGAGACTTCCGGAAAAGATGCTGCTAGAATAAAATCGGAACTAATGTATATGATGGATCTGTTTGATCTCTCGCAAATCTACTATAGTCGGAATATCGAACTATCTCCTGATATTATTGCCAATGAGTCCATTTTCGATGGCTTATTAAGTGAGATGAAGATCAAAAATTGCACATATCCCATTCCAATTATTGTCAAAACACCTACACAAGCCGAAGCACTGTTCAATCAAATTAACAAGAAACTCACGACGATGAAACTCAGCTACGACAAAATGGATCAAAATGACCCCGTTTCTAAAGTATTTTATTTTTTAATATTTAACTTCAATATTTAATCCAATTTGATATCATTCACAGATGTTTAATACAAAAGAGCAAGGACAAATGTGGTGCAAATTTTGGCTTGGTTTGATTCACAAGTTCAAGTGTGCTTTCGTTGATATTCCGCAAAAACTTGAGCTGCTTGAAAAATGTCTGGAACACTGGACTGAACTAAGGCAAGAAAAGTTTATGAGTAAAGAGATCGCTCCAGAACATCAAGTATTATATACGTAAGTCCTTTTAGTAGGTACTTCAATTCAGTATAACAGTTTTTGTAAATTCCAGGAGATGCTTACGTGAACTAATTAGTTACTACGACTGCCAAATATTCGTGAAACTCGAAACAATCAAAAACAAATTAAAGAAAGACGCTCTAGAAGTTATTCAGCAAATCAATGATATCCAACTAAACTCCATTGAAATTGCTCTTGAACTGCTCAAGTTCTCAGAGAAACATTCGGATTTTTTACATGAAAAGCTGACCATGCTTCTGCACCTTGCAACTGCTTATAGAAATATGATTGTTCCTAGCAAGAAAAAGAGTCTAAAATACTCGAACAAGTCCACAATGTACTTGAACAAAGCTGTGAAATTGTTAAAAGACACAGATCTTCCGCCGTGGATGCCAGTTTGCATTCATGAAATAAATTGTCTGCCCTGCAGGTAAATATTAAGCTTCGAAGTGGAAATTTAATTATTTAAACTTTTTACACTTCCAGAGCGCTTCTTGACGTTCAGACTAAGGAAGAATCTTGCAATCTCCTAATCTCACAGATCGAAAATACTTGGTATTTAAAGAAGTTTCGTGACCCTACTGGTGAAAATAGCTCAGATGATAAAATCTTCAATGCCTATGCTATGCTGAACAGATTCGAAGAGAGTGTTGAGGCTATTATTGATCTATTTTCTTGCAGTTACCAAGACCAAAGTTGTTGGGATCCCGTAAACGTACTCGTGAGTGAATCTCTGAACGAGTATGCGAAATTCAAGTTGCAAAAATTGGAAATTGATAAGTTTGCACAAGAACAGCTGCAATCCATGGAAAATCATTTTCAGCTGCTTGAGATGGTGGTGGAAGTTCGTTTGGAAAAGTGCTCGGTAATTTATTTTAAACTATGAGAATTTTATTGATTTTCTATTAATTTGAATCTTTGTTAGTTGGAGGATTTGAACATTCCTAAGTTGAAGAAACTAATCCTGGAAGGATTCAAACACAAAGTCGAATTCTGCTTTTTTTTGGCTTGCGAGAAGCTTGTTCATTTGTTGATTGAGATGAATCACTTTAGAATGTCCCGAGTTTTATTGATGGTGCTAGTCGACATCAAACGAGAAGGCATAAAGCAGTTTGGCGCGAAGAAAACTGATATCTCAAATATGATCCATAGATGTTTGTGCATACAAGTTCAATTTGTTTCGTATTACTTTTTGTACGCTTGTCGCTCTTTAAGAAATAAGGTAAGCTTTATAAAATATATTGACAGACCACATTTTTCTATAAAACAAAAATTACAGTCGAACTCCGAGTATTTTAAAGTTGATGACGACTTCGAATCCCAGCTAGATGATCTCTTCGACTCTCTCTCCTTGAAGGATAATTACGCATCGATCCCAAAAAAAATTAAAACGTTCGCTGATGTCGAGAAACTAAATAAAGCTTTGAATGTTCACCTGGATTTAGTAGAAAAGTCCATGCAAGATGTTGATGATTCTCCCGATTTGCTGATGTTCAAGAAAGAGTCTATGATTTACATCAGATATTGGAAAGCTTTACAATTTAAGGAGATGTCAACTTTTAAAGAGAATGAAAGCATTGCGATTGATTTGATCGAAAAATCCTTGAAGGCATTTGATACGCTGAAACGAGATCATTTCAAGATGTCGGACATAAGAATGGATCAAAACAACAGCATTTTGGTTGGCAAGACGGAAAGCATTTATGGGTAATTATCAAATCTCATTTTTTTAAAGTTCTTGGGCCAAATTTTAGCTATCTGTTTTTCTTAATATTTCAGTAATTTGTTGGCCTGCAATGTCAGCAACTACGTAAAATTATACAATTACAATAAGATCGTCTTGTTACAAAAGTCTGAAGGTAAACTAACACCTTCACTGTCAACAATGTTACGAGATCACAATGCTTTGACGAAAGATGCAATTGTTTGTTTGAAAGAATATCTTTCATTTTTGAATACACCAAGCGAATCAAATGTCAGTTGCAAGATTATAGTGGAGGCTTACTACTTCATTGCTCACATGTATCGAAGCAATATTGAAACCAACAGTGATAAACATCTTCGCAATATGAACAATTCGCTGCCATATATCAAGAAAATCGTGGAAATGATCGATAAAAATCCTAGCGGAGAAGCTTACGAGTGGCTGTGCACCATGATGATGCAGTCAACCACAGAACTAAAATTTTTGTTGCTAAATAATATGACGATGGCTAAAAGAGAGCAGCTGCTTGTGGACGAAATTGATCGGGATCAATTTATTTCACATTTTAGATATTTATGAAATATGTGAGTTTTTCTTTGTTGGTGAATGTTTTAAATTGAAATTTGTTCCAAAAAAGACATTCTTTGGCCGTCAATTCTTCAAAGATAAATTTACATATTGATCGCATTTTCAATGTCATGCTATTTATTCTTTAGCTCTTTTAAGTTAATTCAATTGAAAATGTTCACCACATTGAAATACTTTTACATTTAAAACCCTTTATTTAAAACCCTTTAAGACTATTTACTTGAAAAACTACAATTTAGAAGATGATAGGCTATATTTAAGCCTAAAAAGTGTTCAAAAAAAATTCATTTTGTCGTTTTTATCTTAACAAGGACACATCCTTCAAATTAATTATTTTTTAAGTTATAGTGGATTTTTGAAAAATTTACTTTCATACTTTCTTACCGTTCCTGCGGTATATTCCTATTAAAAAATCCAAAATTTTCGACAAGTTGAAGTTGATTGTTAATCCTAAGAAAAAAAGATATCTCTGTTAAAGACTGTTAATCTGTAAAACTTTTTGTGTAAATATAAGTTTGGATAAACTAATAATGGCCTTCTAGTCTTACTAATGGAGGTTTTTTCCTGGATTTTGTAGTATTGTCTTGAAGTCAAATCAAAATAATTTGAAAAATCTTTTTCTTGTCGTGGATGGGTATTAATAAAAAAGCATCATAAATTGTCTTTCACTTTGGTTTATTTCAATACAATGTTTCAATGTTCACTAAGGACTCTTGGCTGAGTTGCGACTACAATTTTTAATAATACCTACTTAAGTGCTTAAATTACTAAAGTTACTTAAAATGACTAAAAAGATTAAAAACTAAATGATTTTTTACAGTTTGTAAAAGTTTTCTACAAAAAGTTGTGAAAAGTTATACAACTAAGTTTTCAAAAATATATGCAACGATCGACTTCCATTATTATAAAACTTTAATCAGCTTTAGGTGTAAGCTAGGTAAAATAGGAGAATTAATAGCTACTTGAAATAAATTGAGCATTAAGAAATATATTTAGATGGCAAAATATCAAATGGTTTCGATTCTTAGAATTCATTTGTTTTACAGTTTGAAGTATTATTGTCAAATTCTATGGGTTAGTGGTGTTTGGAAGAAAAATCTACTTCAATTCTATGGCTTCCTCACTTTTTTTGGTTAGTTCTGTCTTGAAAATCTATTAAATTTATAATTTGCATTATATTTCATCAAATTAAAAATATACTCGAATTTAACCAAAATTGAGAAAATTTCTACGATCTGCCAACTGGCAAATTGATCAAAACTCCTAAGGAAGTGAATTTTTATTCATTTCAAAACTAAATGACTTCAAGTTTTCTTTAATTTATAATAATTCAAAATGGCTGACGCTAATTAGATATGGGAGTACTGGATAAAAATTATTTAAATTATTGGCTTAATTCTTCCTAATTCTGTGTAAACTTCTGCACGTTTTGAGTCGATGATCTTACGCATCTGTGGACTATAAGGATCGAAAGTCATCAGTCGCTTTTTTCTCCTGTAGATACCTTCTTTTCGAAGAACTGTGCAGGACATTAGATCCTAGAAATATATATGATTTGAACTGTAAAAATCAATTAGAAACAAAAAGCTTACCTCATTAATTGGATACTTGATAAAGTTGAGAACTTCCCGAAGAGTCTCCTCCGTGAATTGTACTAAGTTATCGTAATATACTATCAAAACATCACCAGTAAAGTTTTTAGCCCACGAGAGGTTCGTTTGTTCCCAAGCCCAAAGCTTTTTTGTCACAAATTGTGAAAAGTCTGTAATGATTTTTTTTTTAGTAATGAAAACAGATTTGATCTCAATTTAGACTCACATCGTCCTTTAGTCCTCTTATAACGATCCGATGAGGCAAATCCAATATGGCCACCACTCTGCCGGTTAAATTCAGCCAAAATACTAGATAATCAAATAGATTTATAAATATTAGTTTTTAGAAAATTAATCAATAATGTTTTCTACTTACGCTTTAGCAGGATCACGTACCAATAAAATGGCTCTGGAAAAGCGTTGCCACGAGTTTTCACCCCACTCGTGTGTTTTGATGACTAATACTGAAGAGTTTGATATATTTTCAGCTGGAAATCCACTTTTAAGTAGTCCATAGTCTTTGTAGACACTGCCGGTTAAAATTCCTGGAAGAAGATTATTATTGAATTAAGATCTAGTTTAATGTGTATGTAATAGGATTATTTGCCGAATTAGGTCATGGAAAATTGTATCAATGAACAAAATTAATGAGTATTTCAAGTGTTTACTCAAATCTATTTTTCTTTTAAATACCAATTATTAGAAGTATAATTTTTTATTTTTATTCAATTTTTTTCTTTTTTCACTTAAAAATGAAACTGTAAGACCAGGTAACTAGCAACAAAGGTACGAAGATTCCTCGCAGTAAATTTTGAGGAATTAATAAACAAACATACAAAAAAAAAATCGTGGATCAATATTTATTTTAGAATTCCAAAAATTAAATCAAAAAAATTTACCTGTAGCTTGTTGAAGTAAGTATCGCAGCCAAGTGTTCCCACTTCCTGGAAAACTAACCAAAGCTACCAAATTCTCTTTCGCTTGGTTGGCACTTTTAGGAAGCATCGGGTGAGGCTTTGGCTCTTGATTACGCGGTGAACTATCTAAATCATTATCATATTTTGCATTCGCTGCATCTTTATGGTCCAGTAACTGGTTAGTATCAATATCGTTGTCCAGCACAAAATTCCTGTGGTTTCTAATGTAGTGGCCGGGAAAAGTTTCCATCGGCTTCATCGTTTTGAGCGCGAACGGGCTCTTTTTTCCATGTAAAAATTTTAATTCTGTACACCAAATAAGCGGACTTTTCTTGGTAATTGTTATATCATGGCTGTGCATCAAATCAGCCTAAAAGATTTAAGGATAGTTGTTTAATTAAAATATGAATTGAAATTTTATATTAATTGCAACATTTACCTCACTATAAAATTTGCCATTTCTGCCACGTTTGGGGCTCTGCAGGTTAACTATCGAGAGGATCAGGATACCAGCTACATAGATGATTATAGTGCTGGCAACTCCACAAAACCTCCACCGCAGCGCCATGGTAGTAGCATTATCGTTTGAGGCTGCAATAAATTACCATAATTAATTTATATTTGGAGGTTAATCAATGCGAATTAATTATCATTCATTGGGGTGGTGGAGTGTTGCTTTAATTAATTGAAGGTTGTTTTTGTAATGTGTGATTTGTAATAGTTGTTAATACATCAAAGAAGTGAATTATTTAAGAGTTATTGGATAATTATTATTGTATTTAAGGATTTTTGTGGATAAACTTTGATATTAGAATAATTTATTTTGTCAAGATTTTTATGAAAATCAATGTTTTTCTTCCTTTCAAAAATATCCTGTATCTGTACGTTCTACATAAGTCTAAGTAAAATTAATTTAAAAATAAATGTTGTGCCTTTTTAATAAGAAAAGTCTTGAAAATTTGCATACATTTCTTTAAAGACGCCCAATAGAAATATTCAATCTCTCATTTAATTTGAATGAGAGATTCTTTCATAATTCAAGTTGAAAGCATTATCATGCAACTTCTACGGAATTGCTACCACGATGAAGATTCTCAGCATATTTTTCTTGAGCGCATAATTCAACTAAAACTTTCAACAACTTCATCCATCTAAAAATAGATTAATTTTCAAGAGACTTGAATCTACAGGGGCCTTCAGCTTAATTAAAATTGAGGCTACAGCTCTTAGAAAACATGAAAGCTTATAAAATCCTCTTATTTAATTACTGCTTCAATAAATGTCAATTACTGAATTATTTTCCATAATAAATCATTCTCACAGGTAAAATTCAATTTGTAGGCCAAAAATATCATTTTTCGTGTCACCACCTGCCGCCTACGCCACAATAAACGCTTCCATGACTTTCCACCGGCGAAGGAAATATCAAAAAGACAAGTTCATAAAAAATTCATGGAAAACCGTCTCGCTTTTTATGCTTTTGCACTTGTGAATGTTTTATGATCACAAATAAGGATATATGTGCAAATTGGCTTCCACTGACTATCACTGACTTGACTGACTACTCTATTGCCATGACAACTCCATAATTCATAAAGTTGTTGAATACTTTATGTAACCAACAATAACAGTATTTAGAACCAGAAGTGCAAAAAGCACCAAAACTGGTGCAAAGTGAATTAAAATCTGATTATGCGAGTAAAAAATACTGCGAATGACCTCCTGACCAACATAATTACATCAATTTGGCTGCCGTGGTTACTTTTTAAAGATCAAGCACTACGGAATTCGCAGGATGAATTTAATTTGTTGGAATCAATTTTGAACGTTTTAGGAACAAATATTTATCTTTAAATAAACAAGCTGTGATAATAATGTGGCAATGCACGAAATTGTTTATTTTAAAACCAATACATAATATTGATTTTGTCTCTTAATAAAAAGTTTCTTTGCAATATTCTACTGAAGTATCTTCATACATAATTTATGCACCAGGTGTTTATATTTGTATTTCAAACTTTATAGAAGGGAACTGAAGACCGCAACCTCATGTTCAATTCATGAATATTTTATGAAAAACTTAACATCGTTTAGTTAATGCATCAATAACTCATAGCACTCCTGCAAAGTACTAAAATTTCTAATTGAAATATCCCTCCTTCTATCTGAACACTCCTTGTCTTTAAATAAAATGATGGAAATTCACCAAATATTCTTCTGTAAGATAATACAGCTCGAATGTTTGCCATTTACTGTTCGTTTGCTATGTGGCTGCGAAGTTTTAAGGATTCGCCGACTCGGCAAATATATAAATACTCATTAATGTCACAAAGTGCTTCCTTTCAAGACTATTTGAATTGCCGAAATATGTAAATTGGCAAGACGACACGAACATCACATTTATTTTTGGCTAAATATTATTTAATTCATTTGGCCAACAAACGATGGTAATTTTTGGGATAATTTTGAAGAAAGAAACTTCAATGGCACCATAAAGAAGATAATAATGAAATTATGCAAAGATTAGGTGTTGGAGAGGATAAGTCCCTGTGGTTTTGGGTTTTTTTTGTCATTTGCTTTAAAAATGGTGTCTACAGAAATTCGTATATAAAATATATTTCATGGTCAATTCTGGGCAAACCAAGGAGAGAAAACTTTTTCAGTCTAAATGTTTTAAGGAAATAAAAATGAACTTTTCTTTTTCTGACTAAAAGTCTGCTCATTATATTCAACCAAATAACATTCTGGCAAATACCAAATTACAGTGTATTTTTTTGTAACATAGCTCTGTAATTATTTATTTTTTCATAAACACGTAATTGAATAAAAATATACGATAAAACAAATTCTTGCATTTCTGGAGAAATTCCCTTCAAAAGCATTCAACACATATTTTGTCAAATCGTGGTATTCCACCTTTTCCTTCTCAATTCGCTTCCCTTGCGGATATCCTCGCCATAAATCAGGAAAATATACAATTTACACGATACTAATAGGAAGTCTATAAAGTCTCTATCTTCCGAAACTCTCAAGAAAACAGTTAATGTGTTGTTGTTAGTGTAATTATATTTTAGCAAATATTTGCTTAGCGATAAATGTGGTAATTTGTGAAATACAACCTGAATAAAACAGCATACTCGAAATTCGAATAGCAATTATGTGCTTAATCAAAAGCCAAACTGTTACCTAATGAACCATTGAGAGGCATTGAACAAACCGAATGTAGTTTAGATAAAGCAGATAGTTCTAATTTAATGATATGCAATGCATGTCAACACGATAAAATCATATTAATTGGACGTGATGGGGTCAGAACAGGTAAATAATCAAAGCGTGCTAAAAATGGGATCAAGGAGCGTCGAATGTACGAGGATTGGCTTAAATACACAATTATACAACATTCGAATAAAAATATGAAACATTCCAATTAAATAGAAAGAATCTTGGCAAAAAACACCTTTATTTAATGTATCGCTATTTATTTATGATGTGCCATTTATTTATTAGTTCGTTCACTCAATCAATTTTTCTTTTTTCCACAATTAAATATAGCAATTTTCTTTCGAAAGTGGAAGAAAATTATAGGGAGAATGCTTGAAGTCAGTTTTCTAAGAATTTTTTTTAGCTTTGAGTAATTGGAGTTTAAAAGAAAGTTTCAAAATTGCTGTAGAGGTCAACGGCTTTTGAAAGTTGGATTTGATTTTGAGATTCGGTATTTTCTATTAAATATATTCATATATAAAATTGCCAATCTGCCAATCTTACACAAAAGTTTATTCAATAATTTAATAAAGTGGCACAAAAGAAAGTAAAGCAGTATTTTTGTAATAAAAAAATGAATATTCGATGCATTAGTACACAAATTTATGTTATTGAAAAATTAAATAATCAATGAAACAGCCTAGAACTTTTTCCAAGAAACCTTATAAACCAGCTAAATCTTATATAGGCAGTTAAGCAATTTGTTTCCGTCTTAATCAGTAATCTCCTCTAATGTTTCTTAATTCTTTTATGTTTTTCGTTTTTATCGTGACGTAATTGAATTTCAGCGAAGAAATCGCCTTTTTTCATATAATTCATGATCCATAAAAACTAATGACAGCTCATTTGCATATTATACTGTTAAGTATTTAGTCTAGTTTTAGGAAAATGTTTTGATGATATCAACAATTAAAACATTAATAATGCTTAAGGGGAGTTGCGATGGTTTTAGAAAAAAAAATTTAAAAAGAGACCTTTTGTTACTGTTCCATCTCATTTATTTTTAGGGATTTGTTTGCTCAAATTAATTAAATCATGCATCTGATAAGATTACGAATAAATTTGGTTTGCTCTTTAATGAGAAGATTTTATACATTATCTCCAGATTACAACAATAATCGATATTTCATTTAGTCAACGACATTTTGAAATAATTTTGATGGAAATCTATTTTTAAAATCTTTTATAGTAAATGTAATGAGCTTGTTCACATAAATCTTGCCAAAATTCACAAGAAATTTTTAATAACGCAAGTTTTCTCGTAAAAATTTTACAGTCTCATCATCATCATCATCAATTCATTAACACCATATCAAACATCAATCCTCCTCTCAAATCATCGCGCCTTGGCCCATAAGCCCCGCAAGCATTGTTAATATTCAATTTAAAACCAAATGGAATACATATTGCAGGCGACTGACATTGTATTAAGGACACTTGTGCTGCTAAAACTGGCTAAAACTGAATTCGTTGGAGTGGCTTCGTTTTTTGTGCGACAAAAAGCATTTGATTCACGCTGTAGGAGGTTTTTCACAATTTTTAGTGTTTCTGTGGAAATTGTTGAAATTTGTATAAAATTTTATTCCACCAAATGTTTCAAATAATATGTTATACTATTCCGAGACATGTAAACGTTAAGGGGTCCCTGTGAAATTTTTATAGTGTTTTATGTCGTATTAAAACAGTCGTGTCATTTAATTTACATAATTCAGTGTAGGTTTATTTAAAAAAGGGGAAACCTTTTGAATATTTAATTTCTTTGCTGTTATTATTGTGAAAAGTCTCTTCAAGAGCTGTTTTAGATTTGGTATAAGTCCTTGCGAATCAAGTGATTGCGAAATGAGCAAACATTCAGTAAAGACATGAAGATCCTGTGAAAATGTGAGAATTATGGTAATTCAAACAAATGTAAATTTTAATATATACCGAGATGAGAGAACAGTCAATACAAAGCAACTCTTTAAGCATCTGTTAAACAAACATTTTTGATTTGATTATCAAAACATTTAACCTGGTTCAACCGATAAATAGTTCCACCGCATGAAAAATATCAGTAAAAATCTGTAATAACAAAGCAAAAGCGCTTGTAAACTTTTACAGATTAAATGTTTATTTTCATAAAACACGATGTTTTAATGGGATTTCAGTAGAGATACTGTGGTTTGCGATTTAATTTAGATTAAATGGAGTTTGATCAATATAACAAACTTATTCCATGTTCGCAAAAGATTCTCTCTGAAGAGACATCAATAAAAAGTCTAAATATAAATCTGAAACATTTTCTATTATGCAATTTTAAAGAATTCAACAATAATAATATCCAGAGAATTTTACTAAACCAGATAAGCTCAAGAATGAGTTGGGGGGAAACATTTGGAAAATGTTCATAATCTGCACGGAGCGGCACTCGAAACACTCCCTAGCCAGTCAGTTTTTGCCTTGAATATGCCATCAATGAGCCATGAATTTTAGAAGTTCCGTAAATTACATAAATTTTGATAGTGTTTGCCATGGACTTTCGAACAATTTCAAGTTTTGCCAAAACGAAATGAAAGAACTTTTGTGAAAATTGGAAAATTAAAAATTGATTTGGCAATTTCGCTGGTTCATTTGAAAGGTTCATTGAGAAGTCACTGTTATATTTAGGGTTGGTAGTCTGGTTACCTTTTCGGAAGCTAATATAGCTAATATAAAGTTTGCGTTGTCACGAAAGATTTATGCAATCTTTTTCTGATTTTTTCACTCATTTCACGCTGTTTGTTGTGCACTCAGTGGAACTTTCCGAAAATTGTAATCACATTGTGCGTGGTCCAGCTCTCTTTCAGATTTTTCACTTGAAAGATATCACTCTTTGCACAAAACTGGGCATTTAAAATCCATAATAGTGTCTGGAATCTATTGGCAGGATACTTTCAATTCAAAAATGTAAAATTTTGTGGATTTTTGTGCGATTCTTTAATTCACTTTGGATGAATGCGAGCAACCAGTAGGCACAAAAATTGGAACAACACTAGAAAACACTTTTCACAAACAATTGTCGGAAAATCTTCTGCTTAAAATAGAGAGGAAAATGTTTTATTTTAAATAAAACGCGAGTTGCGCAAAGCGCGCCAAACGAACTTATGGCTATTGAAAAGGAGGGTTCGGTTCGGAGATAGCTGTCTTTATTTATACGTGCATTATAATATGCAGAAAATTTAAAGAACAAATCTTCTTGACAAAGCATTTAATTTTGCCTTTCAAACAAAATTTTAACTTTCTACTTTTTAGCAATTCCAACTTTAAAGAATTCACAATTTTCCAAAAAATTTAAAGAAATTTTGAACATGAAAGTCGATTTAAACCGATATTTAGAATAAAAAACTAAGAATTTACCGAAAATAAGTTCAATTTAGTAAATTTCTATGATCCTCTCCTTCCAGCCTTTTCAGGATATTGTCTGCTCTGCATATTTTATTCTATTTTATGTCTACTGTGTGCTTAATTATGTTTATGCCAGTTTAGTTATGCATTTTGATTATAAATTAATTCGATATTGTGTAATCTGCAACATGCTTGCTACCCTTCCGTGCACCAGATGCAGTCGTTTTGTGATGATACATCATTTGTTCATGGTGTGCGATCATCAAGATGGGATTATTTGAGTGCGGTGGATTTTTGAGAGGCAATGTGGTTTTGGAAATGGAATTGTTTTTGATGCATTTTTTCTGTTAGATGGTTTAGTTCTGTTATTTTATTTTTAGAGCTTTATTTTTATATTTGGGATACTTTTTTAGATTTTGGATATTTCTCGCAGATTTATTCGGTTTTTAGTTTTTACTATTTTTGAACTTAAGTGGTATTTTGATGAAGAATTCGATGAGAGAACTTTTTTGGAAAACCCCAATTTTCTCATATTTATTTATGTATCCAAATGTGAGAAAACCTAATCCTTCACATATTTCTTTCATTTATTTAATCAGCGGATATCAAATTAAATGTCTTTAAAATTAAAATGTTATTTTTTTAATCAGTTCGAATGGTTTTGAATTATTAAATGCTGCCTGTTAAATTTATTTTTTAATTAATTCATGTTCCAAAACTGATCTCTCTCATCTTACTTTTGCCACAACTCGCTACCAAATGAATTTCCAGTTCACTCGCTTTATCAATCAATCAAATTACTATGTCATGATTGATTCATTCGTTGGTGATGAAAGATTGCACATAACGAAATTTTTCCCGCAAATACTGAATACATTCTCGGAAAATGTACTCAAACAGCGCGCAGAAAGTTGAACATGTTAAAGTATGATGATCTAAACGAAATATGGACTGTAAATATTTATGTTCAGTTTACCGGCGTTTCCCGTTCGATCACATACAATAAACAGAAAGAAAATTAATCGAAATTAATTGAACTTTACTATCAACTGGTTTTTCTGGCTGATTGGAGATAATTAATTGAAAAAATTCGACTATCATTCATTAGGATTGGCTTAGTAAAGCTTTGCAACTTGCTATGATTGGTTTTTCCACAAATAAATTGTAGCGTATTGGGCAAATTTCTATTTTATGTAAGAAAATTAGAAGAAAAAAAATCCTTAGTCATCTGTTTATTGTTAATTTTTCATTTAAATTGGTGACTGTTTAATGTTCTTTAGCCCAAAAATCTAAAAATACAAATTTTTCAAACTTTAAACAAAATTTTTAGTTTATTTAGGAAAAAATTTAAGATACCTGTAAATATTACGAAATTTACGTACATGTCCAATATCACCAGACAATAGGAAAGAAAAACAAATAAATTTTCTATGCGATATAATGTATTCAGTGTTATGTTTCGGTTTAATACAAATATACAGGAAAAAAAAGAATAAAATGTTATAAATCAATTTTCAATATAAAAAATATGATAAAAGGTTGTAAATAAAGGATAAAAATATTTTTGATCCATTAATAGGATTATCAATCTACTTTTGATTTTCAATCTTAAAATTCTGCTCCTTACAAACTAATAAATTGTATAGAGTAGAATAATTACGTTTTTCAGCCAATAATAATTTTTGCACAATAAACAAATTATTATTTTTATTCAAACGATGCGTATGGCGGATGCAAAACTAAAATACCTACGATAATTATTACTTTAGTCTAACGTATAATGAAATGATTTAAAATTAATGATGAGTTTCTTTAGAAAAATTGATTTGAAGGAGACCTTACGTTTCTATAGGTGTTGTGAACAATTTCACGATAATTTTTGCTTAAAACTCTACGTAATGCTCTACATAAAAATCTGTGAACTTTATAGTTAGCTTATAAATACTTTGTCAAAGAATTTCATTAGTACAAGTTAGATTGTGATTGCTTTGTGGATTAAAATAATTATTTTACGTCGACAAACTTTTTTGTTAGGCTTGGCCAAACTTTAATCAACGATATTTTTCTTGAAATTTTCAACTGAATGAAAAAGTTTGGCCAAATCTATTTCACACCAAAAATTGAAACAATCTAAAAGATAATCAAAGGATTCAAAAACAGAATACCGTTGTTAAAATAATAAAACTTAAAAATCTTTTCCACTCAACATCCAACTAAAACCATAAAATTCTCTGAAATTCCTAATTAGATTTGAATTATTTTTCAGCAAAGCGAGATTTTCAATAGAAAACTCATTCAGAGTCTGAATCTACAATCCGCTTCATTTTAGAGAGTGTTTGCAGTGTCTCTGGCTGTATTTCAATATTTTGATTTGATACTTTCTTGCTCGAGCGAGTGCCAACTGATCGACGCGTGCGACCTGCAAAATTAAAAGATTGATGGTAAATTCATTTTTTATAAAGCGACAAAATCTACTTACCACCTTCCGTCTCAATAATAGCACTAGTATCCAACTCTTGATTTTCTCGCTTTACTTGAATATCCAATTTGAGCTGCCGGCATTTGGCTACAGTGACCTCTCCTTGCATACCCTTTTGAGCTAAAATACGACGCAAAATTGTGCACTTGTCTTCCACCGATTGAATTCCTTCGAAAAGACGAGGATAATTTGCTTTTATACCAGCGACCTTCAGGAAGTTTTTCATTTGTGATAATCGAGGATCATCATTCACCTCGTATTGAACTTGAGGGATGCTGAAAAAGATTGGAGCTTAGTAGTTGATTTGAAGTTTTGAAATTAGAAATCACTTACTTCTTCCTTGCAGAATTTGGAGGCCTTCCCCTAGGCGCGCCAGTTTTTCCTTTGGCGTATGTATAGTGATCTGATTCGGAAGAACTGTCAGATGAAGATTCTGGGCTGACATCCGAGGCCCATCTTGTGTGAAGAACATGCAAAGGAACTTTAACGTCCCCGAAATAAACGTCGTTTGGAATATCCCTGGACTTGTCATAGAATCGATCCTTCTTTTTGGGCTGTGGTTTGGAAGGTCTGCTGCTGATTACGGGTGGTGCCACTTTTCTCATCAATTGCGGTACGTTAGCGTACGTGAACTTTGGCCGAACTTGAACGGAGCTTTTGTAAACTTGCCTTTTCTTTTGGCCATGTGACATTTCGTCTGAACTGGCACCACTTGAGCTGGAGTAGGAATCTTCTGAGAAGGTGGCATCTGATGAAGATTCAGAAGATTCTGAATACGTTTCTCTATAAGTTAATAGAATCGATATAATTTGTATTTGAAGAAGAACGCAGTAGGACATACTTTTCATATTTGTTGACCTTCTTCCGGGTGGTATTCATAACAGTTCCTGGTTTTCTTCCTCTTTTCTTTGGAACTTGTGCACTAAAAATAAAATATATTTAAAATTTTTGTTGATTACAAAAAAAAATTCTTGTTTACACAGGCACATTTTTATCTGGTGTCCCAAAATAGAGGTCATTGGGAAGTTCAGAATCGTCCTCCCTACCAAAAAAAACCATCAGTAACAAAAATATCATCAAGAATAATCTTTGAAATTACCCCTTATCCTCTTCATCTTTTTCCAAAACAGCTTCCACTTTCATAGCTGGAACTAAACCATCATCTAGCTCATCTTCTGATAGCTGCTTCTCTTTATCAGGATCCGCAGATTCTAGGTCCTCCTTTGAAGATTTGTTTTCTGCATTTTCTTTTTTGATGTTTTCGGGATCTTTAGTTTCGGCAGTTGGAAGAACTTCTGGATCTTCGTCTTGTGGTATAATAGGATTGTCAATGGGAACCACTAGCTCTACATTTTCGTCACCTTGTTCATCAAAATTTACTAAAAAAGTTAAAATCTATTAAAATCAATCTTTTCATAACACATTTTAAAAGTCTTACTATCATTCGATTCCATTCCGATATCATCAACATTTGTTTGCTCTTGCTCATCGTCACTGTCCAAAACTCTAATCTTCTTCTTTTTATCCGAGGCCGCTTGGATCATAACAGCACCCTTTAGCAAATTCCTAGCTTGGTGTTCCTTTATTGCTTGTGGATCCTTCAGCTCAGAAACATCCTCTCCACTGTTTTCAGCCTTAGCTTCTTCTTCATCTTTATTTTTGATTTCAGCAATAACAGGCGGCGGCGATTTATTCAAAGTAGCTCTGTGTAGCTCATTATCATCACTGTCCTCTTCATTTTCCTGCACAATTCGTCGCCTTTTCTTCTTGGGGCAGGTTGGTGGAAGATTCCACTTATTGGCAATTTGTATTTGCATTGGTGTCGGTTGCTGAGGAAGAAGTTCTGGCTGGATTTGTGGAGCCATGTAGTGAATTTGCTGTTCTGGTCCCAACTGTCCATCATAGGGCTTTTCATAGTGTGGAATCTGTTGAGCTGCATGTAGATTCTCTACGGGAGGCATTGCTAAGGGCTGGAACTGATGTTGAGGAGTCTGATAGCTCATTTCCGGCTTTTGCGCCAAAACGTTCATTTCGTTATTTGGTACTTGCATGTGATAGTCTAATGGAGCTGCCGGCATCAGATGTCCACCACCGGATGGCATTGGATGAGCTTGTGGAGGATGTTGATACATAACAGGAATTCCAGGAACTCCAGGAATTTGTTGTTGCTGCTGCTGAACGGTAGGAATATTATAATTGGGCATTGGGATGTGGTGCTCATTGCTGTGTGGTCGTTCAACACTCCTTTCGTAGGGTTGATGAAGCTGAGGTTGATGTAATCCCATGTTGCTGCTAGGCTGCTCATTTTGCTTGCCGTTGTGAGACATCATGTAATTCATGTTATTTTCGCTCAAATTGTTCAAATTATTGCTGGGGATTTGCTGAAGTTGCATCTGTTGTTGGTAATGCATCTGCTGGGAGTACTGGTAGGGATCCATATTACTTGTTGGGCCATCGAATGGGGCTTCTTGATAAGGATTGAATTTGTTATCCATTGCAATTGAAATCAGACGAATGAATGCCTAAAAACAATAATTCAGCCTCAGCGGCTTCTAGATTCCATTTAAATTCCAGGTACAGCCCAAAATTCAAAACAAAAATATAAACAAATCTAGAGACTTTTGACTGGACACAAAATGGTTTTGATGGTTGCACAATCACAAATTAATAATAAAGCACTATATTTTGATAGTTTTAGTAATGAATTTCTCGACTTTTTCGCAATTTAAAGTTTTTCTTGAGGGGTCTGCTTGCTCTTAAATTTACTCTCAATTACTCTTTGCCGCACATTATTAGCCCCTTGATATGAATGCAAAAATATTTTACATGAATACTTTTGAATACATTCATTGTTATTGTGAAATTTCAAAACAACAGATGTGCTTACAGTTTAATTAGTTAAATTAGTGTAGATAATTGCTTTAAATATGGACCCAATCAACAGAAAAAAGATTATGGACAATATAGACACACTTGTACAGCAAACAAACTACAGTGTATTGATACAGGAGTGTGTTAATAAAGGTATTTAATATTCAAGAATGAGTCATCGAAATTTTATTCTCTATTCTTAGAATTCAGCTTCTAATGACATTTATCCATTATCTCTCAGGGATTTTAACAATTGAAATGCAAAAGATATTGGAACGAGATGCACACGATAAACATAAGAAACTTTTTGAGAAAATAACAAGACGAGGTCCTGAAGCTTATGGCAAGCTGCTTGAAATCCTTGCGATTAACTTTAAACCAGCTCACTCAAATCTCATCAAGTCACCTTATAAGAGTCTCCAAAAAAAGTTTGGATCTAATGAAATCGAAGAGGAAGAAGTTGATTCTATTCCGACAGTTGTTGTAAATATAAAAGATCCAGCAGCAGTCCAGACCACTGAAAAATTTTACACAACTCGTTCCGAAGGAAATTGTTCAAGTCGAACACCAAATCCGTCCAAAAAAATATTGGAGCCTTACACGAAACCTACAAGATTCAGCAATGCCAATTTGGAAGTCAAGAAGTCCAATGATTTTGGAAAACATCCTAAATTGCCAGTTTATTCGATGAATACTAAAAATCGAGGAGTATTCTTCTTAGTAAACATTATTAATTTTGATGAAGGACACAAAAAACATAGAGCTGGAGCTGAAAGTGATCACGATAACTTAATCACGCTTTTCCGTGAGCTTGGATTCATAGTATTTTACTATCAGGATATAACAAGGCCAGATTTAGATTATTTGCTGGATGAACTGATCGAATCAGAATACTTGAAGCACACGGATAGCTTCTCTTTCTGTAAGTTCACATCATTTAAACTTTTAGCAGGAAATAACATTATAATTTTTTTAAGGTATTCTGAGTCACGGTGAGTGTCTAAGTAACACTACTTATGTTGCATTCCGAGATCAAACGTATATTACTGTCGACGAAATAATTTCAAAATTTACCAACAAAAATTGCAGCTCATTGCTTCAAAAACCCAAACTATTCTTCTTTCCAGTTTGCAGAGGTAATTTATTTAATTAAAATCATAAACGCATTGTTATTTATTTTTATTTTGTAGGAGAATCGCCTGATATGGGTGAGGTAATAAAGAGAAAAACTGAAACTGATGGCCACGGAGCAAACAATGATGTACTTTTGAAACATCCCACTTTCTCTGATATTCTGATTTGTTATGCAACTGTTCCAGGTAGTTTCTCGTAAAATATTTTAGATTTCAAAAAATTATAATTTGATATATTTCTTTTTTTTTTGAAGGATTTGAAGCGCATCGTGATATCACCGGTGGAAGTTGGTACGTTCAGGCACTTATCAAAGTATTTGCTAATCATGCTCACGATAGCACAATTGATGACTTACTGAAAATGGTCGACTACGAAGGAAGAGATTACAGATCTGAGAAAGGAGGACTACAAACCGCTTCAAATGATTACCGTGGATTCAATAAAATTATGTATTTGAATCCTGGTATTAATAATGGGCTTTGAGCACAGTGCAAATGAGAATTTTTTATATTAAAAAAATCAACAGCAATTTTCATCAAACTTTTATTTTCCATTTTATATTAAATTAAGTTATTTCTGTAAGTTAACCAGAAAATTGTGAACAGTATTTGAACAGTATATCAAAATAAAAATTGCTGGAAAATTATATAGACTTATACACAAATAAAACAATATATTTTTGTCATTTTTAAATATAGAGATATTTCAGTTTATTCTGTCTGTCTAAAATAAATACTTTTTATAAATTAGTTACAGTGTCAATTATTTGAAATACCTATTTTTACCACTAATTCTATCATAAACTTGGTTTTTAGGTAAATTCTTTAACTGTCGGGCCTAAAATTAGTAATTATATTTTATTTGAGTTTATTCGGGTTGCATTTAAATTAAAAAAATTACAAATGTTTCGTTTATAAAGTTTAGGTTAAAAAAAATTGATGAATTAAAATAGATGAAATATTTCAGCTTTAAATAAACTTTATTGTTTAAAGTTTTAATTAATAACACGTTAGAATATATTTTATTAATAAAAGCTTTATTGAAAGGATTTTACTTGAAGAAAACATAACAAAATTAGCATCATAATGGTATTACCCGTAAATTATATTTCATATAACTGAAGTTTAAACTTTTATAGTAATTAACAACTTAAAATAAAACTCCCGTAACCAAACTATTATCATAGACTATTATTCTACAAAAAAGGCCCTTAAATTTATTAAAGCTTCACAAATATTTTTTCGATTGAAATAATCAAATCAATTTGCATCGAGTTCTAAATCTAAATCTGCCCAATATTCCATAATTGTAATTATTTCTTCAATTATTCAGTAATTAAATAAGATTGCACAATTAGCACTTGCTTGTAGTATTTTGTTCTGAGCTGGTTGTTCTGTTGGTCAATTGAAATTTACAGCAAAACTTACGTAACTTTATAAGAATCTTTATATCGAAAAAGTTGGCACTGACTTTTCAGTTAATCTACAAATATTATTAGTTCTCTAACTACTGAAGGGAAACAACAAAGTTTCTTAAATTCAGTTAAAACATGCAGCCATGCGATCAATTCATTCAATTAAATTCAACTAATGATATCAACATTTTTTTCTTGCGTAAAAAGTTATCATTAGTTTTGTGCCACCTTACATAAACATAGAGTATTTTATTTTAAAGGTTTTTAAAGTTTTTTTTTTTTGAAATTTATTAGATTTTATAACAGATGAATGATTTTTTATTAGATTTACTGCTTAACTGGTAACAGTTTTAAGTTTTTAGGGAAAACTATGTAAACTTAAATTTGCTTTTAAAAAATTGACACATTTTGATATGTAATTCAGTAAATAAAATGTAATAAATAATTAGGATAATGGATTTTCGTATTGGATCTGTTTTTTTATATTTTATAATTTTTTTATTATTTTTCTTTTTAGACTGAGTAACGAAATGATACTATCACAGAATCATATTTGAACCAATTAACATTATGTTTAACCATTCACTTGCAGTGTCAGTCACATCACTTCAATCGTACGTAGAGCTTTAGTTCAAGACAATACTAATACTAGACTTAAATAAAATATTTTAAGTTAAAGCTTTTTTAATCAAGGTTGTGTTTATATTAATTTATCTTAAGATTTATTTCTACTTTTACGGTTCTCGTTGGATACATATTTCAATATTTTGCTAAGCAAAACTTACAACGTTTCAGATTAAACTTTGAATTTAAAAAGATTATCTTTAAGATCAAGTGATGTGAGCTGATCCATTCCATTATTATTTATTTATACTCTATCATTCTCAACAAAAATAAAATATCATAATTTGCCAGTCTCCAAAATTCAACTGATATTATTAATTGGCATCAGATTTATTAGTCGAAGATGGCCAAAGAACACACTATTTAGTATATGAATCTATTTAAATTTTGGAGACTTCAACTTCATTTTAAAGAACTAAAGAAAATTCGGACGGGTTTAAAATTCTAACAAATAAATTCATGAACAGTTTTCGAGGACACAAAATTGAAAGAAACTTTTAAAGTTTCGAAATTTCAAAGTCGATCTTTATCCCTGTCAAAGCTCATTGCTTTAAACACGCCGCGACACTTGTACTGCTGCCTTAAATTGTGTTGGTCCAAGCTGCTGGCTCTCGGTCGTGGCTCTACTTCTGGATCACTCACATCCGTATCCGTGTCACTCTTCTTTTTCCTCCTGCGTAACAGTCCATCGCTTTCGTCAATGTCACTGTGCCCCTCGGAAATACTTTCTCGTTTACTGAGTTCAGCAGCCAGCATCTTTAATTCCCAGTCATTGTGGTTCAGGTTGTTATCTTCCTCCAAATCATCATCCTCGAACTCACCGTTTGAGCTCGAAGAGTGATCCATCATATCACCTTCCATATTTACCACGACACTGTCCGAAGTTCTTATAGAGTCTGCTAGTAAATTTCCAGTCAAATTGGAAACTCTCATATTTTTGTTGTGTGGCATGTTTGGAGAGTTATCAAAATCGAAACTTTCTTGGTCACTACTTTCGTCCCAAATTCTAGTGGAAGAACTTTTATGGTGTTTGGAAACAAGCTTTTTCCTGCTTTTAGTCTTTTTTGTGGAGCTTCCAGAATGAAGCTCAGAAGGAGGAGAAGATGCAAAAATGGTGTCCAAAGAATCACCACGCTATAATAAATTTAAATTTGATCATCATTTAATATATGTTTAAATTTTGTTAATATGTTTACCATAAAAGGTTGTTCAGCAGATGATCCTGAAGATCCCGATCTATGGTCCATCTCATTGATTGGAGTCATCGTTAATCTATCAGTACCTTCCAGCTCACAAATACGATTTTGTAGTTGAGCAATTAATTGATCACGTTGACTGACTTCTAGCTCCAAATCTTCAAAACGGTCTTGAAATTTTCCATTGAGATCTTTAAGGTGGCACTGAATAACTTGTTTGATACCCATAAGTACTTCGCTGTAGTATTCGTGTTCATCCATCACTCCTGGAAGGATTTAGTTTTAATATAATTATAGTATATTAAATATAAGTCTTATAAGTTAAGTCTATAAGTTAACTAAAAACTAGGAAGTTGAGAACAAACCAAAAACCTAGAGGGTCTACAAAAATTCTTAAATATATCTGGGTACCAATGATAAAAGTGTATTTAATAAAAAAAACAGCAGTTAAAAAATTCTATTACCTTTAACAATTTTCTGACTCCTCTCTTCTTGAACGATCTCTAGTTTAGCAGAATAATCATAGTTTTGAATGGTTGGTGCTTGCGAATAAATACTATTCTGTCGGTTTTCTGATGGAGACATTACCGTAGCATTTGATTTGTCCGGATATTTAAACCTATTTGTACTATTGGTCAAATCAATGTTATATTTTGCATAAGACATAGCAAAAGAGTCGTGGGTCTGTGCGCTGGGGGGTTGGTGGGAGAAAGAGTGGTCAGGGAATAATCCTTCAGGAAGCGAAATCGGGGCGATAGGTGGACTGGAAAGAGTGTTATTGAACGTTACACACTTCAAAAACTTGCCGTGGCGCGCCACATACCCTTCTATCGTTTGAGAGCGGCGTAATCGTTTCACTTCTGCTTCGGGTACATCGTCGCCTTGCTGTATCAAATGATCCTCAGATAATTTCTTTAAAATACTCTTAAGTTGCTTGCGTTCTAGGGTTTCAGTCGAGTCTGGACTAAGTGGTGAGGGCGGTGGTTGCGTTAAATAAAAAGGAGCTACAGGGGCTATAGGAGACGTCAATGGAGCCTTGGAACGTGCAACTACACAGGACGCTTCGCTGCGACTCCGAGTAAGCACTTCTACCATTTCGTTTGAATTACTCGAGTCTGTACAATCCAGACTTAAACTACGAGTTTGTATAACAGACTCTAGTTCCGCTAATTTTTGCCGCTCATACAAGATTTTTAGTTTCTTCACGAATGGAACTAGATCAAGAGTGAAAAAAAGTGGTTAATAACCTTAAAGTTTTAAATTCTTAAGTAGTTGAATAAATACTCACGGCCACAATATTCCGGCGATAAATCATCCACTGAGGAGTAAGTTCTTGGCTCCGTTTTCAATTTTAAAGGCCGGGGTTTCAATTTCACCTTCTTAAGCCTATCAGTACTACTTTTTATTTCGCTATCACTAACGCTAATTTTTTGTTCGATATCTAATTGCAACTTATGGCTAGAGGAGCTTTTAGGGGGCAAATTCAAATCGGCTGGCGTGCTTCTTTGCTTTGTCCGCCTGGACACTTTGGGCGAGTCGCTGATACCCGCAGAGTTCAAGGACGAATAGCTGCCACCTAGACTCACTACGGTAGCCAGTTTCAGCTTGGACCATGGCTTCAGCGGCTCGTCCTTCTGCATATTGCTAATTGATTTGAATTTGTCACGCAACGACTGAGTTGTGGACGGTTTTTTAGGTTTCTGTGCAATGGGTAGCAATTGGTCGTTGGAATCGTCACGAGTCGACTTTGAATCCTTTGGATCACCTTGCATGCTCTTTATACGGTCTTTAAATGAGACTTTCAAATGCGATTTAGTTAGGACTTGATCTTGATTGGATTGAGTCTTGAGCGTTGGTGACGTAGGACTCAAACTGGTCTTGCGTGAGGCTGGATCGTGAGAAAAAACTTGAAGCTGAAAGAGTGCGTATATATTGAAAGTAATGAATTCAAATATCATGAGTATTCCTCACCTTTGATTGATATTCCCTGGCTGCCTTTTCCTCTTTGGATTTGAGCATCATTAGCCTTTGAAACATGGGCAGCCCAGCACCAATAACTTCAGGCTCAGGCTCTTCTTGTATGGATTCCTGTGGTGAAATGGCAATTGCGGATCTTGCATGAGTATGAGGAGGTGATATTACAGGAAAATCAGGTGCGTTGTTGTGCTTTGCTGCTCGCTCTTCGCGATCCTAAGTGCCAGAGCAATTGTATACATACATGTTAAACTACGGTTCAGCTATGGACTATATCTAGACTCAATAAGACTGTGGATTAGCGACAATTACAGAAATAATTTGTACAATTAAACTACTCTTGATGTTTTATTTACACATTTGCATGAAACTCGTAAACACAAAATTATATGAATTATTAAGGTGGATTGATTCAAACGAATTAAAAGCGGAAAGATAGTTTTAGATTTAAAAATAGTTAAGAAAGAAATCTGACTTGTTTTTCTTTGAGGAGTCTCAAGCGTTGAAGTAGTGGAAGGCCGGCTCCTATAGGGCTGTGCATTATCCTATCTTCTCGCTTTTCTTCTTCCTCTTCTGTGTTCATCTCGTCTGATTTTACTCGTTGCATCCTTTTAAGAAGGTTCTTGGGAGTTCGACATTGCAGTGGCTGCATTTCCATTGAATCATCAGATCTTCGTAATGTTCTGTAACGGTAAAAATAAATACATTTTATCACTTTCTAAGCGATTGTAAAGCTTACCTAGTCTTTTTAAGAACATTCTTTAGACCCTTGACATCACTCTTGATTTTATCCACTATCCGTTTAGACGCACTATTGTCGCTACTATCACCATTATTTTTCGCATTAAGTAAGGCAAGCGCATCGATGGCTTCCTGCTTCTTAGCTGCGTGTTTTTTATTTACACATCGTACTTCCATCAATCGTTTTCTCCCCAGAGTTTGTAAGATTTCTTGAGCTTCTGGGTAATCTTTCATTGCAGCTAGAACATCTTCACGTGATAAAGAGAAGAGTTCAGAATAACCAACGGAACGAACGTCGGCGGTTCGTCTGGAAATTGACATTACATTGGATTACATTCAATAAGAATTGATAAAAGATTTAAATTGTACAGAATTGCTTGATTAGGCACAAAAAAAGTGTTTGAATTGACTCACTTGTTTAGTCCATCTAAATTCAGAATACCAATCTCTCCGAAAAAGTCTCCTGCTTTCATAGTAGTCAAAACTTTGCCAGTCTCACTGAGCACCTCTAGAATTCCATCTGCGATGATGAACATCTCTCTTGCTACTTCCCCCTTCCGACAGATGGAGTCACCCGGTGTGAAAATATAAGCTTTCATTTTGAGCACCAAATCATGTAGAAACTCGGGTTGGCATTCTTGGAAGATTGTTACCTGGAAAGAAGATAAATTAGAGACAATGCCATGACGTGCCATAAGGCTTTAGCGAAGAAAAGTTTCGCCCTAATTACTTTTTTGAGTACACTCAGATTGACGTGAAGAGCTAATTCAGTTTTCAGCTTATCCGGAAGGAGGCCCAAGGCAGTGTTTATATCACCTCCTCCTTGAATACGGCCACGAGACCAGCTGTAGTCGTACCTTTAATGAAAAGAAAGTGGGAAAATCAATAGACTGTAGCAACTTCAAGATTTTACAGGGCTAGGAATGTATTGGATCATATAAAAATTAAAGATTTTTATTGAAAATTCCTGATCTACCCTTGCAAAAATCTACTTTTATTATCAGTGAGAAAATCTCAGCAACTGCTTGCGCGCAAATGGCACGCAACCGGCATAAAAAGACAATTTACCATCGCAATACTCTCCGCTTCATTCCACCAGGAACCTGAAATCCATTAAATATCCGTTAAAGCGACAATAAAACCTCAATCAGTGAATAAATTTATGGAATGTATGCTAACTTTGTGATGCCTCATGTATGTCTTTGCTCCATCAAGCAGTCGTTCAAACTCTAGTCGATTGGCATTTCGATTTGTTATCACATTACCCACTTGACCTACGATTGTGGCGAAGATGAATACGCCGATGAGGTAACTAACTATTGTGAATATGTATCTAGAAAAATAAATGAGTTTTAAAATTATCAGTAAGTTACACAATATTTTTATGGGTTATGTAATATAAAGTGGTGGTTTCAGGTTTAATTTAGAAGAAGAAAAAATGATTTCCAGCACCACAACATATTTACCCCAAATAAATACTCAACTAAAATCAAAGTTTTCGAATAAATTCTATATCGCAAATGGCCCCAACATGATTTGATATTTATCTTATTTTTTCATACAATGTGCCAATAAGAGCACCCGGTATTATGAAGGCTGTCAGAGCTTATTCGAAAACTTTGATTAAAAAAGGAAGTTTAAAGATACACGAACCGAAAAGTAAAAAAAAATAGTCAAAAAGAGATTCATCAGACAAATAAAAATACAAAAAAAGAGATTAAATTGTCTTAAGATAAAATGGCAAAAAGTTGGCACTTTAGGAAAGTGAGAATCCTTTTTTAAACAAAAGCAGCGGACAGCCAGCCTCCAAAAAAAAATAATGTAGAGTCATCCAAAAATATCATCTCAAGTCGCAGGGTGCACGATATAAAATTATTCGAAATTCAGAAAAATTAAGGATTGTTGATTCAGCAGGATTGACGTAAATAATTTTTATTTAAGGCATAAATGCATTAAATTGAATATAACTTATTGAATATAACTTTTCGAATTAATTGCTGTATATAGCATGATATTTAAAAATCTTGAACTCATTAATCATAGTTATCAACAGAAAAACCCAAAAAATTCCCATTCTTCCTCTCCTAAAAATAATTTGTAAGAGCTAGCTCATTGGTGATCATTTAAAAGGCAGAAATTTCTCTGAACGCTCATAAACTTTAAACATTCTTTTGAGAAGATCAAAAAATCAATTCAGTTGACGACTGATCGTGTTTCTTGTTGGTTGGAGTTTTTTAAGATTAAAATTATGAAAGTTTTGTGGCTTGCAATCGTTTGTTCGATTTATTTTGTGAATGCAGACAAACCAGTGTTAAAAGAGTCAGTGAAACATTTCTATACTCATGAATCTAAACGTTAGTATTTAAAGATAAATTAATCAGATGTAGAAATAATGAATTGAATTTGTGCTCTGCTAGTGGATATCATGAAGCTTGCTGCTTCCAAAGTTTTGGGTAAGCACGTCGTAGAAAAATTACAAGACCCAAATTTAAGTATTGCCCTACCAAGCAATGTAAGTGTAAAAGTTAAAGACTTTTTGGAGAATAATCATGAATCAGCACAAAATGTCAAAGCTCTACTGAATAAAGGGAACGTAATATTTGATACAGCTAAAGTAAGTCGTTGTGAATTTGGCGAGTAAACTGATAGCAAAGTAATCTTAATAATTATTGCAATAGGTCGAGCAAACGATTAAACGCCATTCAGATGTACTCTTCAACACGTTTAATTCACTTTCACTTCAATGTGAATCTCTCAGAAGTTCTAACAATATGAATTTGCAAATCATCTTCGAACAAATTAAGGAACTTCATAAATTGATCATAACATTAGGAGACAACTTCAACAATTTCACAAATGAAGAACTTCTCGAGAAAACTAGTGAACTTATTGTTATCTTAGAATGGAACAATCCTGATAAAAAAATCATGTCAGCAATGGGAAGCCTTTCAATTGATTTGATTCACCCACTTCTTACCAAGATGCTCCCTAACGGTCTCTGTGGCTCTGAAATTACTAAAACACAAGCCGTTATGCAATTTTTCGACTTCATCATGCTCAATGTTGTGGAATGTCAAACTTTTCTGTTTAAATGTTACCAGCTGAAGGAAGAGATGAACACAAAAATTAACCTTACTGCGAAAAAGAATGGTGTATTGAAGAATATTGAGAATCACATTGAAACTTTGTATAAAATGTTGTTAAAAAATGTTAATATCCCGGCTATTCTTCTAGTACCAGATGTTCCAATTGGCGTCGATAGTCCAACAAATGGTAAGTAATTAAAGATAAAATATTGAAATACTGTAGAAATTTCTCAATAAATCTTAAGTAACAACCAATTACGGTTTTACAATTAGAAGAACAGTTGGTTAGCATCTAAACAATTGTTGATTGATTTTATTTCTTTCAACAGCATGCATAATGGATTTTGAATGTAACTTCAAAGATACAACTTGTCACTTGGAAGATTTAAATCTACAAGATGAGTGGGCTCCTTTTACTATTACTTCTACTCAAAATATTCAGAAAAATGATGATATAACTACAGTAATTTTTGAGCCGAACTGCACTCTCACCTTCATTCCCAACTCAATATTCAAGATCTTTCCTAATTTGAAAACTTTGAAAGTGAGCAGCACAAAACTGCCTCGTATCGAACCCGATTTCTTCAAGAACGCTAACAACCTGAAAGAATTTTACTGTTCCAATAACAAACTCACTAAATTGGTGGCTGGAACTTTTGTTGAAGCCCCGAAATTGGAAAAAATCGAGCTTCAGCTCAACAAAATTCAAGATATTGAGCACAAAGCGTTCACAAGTTTACTTGAGCTGAAATCTCTAGATCTAAAATCAAATGTAATTAATTTCTTAGCTTACTCAGTTTTTCAACCATTGACTAAGCTGAACCAACTCTCATTGGCTCAAAACACTTGCACAAATAAGAACTTTGATGATCTTAATGGCATTCTGACTTCAATTGAAGAGGAATTGGAGAAAAACACTAAATGTGGTCTTAATGATTACATGCGTAACATCAGAAGTCATCAAATCGGTAGCAAAAGTGTACTTGATGTTTTACAGAACAAACTTGGAGCTGTTGAAGCTTCAAAACCACAAAAGGAGAACAAAATGGAGGAGAGAATGAAAATTATGGAAGACCGTTTCAAAAAACATGAAGACAGTATGAGGAATGAGATCAAAATCCTGGAAGATAGGATTCGAAAACTCAAATACGTACCTGATATAGATTCTAGAATGGACAACTCCATAAATATGTAAAATCTTTTACAATATTCCTAATTTACAATTTATAAAAACAAAGAGTTGTAGAAATCATATGTGCTGAGAAAATGCATGAATAGAGAAATTACTTTGAAAACTAATCTTTTTTATTGACTTCTTTACAAAAAAATAAGCAAAATGCTGGGAATTTCCAAGTAAAGTTCAAATTTCAGCAACAAGATAAGGATTGTTCTCTTTTGTCAACATTGTAACAATTTAAATAATTTATATGATTCGTTGTCGCTTTGCTCTCTTGTGGTTAAAAATGAGAATATTGAAATGTGTTAGACAAATATAAATTCCAATACTCTTAAATTCTGATGACAGTATAAAAAGCAAATATGCTCTTTTCGTTGAAATTCATGATTATAAATTATTCTGTAGGTATCAATTTACTTTTTCATTTTCACTCTAGGCACAGAACCAATTCTGTATAGTTCAAAAGATCAATCCTACAATTTATCAACAATCCTTGGCAAAAAGATAAAAAAATTGAAAGAAATGTGATTTCGGTTACCCCTGATTGCTATTGAATTGTAGCAAACGTGACTTGAGTCCACGCCTTGGAAGACTTCGAGGACCGTCCGCCGACAGAGAAGGTCTTTTTTAAACCGGAAAAATGGTCATAGAAATTTATTTGAAAATATAAATAAATCAAGTTAATCGTCCGAGTAAAAATACTAGCACTCACTCTGCGTTCGTTTCGGGGGTAGGTAGGTCACCTATTGTCGTTAAGGTCAGCGTAGACCAATATAAACTGCCGAGATATTTCCGGGATAAGGTGGCGTAGTCTCCAGGCCGATAAGGATACACCCAGTCTCCCTAGAACCATAAATAATATTACCAAACGATTCACATTTATATTGACAAACGAGTGTGATCGAATGGACTTGCGAATTTTTAATGTTACTAAGTAATGTCATGACAAATATACTTTAGAAATGGAAATAATTCGCAGGCTCCTTCAAAAACTACACTAAAATAGAATGAAAACGAGGACATACCTGAAAACCTTCGGCCTCGGACAGTAAAAAGTAGAAGCATCCAAACCAATGCGCCAGTATGAGCAGGATGTGTATGAGATTTACAACACGCCAGAAGTTCGGGTACACAGTCCGACTCTCCACTATGTAATAATATTTAACGGCACGATACACCTAATGGATTGTGTGGAATGTTTAGAAGGGAAAAATGCGATAAAAATGAACGAACTGGCTAGAATGAGCGAGGGCGTTAATTGAGGAAATTGAGTGAATTCAATGAATTAAGGGAATTTTTGCGAATGTTGTTGATATTTTTAGCGGTCATATCCGGTTCCGAGATTGTAAATTGATTCTCTAAAGGTTAAATCTTTTTTCAGCATTTCTATTTAAATAACATATTCAAGAAATATCAAGAGAGACACTTCTAGACGCTTTCAAGTGACAAATTACTGTCGTCATGTCGAAAGCTTTAATTCATTTCTTATGTTTTTTGTTCAAAAGTTGAAAGTGTATGGGACAAAAAAGGAGATATTTTGTAAATTGATAAATTTCCTATCAATCTTTATAAATGGCCATCATAAATTGAATCTATAAAATGTTTGTATAAGAAGCAGAAGATGTGTATTTTTCGAAGATTGAAAGGACGAGATACAAAATATTGACCAGCAGGGATCATACAAGCATGAAAGTAGACAAGTGGGTTTTTGTTCAACATGTGAAGAAATTTCTTGTATCAAAAATGATTCAATGTGATAAAAAAGCTTTTTAAGCCATCATAACTTCAACATAAAGCTAAAAGTTCAAAAAAAGTTTTAATTGAAAATTGGATATTTTTGAGCATTGAAAGCTTTCAAAGGTTGGATGGTATATAAGGATAACGATAAAAAGTGAAGAACCGTTTAATCTATGAGTCCAAGGCTAATATTTTTATAAATCCATAATAAGTGAAAAAATAATAGGGGTAGCAAACTCTTAATAAATTTTCATATTTTATGGTCAAAGTCCTTTCAAGAACTTATCAGAGCTTTAAAATTAACACAATTTTGAAATAAATTAGCGATGAAACCTCAGTTCATTAGATTTAATTAAAATATCCCCTTCAATTTCATTCAATTAATTTCCTCGTGCCACATTAACCAGAAAGCCCATGTAAACTTTTCAGCAAACGTAATAAAAAAAAAACATACTTTAAAAAATCGCGGAAATCGCACCAGCGGCTGCGGCCCAAGCCTAATTTGGAGCAGATCTAATGGCACCAGTGATGCCAGGTCGAACAAAAAGGCTCTTGAATGCAAATAATGGCCAGCAAGCTTTTTGCCGTCATAAACCTGCAATTAAAAGGGAACGGGTATAGAAAAAATGGTACATCATCAATAAATCAAGTTTCGGGTGGCAGACAAACTCGAGTGAAGTAATTACCATTAAACCTTGCTCCAAGTACCCGGTCCTCAGCTGCACGGCAATGTCCAGTACAAAAATGATATCGCTCAGAGCATCGAAGCTAATCCAGAACGTTGAGGCTTTTTCCTGGGTAACGTTTGGGATACAACTTTTGTTAGTCAATTTATATTAAAATTTTACACTAAGTAATAGCTGAGGGAAAGATTTCTCTATTTTTATAAAACTTTTATGGTAAATTATCTGAGTATCCTTCCCTTACCACCTTTACTTTAAAGTTTAAAACTTGATTTCACAAAAGTTATGTAAGTGGCGAAATAGAGCGAACATAAATCACCTGCAATTCAGGAAAACTTTGTCGTACTATTAAAGTCCAAAAATTATATAAGACACACATTGTGAGCACCATTAGCCAGTAGAAGTGAAAATTCTCATCAGGGTTGACGACGGAGCGTGGAGGTTTTGCAATTCTCTTGCGTCGATGGACAACTTTATCGGGGCCTTGACCTTCGGAACTGGTGTCCTCGATCGTTTCCTATGAAAATTGGTTAGTCATGTAATTTGATTGGAATTTAATCAAAGATTGTGGGGTTCAAGGATAAACATTCTTCCTCAAAACCCAACATCCTTGTTGACTTTAAAAAGTACAATTATCTCAACAATCTTTACCTAAATTAATAAAATAAACCCTCTTACTTGTGTACTGGGAATTTGCCTTGTAGAAAATCTCTTGAGAAACGAATCTTCCCGCTTCAGTGGCGCCTTCTTAGGGGTCATTGCCGAGGAGATCTGTACAGTGGTTCGCAATTTCATCCATCTTTGGTTTGATTTAGTCCTGCATTTGGCAGAACGGGTGGAAATACATTAAATTTATGGAATTCCGCGTCACCATAATGAAAATCAGAAAATAATCGTTACAGACACTGATTTACACAATTTTCATGGTTGCCACACCAAAAGTTGATTAAAGGTTGAATTTGAGAAGGAATACATTATGGAAAATTGTTAAAAATGTAATGGAGCGGAATGCAGGGTGAAAATATTTTTTCATACACATATAAATTATAGGCAATCACATTCATGTAAAGTCCGCTGTTCCCCATTTATGTTGAATATTCATGCCAATACTGTTTGAAAACATTCCATGTGAGAAAACATATGTTCTAGTTTTTTAGAGTTATGCTGTGTAGGAATAATTTAGAGTATCAAACCAAAAATCCAGGAAGTTTCCAATTTATCAGAGTTAAAAAAGTTTTTGTACAGTTTTTCAGTTGTGTAGTTTTTCAACTGGCAAAACATTATTTGGTTGAAAAAAGTTTCGGTTGAAAAATTTCAGAATGGTAGAGTGAATAGAACATAGTTTGAATAATTTTATTTGTCATTATTAGATTTTGCAAACTATTGCACTATTTAAAATGAAACTTTGTTATTTTTTATAGACTATCTAGAGGAGTACATGTACTTTTAATTTCAAAAATTCAATAGTTCGTAGAGTATTATCTAAAATCTGACATAACTACGTAATATTCATACAAATTAAATTTGTTCATGAGCGTAAGAAAATAGAAACTAAAACAAGTCTTTGTTACAACTTTTATCAGACTTTTAATTGTATTTTCTAAGAAATCTATTCTAAGATATTTTTATGTAAAAAACTACAGTTTTAGAAGAAACTATCGAATGCCGTCACATTTAAATGCCGATCTCAAAAACTCAAATATACATATACAATTATATTTAAAGATTCTAGACTTTAAACTTTTATTAATAATCCACTAAAACCTATCTACATTAATAATCAAAAGACATTTGAGTACAGAAAATCTAGAGCTAAGTATTTTGAATATTTGAAGTTGAAATTATTACAATGTATTACGTCCTTTATATTTCTCGTCTCTATATCCACGATATGAAACTGGCCAAGAAATTAGTGACTCTTGACGAAATTTTATGAGCCTATTACGACCCAAAACATAAACAATTACACTTTCTATTCAATTTGGTTGTGCAATAAATCTCTTCCTCTACAAAAACCTTTTTTAACATTTTCGCAACATTTTTGTACGATTTCAGTTGCACTCTCGGTTGTCTGCACAGGATGTTCATTTAGCAGATTTTATGAGTGCCGCATCCAATATTATACATTTTGCAAATAAAACTGTAACAGCAATTCAAGCATCATAAAATTTTGTGGAAATTCTGTGGAAGTTTTGGTTAAAGTTGTGAACGAAATTAATTTGCGGCAGTTTGTTCTTTTGCAGGATTCTGCCAGTTTCCTCTAGCTGTTTGATGGTTGCCTATAGTTTCCTTCTTTTATAGAAACAGATATTATTTTTTGTTGTATGTTGTTGTGTACGAATATGCATTAACTAGATATGCTAGCTGCGCCGAAACAAGCGTTTTTGCCATTGTACGTTGTTTGCTAAGAATGATTCTGCAAATTATGATGAGAACTTGTACATTTCAAGTGATCACTCACTGTTCATTCAAAATAATAAACACGTAATTAAACTCATTAAAATGATGTTTCACATAATTAGGTACTCTAACAAAATGCAAAATCACAGAAATCAAAATTGTTGTCGGATTGAGCAAATTAATTGAAAATTAATTGTTATTCAAATAGTCGCATCGGAATTCATTGTGTGGTGTTTAAATCAACACAAAACATGTTAATAATTATTATTATTTGTTAATAATGCATGAACAAGAACATCATAAAAGGGAGGATATTAATAACGCTAATAAATTGCGTACTAATAATGATCGATAATGTTTGTCAGGTATACATTTTAAGCTGCAGGGAATAGTAAATATTGCATGAATTCGAAGAGGGTTTTCTTGGAAAAAGCTTCAAGATCGTAAAGTTTTATGAACTTTTATGATTATAGACATTTCAGTACAGATTATATAGTATTATAGGAAAGTTATGTAATTTTATTGATTGAATAGAGATTTGAGTGAATTGTTGTAAAATCGATCGATGGTTCACGACACAAGTTTTCCCGCATTGTTATTTTGCGGTGAGGTTTTCGGGGTGTTTGAGTGCTGGTTTTTCGTGGAATTAATACATTCACAATTTGACGAGTTTGAATATTTATACATGTATTTTAAATTGAAAAACATCCAAAATTATTTAAAATATAGTTTGCTCAGAATTCTATCCATTAAAGTAACTATATATGCGTGGATTAACTTTGAACAACCCGCATCCAAAAATAATCCTACCCAATAAGTAATCAAGCAATTAAGTATTAGACAGACTATTCAGTAAAGCTCTCTAATTAGTCCCTAAGGTCAATTAACTATAGCACAAGAGATATAATCGTCTTTACGGAACTTTATCGAACTTTAACCTCGCAGAAGCCCTCTCGCCCAGAAGGCTATCAGTTTGAAGAGCCTCATCTCTATGAACCATTTGATAAAGCACCATATTTATGATGATCACATTCTTGCAACGCTCTTATTTGAATAATTTGAATAATTGGAAGATTCAATTAGAATTTAAATTGAATTAAGGAAGCTTGCAAAATGCTGACAATGTGAAACAAATGCAAAAAAAACATTGTGAAATGCATTTGGAACTAGACAATGAGAATTTATAAGTTTAGACAGAAAATAAATATGGCGTAGTCTGAATTTTAAATGCTTAAACAGATTTCACAGAAGGAAGCTTTTAGCAGATTTTTAATCGCAATCATTTATTATATAATTATATTATAAGGACGATGAATAAAAAATTGACTTTTGGACTTTAGGGAACTGTGACGGAATTTTTAAGCTTTCTGAGAAAATTGTAGCTTGTGTTCTAAAAGCATTATAATTTTCTATGTACACTGAAATTTTGAACCACTTTATTTCAGCTTTGGGAGTTTATATTCTTTGAAGCGAATTAAGCTATTCATAAAAGCTCCGTCGTGATGAGTTATTAAACAACATCCTAGATTCTGAGGATTTCAGAAAAGCTGGTGATATTTTAACGAACTTTAAATTCAAACCAACACTATTTGTCATTATTTACAGTCATGTGCAAATTTCATGTGCAAATTCTTTAAAATGTGTAAATTACTTTAAAATACTTTTTATATGAATTTTTTACAGCATATCTTGGCCTCATTAAAGACAGATAAAAGCAATTCTCTGTTCGAAAGTACTAAAAGCTTAATCAAGCTTTATGTTTCAAAAATAATAATAAAGTACTGAAGAATTACAACTGAGCTATTTCGCATAAAAATATCATCAAAAAGCTCTGCAAAAGCTCAACCCGTGATGAATGCTTAAACAAAAATATATTCCATAAAATTTTGCCTGCCATAATAAATTTCTATTTCCAGACATTTTCACACACAATTACTTTTATTGGTCGCAAAACACATTAGATTTAGTTTTTTCTTGCTTAGTTTTAACAGTTTGTTCAACAACTTTTTACCATAGAATACCATAGAATAGATTACATATTTTCACTCAAGTTGTTCCGAACACATACAGATTACGAGATTACGTATATAAATGGTATTGAAAAACTTTTTTTGCCATCAATCATTTTCTGCTGTAAGTGATAATTTATATACACCGATTATATGATGATTATATGAAACAGGACAACAGTGTAGAAGGAGTAGAAAATGCACAACGATTGACGACAATTATTAATATATTGATAGAGATTATCCAACAAAGAAAAGAGAGCAAAACTAATTTATATAAAAATACATTGTAAGGTATATTAAACCATCCCTTCTGATTTTCCGCAGAGAGCAATAATAAGCAACGGCCGATCGCAAGTTACACCAGCCTTGCACACTTCTATTTCCAGTTGATTGACTTGCCGGACCGTTTTCATTTTGATTTTCCACATCGCCTTTATCAATTGCATCTAAATCTGTGTACTGGGCACGCTTTCGATCAGTGCAATCTTTTTGAGGATCGACAATCGATGATTGCGATGTATTGTGATGGAGGCTGGATCTATGGAAGGGGTAGCGCAGTTGTGGTTAGTTGAGGTTAATCATGAAGTTTTTTGCAACAATGTTCTTATTGTTTTGAATGTATAATCAAAAAGTTGTTCGAAAGTTTGGATTCCAAATGCATTCAAAAATGATTTAAATTTCATGCAGTTTTTCCACAATACACCAATCAACCACAACTACACTCCACTCCAATTCATTTCATTAATTTCAATTAGTCAAATTCCATCTCTTCATTTAACAGTCACCCGACGAATCAAGAAATGTTAACTATTGACATAAATTTTTCTGTATATAATTTGGATAAGATAAATTTTCATTGGAAACTACCACAAAAAAAACCATAAAGAACCATAAAATGAACTAAATTAATTATGTTTGAGCACATTTCAGAAGCTTTTAGTAAATGATTGAACCGATAAAAACTTTAAGCACATATCTGGCATCAAAGCTACCCGCAAGCCAGCCAAGCGATAGATAAAACTCCTTAAAAGGACTTGTGCACAAAGCCAAACTGCTTGTATAAAAGTCATGAGTAACCGAAGCATCGTTTAAGTGTATTTACAAAGTAACAAAGTAACAAAGTATTCAAAGATGGTGAAAGAGAAGGTCAGCATAGCTTTTATGGGGAAGCTTTGGCGAGCGCCCAGTCTATTTGTACATGGTCATTATAAGCTGGGCAGACGTGATTCCTAGTTTATTTTTACAAGATGAAGGCAGGGCTCTCAATTTGTTTATTCTTGGATTGATCGAATTAGTGCTTTTGTGCGGTTTTAGTTTTTAACGTGCTTTAAAAAGTTTTTAATTGTACTAGGAATTATGTAATTGGAGTTTTCTCACGATTACTGGAATTTGTCAATTGTACATTCAATGGGTAAGCCTTTTTTCTTCAAAATTTAAATTATGAGCTCCCCAAAGGAAACTTCATAATACTGAATTCTTAGAAGATCAAATACTATCCAGGGAATCAAAACATTTTTGATAAACGTAAAAATTTTCCAATGTCATAATATCCAAAAAAGAGTTTGCCAGAGCCCTGAAGAAAGTTAGATAAAGTGGAAAAAGAGCAAAGAGTTGGTATGTGCTTACGTTTTAGTGATTTTTGTCGCGTTTATTCCGCGCGACTTTCGATCTTTAGCTTCTGAAACATACTCAAACATAAGGTTGGATGGGCTGTGGATATCACAATAGTGGCTGGTTCGTAGAGCCTGCAAATGCCTGTAGAGTTACCTTTGGCCGGGACTCTTGGAGTCGGACGAATATTGCGAGTCTTCCTCCTCTCTGGAGGTGATTGAGGCGGTTCCTGTTCCTGGTGTGAGCACTTGGGGGCTCTGTGCCATCTGGGGTAAATGTGTGGTTGGAAGTGCATCTATTGGCTCCATCTGTAATCAAAACCAGCGACACCTAATTAGTCTAATAAGCGATAGTAACATCTTATTCGATTACACTCCTTTTTGTGGAAAAACATTAGGAAAATGTTTTCAGTGCAGACGATAAAAAAACGTGAATTGCGATACTTAATTGAAACGTTCCAGCTTTAGCTCAATTCACTTGAAGCTGAATTTTGTTTGCTCGATGTTTTTGCTCGCTTTCTACTCTAAATTCAACAAACATTCTATCGCAACACATTTTTTGGAGGGCGGGAAAATCGCTCAATTACAAAAAGTGTCTGCAGCAAGACAACTTTTTAGGTTTGGGGGTGTCCATTAACTATGAGGTTTGTTTTCAGTTTTTTTTTGTAGCATGAAAAGTGAACTACACATTTATTGCTTAGCTACAGTGAATATGATCATTTTTGCTCATTATGACTTAAGAGCTTTTTGATTTGATTTGAAAGATTTATGGTAACAATTTTTCACCAACCCCAAACAGCATTATCACAATGTTACAATCTCTAGTAGATAATCAATAAAAAGCAACACTTTACTATTTGCTTAGTGATTGATAAAAAATCTTTGATTTGTTTTCAATCGGCAGAAAAAGAACCAAAGTGAAAACTTTGGCAGTGATAAATTTATTCCATTTGCTTTATTTCAAACACAAACATGATCACGCTGTGGAAACATTTTGTGGTGCAAAATGTAAACTAAATGTGTTGTGATGGTACATTTAATGTGAGTATACGATTTCAAGTTTTACAAAACTTTAATCTAACAGCAAAGGGAAGTAGAGTGCAGCAAGAAGAATAATATATATTTTAAGAAAGGAAGCTGATGAACAATTGATTCAGAAGTATTTTTAACAGGTGACGACACGTGCAAGCTTATATTATCTCTGATCTGCTTGTAATTGCTAAGAACATGACGAATACCACAAAAAATCTCATTCTACTGTGTTGTTTGGGAAAAATATAAAATGAAACCAAATGTAAAATCGTCCTCAACTTACAGAGATACAAAAAAATCGATGTTTCTATAGCAATACTTAATCTTGATTCTTCTGCTTTCTTGTTTTTGAACACAACAACCATAAAAGAACCAACAGAAATTCGCTTTTCAAATATACCCAATAGGAATTTAACAAAAAGTTCGCTAAAATGTAGACATAGATGAAGTAGAAAAAAATAAAAAAGTCGTTCCTTCTGTTTCGGTTATCTCGATTTTTACAAGATTTATACTCTAAATGCTTGAGGAAATTTGAAAACTCTAGAATGAATATTTTTGCAAATAGCAGAAAATAGGAAGCTCCTAATACTACAAAAAATGCCAAAATTGCTGGATAACATTTGTCAACGCTTTGTTTGAAAGTTTTGCTTGTGCCAAAAACTGAACTTTAAATTGAATTAAACTAGAACTATTTTCTCATTAAATTCTCAAACAAACACATTGTTTTATGCAGTTGAAAAATTTTAGATTATTTAATAGACTTAAATGATTTGAATTATACAAAAGCTAAAGTTTGATTTGGAATTATTGAGCATTTTCATAGTTTCAATTGTTATATCATCAGCTTTATTTTTAAATTGCTCATAACTTTCATAGGGACATTAAAAGCTTTAATTTATGAAAACAAACTAAATTCATAAAATCGCTTTTTTCGTGTTTTTCGTGTAATATAAAGTTTAAGCGCAAAAAAATTGATTATAATTTATTTGAGGGATGCAAAAATGGAAACTGTTAAGTGGAAAACTTTGATATTTGAGACATTTCACAGAAAATTCAAAGTTTTGAAGTTTTTGAAGTTTTTGAATTTGAAGGATTTGGGAACATCAGTTTTTGTTGGCAATTTGTAACGTCGTAAATTCTGAAAATCTCTAGAAACAATTTCATTTGATTGGGGTAAATGTTATGAGCTTGTAGATATTTTGTAATGTATCCGAATCGCTTACAAAATCTGCCATGAGTAATAAAATATTATTAATTTCAGTAATAATTTTGTTGTAAGATTTTACATTTTAAGATTCTATTAATATCATAAAAATACTGTACTTAATAATTTATATTCCACTTATTTTAGAGCTTTAAACAACGACAGCAGAAATGAGAACTCAATAAATTCAAATTATATCATATTTTACATTACTTTTTGGGTTGAAATATTTTGAATCTAATTTCATTAAAAATTAGTGAACAAAAAAGATAAAATAGATTACGCTATCATGTTAAAATACCCAAAATCCAATGTTCTATAAATGGAAATATTTTATTTAACATCATTAAAGTGGTCGTTACTAAGAATATATTTGACTCGTTTTCATAAACTTTATTATTTTCTACCCTGTTCTTTTTTCCCGTGTGTGATGATGTAAAACTATTTGAGTTCATTAAATTTGTTTTGGTTTAATAGCGTTATAAAGAGATTATTCATAAAGCTGATAAAACTTGTCGAGACTTTTCACTTATGCATCATATTTTGCATCTGAAGCAATTTTCTGATGCAGTACATCAAGGTTCTAAAGCAAGAATGAATGACATTCAATGGAGTGTAATATAATTATACTTAGTTATAAAGTTTACACAATACAGCAGGGAATTGGAAATAGAGTACCGTATGATACTGCAAATAGTGTTTATAAAGTCCTAAACATATTTAACTATTTACATTACAATCATTCATGAAATGCAAATGTTGCTAATTTTTGAATAAAAGCCAGGTTTGGAAGGTTTATGATACATGTGAATCCAAAAACGTTTCAAAAAATATCTTGAAAATTTATTTACATTGAATAAAATATATATTTTATACGGTCACATTTTAATCCCTGCAATTGATAATTTTCTACTATGTAACCATACTAGAAAACTCATTCACTTATTTAGCTATTGACTTCACAAGTATAAGTAATTCAATTTGTGGAGCTAACACTCTAATACTGTAATGCTGTAACGCTGTGTAATACACAATATGTATGCAGATTGAATTTCCTTTTGCACAGCTAATTTGCATATTCTACTTTTCCGAGCGAAATGTTTGAGCCAATTGTCAACAGTAAAATACAATTACACAAAAATCAATATTCTGACTGACAAACAGACAAATGTGGAGCGCTTATATATTTTTTGCAAAATTATTTTTGAAATTTGTGGATACAAACGTAATTTGTTCGGCGTTTGCTTGCGACAAGGGAAATATAGGGAATACACAATTTAAGATAATTTGCAAACAAATTTCTAACTCAAATATTTGTCGAATAAATGAAGCTTAAAGTTTAGACTGTTTGACGGATTTACTGTGAAGAATTACAATTTTCTTAATAATTTTTTGCAAGGAGCCTTTCTCATTTTGTGGATCTTTTGTGGTGCATTTGTTACTAGATTGTGTTAAAAGGGCTTATACTGCACATCTCATACGAAGGCCTAATTTATTTCAACTTAAAAATATTATATTCTCTCTGCTTTTAAACTTCGACTTCAACATAAGTTTGAAATTTCTTGAAGAATGATTAATGCACGATTGCTGCCTTGGTGCAACTCTAATACGACATAGATCAGGAACGTAGCTTGAATATGAATTATATATATTGTCGACAATAAAGTGCATGAAATAAACATTCAGTATGAAAGTACGGTATAAACCGTGCATTTGTTGGGTCCCAGTGAAATCCGGAAGACACACAATGTGGTAAAAGCTATGCGGTTGCAGGAAGAAATCTTTTGGGTTTCTCACATTTAACTATTTAAGTGGATTTCAGTGAAATTTGTGTAGTTTGTAAAAAAAATTCTTTGCAAAATTTCATGTTGTTCAGTCATGTAGGAGTGCATTTATAATGGAAGTTGTTTGGTACAAATTTCATAAGTTTTCTCTCTATACAACATTTAAACACTGTTCAAAGTTTCATAAGACACAAAAGCACTGGCACGGATATTACCTTAATCTCGGGAATAATGAACTTTATGTTTCGCTTCATTTTGCAGATACTTTGCAGCTCTGTGGAGCTGTCAGTTTTGTCACAAGTTTACAATGAATAAGTTATTTGCACCTAAATTACAAGATAAAGTTAATTTTGGTAGATGATTGGGTGGAATCTTGAATAGGGTCGACAAGTGAAAAGGTTTTTGTGTTGAAATCATTTAAAAACAATGAATGATAAATTTACAGGAATTTCGGAGAAGGATGCAAAAAAGTTTGAATTCTCGACTTTTTTGCATCATTTATAATTTTTTGATTAAAGCCAATTTCTTATTTTGAACTCATTACTGAAATTCCAAGATTGAAAGCTCGATTAAAAGCTTTAATGAAGGACCTTTTTCAGTAAAGGTAGTCATTATCGTTTGATACAATCATGTACTACGTAAGTGCTATATATTTATACATTGGTCCTAATTTATACACTTTGTGCGTATAATTAAATTTTAAAGGTAAATATTTGGTAATTATACTAAGAAAAAAATCAATATTGGAACGCTTTAAAATTTTTTGGAAAAATGCTTGTTCACCGTTTACACCAAGGAACATGTCAGGATATTTTAAAGATTAAATCATTTTTAGCAAAATGTGTTTTACAGTTAAATTGCTTGTCTCCATCCTGAAGCAAATTATGGTCCCTTTATGTAAACGGAGCATAATGTTATAAAAACGTTAGAATTGATTTTTAATTGAATATGATTTTGCGGAGCATCTGGTTTTCTTTATTAATGATGATGATAAATTTAAAACAGAGATTTGATTAATATTGTCTTCAAATTCTGAAAGACTTCATAATGAAATCTTTCAAATATCTTTCAAAGATTTGCGCAATCCATCATAAATCTGTGAAAGTTTGTCTGGAATTCTAATTAATATTAAGAAATAAGAAATATTAGAAATTTAGATAAATTAGAGGAAAATGGTTTAGGTTACCACAAAGAAAGAAAACACCAATCAAACAGTTAAACTTACAGAAAAATTTGCCGGGAATCCACTAGTTTTGGTAGTGGCAAGTGAGGCTGCGGACGTGCTACCGTAGTTTAGTTGTGTTTGATAGCTGCTAGACAAAATCTTTTTATGTTGATTTGCTGAAGAAGCCCGAAACGCGGATACACTCAATTTCATTGTTATTTAGTTAGTTCACGTTTTTTATTCACCATTCTAGCCAAAAACTATTCGAAAATTGCATTCGAATCTACTAATTTTTTTTTGCGGACATTCGCTTAGCCGATGGAGTTTACATTGTCAACAAGCCACTAGGCCGCAAAGCACAATGCAAAATATTTATTATGTTTATTGTCTCCATTGGCATGTTTGGTTTGATTTGCATGTTGCGAATGATGCCAGCGGCTATGATTCAATTGATAAATTTGGTTTTCGGAAACTGTATGATAGATGAGCAACTTAATTGTATAATTGCGTAATTGAGCACCATAACTGCGAAACTGCAAGTAGAAAAATGATAAAAATGGCGAATTAATTTCGAGTCCAATTATTTTCATCAATGTTAAATGAAAAATTTTACTTCTTCAGCGATTTTATAATTATTGCATTAATTGGTATGAATATTATGTGCATTGAAATGGGAAACGAATTGAGTAACCTGAATGATTTATTTTATTTTGTGCTGGGAACATTCGGGCATGTGAATAATAATAGGATTAAAGTGGAAATGGGTGCAGGGGCTGGAAATTGTGCAGTCTATTTATTATATGGTTTATTATTATATTATTATGACTTTTAAAGTTAAACTATTTTGTGAGGAGAATTTTGACGTTTAGAAACATTTATTAGAAAAATCCTGATCCTTCTTCTACGTTCTTTTAAGTCAAATGGAGGAATCACAACAAAAAAATAGTTAAGCTTGAATGATTTTCATTATAATATAGTCAATCATTTTTAATTGAGCAATAAAAATTAGGAAATGTAATTTCTCTTCCATGAAATTTAAAAACGATCATTTTTTTAAGAAACTTTTCAGTCTCTGCAATTTTAATGAAAGTATTTTATGAGGATTAAGCAAATCAAGCTTTAAGCTTCTTTTATTTGCAAATTGATGATCCTGGCAGGCATTCATTAATGCTGTGACACATTTTGCAAAAGCTTATCGAACACACACGTGACGTAAGCTTTGAATCGGTTATTTTGATTAATTAGTTTTATCGCTTGTATTTGTGATAAGTTTAAAAAATAAATAATGGGCTAATGCAATTCTGTCTAAAATAATTAGTCCCCAGAACTTACAAACTAAATCAATTTCCCATACATTTTAAAGCTAAACTTTTTGTCGGCACTCGTTGAAGTGAGTGACATGGGTATTAGACGAACGGTTATGCAATAGCCAGAATACCAATCGAAATCCTAAATGGTATGGTCACAAGTATCGAACTTTTATCCAATCGATTGCCACAAATTCCACAATGCCAGCCATTAATATTACTGGTGGCAGTAAAAATATATCGAACATGAAAAATCGATTTAATTGATGGGAAATTTTAAAGCTTTTAGCCAAACATAATTTTTTAACGGGTGACATTGACAAAACAAATTTATGGTGAGTTTATGGGTTTTTATGATGCTTGAGCCTCTCAGTGGAGCAATAAATTATCTGTGCAAATGTTGGAGAATAATCATTGAAAATATATAATCTAAGAACATAATTATGTTACTAATAACTGAAAATTGTAATAAATATTTTTATCTGTGGTGTTCAAACTTTTGATCATTGGGACAAATTTATTCACTAAATTTAATTAAGAAAACAGGCAGCAGTTTGTAGTAGAAATTAGAATTGATTTTCATTTTTACCCTAAATAAACACAATCAATTGTGGTTTTTCCCTGAAATGCCCATGTAAAAGCTTTTAAAAGCTTGTAAAGGTTTCCTCTTGGCATTCTCACTGTTTTTATTTATCCACATATTTTTTAAGAAGTGACAATTCTCACCAAAAATACAATGAACTTGTTTTCATGTTTTTATCTTTTTCTATATATTTTCCATTTTATATGCGGGGGTTTTCTTTTCAATCTTATCAACGAGGAAGTATCTGAGTATGTTATAATTTTCCTATATTTTACAACTTTATTTTGTTTTGTATATTTTTCCAAGAAGGCAATAGAAGGGGGAAAACTGCGATCTGTAATACTCATGAAGTAATACTTCTTATGTTTGAAGAGCTTTTCGTAAGATGTGAGTTGAAAAATTCGTTTCGCAGATTGCATAGCTTAGGGAGTTTGTTGAGCTTTTTGCGTGAATTTGGGGGTTCTCAAAGTTTATTGAAATTTTGAGCAAATAAAGATGTTGAAAATTGTGTTCTGGAAAATCGAAGTTGACAGTAATCACTAATAATGAGATTTGTCAAACGATGAAAGGTTTATTGCATCTCGGAATTTATCGGTTTATTTGGGTCACATTTCAATATTATACGGGTTTTTTTATTCATGGATATTTATAGTGATATGAATTTTTATGTTTTGATTTTAATGCTTTTGTTAGTGTATCATTTAATGACAAGCTTATAAATACATACTTGAGTATTTATTCAATATAACCATAAAACAACCAAAAGCGCTTCTAGTTTCAAGAACATGTAACTAAACAGACTCTGAAGCCACTATTTTCCTAAATAATTAAAGAAGTAAAGTATATTTATATTTCCCCATACTCTGAAAAGGCTTACCGCAAGCCTATAACAAAACATCATTATCGACAAACTGTCTTTCCGAAGTTCCAAAGTCAACCTTAACATGTTTAAATTGTCAAACCCAGCAAATCCCATTCCGACCTAACAACAAAAACCATTTAAATGGCAAGCGCCGCTTGAGCTTTACAAGACATAACATATAAAAGGTGTACATACATTTTATTATCTCGAAACATTTAATTTTGTACATTGATTGAAAAAGTTTTGGCGATAAATAAATGTTGTTCGTGTTGTTTCATGTTGTTGTTTACGAATTTCCGATTTTTCGTTATGCCAGAGAGCATTTGTAACTTCTTTGCTTTTCTCACGTAAGTGTTTTCGATGGCTTTCGAGCCGAAAAGAATGTTTTTCCAGCAGGAGAAAGTTTGATTTATGACTATCTTTTTGTATAATAATTCCATGTATGTGCTTTCGTAAACAAATAGCTGCTTCAGCTGATACAAGCAATATAAAGGACTTTTTTAGGTGCCTAACGAGCAAAAATGTATTACATTTTGTCGTATACTTATTATATTAATTAATTCGAGAATTAATTAGATCTTTATCACTTTCAGCAGCGTTTAGTGTGGTCTTTCAAAGAGAATAATTTTACCTTTTCATACTGGCAAAGTATAAAACCAGAGACAGTGATTTTACATATTTGATAGCATAAATTTTTTAATTTATGCAACAAAGTCTTTTGACTAATTACTTAATCTAGTTGCAGTTATAGGATGAAAGAGTTGAACAGAGTTGATGAAATTCTTTCATATTTTTTCACAATGAATAATAACATCAAAGATGTGATAGCTGATACACAACTTTGATCATTTTACATTTTATTAAATATTTATTATCTATAAAATAAAATCTATAAAAAATCCGCCCTTCAAAAACCTCCCTTTATTCACGATTCCATAAGTGTGAAAAACTTTATATTTTTCGGCCTCGAAAACTGAGGCAAAAACACCTGATCAACAGTCGCAACAACTCTCGTACGTGACAAGAATTGAGTCAATTTGCAACACTGCGCTCTGCCATTTAATTTGTTAATACTTTGGTAATGCTCCTAATAGTTTTTATATAGTTTCCTCTAGTTTGAGTATTGCAAACAAAATGCTCGCAAAAACATAAAAAGTTGAATTTGCCAGTATTTTTATATTTTTTAAAAGCATTTTGTTGAGTCAATTTGCATATGCCACAAAATATTCCATCCAGATTCGCATATATTTTGTTTAGAAGCGTGATTTATGATTTTTATTGAGAATTAAAGAACAACTATTTGCTTTCAGTGATGTGATGCTTTGTTAAGTTGTTGTGCTATATTCAGAAACGGTGATTTGTTAGACGAATCATCAATTGCTCGATTATTTTTTATTGAAATTCGAGTTGACTCCAGAAAAATAGTTAAAGTCATGATAAAGTTGTCAATTCATGCAAGTTTGATAAAGCGTCACATAACTCCAAAAATTATGACGAAATGAAATCTCAAAAAACTTAAATCCATTGTTATATTTAAAAATAAATCAGATTTTTGAACCTGATTAATCAGCTCTTTGAATGCCATTCAATATTATCCTCTGCAATAAAAATATGTGCTTTGGTAAAACTCCTTTAAGTTTTGCAACATGCTCTTGAATACTGATGTGTGAATTCTGATAAACTGATAAAAGATTTGAATGTGGCATGATCACAAAAGTTCCATCTGTTCTCTGTTAAAGTTGAGCAGGAATCTGGAAAACTTTTTATAATTTTTTTTGTTGGTGCACATAAAGTGTTGAAAAGTTTCGTGTTATGGTATAGATAGGAAGATGCGAACATTCTTCCGTGGTTTTGAGCTTTAAGTTTAACTTTTTCTTTATTTTAGGATCTGATTTGGGTATTAATGGTTTTGCTCTGCTTTTGCGAGTTTACTGAGTTTTTATAAGTTTTACAAGTTTTGCCTAGATTGCCGAGTCCGTTGAGTATTTTGGGTAAAACATACCTCCAATTACTAGGCTTATTTTTGTTAATTGCTCTTTCTGACATAAATTTGAGACTTTTTGGGGTTTGAAATATGATCTAAATAAAAAGAAAGTTTTTTTTTTGTTGCAAATTTGTTAGGGAAAGTTTTCCAATGAATCATAAAATATTTAAAACACAGAAAATGCTATGAATAAAATATTTTCGCTTTTAATTCTCTTTACGGAGGAGATTTTCTTGAGAAATGTTTGAAATTGCTGTAATTTTAGTTATCATTTCTTCTGAAGTGCGATCAATCTAAGATTATGCTTACATTAAATAAGTAATCAGCTGAAAGATTTAATTTGCAAGAAGTTTCACAGACAAAGGCAGATTTGTTGTTTTGTATTTGAAACTGTATACAGAATGTTCAATGGCTAATGGATTGGATGACGCACTTTTATTTTATCGTGTAGATTTTGAAAGGATTCCATAATTAGTGATTTTTCATGATTAAAGTTTTAATGAGAAAATAATCCAAGAAATCCTTGAATGGCGAAAACATTTTTTCAGTACTTGGAAAATTATAAATAGAACTGATGTTTTCTTAAGAAGGATATAACAGAAAAATTTATCCTACAGAAACAATATCGTGTAGAGTTAAAATATTTATTAGAAATATCTAAGTTTATGTCTATAATTAGGTCGGTTCTTGTGCCACAATGTAACATTACAAACTACAAATTACAGAACAAATTCACCAAAAACTGTTGAAAATTTCATAAGACTTTAAAAACAAGAAGCTCTTTCCTCCTCTCAAATAGAACGAATCTACACGAACAATAAATAAAACTCCTGACACATTTCCAACAAACTTCTCAAAATCTATATTTGTTCCAATTTTATTTGCGCTTTGAACCATTCACTTCCTGTTTCACAAGAGAAACCACAAATATATCAAACACGATTCAGAATTCTTGATTAACAAGATAGTTTTCTCCCATTTTAGGAAATTTCCACACATTTTAGATAGACGGTAAGTAGGTCAACTTTTGTCCAACTTTTAATATTTATATTTGTTATATTTTTTCTTTAGACAAAATATACAGAAATATATCAATAAACATGAGAAAATAGATTTTCCGTCTCGATACATAATAACTTTAGTTTATGTGGGGTTTCCTCACAATTTCAACCAGCAAATAAAAAATCACATAAGCAAATATAAGCTGTATTCCCGGACGGCCCAGTTATGCTATCGAAAATAATATAAAAATGTATTTTTCATGATCCAACAATTGAATGAAGCCTCCGCCCCATCAAAAAAGTTTATTGGCTCAAGTGCAGAAAATCATTCGCTCTGCTTTGTGCTTGGGATCTCAACTTTGGTAGATGATAATAAGCCTTAAAATTTTTATGTTGCATGATTTCTCGATAAAATATTCAACGCTCAACCCAATGTGTTTTATATCACTCGGCAATCACTATAAAAGGAATAACATTTTCTATAATTTATGAAGAATGATAACCAAGAATAATGTAATTTGTGTAATATCTGAAAAGTAAGCGTTACGCTCGTGTTTTGAGAAGGTGGTGGTGGTTATATATTATTTTTACTTTTTACTTTTCCAGACTAACATGTGGACTTATGTTGTGAATAGAAATGTGGTATGATTAAAACTTCTTGAGTATCAATAAAGTTTGTGGTAGAGAGTTTTGCTATGTTAAATACTTTACACTAAAAATATTTGCTCTGGCAATTTAACGTCAATGACTCAAGGATCAATTTGATAAAAGACAAACTTATTGCTCTCAAGATCTTTGAGTAAACAGAATTGGGCAAAATCCATTCAGGAAAGCAATTATAAGCACTTCTGAAAGAATCATTTAAAACACAATATAAAAACACCATTGAAAGAACAAAATGGCCTCAAGTTCAAAGCATCCACAAACACTGGAAAAATCTCAAATAAATATTCTGTATATTATGCAACACCTAAATGCAAGAGCTAGCGAACAGCTACACATTTTACGAACAATAAATAAGTAATTTATATAATTTATACCATTCTATGGTTTCGCTTATTATGAAGTTTGTGCAAATAAAAACTGAGCCATAATAAAAAGAGATCTTTCTGTGTTCATAGCGGAGGAGAAAAAATTAGTACGTGTACAAAAACTCAATTTAGTTCGCAGCAAAAAATATAGAACCCACTAAGCTCACAAATGCTTTTTTTTCTATTATGCGACTTCTTGAATTTCAATATTCTTCAAGTGCCTTTCACTGTCTTCAAATTCTGAATTTTTGAATCTGATTTACAGTTGTTTTTTTGCAAATAGTTTGTTGGAAACTTGAGTGAAATAGGAATCATTTTGCTGGGGAGAGACTATTTTTGAAATAATATCTTTTTAATGGGTTTTTAAAGTTGGTAGTTTTATTTTATGAAGAGGAGCCTTCTGAGAGTTTTTGAATTGTAACTAACTGAAGAGGTTTCATAGATTGTATGTTATGTAAGAAATTGGATTCATAATTTATTGAATTTGAATCATAACGTAATATATTATATCCGATACTTGAATATCACAGATATCTTCTAGAAACTCATGTCATATAAAAATGATTATTAGTGTTTATTTTATTTGAACTTTTCAATGGGAACCAATTCAATACTTTATCTGTAAATATATAATATTTGAGATGTTCCTTGATATTAGATTCATTAAAATCCATGAATTTTGAATATATAAATACCTACAAAAAGTACTCAACGTTTTGTTCTCATATTCACATTAAAGCCGTTCAGTAAAAGCTTGGGTAAAAGCTTATAAAAAGCTTCATATTTACCAAAATGAATCAATCAAAATTATTTTAGGAAGCACCTTCATTTCCAAGACCAATCTTCATCCAATCATTCAAATACAATATTCTGTGAATTTTATGGAAAATATAAAAATTCTGAGAAACATATTGAAGCCTTAATAACAAAAGAAATGCGAGTCATTAAAATATGATTTCTGCAAAAATTAGAAAGCTCAGAAATAAATTATCCTTTAATTCATCACTCTATCCTCATTTTCTAAGCCATTTCATACCACTTTTAGTGCATTATATGATCAATTCTATAATATCTGGAATTTGCTGGATGTTTTTATGAAGGGTCTTCAACTTTATTGCTCCTGCAAAACTCATTTCACATTTTTCCAATATTTTATTCTAGCATTTACTAGAAAAGAAACTTTCTCGTGGTAAGAATTCGCATCATTTTGCTGACTCAACACTTTTAAGTTGCCCATTGTGAAAAATTGCCAAGTTCTATAATTCAGTTGTCTGGATTTTCCTTTTGCTTCACGTTGCCTCAATATCTTTTGTAAATTACGAAGTTCATATTTTATTACACTTAAGTGGAGTTTATACCAAAACAATTTGAGAAGCCATATTATAAGAAAATTCTAAAATATAAATATCTAATTGTGTAAAATCCTTCGAAAGATAAAGTTTTGAAATTTTTCTGATCGCCAGCAGATTAAAATAAAAAACCCTCAATCCAACCCAGCTGCATTTATAGCCAGAAAATCATTAACTGATCAAATTTAAGCCGAGTCTAAATTTACTCTATGACTAATTTGGAAGGTAAAACTCATACATTTTTTATCTTTTTTTACGATTTTCACTTACTATCATGAAGGCAAAATAAAAGTCATAATATTTGGATGTTTCCAATTTTTCCACATTTTATTGATTCTGCCCGATAAATCGAGCGTTGCGTGAACATAAATGGCTAAATTATCTGCTTTTTGGAATTCTAATTTTCTGTTAACTTTTTATTTACAGAGGTAATTTCCTGTGTATTGGAAAATTGATTGTTATCGATTGTTCGGACCGATAAACCGGAAAGCAATACACATTATTGTGTTAGACGTTACACATGGCGTATCAACCAATGGATTATTACTTTGCGGTTAATTACTGTATGGAAAATGCTCAGGGAAAAGGATTTCTTGCTAAAGATTATTTTCGGCATTAGACTAATGAGGTCAGCAGATTAGAAATTAGAGATAAGTGCGGTGACATGTGATTTAGCTTGATGGAAAGACATACATAAATAGTATTGATAAATCATTAATATGTCATATTTGATAACTAAAAAGCTTTTAGGGTAAATTTTGTTTTTTGAGCTAACAATGATAATTTATGATATGGTCGATTAGGAACTGAATACACCTTGATGATTTATTGTTTATACAAAACGACAAATTTGGTTATATTAAATGGTTTCCTGGATTTTTTCAATCGATTCAATTACATATTTAAGATGGTCGGGTTTTCTGAAATAATTCAATTAGGATTTTTGTTATTTTTTACAGAAAATGTTTTTGTTTCACAATATTGTGATTGTTTTGAGTATTCATAACTCATAATTACTCAAAAGCTTACAAGTTCTTAAAAAGTATTATCAATCATTAAGTATCACACGGGAAAAAGGTTTGTGTTTGCTTTATTGGTACTATTTTGATAAACGGTATTCCAAACAAAAGACACGAAAGGAAAAAAGCTCACAATTTTTTATATAACATATAAATTTATTTCGAAATGCAAATAATGCACAATTTGTCAATAAGTTGTTATCCAAAACTCACTGAATATCGGAATGTATATTAAATACTTATATCAAATATTTATTGAAGCAAATTTGAACAATTTCACAAATTGGAAACATTCCATCCGACTGATTTATTCAATCTAAAAGTAAAAGAACTTATTGCACGCTGCATGTTGAGAGACACACGAAACCACCTTAAGCATCTCTTCAACATTTCTACAATTGTGATTGTCTTGATCACGATTTCTAAATGAAAGATTGGAACGGATACGTGCATTTGACATGGCAATATGTGCTTAATGTCACTAGAAATGAACTGATTGGGATTTATAACAAGCTCCCAACGACAAAATCTCACGAAAGGGAGACGAATAAGAAGAAAATGCTTGTCATCTCTAAGGAAAATGTTTTCTTTAGTGGATTTGCCTTTTTTTTTACTATACAGATTGCATCTTCGCCACATTTTTCTGATTGCTGGCGCGCCAAGTCTTTATTTGGTTTTTGTGTTCCGTTAGCCAGTTGCTCAGTTATTCGGGTTTTTGAACTCACGCACGCAAAGTTCATGACTTGTGCAATGGAGCTGATTTCACAAACTAATCGTTATTCCGGAGTTGGAATCGGTAGCATCCGTTACAAAAAATGGCAGTAAAAAAGTAAATTGTATTTTGGAGGAAATGGTGATTTTGTGGTGGGTTTGGAAATGAATTTTTTCTAGAAAAATTCTCCCACATTTAAAAATGAAAGGTTATGAAAAAAGCCTAACTAGAAAAAGTAAATTTTATAAAAGGTCAATCTTCTAGCTGATTAATCAATAATTGCTCTGATTTTCACAGTGAGTTCATCAGCTAACTTAGTTTCAATGCTGAATCCAATTCAACTCCAAAAAATCACAACATCCCACACTAAAAATCGTTCTAGTATGCTATATCGCCAAAATACATAAAATACCATTATTGATGTCCAGAGCTATTGTCGGTAACTTATTCCGGTTGACTGTGCTTTATTGTAATAATCTATATATTCAGTCTTACCCATTGCTGATGCAAAATGTGCAAAATGGAACAAATGAGTGGGAATATATTTCCAATAAGCAGTGATTCTTCATGCATAATATTAAATCTAGAATCATCCATTTCCAGAATGAATGGTAAAATTTTCTCTGAATTTATGCGTGATTGCTGAATGCTTAATTTTTAATGAGAAATCTGTTGGTGAGAATTGCATGAGTGATTGGGTCGAGAATTGTAGTGATTTGGGGTTTAGTTTCGGATATAAAGCTTTCATGCTTTTGTCGGGAAGACCCATGTTTAGAACGTTACCACTGTTGAAATATTATTTAGGTCTTATTAGAAAAACAACTAGAAAACTAACAAACTTTAAATTATTCACATCGCAATATTGTTTGCCTCTGGCGCTTCTGCTTTGTTTTCTCAATAAAATATTATTCGTAAAATGGAAGCAGGGTTTCAAATATATTTAACCCTTTCATTGAAAGCTCACTTAAAGCACGTGTCCAGACATTTTTTTAAATTTCATAACTTTGTAATTTCCCATGGTTGATTCTTACGAGCATTTTTATTATGACGCTGTTTTTCCCTGAAAACACCAATCTATAGATGACCTAAAAACCAAAATGAACGTGATACCAAGAAATGCCTTGCTAACAAAATGTATTTTCCTGTAAAAATTTAGTGAAATTTTGATTATTGAGGATATTCAGAGAACACTCTATGAATATTCCTGCACAAACATTTTTCAATTAATAATCGAATTTTGTTACGGGAAACCGGAAAACATGCCAGCTACCCCGAACTGTTGCTTCCATATATTTTGAGGCTTTACTGAGTGGAGGCAAATCTGAATACATTATCCCTTAGAAATTGAAAGGAAAGCCTTGTGTACACAATTCATTAACACGTCGGTAGCAGAGACTTAAAGATTTATAGAGTGCGTTCCTTAGGGGGAGAATGTTGCATCTGTGAATTTTTAATGACGATGTTTATGAAGACGAAAAGAATTTTTAATTATGTCCTGAGGATAAATGTAGAAAATATTTGAAAGTTTGGGCTTATATTTTCAAGCGACGTGTCATAACTTCATTTGAATATTTCCAAATAAAATAGAATGTCTTGATATTTGTTAAAATTTTCCACCGATTCATTCACACCCCCTAGTTCACAATTTTGCCTTTAAAATTCAAAGCATACACTTAACCGTCAAAGAAACTCTTTTTAAAACATTTAATATCATGTGCATATTTCCAATCCAATCAATAAAAATGTTTGCACGTTAAGAACTAGATTCAGAAAAATGTGTTTTACGCCCATATCGGGTTTCCTATCGATGCAAACATATGGACGCATGGACATATATCCATATGGAGCACGAGCATTTGTGTAAAGCACATGGTAATTTATTTTTTACTCGTTAACATAATTGAATTTTTGCTATCCAAACGATTTGGCCAAATAAATTTCAATAAGTCCGAAAAAGTCCAATAAATTCAAATGAATACTATGAACCAAAACTAAATGAGATTCCTTGTCTTCAATGCTTTTCTATGAAACTTCTATGGAATTTCCTCGTTTCTCGGCTCTTCATTGCAAAATTGCAAAGCAAACAGACAATGATTGCAAATAAAACTGTAAATGAACTGTTTTAATCCCAATATAATTCCCAACACTATCTGGTTTGATTCTTTTCTGGTACTTTCTCTCCCAAGCCAGCAAAAGGTAAACGTGAGCGAATAAAACAACTGGAACAAATGGCAGCAAATGGTAGTGCAAAAAAGTGGGATAAACTAGCAAAGCTTCTAGATAAATCAGCAAATTTTCTACTTTTTCTCGCATCGTTTAATTTATTCAAGAATTTTTTTTCTTTTTTCCTTATTTTTAGTATTTTTTATTATTCTGCATAAACCATAAAAGAAAAGGAATGGCCAAGGGTGAAGGATGGTACAGGATAACAACAGATAAGGGTTTTATTAAGGTAATTTGGGTTTTTGTGTGCTTTTAAAAGTTATATCCCCTGTGATGAAATCTTGAGATACTGGACTTTGATCTTGAAATTCATAAACACATTGGAGAATTTTCGTGTAAAGATTTAAAAAGTGCTTTTTCCAGAATGAGTATGCAAGCTCTAACATGTATTTCAGATTGAATTTTTTTTTTTTTGAAGCAGTTTAGGGTTTGAATGAGGAATGTTAATTTGTTTTGTGACTAGTTTTTGTGAATAGCGATATGTTATATAAAATACATCATACCTCTTTCTTCAATAAAGTTTCATTAAATATCTCAATGATCTTTGCAGTAAACTATCTTCTTGAAACTTTATAGATATTTACCATCATTTCTACTTTCTAAAAGCTCTCCAAGCTCTACTTGCACTTTTTTCCTCGTATGTAATATATTAATAAACCCATCACATCACAATAACCATAACATATATTTCTGAGCGATATAGAATTCCATAACTTTTTGTGATGGAATAAATTTATAAATTGGAATTTATTGAAATGGCACCGTAAAATATAAATTTGAATTTTTCAACAGCCATATTTTTTCATTGAGTACATTTACATTTTCGTACAATTAAATGCTGATTTTATTGTCTTTTTTTTTGTATTCCGATGGATTCAATTTTTGATAGTTTATTTTATGTTAAATCATCACAATAGTTGTCATAGTTAATTCTGATTGCATTATTCAATGTGTTTTTGTTAAAATACGCACTGTGTACATCAATTTTAAATTTGAATAATCATTCATTGTTTTTATTTGCTGCAAAAACGTTGATTTTCATATTTTGTTGCATTCATTCATTAGCGATGTGTTCAGTCATGTAGAGTTTTGAAAATCATCTCAAACATTCCAAGTGCAAACCAGCCAACAAAATTACACTCACATAATTCACTCAGTTTAAAACACATTAAAAATTCCAACAATGGTACGTAACTCGTCTTAAGTGATAATGTAATCCAGCTCCTGAGTATTATTATGCAACCTGCAGTTGACGAGGAAGGATGTAGAAAAATTCTGCTTTGCATTAAATTTGTGTTATCTTTCATATTACCAAGTTTAATATCCAATTTTGTGGGAGCAGATCTAAATAAGCCATGCACTTCCTGCTCATTAAAAATCTTTGGCATTGTGTACCATACAATCTAGATATTGTCAAATTGGAGCAAATGTTATAATTTATTTTTCCATTTTTTTTATGCTCTTTGTTTTATTACGTAATAACTTCATCACAACAAACTTTTTCCCTTTTTAATTAAATTGAATTATTTTGCACAATTTTCCCCATACGCTGCTTGTCGAGCTGCACACAAAGCACTTTTCCAGTTTTCTGTATATTTTGTGTATTTTTATATTTTGTGGGGAATTTTGCTGGTGACAAAATTAATTAATCCAGCCACACAATTTTTTGCAAGCAATGGCATTAGGATTGAAGTACTTTTATCGTAAACTTGAACTCGATAAAAGAATTTTTGAACATTTTAAGGTTATAATTTGATCTAACTCTATTTAAACTTAAACTTATTGCTGTGCATTAATGAGATTAATTAAAGGCCTTAAGAGTTGAGGCATTAATCACTTTCTTAATTATTTTCACTTTGTTGCCTGTGACAATTTGACATTATTACCAAATACATTCACTTAATTAAACTTTAAGGTTTTCAAGTTAACTTGAACATTACGCTCCAAGAAATATTTATTTTTTGAGTACCTAGATGTTAAAACTTTGTTGAAAATTAGATTAAAAATTAATTGTTTTTATTTACATAAATTATTTTTCAAATAAAATTGTTCGAGATCCTGCTAATATGTTTTCAAAAACAAATTAGATTTAAGTGAAACTGAATAAGAAATTTAAAAAGTCAAACAATAAAAGTTTATCATTTATTTTGTCGATGTTGAATAATAATTCTTGAATTTTATCATATTAATACCAACATTTAAGATATTTCTTGATAGAATTATAAAACTTCATAAGAAGAAATTGATCAAAATATTTAAAAATTCAAATTTCTACAAAAAATTTCATCAAAAGAAACATGATAAAAGCATTACCATTTAACCAGCTTCCGAAGTTATCCTCAATATATCCAAAATATCCATTTTTATCCAAATGAAACATCCGAAAATTTACATGTGACTTAAATTTTATATTCAATTTCATTCAATTTTATTTTCAACATTATTCGATTGCCACAAATTTAAATGCGAAAGATCGTTAAATTTGCTGGATCAAGTGATTCTATTCAAAAGCACTAAACAGCAAATTCAGTTCACTAACTTCTTGTCAGTTTTATCAATGACTTGCACTCGTGTATTAAATTGAATGTAAATTCACAAAATTATCACAATTCATAAAGGATATAATAGAACTGATTTCCATAAACTTCAATAAACGACAATAATCTCGAATAAACTAAAGAAATCAAAAAACCACGAATCAATGTCACTAAATTATTTATGATATTCTCAAAACTGCAAAAAATCAATGTCTGGAAAAATTTTCTATCAGCTTTAATGTTTAAGCTTCTTGTGCTTTAAGCTTTAAACCAGCTTTTCACTATTTGGTGCGAGCCATAGAGCAACCACGGAGCTCTGCAAGAAACTGAGCAAGCAATAAATCAGCAAGTCTTCTTCACAAGCATACTCTGTTAAAAAGCATAGAAGAGAATTTCGAAAATCATCATACGCATGTGCATTCTGAGTCACTCAGAGTCAGTTTGGTGCTGATAAACTTTGCAGAATTCATGGCAAGAAATTTTATATGTTATGATTCTCTTGTTACGGAGATTTGAAAACTGATCGAGTAACGCATTTTATTGTGCGGAAAGGTGACAAATATTTTGTTTGCAAAATATTTCGAGGCCTTAACTCGATAACGAATTCGTTGATATATATCAAAATATTTGTTTTGCATCTGACACCTTTGAAGAATAATATAACTCTTTTTTTATTTCTAAATCAAAGCTTTTTGAATCCTGATAATAATAATTATAACCACTCGCTTGAATATAAAGTAATTTTTTTTTAACTTTAAAACAACCTTTCCATCAAGTCCCATTTCAACCCGTCAAATTATATATGGCACACTCAATAAACTTTCTGCTGCTTTCAAAGTATGTTTTTTATGCTACCCATGCCAAGGTTGGGTAATCTTATATTTCCTTTCTTTGCCAGGATGTCTATTTAATCAACGATAATTTTATTATATTTTAAGTTTTTTCAATAAACTGTTTATTTTTCGGTTTATTTGGTGCTTCAAGGCGGGAAATGGACAGAGAAATTGAGTTTGGGATGAAGAAATTTGATTGTAAATTGTTTTGTTGAGAAGTTCATTGGTTTTTTTAGAATAGAAGATTTTTGGAGTTTGAACAGGTTTCAATCAATTTAATGGATTGAGGTACCGGGGTTATATTCCAGATACGTGGATAAAACATCCAGCGAACAATAGTATCAGAAAATAACATTACAAATTTTCAAACTAAGAATGATCTATTAAAACAGATGTTAGCTTGTATTTTAATTGTTTTTAAGATGGTTCATTCGTTTTTAGCCTCATATATTCATTCTACAATTTAATAAAATGATTTAACCTATGCCAATTAAAAAGCTTTCAAAACTACACTCGTATCTCAAGAGAAATGTCAAGCAATTAACTCTGCAAATTATAAAACAAATAAAGTTTGCACAAGCTGTACAACTGCTCCTCAAAATCACAAAGTCCTTCAGGAAGTTGTCAAATCTCCATTCAAGACCAATTTCCCAAACAAAGTCTCGAAATGCTAGAGAATCATGAAAATATCTCATAATAAGAAATAAAACGTGTTAACTGCTCATAAAGAGGAATTTTTATTCGTTTATTTTCGCAAAACAGAGCGAATGCTTTGCTAAGTCATCTTGGCGTTATAAAAACTTAATTAAAAGTTTTTCAACTAAAATTTTCAGATTTTCATTGTTATCGTGTTTTCGTTTTACTTGATAATTATTATCACGTTTAATGGAGAAACAATTGCTGGAACTTTATTATTTCACTTTCAAGTTGAGTCAACTAAAACAATAATGTTGTGCAGAATTAAAAATTGAAAATCGAAATTGTTGGTTATTATTAGGTGCGACAAAATCTCATAATTTGTCAAAACAAAACATAAAGTTATTATTTTATGTTTCAAATGATTGTATTATATCAAGAACAAACGTGCTTTTCAGAAGCATTGAGGTATAAACTTTTAACATTTAGTATTGAATTATTCCCAAACAATGTTGCAGTACGGTAGATGTAGGTCAAATAAATTTATGAAATTGTAACATTAAACCAGTAAACTCCTCGGTAAGCCACACCAAATACTTCAAAGATATTTACTTACTTTATAAACACCCACTGTGCCTGAAAAGCACTCAACCGCCAACTAGCAGAAAGCTTTGGCACAATTAAAACTTTTGTCAAAGATTTTCTCGAAATGTTTTCCACACAATTATGAGTTTTCCATCTCGACAACGAATAAATTACCAGCACAGCAGAATAATGCATGAGCCATTCTTGTAAGATGCCGGTGCGAACCTGAATAATCGTTATTATCGTTTATATGCTCCGACTTTCATGAATATTGCATATCATGGCATCACACAATGAATCCCGAAAATCAAATTAGATACATGCATACATGAATAATTTACAGTTTAAAGGATCGCTCGTGCACAGCAAATGTCACATTAGTATGTAAGATTGCTTGCGAATAAATTTGGTGGAAGATTTAAATGTAAATTGCTGGTGCTGTCCTAGTTTGGTGTCGTATCTTTTCAGCAACCACCATCCGGATAAATGTTTGCTTATTTGCTTTGGTTAGGTTATGCAAGCACTCACAGAAATATCTGTGGTTACTATAATAAGGATTCTCGCTGACAATTATTTTTAAATTAGTAGCTTAATCATTTCTGGTAACACTCAGCTATGGCTCGAAACAATTTTGAATTCAAACAGTTCTGTTTTTGTTTTGAATTGATAATTCTTACTAACAATTCAATTTGAAATTAATTTTGTTCTTTAACAAAAAGTAATATAAAAGATCAAACATTGAAAAAAACAATATTTCAGCATTATTTGCTCAAATAAAAGATGCTTATATGCCAATGAGTGTGGAGACAAAGTTCACACAACACATCCACTTTTAGATAATAAAAGCCACTTGGAAAAATCTCATTCATAGCCGCATGTACATATTATAAGTCATTAGTCATGTCTCCCTTCTTCCTCAATTTGTTTTAGTTGTTAAGTGTTTTCTGTGTGCACTTGGTGTGTGTTCTTGCTCGCTGCGCGATAAATAGAAAGTCGCTTCCAAATACGAAGAGAAAGAATGTAATAGATTGCTGGAATTTGTATTTTCATGTATTTCCATGTACTTTTCGCCTCAAATGAAGTGATTGTCAACATTTTCCAGGTTTTCTTTTTGTTCTTCAACATTTGATGGGATGTTTATGCAAAGTCCCATTTGGTCCGGAATGTTTATTTATTCGATTGTTGTTGGAATTTGGGAGTGAAAGATGTAATTGATTAATTCTCGTGGTAAATAAGAAAAGCAGAAGAATCACTCAAATGAATTCATCTTGCAATTACGCGCCCTGTTTCCTCGAAAAATCTTTCGCATACTAATCAATTAAACTTTTTTGGAATTTGTTGTTTGTTGTTATTTATAAGTATTCTGTTTGTTTAATTAATTAATTGCTAATTCCTTAAAATATAAATATTTTAGATAAAATTATTTCAAAACAATGATTTATGTTAAAAGCCAAATCGCAATTTTACAAAGATAAATATGAGAAAAGCTTATAAAGAATTTGTTTTTACTTCTTAAATAATGAACACATTAAGACCACAAAACCGCAATATTTAATTGAAATATAAGAAAATGTTTACAATTCAATTGAAAACTTTCCATAATAATTATTTCATCACACTTTATTAAAACATTTCACTCTCTTTTTTTCGTAACAAAAAAAAAATCAAAAAATGGCGACACGACAATCACTTTAAATTTATGTAAATCTCTTGATGAGCTTGCTAATCCGAAGCTCTAGCTTCCATCGTCATACATTTGTGATTATCTCTTGCACGAGCAGACACCCAAACATGTCCAGTTTACAAAAGGCCTTAATCACCCATAAAAATATAAAGCATCCTCGATAAACTCTGACTAGCCGAGTTTAATAAATGAATGGCCAAATCCCCAAATTGTGTGCCTTTTAACGCTTGAGCCCACATAAAATATCCTGAATGCTTCGAGAAAAATCTGAGAATCTGCTGCATTCTATTTAAGGATAATTTATTGCGAAAAAAGTCTCAACACAAAGTTATTATAAAATAATTTTGTATTATAGTTAAGCAGCGAGTTGACAAATGACGGTGGCGTCTTAAGACCATGAGAGGTTTCTAAATGGTGAAATGAATATACATTAAATTTACGTGCTGAGCCTTGGCTTGAAGATTTATAAAATATAAACCGATCATCATTAACGAAACATTATACGATTTCGAACAATAGACTCCACCCATTAACAAACCCCTCTAATTCCCCAAGTTGATGATCACAATGAAATTACAATTTACAACTCTCGACGGAAGAATAATCAATCACTCAAGCAGCAAAAGTCAAGAATAAAATCCCATCTTTGATATTATATTTTAATATCTGAAATCAATCTTAAAATTTGTTGAACGCCCAAAGAAATTCAAGGACATTGTTGGTATCACAAAATCTTGACAGAAATTTTGATATTTATAAATGGCCAAAGTTTGTACTCTTTTTCCATATTATGACTTAAGTTTACCTTCAATTTTAAATTAATGCTTTAATATTGAACTTTTGACTTTGATAAATATTTGTTTTCAAACAAAAGCATAATGTTCAAAAGCCAAGAAAATGCGAACAAACGAAAACGTTGAGTTTTTCAAGAGGATAAAACATGAAAGTGCTGTCTTGAGATAATTAAAATTTCTTGAGATTGTTGTGGTAGTTGAAGTTTGATGTTTCACTTTTTTTATACAAGCGATTTCAGCAAACTCTGCAATTGTTGGAAAGTTTATCGTTGAGGAAAACACAGATGAGCAGCAGTAAAATTGATTTTTATTTATAATGCAGTTTTAGTTGAAACCTGCTGGGATTATAGTTTTAAAGTTATTCAATTTAAATTTGATTGTTAATTGGATATTAAATCTGGGAGTTTTGCATATAGCGCAAGAATAAAGAATAAAGATAAAATTTCATATTAATTAAGTTTGAATTCAGTGAGCTCAATAAATAATTTTCAAATGAAAAGGTAAATTGGAATCCAGAAACTTATTTACGAAAATTAACTTTTTGATAACATGCCCATCATCCAAACATTATCTCGATTAACTTCAAATAATTGAGAAACTTCCATCTCTTGAGAATTTCCATAATAAATTACATTATCATAAATGTAACGTTCTCAAATTATCAACATAAAATGTCATGAGTACCACGCAGTTGTTGATAAACTAATTAATTATTATGCCTCATAAGCACTCCTCAAATTGTGATTAAAATTGCTTTTAACAATTATTACACGATCTCAAACACTGCATAATTAAAAACTATAAATTTTTTAACCGAAATTTTACATCAACTCTCAGTGCATTTGAAACCTAATTAGATATTATTTCATGAGCTTAATGCTTTTATTATCGTATAAATATTGAACGAAACTGCTTTTTAAAAGAGATCAATTTATTCTGCCAATCTAATTTAGTAAAGCGATCAAATGCATCGTCTTAGCAATGTAAAAATAGTATTAGAGTGCTTATTTAAACCAAATTCTCAAAATTAGATTTTTATAAATTGAAATCTCTCAATTGCTTGTCAATAACATTTCTCAGGTTTCAACTTTCAAAAGGTTATCCAATTATCATTTAGATTCAATTTAGAATTACATTTTGACATTTCAGCATGCTTTTTGTGCATAAATTGAATGAAAATGAATTGCATTTTGTGTTTTTGTAAATTTTAAAGCAAGAAAATTTAAATCTAATCGTGGAATCATCAAAGTCATGAAATCAGCTTCATTTTGCAAAAAAATATACTATCGATCTAGAATCTATTAACCTACATCAACAATCTATTATTAAACCCATCTCCAAGTAGTAGAAAGTTGAATAAACATAAAAGTAGTGAATCAGCATAATTGACTTTGATATTCCGAAAAAGCTTTTGTATAAAAAATATGGAAAATTATAAAAGCTCCAGAAATATTTTATTCTGAATAAATTCGGTAACAACTAAATTTTTTCGAATACAAATATAGATCCATAAAACTAGTGCATACCATCATGTATAAATCATAAAACTTGTTTGAACAAGACCTATACCAATTCAAAGGGTTGCCGAAAAATTCTAGGCCAATTAAAATAAATTGCTAATCAAAATTCAACATTCAAAATGGGAGACACTGAAAACAATTTTCGCTCGAGTAATTATTCTAATCAGAAATCGAATCAGGTATATATTTTCTCAATTTCTGTGCTTTATCTAAAAAGATCAGAAAACTCAGGAAATCCTAAAAAGTCTCTATTCTCGGAAAATTGAGGAAAATATACAAAGAGTGATGAACTTAATTCGGATTTTTCTCACAGCGATAACAAAACAATTGTTCTTCATTTTAATGAAGTGAAAATTTAATTTGCTGTTTTGAAAGGTAATCAATTTGTGGAGAAAGCAGAAATTTGATCAGTTGTGAAAATTCATTTCGGCACAATTTTCTTTTAGAGGAGTGGGTAGATTTATTTAAGTGAATGGTTTTGTACTATTTACTGATTATTTTTGGAGATATTTTGGCCTATTTCCATGACATTATGAAATTCTGTGGCCGGAAATGAGATTTATGCTAATTTTGAATCCTTTATCCAGAATTGAAATATTGTTGGGTCAACTATATGAGAATTGCTGTGTTGTAATAAATTTGTGTTTAGATTTAAATATTTAGTTTTAGAATGGGCCATCTTCATTCCAAAAAAAAATAGTTTTAATTCTGTCAATGTGGTTTTACTTAGCGGTAGAGGAAAATAATCTTAATTGTTATAAAATGTTATTAATGAACACACTAATTAGTGGAAGATTGAATACAAAATATTTTAAAATCGAAATAGTACAATTTATCAAATCCGCTACGTGAAAGCTATGAGTTAAGTTTGCTTGAGCACGTTTTTGCAATCTGAATTCCTCTATTTCCAATCTTTATTGATCAATTTGAACAGGAATTACATGCTTTTACTAAGGCTTCATCCATAATTACAGTAAACTGTCATTAATCAATAAAAACTGATCAATGAAATTGATTTATTAATATCTTCGATTGACTTAAAGTCAACAAACTTCTCATCTATAAAAAACATAAAACTTTGAAACCTTTAATACCCACCCGACTTGGCGCCATAAACTTTTCCACTTTCCACCCAATTTTATACTTTTTATACGTTTTTGTATTTGCCAAGCATTTCAACTCGTAAATCATTTATGGAATGATGGCAGAAAAGAGAATTCTTACGAACTTAAAATGTAAAAGCTGATTTCGGTAAAAGAATCATGAATCAATCAATTGACTTGAAAATTGTCATAGAACACCCACAGCGTCCTCCAAGCTTAACATTAATATTTAATCATAAACAATCTAATGAAAAATCAATAGAATACTTAAACGTAGGCTCGTCCTTTACCTATTTTTCTTGAAATTTAATCAGGTTTGTTTTCTACTTTTCCATTTTTTTGGGAAGCCACACAAATGTTTAGAATGCTTAGCTATGTTTGGAAACTGCTTGAAAGTTAATATTAAGTGTTTGAGTGTACACATACTTTTATGGTTACGGAATGTGTAGGAAATTGGCTTCTTATTAAAGTTTCATGTGTGGTTCATGGATAGTTTTCTAATTAGTGGCTATATTGGAATTTTGGGTAGCATAAAGTTGTATTAGCTTGCATATTTCAAATTGTAATTACTTTCTCTTGAACTGCAATTTTCTTAATTGATCTATATTCAATTCTATCAATTATTAGGTCAAATAACTGTCAATCGACCTCCCTTGAACTCAAACTGTTTGTTTCTTGTAATAAAAACATTATTGACTTCCTTATAGCATATTCAAAATTAATTGCATACTCAAAATCAAGAAAATTGCATAGTTCATTGGATATATTTTATGGATGATTATGGATATTATATGATAATCGATGATATAGCTGATTATGGTTTTCCGTACAAATTAATCATCCCAATAACATTATTATTACGATTACGTAATAACATTCTTTTTGCAATGGTAGAAAACAAACAAAGATTTATTATTATCTTATCTTTATTATTTTGTACGTTCTTATGAAAATTATTAAACCGTACAAAACAGTTCTTCATTGGCATGGATAATTATCTAATTAGCTTGAAAATCTGTATGATCAAAAATGACACATTATAATATATTTCCTATAATATCACATGAATCGTGTCAGTAATCACTTAATCAGATTGTAACTAAATATTCTGTCGGGAACATTTAACAAAATTCATTGTGTAGTCCTGAAGTTGTGAAAATATCCCAACTCACTTTTTTTGTGGGCGTAGTCAATTTAATTAATTCTTCATCATGTGATGTCTCACAGGGTTTAGCAAGAGATGTCAAAAGATGTATTTCACAGTGCATCTACTAAAATATAGGTTATCAAGTCATTGAAGATACATACAGACAGTTTATCAAGATTTAGAAAGAAAATAATTATGTTACCGTATCTGTGAAGCTTTCAAAAGCCACATCCATTCTATTAAAACTATCTGGAATCCTTTATACACGACGCGTAGACTAAAGTTCATAATTAGATTGGACATGTTATCCTTTGATTTTGATCTCTTTACTTGTGATTCAATAGAAACTACAAGCAGGCTTCAACCTTGCAACATCAAATGAATTAACGGTAAACTTTGAAAGGAAATCTTGAAAATGAAAGAGTGAAAGAAGCACGTGCAAGGATACACTTAACCGTTTTTCTTTATTCTGCACTGTTCAAACAAAAATTATAAAGACTTTGTTGCTCAATGCTTTCTTTTTTCAAACAAGTATAAGAAAGCAAAAATAAGTCAACGATGCTTTTAGTATTTTATCTGAAACAAATCAAATTGAACTTTGATTGTTTTCTAATTGAGGTTTTTCGTGTTAATCAATCAAATCAACACAACAATATAATGCAGTTATAACAACTCCAAGATAAACTTTCTTAATTTAATTAGAGGAATTCCGTGATTTGACAGTGCCACAGATTCATCCATGGAAAGCATCCTTGAAAGAGTTCAACAACTAGAGGTTACATTGTTTATAAAGCTCGTCTGTACATTGTAACTACTCCATTTTCACATCTTCATAAAGTACTTACTGGTGCTGATTTTTTACTTCTTCTTGGTTTTATTTTACCCCATAAAAATCATGGAAAGTTCTGTCAGTTTCTCGTTTTTTTAATGTAAAGAGTACGTATGATGATGGAATAGAAAGTATATACAGACTTTGAAGCGTTTTTCCATGACTAAATAAAGCCATGATATTAAAGAAAGAATTGCTTTTTATTATTTGCCTCCACTTTTCCATCATTTTATAGAATATAGAATAACAATAATAAAATTCAGATCCTTGTTTTGATACTTTTCGTAAATTTTCCACGCTTATCTTATATTCAAGAGAAATTGAGAATTTATTCTGTTAGTCCAATTTGATTGAGCAATCAGTGAGTATAAAGTAGACACAATTCAAATAATTTTCTTTATCAAGATTTTTTTTCGATGGAGTGTGTATGTTGAGGAAAAATTTATTAATTACCTAAATTGTAATTATATTTTTAGTTATCTATCTTTGCAATCTATATGCTGCAATTTAAATAAATCTTTTTTCTCACCTGCAATCAAATAAATTTGTCCAATTTAGAACATGGCTCTGTGATTTATTTCGTATTACTGAAGTTTGTTTGAATAGCTCATAATTTTGGTAAAAGACCTTTTTCCGGTGAAAATCATTTTCCGTAGAAAATACACAATACAATAATTTCATTCAATGTTTGTTTTTCTCTAGAAATATAAATAGTTTTATATGATTGCTGAACAGTATTCCTTTGATCACTTCCAAAAATAGAAAGGATTTTTGTGGTCCAATGGTTTGGTATTCTCTCTATACAATTGAAGTACCTCTGTGAAAGGAAGATTTTCTGGTTTCCCCTTTAAATATGTTACTAGATATATTCCTTGAAAACATCTAAATAGAAGAGCTCTTCAATAGTCTATAAATCAGCATAAATTTGTAAAGATAACGTTCTTTGTGGCATATTGTTGTCCTTGTTTATGATACTTATGTATTGTGAAGTGTGACCATGATGAAGAAGAACTGAAAGATATATGTTTGGAAATTTCATGGTTCCCTACCTCAAGAGACAATTCAATCATGCATGTTTTCATTTTTTCATTCCTTCTTTTTATAATTGTATGCAAATGGCTTTGTTTGTTTGTTTAGCACATTCAAATTGTGAAGATTTCCTGCACTCAAAATGATAATGTTGTTTTCTTCTAGTTGATTAAAGTCAAAAAGCCACGAATTTTCTACCTCTTGCAAATATTATGTTCTCTAATTTTCCTACATAAATTATTCTGTTTGGTGTGGTTTTGCTAGTTCACTTATCAGATTGTGGACTTTGTTAATGAAATATAAAGCTGCTGCAAAGCTCCAAGTTTTGAATAAATGTTATAGAAAATATTAATTAATAGAAAATGTTTTTTTTTGGAAAGTGGGATAATTAATTAATCAATTTAGAGTTGGTATAATCATAGTGTATAATATAACAAATATAAGCAAATGTAATAGACCATGAATATTAACATTTATATTTATAAACCAACGTTTCGTATTAATAGCTCCTTCATCAGTTAAAAAGAATATTTAATAAGTAATCTGATATTTTATTCAATGAGCCCGACTAAATTTGATTGAATCAAATGCTAAATACAACATTTTAATTTATAAAATCATACATAGTCAATTTTTAAATAAAATACTGATAAATTTTCGACTTTTCTTTAACGATTCCACAAAAAATCAAAATGAAAACTCAACTCATATACCCAATCTCATAACTTCATTTATAATTCAATATTTTTCAACTACATAATTCACTTTCTCAAATGAGCGTTCTCCTTCATAAAAAATCCATGAAAGTGTGCAAAAGCTTCCAAAAACTACCATCTTTGAAAACTTTCAGTGTTGATGATATCAAATTGTTATTCATATGTTTCTCTTTTGGTGGTTTGTATAAATGTTTCAAATCATTTCACGGAAAAATACATACACAAAGATCCAGTCTCCTGGTGTATAAATAAATAAATTTACATCTTAAAGCTCAGACAGAAAAGCAAAATACTGGCAATATAGAAAGAAAGATTATGTCGCACCGAGCAGAAATAGAAAATTCATGTGACGCCAAAATTACAGTCGTCTATTTTTGTCTATTACAGTATTGATTTTTTCTTGTATCACACAGCATTTTTTTCTGCTTCTTTTTCGAAGAAATTGAATGAATTTCTTGAAGTTTAGTAATCTTCTTGTTTTTCTCATTTGAAATCGATTTGCATGGTTGAAAAGAGCTGGAAAACAAGTGGCAGATATAATTCCTATGAATTTCCTTTGTGCTCAATAGTTTTGAATCTAAAAGTGATTGTCGTCTGCTAGCGTTTGCTTTGTGAAATTGATTTGTGAGTTTTCGTGGAATGTATATTTAATGAATTACCTTTGATATTGTTCAACAAAAAGTATGTTTCAAGATCAAGGTGTATTCATACTACATACATGTGAAATAAATTTCTCAAGCCTTCCGTTTATTTTTAAAATATTACGAAATTTATATTTCTACAAACAATTTATTGCCTAGAGCTCCCACCTTAATATTTTTTAATAAAATAACGCAAAATTAAATTGTTTGAATACCAAAAATAGATCATATTCAAACCAACCCCTTAAGTTTCTCAAATGATTGAGGTGAAATTGACACAAAATTAAAAAGGTTAAAAAATCTATTCTAATTATAAAATTCCTCAGTTTTTGCTCTCATGTTTATAAATTGAGGGGCTGTTCCATGAGCAAAAATTAATCAATCTATTTCCAGCGATCATGTTCCGAATTCCGATGAAATTTCCGAGTAAAATCAAATTATAAATACATTTTTATTCTACAGAATTGTATTTAAATTGAGTTTGCGTATCGCCAACAAAAAAATTAATTAAAAATTACATACAATGAACTCTGTTGTGCTTTTTAGCGCCAGTTAGGCCTTAAAAAAATGATGCTTGGATATTCGATAAAACTCGACAAATTATAATATAATAAATTTAAAATAATTACGATTTGCTATGAAAAATTATTGCATGAGCAGCAGTTTCATACAAACAGTAGAAAAACTCGTTTTATAAAAGAACCTGCTGGAGATAAATAGGTATTTGGTGAATTCTTGGTGAATTTTATATATTTCAGCTATTTAGATGGAATATCTACTACGTTTTATGTTGCATGATTATCTTGTAATTTTCTATTGATGGTAAAAGTTTTGCAATAAATTCATTGTAGATTTTTGCTCGGGAAAATATAAAAATTATACCGAGAGTGTTTCCAGTGGGTGAACTGTTTGCACATTGGATTATGGTAAATATCAAGATATTAAGGTACCCAAAAAATTTTCTCATATCTCTTTATTATATTTTAATAAGTACTTCAGAAGATTTACTTTTACTTTCCAATCAAATGTAGCTATGGAAATCTTATTTAAATTTTTCATTGTAAAATTTCTTTCCGAGCAAAAAAGCGTGCTAATGCATTCTCGTTAATCTTTTCACTAACAACTTTATTAAAAGAAATTTATTAGGTATACTTATGACTTTTATTAATATTTTTTTAATCCTTGGAATAAAAAATTATTATAATTCTCGTTATTAAGTAAATTCTTAGATTGAGGAAATAATTTTTTGATAAAAACACTTAAATTTAGACAGAAAAATTACATTTCTCTATTGGATAAAATTTTTTGCTCATATCTATTTTTTTATCAAGAAATTGTTATGTTACATGACATTCTACTCCTACCAAGAAAAATATTTTCTTCATTTATAAAATTTTTTCCAGGAATGATATTTCGAAGTGTTTGTTCTTGACATTTTGAAGAAAGCATTTTTGAATATAAAGTTCGATTTCATTGAAAATATCTTCAAAATTCATTCATTTTTCTGAGAAAGTATTTACTTATCTAAATTTAAAATGAAAAAGATTCGGAGAATTCATTTGTAGTGGATTTATGAAATCGAAATGGTAGTTTTTCCCGAGATAGCCAAAATGTTTTTTTTAGATATATTTCTATTTTCATGAAAACGCAAATAAATAATAATTTATCCAATAAAAAAGTTAAAATAACTTATCAACCCATGGGCATCTCTCAAACTTGGCTCAGCCTTTCTACAACCCAAATAAATTGTACCAAAATTCACATTTGATCAATTTTTGATACTAACAATTGAAATCGCATTGGCAACCAAATCAAAAATGCTGCATATTTTTACATAACTTTCGATTATGTTCAAAAAATTGTGAATAATGTTGAGCGAAGTCTGTAAAATTGAAAAAAATTGGAGAAAACTCTGCAAACAAAGTTAGACAAGAAATTCTTTAAGAAATATTGTTAGATACTCTTGAAACTTGGAAAACTTTTGATATTTGAATGAACGAAATCAAATGAGAAATGTTCGACAATAAAACTTTTTAAAATCTTCACCACCCACTTATGATCCCAATAAAAGTCAGAATGTTCAGAATGGAAACTTTGATCTGCAGCAAATCTTATCGACCTTTTTCGTCATGTTTCTTGGTCAAAGTTTTTATCGCACTTTTTTCTGTAAAAGCTATGCTGGAATTTCTGCGCAAATTTTTGTAAATTTATATTTCTTAATGACAGGTAATAATGAGGGCTTGGGGAGTGCTTCGAGATGAAGAATTTTCTTCATCAATTCCATTAATGGAATTGTTGGATGTTTCTCTCAAAATGTGAAAAATGTTTCAACTTTTTTTTGATGCATTGGATCTTTTTTTTTATACAATTTGTAATTGAATCAAAAAATCCATTTAAAATAGATGTTCATGAACTAATTGCATTATGATTGGCATATAACTTATTTATTACAGAATTTGCAATTATTTGAAAACTTAACTTTTAATAGAATTTCTCTTGAAAAGTAATTTAATGTACTCTTCAAAACGAATTTAAAACACAAATTGTTTAGCCATCAGCTTTATAAAACAACAGGTAATAAAAATTCGACAAAAGCTGAGCTCCCATAATAATCCTCAAAAAGTTGAGAAAAAACAAACAACAGATTATAATCGATCGGGTAATATTAACCTAAATATATCCAAACACAAAAATTGTAAATTGCTGGATAAAGCTAAAGGGAAGGAATTCCGGGAGCCGAAGGCCAAGAAAAATTCTTTGAATTATATTACCTGCATGCTTCAATAAATTTCAAGGATTTCGATATCGAGCTGACATTTATTTCATGCAACTGAGTGAACTTTGTCTGAATTTGTTCCCATTAGATCCATTACTTGTAATATTGTTAAAAAAGATATTGTGAAAAATGGTAAAGTTTATTAGATTTATGTGCAAAATCTGTTGATACAAATCTGTGGAAATCTAAATTGTGAAAATCTGCAAAAATATGTCTTATCCGTACCTTTTCTGATTTATATCCGATTTGATTTAATATCCATTCCTTTTAATTGTAATATCCCAGGGCAACGTTATATGCATCGCTGATTTGACTGATTCAACGAGCAATTGTAGGAATCCTTCATTAACACTTCCATAAAATTTTCCATCACAATTTTAACGAGATTTTCCATCTCATAATTTTTTTTACCATTTTAATTTATTTTTATCACATATTTATGCGAAAATACCTCAACTCCATTCTGTATAAGGATTTTAATTTATTTTAATAATTTAAAACTTAAATAAAGCATCCCAATGAGAATTCACTGATTTTGCTATTTCACTATTTTCACTATTTCGCTAGGTACTCTGGATGTTCACTGGAATTTAACTATTTCACAATTTCTAATTAAAATAATAATCACCATTTATTTTAAATATTTAAAATGTAAAATACGTTGATAACCGTCACTACATTAGCTCGAGAAAACCTTTCATCCTCCTTCTATTCCTCTATTATAATTAGTTTTAAAACAAAATTGAAGGAATTTTGGTTTCTAGAATATGTTACATAATTGTTAGGAATACAGAGTTTCTTATTTTATTCAAAAAATTATTTCATAGAATAATTGAGCCAAACGTTTTTTTTATTTCCTAACCAGTCGACGTTCGAAAAAGGACTGAAGAAGCAAATTCTTCTATTCTTCTGTTAAATTTATCGGAGAGAGCTTTTACTTTTCTGCTATTTCTTCTGTTTCGAAAATGAACTGACTACGCAGGTCTGGTGTCATCTGTGAGTGCGAGTGTCAAGATTAATTGTGGGACATATAAAAAAGGCTATCAATGGTTCCTGATAGCATCTATGGAAAAACATGAACTAAATCTAATTATTGCATTATTTCAAGCAGGATAGTTGAGGTACACAAGTACTGTGCCAACAGTCGTATAAACTCAGCAAATAGCAGAGCTGGTATAAAATAAATAAATAAATAAATAATAATAATTGTTTTTCTACAGTTTCTCCCACAAGAAAAAACACTATTTTATTTTCAACAGTTTTTACCACAATTTCAAGATTAATACAAAGTTTCTACAATTTTTACCTTGATAGCATAGTATTTCTATAAGTGTGGTAAAAAATGTAATACGGTAGTAAGCTTATAATTATTGTTTCTACTACAATTAAAGAAATAATATTCTAAAATCTAAAAATAGAGATAAACATTAAAAATAAAATAAATTATTAAAAGCAAAGAACTTTTTACATAATCTCACTAATTATAGATTTTTTAAAGAATAACAAATTCATAATTATCAAAAGATTGAATAATTTATTTTGAAATAAAAGAAAACTGACTTACCCATATCATAATCATCTAAAGCTCGGGGAAAACTGGAACACGAGAAGAATTGAGAAAATTGGCGCGCTAATGACATCGGTTATTCAATATTTAATCAATATTTAATTCAATTAGTGGACTTAAGGGCACTTTATTCATGTTCCACTGCTTACATATAAAAAACTTTTGCGGTACCATTGCAGATTAAATAATATAAAAGTTAAACATGCGAATAGGGAGAGTTGAAATCATTTAAATTTAAATGTTCAATTAGATTCGATGAATTACTTAAATTTGCTTGCATTTGTTCAAAATTTGCCTGAATTAGTTGAGTTAGGCAAAACCTAAAATGTGTTTTCAATTTTCCATGGATTGTTTTCTTACAAATTGAAGCATTCGTTTGAATTCATTTGAATCTAGATTTTTTTCTGTTTACATAACATCCAATTACTTTATCCCCGCATCTTGTGTTTTTGTAGATTTAAGTGCCCAATTTTCGTTGTTTCGTGCAGATTTAGATTTGTAGGATGGTTTTCTTAAGATTTGGGTTTGTTTCTTGCAGGGTTGTAGAAGTGGGTAGGCGCGAGTAGGCGCGACCCTCTTGTTAAAATTTTGTTTAGTGCAACTGTAACGTTTTCGTAATCTAAACTAACGGATCAAAGCAATTTACCAAACACTGACTCAAATTATATTTAATCGAAATCACTTTAAAATACGACTTTTATGCGCCACTGGCCAGAAAAAACACTAACCAGAAATCGTTTCACTGTTTTACCTGACTTGCTCACCGTGGATTCCCAAAACTACCCCAAAACCCAAAACTAACCTAAAATCACGATTTATTTAATTTTGCATAATTTGATAAAAACAAACACTTCACTTTAATTTTTTTTTTAAGTCTCTATTCTTTTATTCAAACTTAACTTTTTCTGATGATTTCCAATCCTTTAACAATCCCTCTTCTCTTTCTATCCCTTCTTCCCTCACTCTCGTAAACTCTCAAAGACGCGCTACACAAACTACACTTTTTGACAATGATGTTGCTTGGTTGACGTTCAAATGCAAAAAAGCCTCGAATAATTCTTTTTTGCACTTTGCTCAACACTTTTTGCTTGTGTTGGTGTCAGTGTGTCGATTGTCAAATTGGCTGATGGAGCTGCCCCTTAAGTTTGTTTTTAGCTCACGCGCCCCCAAGAAACCTACTCAAGTGAGCTCAGTTGGTCTTTCAACCGTCCACGAGCAGATTGTGGCACAGACTTGAAATCAACATACTAAACTAAACATAATTTTGGTCTTATTCTAACTACTTTACAATCCCCTTTCCGGGCCAAAAAAAATATGAAAAATCCTCTTAAACAAATCTTACATTTTTCAGATTTTTTTATCTGTTTTGAAATAAAATAAAACTAATTTGCAAGAGAAAAGATACTCAAATTACCCACGACCTTGAGATACAAAAATATTCTTTAAAAAAAAACAAATTAAGGTGCGTTTAAATCTCCCTTAATCATTTCAGGTTCCTTCTCCAGCAAAATAATTTTACTCATTATATAATTTTTTTACAAAATTTTAAAATTTTTATGTCTCAAATTTACTTTAATTCCTTTTCCAAAAAAAAAAATTCACAAACTTTAATCAAAAGATCTTTCACAATTTCAAATCATCAAAATTTTCAAATCAAAAAATAATAAATTTTAACAAAACTGACTTTTAATCAAAATCAAATTTCTAAGCTAAATTTTCCATTGAACATAAAAAAATTTTCAAAACAAACAATTTTTCTGAGACTTCTCAAGATCTTTCAATTATCCGCTAGAAGAGCATTAAATTATTTTAACGTTTACCGTCCGTTAGACCACGGCCATAAAAAAGCTCTTTTAATTGTCTTCAAGTGAAAACCATTCAGATAGAATTTAGTCGCATTGACTCTAATCCGCATTTTTGCTTTTGAACTATCCAAGAAACCCTTCCAAAAATTCAAATCACAGCTTTACTTTACAAAATTAGCAAACAAAACTCAAACAAAATGAGAAGACGAACTCTCGCCCACTCGTCGGCAATTTAAAATACAAAAAGCCAAACTAAATTATAAGAGCCAAAACAAATGACTAAACAAAAGGATTGAGTATGTGATCCACACGCTCCAAAAAAGATTGCAAAAAAATCGCAAATCTTATTTCAAATCAAAATATAAATTTATACAAATCAAAAATAGAAAATAAGGTTGGATTCCTAACAAACAGCTCAAAATAATACTTTTTCAAAAAAAACTAAATGATTCACCCTTTTAATCTACTTCCCGCTTCCCACGCATCTCTCTCCACCCATCTAATTCCTGACAAACGCTTAGCCCACTGAAATCATCAAATCGTTTTATTTTGGTTGTTGCACACTTTTCTAAAAAAAAACAAAACATTAGAAAAAATTACATAAACAAAATTTCAAAATCACAATTCAAAATTTCAAAAAAAATTTCAAAAAAAATATATCAAAAAATTTAAAGAAAACTTAATAATAATAAATTTAATTTTTAAAACTTAATTCGCTTTTAAGTCCTTTTGGTGGTAAGTTCTTGCATACTTTCCATCCATCTCATTCATACTGCCAGATCGATCAACAAATTTACATATTCTTCCAATTGTGCTCATCACACTCTCTGCTGTATTTACTTCTGATCGACGCCCTTCACTCCATGTATGATCAACATCACACTTCTGCATCAACTCCTTGAACAAATTGCTCACCAACTGCCGACCGTTATCGCTGTAAATTCGCTGGAAAACACCAAAATTCCAAAAAAATTGATTTTCCAGAAGCCCGCACTTTGACTTAGCCGTACAACAATCCTCGATCAACAAATTTTGCTTTTTCCGCTCACCTACTTCCCACGCGAGACCACCTAAACAAATAGATTCCTTTGGCTGCAATTCTCCTACTTCCGACTTTTCAAACACATTAACAACATTCATACTCAACGACGGTTGCTCTGTAGATTCAAATTCTTGAGGACCAGTTTCCAAATCATCATCACTTACATCCAACGAATTTGCTGCGATCATAATATCCTTAAGAATCTGAATTTCCAACATCTCAATTTCCATCCTAAGTTTCCTTAGTTTTTCATCAACATCACTCACCACTTTCTCTAGAAATTCTGGGTAAAAATTCTCCTTAAGAGCCTCCACGATCCTTGTTAGTCCGCTATGCAACATTGTTTCATCCGCTGTTTGTGGACAAATTCTCTGCACTCTGGTTGCGACATGTATAAAACCTGAACGAATCGCCAAAACAACAAACACATTCCCTTCGTTGACTGGTGCTGACAAAACCTCCTGTATTTGCTGTAACTTCTTCAAACAAATCTCAAATTCCAAGTCTTTGTCTTGAACCACAAAATCCATTGGCAAAACCTTAGTATTTTCACGTTCCTGCTTCAGCCGTACTTTTAAATCAGCTTCATACGCCAGCGGCTGCGAAACATTCATACCACGAATCCTTAATTCATACAGGATCTCATCCTCTTTCAAATATTGAACACCCATTTCACTATTTGTTTAATTTTACCACTTTACCATACCATAAAAGACCTAAAAATAAAACAATATTAATAATATGCCAAAACTTATATAAATTTATATTAGGGATCAAATCAAATTTTATTATTCAAAATCAAATAACAAAGATTTTCATCCACTTGAAATTTATATCAAAATTACATAAGCTCTAAAACAAATTTTTCTCGCAAAAGCAAAATGCCAAAAAAAATTATTAGAACTTCAAAAACTCAAATCCATAATTGGATCCAACTTCTATCGAAATATTTTACTGTCTACTTTACTTTTGTTCAAATTATCACTCACGCAATTGTGCGAATGAACAAATAAAACTCATCAAAAAATAATCAAAAAAATTCTCATTTAATGTGCAGCAACCAAATTTCTACGAAAAGATAACCTAATTTAAATTTTTTTTTACTAATCGCACTTGAAATCAAATTAACCCTCAAATTTCTAAACCAAATTTGTTCCTTTAATACCAAATTATTCAAAAATTAATACGTGTCCCACTTTAGCTAACACAAGGTACTGTAACGTTTTCGTAATCTAAACTAACGGATCAAAGCAATTTACCAAACACTGACTCAAATTATATTTAATCGAAATCACTTTAAAATACGACTTTTATGCGCCACTGGCCAGAAAACACTAACCAGAAATCGTTTCACTGTTTTACCTGACTTGCTCACCGTGGATTCCCAAAAACTACCCCAAAACCCAAAACTAACCTAAAATCACGATTTATTTAATTTTGCATAATTTGATAAAAAACAAACACTTCACTTTAATTTTTTTAAGTCTCTATTCTTTTATTCAAACTTAACTTTTTCTGATGATTCCCAAGCCTTGAACAATCCCTCTTCGCTCTAAAAATCCCTTCTTCCCTCACTCTCGTAAACTCTCAAAGACGCGCTACACAAACTACACTCCTTTGACAATGATGTTGCTTGGTTGACGTTCAAATGCAAAAAGCCTCGAATAATTCTTTTGCACTTTGCTCAACACTTTTTGCTTGTGTTGGTGTCCGTGTGTCGATTGTCAAATTGGCTGATGGAGCTGCCCCTTAAGTTTGTTTTTAGCTCACGCGCCCCCAAGAAACCTACTCAAGTGAGCTCAGTTGGTCTTTCAACCGTCCACGAGCAGATTGTGGCACAGACTTGAAATCAACATACTAAACTAATAATAATTTTGGTCTTATTCTAACTACTTTACACAACTTTAGTGCAACTTTTTAATTTTGTTTGCAAAAACTCATCAGCGCCTGCCTTGTTAATTCAATACTTCTACACCCCTGGTTTCTTGTGTTTTTAAGGAAAGATAGCGTGTTTAATTTTTTTTGGAATATCTTGGTAAAGTCTAAAAAAATAAATATTCATTAGAACTTTTAACATTGAAAACAAATTTGACCCTTTTTAGAGAAATTTTGTTAGGAAAAATTTATTTGAATTAACAGGATATATTTAGGAAGATGTTGAAAAACGATTGTAAAATTATTGGGTGGATTTCTTTTGTCTCTGAAATTTTAATTTTAGAACATGATCTTTAGCTTCAAAAATAATAACGATCATTGAAAACTTGTGTTAAACTTTTTCCTCCAAAGTTCCATTTCAGTTTTAACAAAACAATCCATAAAATCGATTATCGTAAACTATTATGATCATCAATATACATAAACTTTAAAATGCGATAAAATGTTACTTCAATTCAACCAGTCTCCAAAGTGTTTCCACTTTAAAAGTTTCAAAAGTATGAAAAACGGTATGTTTACGGTGATAATACATATATCTCAACAACACCGCACCTCTAAAGCAACAAAACTATCCAAATATGCCACAAGTGCCAGAACAACCACTGACTAAAAAATACAAACTTTGATTTTCGCTCACTGTTGCCAAATATTTATGTTAACCATACGCTCCATGCAACAGCTGCTGATGAAACCCCCACGATATCATATATTGTAGTCAGATTCATTGTATCCTTGTATCATTGTATCGTTAGCTAAAAGATGAATTTAATTCCTACGTAAGTACATGCATCCTAATTTGATTATGAAATTCAAAATCTTGAATATCAAAATTAAACCGAGAATTGTGGATGGAAAGTCATATACTGTAGCATTTTATAATATGAGCTCTATATATGTTGTATATTTTATGCCCTGACAAAAATGAAGAAAGCATGTATTATTTTTTTTATTAAATTAAATTTTCTTTTCATGATACTCGTCATATTATTAAACCGAATAATATAATATATATTATTCTTCTGACAAAATAGCATGCAGTATCAAAAGTCAAACCTAAAAACAATTTTATAAATTGAATGTATCTATCTATTCACTAGCTGTATCCTCTGAATTCACACAGCTTTCGAAATGTGGGGAACAGGGCACATTGGAACATGTATAATTGTATAATTCTAGTTTTCACACAAAAGGCAAATATTTTACATTTTGTCAAGTAATAGAGTATTGGTACTTTCTCTTTTGAACTTTTTTGTTATTCAGGATTTCATTAAGATGAAATGCCTAAAAATATATCTACATAAATTAACTAATTGTCAATAGATGAATAAATGCTTAATTAGAAATATATTTGATGATTCAATACTAAATTACTTGAATTTGCTTTCTATTTCCATATGCAGTAAAGTATAAATTAAATCTCTAATAAAAGGGACATTAATGGATAAAACATACAGTTGGAATATCTTTTCGGCAAATAGATTGCTTTTGTCAGCCATGTGAGCAAGTTCACAGGCAACTTCAACCAAACAGCAAAATGGTTCACACAGTATATATTTGCCCAGCAAAAAACTTGAGATATGGAGCTACATGTGCTTGCCAAAGCGCTTTGCATAACATTTCACACAGAAAATGCTAAAATTCCACGATTTAACGGTTTATGGGAGCTTTCGGCGCGTAATTGTTTGATATTTCAAGATGCTGGTAGTAAGATTGTAGCTCTTTGTAGGCGTTTTCTCCCGAATAATAAACGATGTGACGTTATATATTATAAGCATTATTTATTGACTATATGTTGTGGAGGGCTTGATGAAAAGGTGTCTCAATTTATCATACTGTCAATAAGTCAGTCAAAGAAAGAGAAATTATGCAGAAAACTCCAAGTGGAAACTTCAATTTAAATTTCTTTCATGAAAAACTGAACAAAGCTCAAACAAATTGTTATTCAATCTTCTATGGTGTAATTTCAAAAATATATTTTTGTTTCCTTTTTAAATTTATTCTTATGCATTTTAATATCTGGGTCAACTTTTCTGAAAAGGGCTTTTTGGCGTCAATCAAATATGTCGATAAAACATTCAAGTTCAATTTTTATGGTTTTCTGTTCACAGATATACGGCGTTATAATCTTGGATACCATAAAAATTGTCCGATAAGTTAAATAGCTGGTTTTTCCGGGGATTTTCTTAAATATTTGTTTCATATTTCAACCAACATAAATCAAGACAAAAATGGCGTCCCTGGTTGAAAATATAAAAATTCTATGAAGAGTGTAAGATCAATCAGACAAACACAGTGCTATCATGTGATTTAAAAAACATTATTTTTAATGCGCCGTTGGCATGACAATTTAAATGTATATATACTGGCTGGAATTCAATTATTTAGTCCAATTATAATGTTAAAGCACTACAAATGAACAAACTCGTGTTGTTGACAACTTTTGAATGGTGACATTTTGTATATTTTTCTTACGGGAATATCCATTATTACATTTTGGTGCCTTTAACTTGTAGGTGGGCACTTACTGGATGAACATTGAACGTGCTCTTCATGTGCAATCTAATGAAATTTATTTTATTTTTCCTATATTGATGCGTGTCTTGAATAATTATAGAATTAATTAGAAAAGTTGGTCTGACTTTTTTGTGTGGGTAAAGTTATTCTTGAATGGAAGCTTTTTTGGTTTTTGATGCTAGACTTAATTTGATGGTAGACTTGTGTGTCTATTTTTATATATATTCATTCATGACTACAAAGTTGAAGTTTAGGTTTGCTCTGAGAGTTTATAATACAGCTTTAGCAACACGATCGGGTAGAAGAGTTGTGGTGAAAGTTGTTCAACATTGATTTTCTAAAAAATTATTATATGTAGGATATTATCAAGTTCTTAATAATTGGGTCAAACATTTATTCAAATTCATATTTTATTAGGTATGGTTTAAATGTTGGTTTATCAGTTATTTATTTTTTCCAAAATTGATAATAATTAATTGGTAATCATAATGTTATTGTGCTTTCATAACCTCCAGAATTAAATTGTTTGCGTAGGATTGTTATTTTGATAAAAACACGCTTAACCTATGATTTAAAAGAATGAAAAATCTTTAAAATTGAAGCCACCTTAAAGACTCAGCTTCTCTTTAATATGATTCAGGAAAGAACTTAAAAACCAAAACGTGACAAAAGTAACTTTTTTAAATTTAGAACAAAAATTACAGCAGAATCTCTATTTTAGCCATAAATCCACAGCAGTGAGGAAGCAATTATAAATGCTGTGGAATCTATTAATAAAATAGCAATTGCGCAGATTATAAAAATATAATAATTTGGAACGAGAAAATTCAACAAATAGACCAAATATAAATTCACAACAAGATTTTGAGATTTATTTAGCTCCATTGTTGAGTTTTCCACCATGAAAAAGCACGAGATGCACGGAAGCACCAGAAAGATGTCAAAATAGATCAAAAAGTTTATGATTGAAAGGTTCTGATTTGATTTGACTGGAATTACTTCTATCGAAATAAAAACAGAGAGGGTATGGTTTGGTGGAAATCATTATTTGACAGCAAAGAATATTTAATTTAGGAATTAAACATATTTTCTGAATTATTTTTGATTGTTAGATATTTCGTGGTATTTCTATTTTTCAAGTGTTTTTCAAGCTGTAATATGAGAAGGCTCTCACGCTTTTGAACAAAAAAAATTTCTTCCTTTCACTCTTTTATTTCTGAGCGAAGTGAAGTAGTGATTTTAATGTTGTTTTCCTTTCAATCGAATTGAATCCACTCTTCAAAAAAGCTGCCTAAATTATTGATCCAATCAATCAATTCCTCATCAGACTTAGGTACTGATTTTCCGAAAACTCGTCTACCAAAGCCCAAATGGTCCAAACATGTGATGCAAGCCATTTTTGTAGTGATTGATTGAACTGTTACTGAGATCAACTCGAAATGCGTATATGGATTCTCTAAGTTCAATGATGAATCCTGTTATTATTATTATAAAATTTCTGGAAATTCTTGAATATCGTCTTCAAGCATTTAATAAATCTTCAAGTTATTCAAAGTTATATTCGTAACTCAAGATTTAAAGTAAAGAACGTATATTTATGGAAGGGATTTGGCTTCTGGTATGAAGTCTAAAATGATTAGACTAATAAAATATTTAACGAGATATCTGAATTTATGTTTTATATGTTTTCTTTTTTTATTATATACTTTTTATAGCGCCAACATCCATCAGATTTCAATTGAAATGGTGCTTTCTTGAAAACGTCTTGAGGGAGGTTTTTCGTGACAACTGAGTGGCTTTTTAATGTAAAAATTTATTAAACATTTAGCGAACATAATTTTGGAGGAATTATTTAATACACATTGAGCGAAGAGGAAATAATGTTTGAATTGTTTAATTTAGAGGAATGATTGCGAGAGCTTTTACGCGAGTTGAGATAATTTGCAGAATTAAGAGCTTATTGAAGTTTTTGCACTCTTGAGTTAGAAATCAGTGATTTTATATTGTTAAATTAAAGTTCTTTCAGAAGAAAATATAGTTTTTTAAATTATCAACTCGAGCAAGAAACTCATAACAACTGAGAAATTTCAGTGATGCCAAAACAAAATAAGAGTCACAAAAAGTTATCAATTCAAAAACATTTTCAGCTTTAAATCAAATCCAAGAGTTCCAGGGCCAAGAAGCACCTAGAGAAATTTTAATATGTTTTCTGCTTTTTGGCTGACTCGAGGCAAAAAATATACGCCAAAATTACGAGCGTTTGTGAATCATTTCTTGCTTTTTAGTCATTTTCATTTCTTATTCAATCATCATTATGTACCAAGGTTGTACACATATTTGTTCGCTCTCTTCAAATGTTTTTCCCCGCAGTTATTTCCGTTGAATTTTTTTACTGGTAAAAAATGTAAATAGAACATTTTGCAATTACAAATTTATTTCTCAATTAACTGTGTTACATTTTAATTATTCGTTGAAGTGACGGATCCGGTCAAGAATTGTTGAAGTTAAGGATCAAATTTCAAATATGTGGTATACATTTGCATTCGCTTGTTTCCTTAGCAGATTTAGGTCTTTTATCTGATCTGCTTTTCAATGTTTCAATTCTTAGAGCATTTTCTGTTTTCCAAACAAGTGAAGATTAATCGTTTTTGGATGAAACTTTGACTTGAAAGTCGCCCATCCTACATCAGCTGACAAATAGTCTGAATATGCTAAGCATATTCGATATACATTTATTTTTGGAGCATGCAAAATGCTCAGCTATCGTGACTTATGTTCAATTTAGAGATAAAAATATTGCACTGTCTGGGATTCTGGATTTATGCAATAAAATCGTAAGTATATTCAGATTATATATTTTATCCAAAGTACGATTATTTACATAAGTTGTCTTAATGTTTCAAAAATATGATACATCACAATTTTTTGTTTCTTCCCTCACCATGGTTCCATCTGACACCATTTTAAAGTGTTACATTTTATGTAAAAGAATGTGAAAAGGCAATCTTCAAAAAAAGACAACTCTCAATTTTCTACTCTACTAAGATATATATAAAACAATGTTCTTCCTAATTTATCTGAAAACAATGGCAACATCGGAGGAATAAAAAATATAGACACAGGAAAATAGATTTTACATGACGCCGCTGATATTTCTGATATCGATTATTTTTCCAACCAAACAAAAATTCTTCTGTTTGTTTCTTTTACCGAGTTTTCTCATTTCTTGGAGTGTGTATTTTCCTTGGCTTGTGTTTCAGTATTTTTTGCCGTTCAAGCATCTTTGGTAATTTAGGACGAACCCTATAATGTATAGTCAGTTTACTCGCTCATAGATTCATAGTCAAACAAACTTTCTCCTCTACCGCAGCTTTTCCACAAACATACTTCAAGCATGTAGGTTTCGTCATGATTCGACAAATCAGACATTGACTGGGAAAGCAAAGCAGTTTATCGCAAATCATATTATTTTTATTTTTATTGCTATTAATGCATGGGCATTTGTAAGATTTTCAACGTTTTTTTGCGATTTTTTTGTAATTCTATCTGCGATGTAAATCACGTACAACAGCATGAGATACAACTTACTTGGAGCAAACTGCTGCTAGGATGCTTATTATTATTTCTATGAGTTTGTCTTTATGCTTGTTTTTAAGGGTTGTGAATAAATTATGTAATGTTCGATATTAAGTGGCTTTAAACGTTTTTATTATTGATTGCGTTGACATTTTTGAAAGAAATTTTTTACGCATTGTAACTATCGAAACACAGTATAAACCATCCCTCTAATTAAAACACATCAACCAGACATGCAGCGTCTTTGTTTATCAAACGTACGAGGATGTGTAATTTATTCTTGCTCTTGATGGTATTAAGTTGAATATACACACCCAAGTGAAAATATGCCATGTGTTATTTCCATGAAAACACACTGAACATACTGGAATATACTGGAAAATACTGCTAAACATATGAATTTTCAGTATAATATACAGCAATTACAAATGTTTACAAGAATAAAACAGAATTAAAACATACAAAAAAATTTATGATATAACCTGAAATTGTCTTATTTAACAATTCATGCAAGAATTTCAAATTATTTTCTGAATGTTCAAGTATGTTTCGCCCAAAATTATTTTTAAATAAATTTACAATTTGATCATCATAAATTCAGCAAGTTGGTAGATTTGACGCGGCATAATGGATAAACGGATTGAAAATCAAAAATAATTTTGAATATGAATAATTTTAATATTTGCAATATTTTGATTCGGTATTTTTGTTAAAATAGCGCGGTAAATGGGGAAAATGGGAAGAAAATTTGTTTTTAGTAAATCGTTAATTAAAATTATTGTAAAAATTTTATTTATCATTACAAATCGCTTTCTCAAGACTTAAGATTTGTAAATCCTGATCAAAATGCTCATATTTCTTTTGTTTTGATCACCATCTAGTAGCTCCAGTACATATGATCATTTTTTCGTACAAAACCATTTGTACACCTAGAAGCTTTTAAAAATTTTTTTCATGCGAAATCATTGTTTGCTCCTCAAACTGCTCGATTCAAGTCCGTTTTGTACAAATGTTTTTATCGTTGGTCTTTTTTTTGCAAAAACATTCATTTTAAGGGACAAAGATCATAAAAATATATAGTTAGGTGTGTAGTTGATACTCAAGATTGTGATTAAGAAATGGTGAAATTTTAATCAAAGCAAAGCGCTTTATCAGAATTTTTTTCCTTGAATAAATCAACACACTGTAAATTTAAATGATTAATAGAATGTTTTAGTATGTATTATTTTTTGCCACGGCTTATTATAATAAAAAATCGTAAAAGCCTGAGCTTTTGCAAGAAATCGACTGCGCCATAAATTTTATTAATTAGTATTAGAATGAAGCAATAACATTTTAATAAATTCGAAAATATGTATAATCAAAATATAAATATCAGATTAGAGTGCCTTACGGAAATATTGTGCATTGTTCCTCATAATTCTGTTAAATAAAAGCACTTTGATTGAAAAATCCAGGTTTTACCACTCAAAAACTACTCTATTACAGGGTGTCAACCACTCACCATCCAAAAATATTTTTTTAGTCAAAAACCATTTTTAAAGTGATTTTCCGATTTTATTTGTTTTGATAGAAATTTGTTTTTAAAATATCATCCTTTAATAAGTAGGACATCCAAATTAGAAAAGCAAAGTTTTCTCCTCATAAATTAAAAAATTTTAAAAACTTGCATGTATTTTGATTTATTAAAACTGCTCTTATTAAATGCGTTAATGCAGATTAAAAATGATTAAAAGTTTTATTGTAACAGTTTTGGGTGCAATTATCTACAAACATTTTGTTTAACAACTTTGCAAATTGTTGGTTCGTATTACGAATCAGGTTAAATTTATTCTATATAAACTCCCCAAAAAAGCGCAAAATGACCAATGAGACTTGCAAATTCTAAAATAAATTAATTTTTTTCCAAATTAAAATATGCTCAATTTACACAATTAGAAAAAAAAAACTTCAACACCTTATGATTTGAATTTAAAATTTTCCAGATAAAAGCATAATTGAAGGTAAACATATTTTTAATCAATTAATTTGGATTGTTAATTTATTCTTCAGCACTAATAGCTATTTGATACAAGAATTCAGTATTATAATACCAAATTGGTTCAAAAAAGGCACTTTGGCTTATATAAGTTTTAAGCGTTGCTATTATAAGAATTCCCAACAGCTTTGTGGTAGCAAGCAAATTCCTCGCGCGAGAAGATCGAGTTCGAATCCTGAGTCCGGCCCAAACCAACAAGAAGAGCATCGCTGACGCCGTTACAATAATATCAACATTTCCCTTTAAAAATTGCAAAAAATAAAATAAAATTTTCTAAAAGACCTTAAAAAGTTAAGATTTCAGCAATTTGAAATTTCTTTTTTGCAAAATTGTCCTACCAAAACATACTTAAACATTCTACTAAAAATTTGAAAAAGCAGTGTGACACATCCGAAATTTCAATATGATAAGTAGTATAAAAAAATCCGAAAAGCAGCGTTATTTCGTGACCTTTTTAAGTATGTTTGAGCAGTATGATTAGCAGTCTTTTTCAGGATTATTTTCACTTGGGCAAGTCTTCGTCCCAGATGACATAGATGATGGCTATTAAATTTGCTGAGTTCATGAACTAATCGAGAGAAGAGATTTATTTATGTAAAATTGCGATCTAATGAACTATCCTCAAATTGCAATTGTATTACCAAGTGCTAGCCGAATGCCATTATTCGCTTTCTCGTGAATTTTGCATCGAATTTAAATACCAGACGATCATTCATTAGCCAGCTCAGTAATTCAATTTAAATATTTCCGATGGATTTGAGCTTGGAATCTGTAGTCGACTATGTGGAAATTGAATTTTCAATTTTGGAGCAATTTTTTCTAAATGTGTTTCACTTGATGGAAATTTTTTTGAGCATAACCAAACAGCGAGCTTAAAGCAAAGAATATTATGGACTCAGTATTCCGCTATACAGTATTGTAAATCATAAAGTTTTAAAATAGAAAACCACTTAACCAGCGCCATAATGTTCTAAAACAAACTTTCTAGCTGAAGCTTTCCATTTATAGCAATTAAAATTATAATAAAACAAAAATTTCATAAGCTCAATAATTGTCCCGGTTACTGAATATTTCAAGAACAAAAAACTCTTCCAAACCCTCAATTATCTACTTTAATAATAACTTTCCTGAAAGTTTCCTCCACTGACATCATCTCAAAATCATGGCAACGAATTTGTCTGATGCTTGCTGTATTGCTGTGTGAATTTATACTACCGCTTATTATATAAAATTATCAGGAACTCGGTTGTTTTGCATAATAACTTAATTTTATACAAAGATTTTTTCACCTGATAATACTTTTTCTAAAGCATATGGTTGACTTTCTTTAGAGTAAGTTGTGCTTAAAATCTGAATTTTTTTTAAATATTTAGATTGGATTTTGAAGTTATTTTTCATGAAGAAAATAAAATCAATAAAATCATTTTCTTTACAAAAGTTTCATCAATCTATACATTTTAAATTATTAACACATTCAAACGAATCACAAGAATTTACAAATTTTACCAACCAAAGCAAAAAATATAAAAGAGGTCTTTACAATATTTCATATAAAATTTTCCATAGAATCCCACACACAGAATACTCCCTTTATTAATGAATGTGATTTCGTTTTTTATGAGAGCTTCCATGAATTTAAATAAAGCTTTTACAATACCACTAGAAAATTTAAAATATATTTCTTTCACACATAACCATCAAAACGTCTTAAACAATCTCAAGTTGTAAAATTTAAATTCTCTAGTTACATGAATTTTCATTTCTTTGAGGTTTTTGCCGTTTACTCAAGTTCCACCAAATTTCAAGGCAAACAATTTTTAAAGATACCGCACAATTTTCTGAATACATGAGAAATTTGTATTTTAAACAAGAAAAGCTCTGCCTTTTTGTACAAATATATCAGCAAAAAATAAGTATTAAAGTCTTGCATATATGCTTACATATATTCATTACCTTATCCTTCTATTAAAGCACATTAAACATTATTATCAAAATAAATACAACCAAAAATATGATAAATGTGAAGGGATCAACGTTATGATTGTCTTTTGATCCCCTCGAGTTGTAAAAATGTTCAGCTCTTTAAAGGGTCGCGATATTTGCCTTTTATGCTCATTTTGCTCATTGATGTTCATTTATGCAAAACGGTATGTTTTATTTAATCCTCTCCTTGTTTTTTGCTTTCTTTATTTAATCGAGTATTTATTGCTGGAACAATTAAAAAATTTGAAGGACCGTCTGGGTTATTAATTTCAGGCTATAAATATTCCTTAAAACAACAAATGTTCAATTACTAGAGTTAAATAAATATATAAAGCATAATTGGTTTTGCTTCTAACTCTATTGGTTTGCTGGTTGAAGGGGTCTTCAGGAGTGGATAAAATATAATTGAGGATTTATTCAATTAATGATGATATGTAATGCCTGTGAAAATCTGAGTATAATATTTTTTAGCTATTTTTATTGCTAATTAGTTGAATTGTTCTCTTTATCATTTCTCCATGTTAAATATACATGTTGGAACTTGTCAAAAGCTCGAAATTGATGTTATTCAAAATTCCAAAAACTCCAAATATATATGTCGCAAAAACATCACACTTTATAAGATTAGAAAAGACAGTTCAGTGAAAAAGTTCATTGATAACGGAAGGTTGTTTCTAAAGAAATTTATCTTATCAACAACTCTTCACAAAAGTATAAATACAAAAAGTTTTGTCAATCAGGCATCAGTTTCAATAAGCTATTAGAAAACAACGAAATGAATTCAATAATAGCAGTTTTGTGTTGCTTGTTCGTGACTAGTCACGCTTTAAAAGATTTGACTCCATTGTTTGAATCTGCTTGGTTCCACCAAGTAAGACTCAATGCTTTGCAGTCAGAAATCAACACTCACCTGTTCACTTTGCGTACTGGAGTCTCATCAGTTCTTTCCGGCTCTACTATTACTACTCTGGAACAAATTGAAGCTAACGCTATCCACTTTGTAGAGAAACATAACATAGTACAAGTAGCTCTTGAAGATGAGCCTCAAGACGATTGCATTGAAGACTTAACTCAGGTCTTAAATGGCATCACCAACGTGGCCGGCTTTGACTCTGCAAACTGCTTGAGTAGATACAACAGAAGCTTAAATGCAGCATTGGGAGTTGCATTTCAATACTTGCAGTACTATGATAATCTTTCACTTGAGGTGCAGCAACAAGCCATCAATGCTTTCGTTGGGACCAACGCTTTCAAGGAACCTGAAACTATTATAGACAGGCTGGAACGCTATTACATCAGAAATAGAGACGACTGGGAAGCAATTAAACCCGATATTCTAGCGTTTGTAGATAATTTGAAGAACGAAGTTCAATCATTGAATGATGTTTTCTACGGATGTACTTTAGAAATTCAGGGATATTATACAGATCCATACAGAAAAGCTGTTGAAAAAATTGAAAGTTGCCGTGAATTTGCAGGATTAGTTGCTCATAATAGATTATCCGTAAGGCCCATGTTTAAATTGGAAGATTTTTTGCCGAAGATTGAACATTAAGACAAACAATTTTTGTTCGAAAATTTAAAACAAAAATAAATTTTTCACAAAGTAATGGAAAATAGAAAATAGAATTTTTATTCCAACTGCTAAAATCCTTCTCCACAAATTCCATACCACTCTAGTTATCATGATGATGGTTTCCCGAGATCTCCTTGATGGAGCGAAGGGCATCAATACATCAGTATTGACGATTCAGCTATAATGACACATATACTGGGTAGGTTATAAGCCTACCGCAGCTGTGTGGACCTACTATTTTTGGTGAGTGGATTCCGAACCACTACTCGAAGAAAAGATCTCAATTATTATATTGTTAACTTCATGAAGCAAATTGGAAATGTATGCGTGACAAAGACACATTCCCATTCCCTTTGCAACAATCCGTTGTCCAATTTTGAATGCGGCCGATCAATTCGCATTTCGAGGTTCAACTCCACAAAGCTTCCACAAGTTATTTTTGACACCAACTTTCATGGTGAAAAATTGATGGCAAAAATTACTCGTGTCGGCTTCGGGAATCAAACCCATGATTCCCAGCCCCTATAGCAAGCGCTTTATCCACTGTGCTACAGGGGCGGATCTAGTTATCATATCATAAAAGAAGTTTTTATTCAACATATTGTGCTTTTCAGCTCGTGACCATTTTTGGGTATTTTTGGTCTTTTATCATTCTTTATTTGAATAGAACATTTCAACTCTTATCCACTATAAGGTTTCCATTTCAACCGAATCATCTCATTTGTGAAATTTTCTGGATTTATATATCTCGAATGGATGAATAAATTAAATTTTGAGATTAACTTGGAACTGAGGCGATAAATCTCATTTTTCAATTATACCACATCGAAAATGGGCTTCGACATACGATAACCCAAAAACCTCAAAACCCATACAGTAAAGCAAAATTTTTCAAATTGATTCGGAAATGAACTTTACGAATGAAGGATAAAGCATGAAGCACTTGAATGGGCTAGGGAAATACTTACTTCTGCTAACAAAGGACTTTGATTTGCCGCCAGCATAATTGTTGTAGGAAAATCGCATTGTGTGGAATAAAAATGCAAAACAACAAGACACTTGAGCGAAAGCTTTTAAAGTAATGAGAAAAATTCAGCTTTTACTTAACTGCAGATTTTATAATTCTGCTTACATTTGATTTTGTCAGATTGCATTGCACATTATGGAGATCCGTTTAGCCTTGATTTATAAATTAAAACTGCAGTTGCAATGATACAACAAAAAAAGTCATTAAGTAAAGTTTACTAGCTCCAAAAGCTTTAAATAAAGAGTCAACTGCTCGAAATCAATTTACTTCTCAATTTTCCTTAATATTTATTGTTTACAAAATCTTGTTTGCGAGATTGAGCAGTTCAAGTAGTTTGCTATAAATACGAATGTTGAGACATTTGGGTCTTGTCTACTTTGTTCCGAGTAGCATATCAAAGATAAGGATTGATCAAGAGGATTGTTGAAAGGTTATTTGAAGACAATGAAATTTTATTTGTCAAGCAGTAGATTTGAGATGAAAATCTTCACATTTTTATAAAAATATGTATTTTCTTTTTATTATGAAACATTTCCGTATATGAAGAGATGATGTTGTTTTGTCAAGTATGCTCTGGTGTATTAACTTACCTTAGATAGGGGTTTTCACTTCTATATTTTATGTTATGATTAAGGCTTTATTAGGTATATTTTCCGGATATGGATATTTGTTTTGCATGAGACACGTGCTAACCGTAAGTGTCTATTTTAAAAAGACTAAACCTCAATTTGTTATTCAACTCTATGATAAAAAGGGTAATTGATCCTTGTAACCTAGAATTTTTTTAAAACCAAAATTGGGCTACGTTCCCTTGATCCAATTTCATAAATATACAGGAAAACTTTTCCATAAATATCTCAGGGAACCTTAATCCATTCATAAATCTTGGCTTCCAGCCATATTTCACTTCTAACCTTCTTTGCAACTGCCAAATTTCATCTCAATTGAACATTATCTCTTCGATGATTCAAAACATCCAACATAACAGCATAAACAACACACATAGCGTGTGAAACTGTGAAATCAAAATATATTTGCTTAATGGAATCGTTCAGATGTAGTAAATGTGTTCGAATAAAATTTAATGCCAGACGAGTTGTAAGACAAATTTGTAGTGGAAAAAAGCTGTAATAGTCGAGTGGTACAAATTGTGGCAATAAATGCAAACCACGTATTTCAATCCTGCATTCAGTTATTGACTTGTGTTTTTATAGCTTCGAAAATAAATCGGTTGGATTAGGGAAAAGGTGCTAAATAATGTATGGAGTAATTTCGAGTGACTTCTTTTTAGACTTTTTTTTCCAAAAGCCGAACCGAGCGGCAAAACACAACAGAAACACGAGGCAGTAGAGGTGGGACAGCTTGGTAAAAGGAGATAAAAATATTTCTCTCTATTGGATGGAATTTATTCTCTTGAATGTAAAAAAAAAAGAAAATGTTATGGAAATATCCGGTTTTGAATGTCGATTTTAAAAATTCATAACAAAAAGGATATTTACTTGAAGCTTTATAAAGCTTAAAATGAAACCTTCATGTTAGTATGAATTTTTGCTCAAGAAGGAGATTCCGTCCTCGTTCGAATCATTACCAATTTGGTTCAATTCAGTCGACTGCCCAGTAAATTGATTTTTCTGTATAATATGTATGTTTATTTCTTTTATAATCCTTTGCTATTTTCAGAATTCCAATAAAGAAAACAAAAATGTTAATAATTTTACATGATCCAATAAATCCCATTCTAATTTAAAATCCGTCTCCACACTTGTTTTCTATTAAGGCCTTATGTTTGCCTCGTGAAAAGCGCAAAAAATCTCGATGACAAAGCGAGAAAAGCCCCAACATATTTTTTTTATCGATTGACTAGGAGACTCGTCATTTGGAAATTCAATCAATCAATCCGTTTCAATCAATACCACATCAGAATCACATCAAAAGGCCTCGAAAGATGTTTCAATTGCGATAGCGCTTCGTCAAACAGAGGAGGATGCTGTAATATATTATGGCTGTGAAATGCTGTGAAATATTCCAGATAGCAAGTAAAATCAATCATTTCTCAAACCAAGGGAAATTAATAAATTGTAAATGATTCAAATAAATTGAGAACATATTTATTTGGTGCTCGATTTGATGTAATTCAATACGCGCATTTTGTGTGATAGCTGTCTTTCTGGTAATCAGGAAGAACTTTTTGTTTACAGTCTGTAAATACTTTACTTAAATTGTTTTACGTTATTCAATAAACTTTTGTAAGATCTTTCGTAAGAAATCTCATTAAATCTTGCTTGCAAGTAAGAAGCTACCGTCGCACTGCACGAGTTACATTTTGTGTAACTGAATTTCCCCAATTTAATTTTTCTGGCAATTTGGATATATGGCACATTGGCACAAGCGAATTTCTTTGCACAGTAAGTAATTCGATACTTAACAAATCTCTCTCTAAATATATATATTTGTGTACTTATAACAAACTGGGAAAACAGGAAAATTCAGAAAAAAATACTTATAAATCAGACAAAATACAGCAAAAATGGAAAAAATACAGAAAACATCCTAGAAATCATTCTGTACAAGTTCATAACATATAGCGTCGCCTATATGCAAACGAAAATCTGTTATACTTAGTTGTATAAATAGATGAAATTTGAATAATAGAGAAATTAGCCTTTTAGACATTTCCTACGCAATTTTAAATTGATTTTTAATGGAATTTATGGCATAAGACTTTGTTGATTTTGTTGACTTAACCGAGCAAAGAATTCGCATCAGTTCACATCAACTCGCATAAATAATAAAAACACAAAAAGCAGTCAATATATAATTTGCATAATTTACATCAATTTTCCCCGATTTCCTCCAGTTTTGGTTGGAGGCGATTTAAGATATGATCTCAGATTGATCGATTTTATTATGTTTATGGATGTTTAGTGAGTTATTTAACTTGATTTTAATTTAATGGAAACGGAATATATAAATTTGAAATTGAATTAGGGGTTTGATTGAGTTACTCAATTGGGAGCTGATTAAGTTGATAAATAAAAATAATTGGTATACTACATTAGCAAGATGAATGAGTTTTATAATTTTTTTTCTTTTGAAAGCGTTTTTATTTATTGCCAGACAAACTTTGCTATGAAAATTTACAAAAAAGTTCATCGGCAACCAACTGATGATGGTTTTATTGTAAATGAAACATTTTTATTCGCGAGAGAAATGTTAAGCAGTTAAATAAACACATCCTTTAAAAAAAATCACATCATATAAGATGATTTAAAAAATCCCATATCAATTCAATTTGTTTTATTATGTTTCTTATATATATTTTATTACAAATATTGATTGTTTTCAGTTATAATTGAAATTGCCACAGTATATAGCTTTGTGAAACAAAACCTTCATTGATCAATCGTACTCTAATGACATCCTCTTATTTCGAGAGTTCAGCACGAAATTCATTTAGGAACTGTCGAAGAATGATCAGATTTATCTACCAAAAGTTCATTGAAATCTACCCATACTCAATCATGCCCAATAAACGGCAACTGATGAGTTGTTGATAGAGTTTTGCTCATCATTGGAGACACTCTGGCTGAAAATTGGATTTATTTGCAATCAATCTAATCCTAAGAAAGGCACTGCAAAACAAAATGTTTGCCCTTAATGCATGAAATGCAATCGCACAATTTTGCTAAAATAAAAAGTTCTTTTATTGTTCATTCAGCTGAGCGCAAATAAAACTCTTAATAAATATTTCTAAATAGAAAGAAAGGTATTTTTAAATTAAGGTAAAAACTGCAAAAATTTAATAGTATTTTTTTTTAGTAGATAATCTGTTGAAGTAAATAATAGTAATTTACAGTTTCTACCACAACTAAAAAAAATTTAATTTTAAATTTTTTACAGTTAAAATTGCATTAAAAATTTAAATTAAGGTAGAAGTTGTAAAAATAATATCGGGCTCATATAAAATACCTTCAATTCCACAAAATACATTGAAAAATAATTTTATTGCCTCAAAAGGTAATTTAAATTAATTTAAGAAAAACTCATCATAGAAAATTGCCAACTGATTTTCATTTTCATTTTGGTACAATTTTTTGTCGAGCTTTGTGTATAACGAAGTTGCTTTTATACTGTATATTTTTTAATAACCTTTCACGTATATATAATATAGCATGGCAAGGGAATTGTGAGAATTTCGATGTCGCTGGAGGGCCAAAAGCTTATCATACCTATGAAGGAAACATATTTATTATCCGAAAATCCGCATATAATTTTTTGCTTCCTTGCGTTGTTCAATATTCATGAGCTTATATTGCGAAACGTTTAATTTATGGTCTCGCAAAATTCATTATTATTAGATACATCCATAACATTTGAATTTTGCAACATGATTTACTTTTTGAATTATCTCTTACAAAGAGTTTCAACTCGGAAGGATTTAGGCATAGGGATATAGGTTCATAGTGAAATTTTATGATCAGAAATATTGCACAATACTTACGATGCTCAAAATTTTGCTATTTTATACATTACCAGAGGTAATAGTGTTGGTAAATATAAATTTAAAAAAATCTGATTCCAAAATCGTCCGTTTTATTGTCTTACTGAACAATAGCAATAGCATAGGAAAATAAAATTTTTATAATCCGTTCAAAATTAAAACAACCTTTTTGTAAAAGAGGTAGATGACCGTATATGACTTTTTAACTTTTTTAAACTACTTTGAATATTTGAACGTGATTAAATTCGCTGGAAAGTGTGATTCAATACAAATCTATGGAACTTTTAATTTAAATTTTCTGATAACAGAATCGCGAGATATCGCTATTTTCTTTTCAATTTCGCACTTTCCCAAAAATCTCCCGTTAATCGCCTTATGACTATAATGGTTTTCTTGTTTCACCAGAGTTTCAGCCTTATATTTACAGGGATGGAGTTTGTGTTTAGAAAAGTGATAATTTTTTATTAAGTGGAAAATGGTATTTCATATTGTTCATAATTTCTGATTCAAAAAGAAAATTCAAATGAACTTTGAATTGTCAAAATCGGTTGATAATTGAGCATAATAGGAATTTTTTGAGCAAAAATTTGCACTACGGCAGAAAATCCAAAAGGCAAAAAGAACAATTTGTGTGCGCTGTACGCTTTTCGGATTCTTGAATTTTGCTAGCTTGGAGACCAGGTGTTTTTCAAGCAAGCAAAGTGGTTTTGCCAGGTTGCCAATTAATTTTGTTGTTGTAGAGCTTTGCCGAAAAGTGAAAAATGACAACTATGCAAAAACATTCAATATGGGAATATTTTGAAAATAAGAGAATTTTGGAGGAAAAAGATTTTTGGCTGGAGATTTTTTTGTTTTTTTAATCAAGCTGGATAAAAAAATTAAATTTTAAAAATAATTTAATTTTTCAAATCTATAAAATTATCTTATTCTGATTATCTTATCCATTAATTAAATATTTATTCAATTATTATATCACTTCAGAGCAGTTTTTATTTGAAATGATATAATTAGAATTTTCAATTCCGAATATTCTTCCTAAGTAATCTGAGTCAAAATTTCCGATAATGCAACAACAATATTCACCTGGTCTCCAAGCTAGCAAAATTCAAGAATCCGAAAAGCGTACAGCGCACACAAATTGTTCTTTTTGCCTTTTGGATTTTCTGCCGTAGTGCAAATTTTTGCTCAAAAAATTCCTATTATGCTCAATTATCAACCGATTTTGACAATTCAAAGTTCATTTGAATTTTCTTTTTGAATCAGAAATTATGAAAAATATGACATAGCATTTTCCACTTAATTAAAAATTTTCACTTTTCTAACCAAAAACTCACTACCTGTAAATTTAAGGGTGAAACTCGGGTGAAACAAGAAAACCATTATAGTCATAAGGCGATTAACGGGAGATTTTTGGGAAAGTGCGAAATTGAAAAGAAAATAGCGATATCTCGCGATTCTGTTATCAGAAAATTTAAATTAAAAGTTCCATAGATTTGTATTGAATCACACTTTCCAGCGAATTTAATCACGTTCAAATATTCAAAGTAGTTTAAAAAAGTTAAAAAGTCATATACGGTCATCTACCTCTTTTACAAAAAGGTTGTTTTAATTTTGAACTGATTATAAAAATTTTATTTTCCTATGCTATTGCTATTGTTCAGTAAGACAATAAAACGGACGATTTTGGAATCAGATTTTTTTAAATTTATATTTACCAACACTATTACCTCTGGTAATGTATAAAATAGCAAAATTTTGAGCATCGTAAGTATTATGCAATAGTTTTGATGATAAATTTTCAATATGAAGCTTTACATCTATTCTATGATTTAGGTGTGTGTTATAATAACTTATTGAAATTTTGATTACCGTTTAATAAAACTCTTAAAATAACTCTTAATTTATTCCAAAATTTTTATTTCATATTTTTGATGAAATATCCAAACTGTACATTAAAAATAGAAAATTGTAAAGTTATCAATTATAACTTATGTAAACAAATCTTAAGTTTTTATGACATATTTTCAATTTTTAATAATATAATAGCGTAAACAAGTTGAATTTTCACTTTATTGAAGTAGCTTCTACATTTCATCCTTCTTGTTCCATTTCAATTTCATCATCATCGCACTTCTGACCCAATTCGCTGTCACGTGTCTTTGCTGCTTCAAGTTCCCTTCTAATTTCTGGTGTTAGCTTAGGATGGTTCTTTTTTCTCACCAATTGAAACAATGCGCTTTTTTGTTCACTTGAGATATCGTTCTTATATCTTTGGACAAATGTGAGTAGTGCTTGATGCCACAAAATAGGAAGCTCTCTACGATCCGTCTCGAACTTTAAGAAGTGGAAAACTGCTGCATCGATAACTCGGAAAGGTAACGCGTAACGCTTTTCGAGGAGGATTCGGATGAAAATTGAGTTGGCTCCGGAATATTCTGTCTCGCAAATCTTCAATAGACAAGCAGAAGCGTGCAATACTGGAATAGAGCTAGCACTAATAACACTTCCAAAGATGATGGCCTCTCTTAATGTGCAATCTCCAGCTTCCAACAATGGCAAAACAATTCCTTTGAAGAAAGCAGCCGGCTTGAAAAGCGCTTTTTTTAATGCTCGATACAAATAAGTGTTCAATCTGTTGAATTCAGCTAAATCATCTCTAATGCGGGGCAATAAAACCAGATTGTAAAATCTTTGTGCCATGTGTTGTGCTAGTCCAGAGCTGAAAATTCTTGTTCCTTCGAACATTGCAGCTGCACTCCAACTTTGTGGCTCTGTGATGAAAAGCACTTGCTCCCAGTTTCGAAGTTTGGGAATAATTTTGAATGCTTTTGGCACTTTACCAGCACGGAATCGTTTCATCACATCACGCACTCCTTCATACATTTCTTTTACGCGTGGATCGAGGTCTTCTACTTTCATTGAACCGTTGTCGGAGAATTGTGTTTGGATTTCAGATTGTTTTTCAGCGATTTTTTCCATGATGATGTCAGCTAAAGTACGTGTTTTAACACCTTCTCTGAAAGATTATTATTTAAGTATAAGTATTCGGGTAAACTTTAGATTACAACAAAAATTCAAAAGTGTTCCTTACTTATTCTGAAAAATTTCTAGTGCTTGCTCATCTTCATCGTTCACTTTCAGATCATCATAAAAATCGTGCTCGGTGACCTCATCCTTGTTGTAGTTATTATCCGAAGCATCAGACTCATCATCACTACCAGCTAAAATGAAAGCATAATTAGTTTCCATACGCTATGAACTCAAGTAAAACTACTAACCTTGTAACTTCCTATCATACAGACCAGCTGACATAGCTTCCCCAGGAGTAGGACCAAAATGCACTCTTGGATTAACCTCTGCTTGTTGATCTCGAGCCGATTTAAGGATTTTCTGGGTTGTTTTGGCATCGATGAACTGAAAAATCATTATGATTAGTTGAAGCACCTTTACTACACTATGTATTACTTACGTTCTCTTCTTCGGCCCTAAGTCTAAACTTTGTGGACCCAGTTTTATTTTTCGCGACGCGTCCACTCATTATTTGCTCTTCTAGTGGCATTTGAGCAGGCATATTTGTGTTGATTCTGTTCTTTTTAGACTTGCCCATGATTAAATAGTAGTTTTACACTAATTGACAAGCTTAATTTATTGTAATCTGATTTTTTATTAAAGAAAACAATTCACATGTGTTGAATTTTTAAAATCTGTCATAAATCACAAATGACGTTCCAAAAATCCCGCATGAAATCTTTGGCGCGAAATTTAAAAATGTGTTTATTTATTTCGATTTGTTTTTGTTACTTTTATTATTTTTAAATTAATTCATTAAGTTAAAACCATAGAATTAATTTGATTTACATAAATTTTATATTTAAGATTTTTTTTAACATACAGTTTTGTAATTTTTTACTATCTCATTAATAATCTTATTTGAATGAAAATTAGATTTTTTATTAGTTAGTTGCCATAACTATTTTAGAGCTTATTAACTTACGAATAGAAAAATGTTTAATTTTATGAATGTTCCAAGACGTACGTAGCAATATAAATAATTTTTCATAACAAATCGATGCGGGATCAAAAACAGAAACTTTTCGGAAAACTTATAACTTAACGTGTTCGATTAAGATTTTCAAAATTGTCCTTCTATATGTCTTAAGTAAGGTTAATCAATAAATGGAAAATTGGACGAAATTTCCTTTTATAAATTCAATATTCTTCAATTTATCAATATAACATGTTCAATAAAGTGATATAAATCGATTAATATTAATTGCAGCCACATTTTCCGATCCATACACTTAGTTTAAACATAATCTTTGTTTAATTACAATCAGTTTTATCATTACTTAGTCAGCAGTTAGGAGGCCGCCTTGCCTGTCCTCGTTTCAATAACGATTTCTACCCATGGACCCATCTGCTGCCGCCCTTACAGCGTCGTTGGCTGCATTTTGAACGGTTGGGTTCCTAAAGAACTCTGTAGAGAACTCAGCTCTCGCCTTATCGATTGAAGCTCCACTGCTACGATAGATGGCGTGAATCTGCAATGGAGGGAATATTAGACTTATTACAAAATCTACTTTAGCATTAACAAACCTTAGTTAACATCATCAAATTTCCTAATCCTGCTACTAAAAAGGCGCATGCAATCGAGAGCGTAAACAATCCTACTAAAGTTCCAGCAATGGAACCATCAAATTGTGTTATAGCCAGAATAAATCCACAATATCCTGAGGTTGAAATTCCGATTGTCTGCACTATGATGATCAGCAGTTGGAAAAAGAAGACGAAGAAAAACAACATAAAGTTGGCGCTTGAGTCGTTCTGGAACGCTTTGTAGGCTGGTCGGTACCTAAAATAGTTTATTAATTGATATGTTAGTATTTTGATTGTTTTGTATATTCATTAATTTTTCAACTTACCAACACAAAAATGACACGGGGGTAAAAATGAAGGCGTAGAATATCGACAGGAAAAAGATTGAGAGATTGCCAGTATGGAACATAATTACCATTCCACCAACGACGTTCAAGCACATAACGCAAGCATAAACTGTAGATAGAAAGATTTTGTTTTTTATTATCATCAATATGCATCAAACAACTTGCTTCAAAAACTTACATATCCACAAGTAGTAAAGATTCTGAACAATTTTCTGAAACTCGCTTGGGATGTCAATGTTAATATCGTGGTAGAAACAAGGTTGAAAGCAACACTTGTCAGGTACCGGTGGCCAATTATTACGACGTATCGCAGCAGTATTATTTCTCAGTTCATTCTCTCGGCGCTCTAACTCTGCAGCTTTCTTTTCTAACTCTTCTTGGCGTCTCTAAAAAGTTAATTGAATTAGTACAGGATTTAACTGCAATGTTTTTATGGATTATATTTAAAAATAAAGGCTATGAAGGATTAAAATATAATTTTTATATGAAATTAAATTTAAGTGACGTCACCATTTAATCATCACGACTCATAGCAATTATTCCTGAAATCTTATCAACATATACACTTCTGAAAAATTGGTTGCTTAGTATTCAGCTCAATAGAAAAATGTTAGAAAAATTCATGATACTCCTATGACATCATGATTAAGTCTTAGAAATACGGTACCAAAATACTGAATCTTTACGTTATTTGTTGTTGTGTGACCTGTTGATGAGGTCTTTCAAAGAAATTTTAACTAGATTATCCTTCAAATCCGTTGTTCTTGATTCACATGAGTTGCACTTTTAAATGTTACAATAAATGCGATATATAGTTGGGCGGCTTCTTCTTATTTCTCCTCCTCAATGTTAATTATGGTGGTATAACTTACCCTCAACTCCTGAGAAATGGAACATAGATGGAAAATTGGTAGATTAAGTACAGCAGTTTATGTTTAGAAAATAGCAAATCTTGTTTACCTGCAGTTCTGCCGTAGATATCTGAGTGACTCCTCCAGAAGCAATTCCAGATCCATTTTGTGAATCAGAGACTTGGTACTGTTGTCCACTAGCACTGTAGGCGGGTAGTGTCTGATTAGAGGGCTGCAACGTGGCTGGCTGAGTCTGAGACACTGACTTGGAATTCGGTTCATCTTCAAAAGGATTGTAATCTTCTAAACCGCGCTGGTTGTTAGTAGTGTTACGGGCCACTTGCTGAATTGATGGATCCTATAATTAGTCATATTTAGTAAAGATAACACAAATGATTATAGCTAATGCACAAAAAACCAAAAAACAAGAGATAAGAAAAATATTTTCGAGTTATTGCCAAACATACTGTAAAAGGATCTGCGAAAGCTGGCTCCCCAAACGGATTTTCATCAAAGCCTGACATTGTTTGTTGCTAGAATGTAGTCACTATTAAACACTTGGAGCCTCTGAGTGAGCTGGTAAAGCCACTATAATTTCGGATCAAGTTCTTTGAAATGTTTAGAAAATCGAATAATCTGATGTGTCAAAAATCAAGATGATTCATGCAAGTGAGGCAAATGAATTGTGGAATTCCGTTATTATTTTTAATTTAATTGTTTAATTAATAATGGATTAATTAATTCGCCAATAATAATAATTTAATGAACTTTTATTGAATATTTATATTTAAAAGGATTTTTCGAGTTGAAGAGATTTAGTATAAAATATTTTAATGATACCCTATCAATTTCTCCGTTCCTATTTTAACAATTTCAATTTTGAATTAAACAATTAGTAGCATCTCATAGAATAATTAATTCATTTATTAGAGCTACTTTACAATTTATATATAACTGATTCCACTTGATTTTATAATAATAATAAAAATCATCATCAAAATAAATACCTCTGAAATAAAATTTAATCACCATTAAGTAGTTTCAACATCTGAATAAACCTATAAAAGCAACAAAAAAAACGCCTCCACTGGAACGCTAAATCTTAAGTGAAAGACCTGTTGTATTTTATTAATGAAATATCTGTCCGAATGTAATTTTATTCAGTTTTTATTTATCATTAATAAAATTTCGCGCTTAAATTACAAAAAAAGCTTATTTCTTTTTAGGTTTTTTTGCGTCAGCACTGGGCGCTGGCGTCTTTTTCTCCGCTTCCTTGCGTTTAGGTGCTTCGGCCTTTTTGGGCTCAGCAGCGACCTTTGGCTTGGGTGCCTCCTTCTTGGCTGCAACCTTCTTCTCTACTTTCTTTTCTACGGCTACGGGCTTTGCTGCTGGTGCTTTTTTCTCAGTTGCAGGTTTCTTTACTGCGGTTGCCTTTTTCTCAGCTACTGGCTTCTTCTTGTCTGTAGCAGCGGCGGCAGCTGGTTTCTTGGCCTTGGCGTCCTTTTTGTCAGCAGTTTTCTTGTCGGATGGCTTAGCGGCTTTCTTGACGTTAGTCTTGAGAGCGATCTTCTTCACGACTTTCTTGACATCAGTGGCCTTCTTGGGCTTGGCGTCCTTCTTGGCGACAACTGGTGCCTTCTTCTCCTTAACGACTTCCTTCTCCTTCTTGTCCTTAAAATATAAAAATTAATTAAAAATTTATCACCAAAAAATATATCATAAAGAAAAAGAACTAAAAATTGATTTGTATGAACTCTGTGGGATAGAATATACTGTGTAAAACAATGCAATTCAATACGGGGAATAAGTTCACCACATTCAATCTATCTGCGTTTATCGAGAGGCTCGCGATTGAGCACTTAGCCTCCCTCAAATGTACAGAAAACAAGTCACTAAAGATTTTTTTGAAAAAGCCCAACAGCTTACTCGATTATGCTATGGTGTGTTTTTAAGAATTGACAACTAAAAGCCATTATAAGGCTTTGTATTTGTAATTTTTGCAATAATTGGTCAGTTTAAATAATTTCAAAATAGATTGGAATCTTTTTATATATTAAATTTTATCTTCTTATGCTCTTTTCACTATTATTTCAACAAAAAAAATACCTTATCGGAAGAGATGGAGGTCTTGGATTCGCGCATGGAGTTAGAGCGTGTTCGGCGGCGAAGTTTTTCGTCACGGCGTCTCTGGGCCAACAATTTAGCGTACTCAGCTTCGGCTTCCTTGCGTCCTTCAATACGGCGTTTCTTGATTGCCAAACGGTGTCGCTTGCGCTGGAGCACAACTGGAGTGACCAATCGCTGGATCTTAGGGGCCTGGAAACGAGCCTTCTTGCCTTCCTTGATGGCCAAGGGACGTTTGATGACGTACTTGCGGACATCGTCTTCCTTTCCCAAGTTGAAAAGCTTGCGAATGTGGCTAGCGCGCTTTGGTCCAAGACGACGAGGCACGGTGGTGTCGGTTAGCCCCGGAATCTCTCCCTCACCCTTCTTTACGATAATCAAAGCTAAAGCAGACAAGTTCTGGTCTACAATGCATCCACGAACTGATTTACGCTTGCGCTCGCCAGTACGACGTGGGCGATAGCAAGAGTGTCCCTTCTTCAACAACAAGCGGACACGGGCTGAAATGATTTCAAGGGAAAATTAGTATTGTGACTTGAACTGTAATTAAGTGGTCAAAGTATAAAGCGATCGAAAATGATATCACATAAAATATTAATATTGAGTTAAATAAGTTAAAATTAAAAAAGTAATCATAATATTTCCGAATGATTGCATATAAACCTTGAGCAATTAAGGTAAACAATTAATAAAATTTGGTTTGTATGAACTCTGTGGGATAGAATATACTGTGTAAAACAATGCAATTCAATACGGGGAATAAGTTCAACACAATCAATCTATCTGCGTTTATCGAGAGGCTTGCGATTGAGCACTTAGCCTCCCTCAAATGTACAGAAAACTTGAGAAACTAAATAATTAACCACACTTTTCGAGGGGATCCAAAATCAAAAACTTGTTCACATTTCGCAATGCTCCTTATTTAATGGTAAAACTTACTGTTAGCCAGCACTCCTTGCTTCATTGGGAAACCTTGTTTGTCGTTTCCTCCAGCAATACGGAGCATATATCCCTTCCATTCATCTCCAAGATGATCAGCCTCAATCTCGGCTCCCATTCTTTTATCGTAGAACATACGTAGCTTGTGGTCATCGACCACCTCGAAGGTCTTTTGGGCCCCCGAGGACGGGAATGAAATATTGAGCTGAAATGATGGAAATTTGGGATAAATAATTTTTCAAGCATTTTCGATGAACAATTTTAGTAGAGTTAAAGTCTAAAAAATAGCGACCAGAATCACTGAACTCCATGATATTTTCGAGCGGAAACTTTCACGGCACAGATCCAGCACTATTGCTTAGGTTTAAGATCATGTTTTAGGCATTTATTTAATAAATACCTTCATTTTCTGACGCGAACACGTGAAGCAAAATTATTTGAAAGACAGAGAAATCGATTTTTCGTTAAAAAGATTCATCAGATGGAAGCATACCCCTCCTTTGACAGAATCTAAATAACCAATTTTTAGCCCCTCCATCTTCCTTTTCACCTGTCGAAAATCCATGTGAGTTGACTGAAAAATTTAGCTCCCACTAATTAAATGGTTTAGAGCCATCAGATCCCATCTAAAGTCAATTTTAAATAGCTACACCAGTTAGCTCAAGTCTCCAGCTATGGAGTAGAGAGTGAAAACGACCGCTAATGATGAATTTTTGATATTTTCAGTTTGGCAGCAATGGCTCCGAAATATGAACTTTGTGTTGGTCTCAACAAAGGCCACAAGACGACTGTAATCAAGCAAAAGCAGTATAAGGGTGATCGCAAGGAAGGTGGCATCCGTCAAGCCCGCAAGAAGAACGTAAGCATGAAAATATTTTGTAAATTTTGTGGTTAATTTGTTTGAATATGTTTGGTGATGTGTTATCAATCGAGCATTAATTGGTTAAATTCTATTTGGATTTTGATTAAGTGATTTTATTTTCAATTTGTTGCATTTTTCTTTGAAAAAAACGTGTTAATGCTTCCATTTGACTATAAAATGTATTAATTGATGTGTAATAGTAGATTTGCCGGTTAATTATTTGTTATATCCTAACAGAACCAATTTCAAACAAAAGCCACATTTCTCTAAAAAATAACTTTGTGGTAAATTGACTATAGAAGTCAATAAACCAAACTCATTAAAAAACTCACCTTTTAAAATGATGAAACTATCCTAATCCATTCACAGACACACAGATTAATAGTGCATCTAGCTTGTGACGGGTTCAATATTCTTTTGTTCTTGAATCAGGTTATTTGTACTGGATTTGTAAAGTGGTTATAAGCTGGCTCTGATTCTTTTCTCTTGTTCTCCTAAACACCAAATTTCCCTTAAGAAGTCAAACTAATCAAGTATTTTCTTGAAAACATTGTAGATCCAAACCAAGCACACCAAATTCATTCGCGATTTGGTCCGTGAAGTTGTTGGTCATGCTCCCTACGAGAAGCGTACCATGGAGTTGCTGAAGGTGTCCAAGGACAAGCGTGCTCTCAAATTCTTGAAGCGACGATTGGGCACACATATCCGTGGAAAGAGGAAGCGTGAGGAACTCGGAAACATTCTGGCTCATATGCGTAAGGCTGCTGCCCACGCTGCCCACAAATAAGCTGGATTTTCATGAAACTGTAACATCCTGGATGATATTTAAATTTGAAATAAATAAAGTCCTAAAATTTAAGTAAGAATTATTTTTAAAACAATAATTTTCTCTGAAGCTTATTCGTGTTTATTTCCATATCTATCACAATGTTTCACTTTTCAGATATTCAAAATATTGGAATTTAGTAATTCAATAGAATTTTTATTTTATTACAAAAATTTGTTTAATACATTTTCAATTCTTAAGTTAAATTAATGCTATGAGTTGCTCGTATTAATTTTATTCCAATTCATCAACTTGAAACACCTGTTCACTGACAACTCTTCCCTCTTCGTCTTGGTCCTGAATTTCGATTGTAATCTTCTTAGTCTTGGTCGCCTTAATATACTTCTTAATAATGGAAAAGTCTTCAATACTCTTGATTGATCCCGAAGTACCAAAGTTGCTGTTGCTTTCATCTGAAACCTCTAGCAATCTCTTCTTGCTGACTTCTTTCTTGACAACAGCAATATTGCGGAACATGATCTCTTTTGACACTTCCAGACTTTCTATTCGTTTGGTCTGAAGTCGATAAAGACCTTGCTCATCCTGCTTGTAAATAAATCGAGAGTGGCCATTAGGAAGTCGAAATTCATGTTTCTTGATCAGATGCTTCGAGAGAACGTTACCGCATGAATATTTCTTTTCACATTGATGACATTGGTAAACTTGAGGTTCACGGCAATGTTCTCGAGCGTCGTGCTGTAAGGAGAGAATTATAAGATTAAAATTGTTTTCATAAGAATTTCACTTACTCTCTTCAAAGTTTTCAAAGACCTGCATGAAAATTCACAACCAAACTCCTCGCATTTGAAAGTGTTTCCTTCTTTGTGCACGTTCTTGTGGCTATCCAGATCTCTCTTAGTAACACAAGTGAAATTACATTCATCACAGACGAATAACTTTTCAACTGTCGAGTGGCGATACAGGATATGTTTGTTTAAAGCAGACTTGGAAAAACAGCTCATGTCACATTGTGTGCACTTGTAATAGTTGACGTGCCCTCGTTCATGATCACGAAGAATCTTTTCAGTCGGAAAGTATTTGAAGCATTCTTCGCATTGGAACTCTCGGCCTGCAATGAAACAGGATTATGTAGAATGACTTATTTTAGGAAAATATTCAATACTTACAATTAACGACTTGCCTGAGGCAATGATCAACCAGCACAACTTTTGAGCTGAACAGAGCCCCGCAATTATGGCAACCAATACTATGAGCATGAGTGTGCAATCTCAAGTGAATCTTCAGACTGTAAACATTAGCGCAAACCTTGGCACAATCTTTCCACAGGCATTTAACTTTAGTTTTAGAAACTAATACGTAGTGACGATCCACTTGAAGATCTTTTTTGTGTGGATAATTACTTGAAGAGTGTTGGTCTACATGCTCTAAAAAACTCTGCATTGAAGGGAATTCTTTTGCACATTTTAACCAAAGGCATCTGTAGTGGTCAGGTAATTTGTGAACTTTTTCGATGTTGTTCCTCATTTTTGAGTCCAGCAAGCATTGAGGCAGTATAATTAGGTAGCTTAAACTAAGGCCATATGTTTTTAGCGAAGTATGATATGAATGGTAGTTGACGTGTTTAGAAAATTCTTGTGGGCTGGTGGCTTCGAATTGACATAGATCCCATAGGCACTTCAAAGAAGCTAAAATGAATCGGTTTTCAAATACAAAGTTTCTATCAAATATTTTAATACTTACGATCATCATGATCACTTTCACAAACTGGAAGGACGTGGCTCTGATTTACGTGCATGAAGTATTCATTTTCGTTGTTTCCTTCGTAGATGCACTTTCGCCATTCTACAATTAAAGACAAGATTATAATAAGATTCTAGAAGTAATAGAACAACATACCACATTCAAACATTACTCCTCCTTTGATCTGATCCTGGGTAAATCCTTTCAGCAGTTTCTTTACTGGTTTCTGAAATTTTAAATGAAATTGAATTATAAAAGGTTATTATAAATTAATATTGCCTTTCACCTCAAAATCCTTAATGTTAGTGCAATCAGTCTCATCATCTGCAACATCAGAAGAAATTTCCATGTCTTCAGGCTGCAGGATCATGTCCTTTTTCATAATTAGTTTCACAGAATCTAACCAGTTTTGAATCATTTCCGAACTTTCTCCGATAGTGTTTTTGGCTGGTGAGTTCAAGGGGATGCTTAGAACAACATCTGAACCCACAACACTGACCTTTAGCTTCTTACTTCTTGGCATCTTCTGTTTTTTCGTAGAGCGGCAAAAATTTTAAAAGATTTTTTTTTTGACGTTTCGTTTGTTTTGAAGTTAATGCAATAACAAATAAAAATAGTGCAATCCGTCAATTTTAAGCTAAAAACTTGATATTTAATTGAACTATTAAGTTATAATGGTGGCAATAGCACAAGAAATACAAGCTGTAGTGCTTGCTGGTGGACGTGGAACTAGAATTACTGATTTAAATGGAGATCGACCTAAATGTTTAATAAATATCGCAGCCTTCCCTTTAATTTTCTATCCCCTTCAATTACTGCAAAAATATGGATTTACAGAAGCTATTGTCGTAGTGCTTGAGTCCCAGAAGGCTGAAATCCAGCAAAAGTTGGACAGAACACCTTTAAAAATTAAACTTGAGTTCGTAACGATTCCTTCTGATTCTGACTTTGGTACTGCAGATTCCTTGAGGCATATTCATGAGAAGTAGGTAATCAAAGTAACTTTTACATCATTAGCTTACTATTTTATTATTTTAGGATCAAGACGGATGTTTTTCTGATGACCTGCGACATAATTACCGACGTGGATCTTTTCCCACTATTTAATAGTTTCCGAGCAAATGATGCGTCTGTAGTTTCGCTGCTTCTCGATAATGCTGGATATGAGAGTGACGTGGTTGTACCTGGACCTAAAACAAAGTACAAGCAAGAGCGAGACTTGATCGGAATCAATCCCCAAAACAACAGGCTGCTCTTCTTAGCTTCCACTAGTGATTTCGAGGAGACGATGAAACTTCCAGCACATCTTTTAAGAGCTAATGGAAAAGTAGTCTTGCACAGTGCATTGACAGACTCACATATATATCTAGTGAAGAAATGGGTTGTGGATTTCTTGACTGATGTTAGTATTGTGACTTTCAGTTCTCAAATATTCTTTAAAACTCAATTAAAATTATTTTTAGAACCAAGAGTTGTCGACTGTAAAAGGAGAATTATTGCCATTGGTGATTAAAAAGCAAATGTCTCGACCTTTGCTAGCTGAAGTTTCTGACAAACCCTTTTCAGAAGTTAACATAAACACTAAAATTGAAGACATATTTAAAGTAATTAATTAAAAATAATATTCCAAGACAAGATATTAATATATTTTCTTTTTTTCAGTATGTTCCTCAAGATGATTTGGACAGGAAAGTTTTGGAAACGAATCTAAATAAATCCTCTAGAGTGAAAAAGACCTACTCTGCTGAATTGATTCGCTGTTTTGCTTTTATTGCTCCAAAAACCTCGATCGGGATTAGAGTAAACACAATAATGGGATACTGTGCTGCTAATAAGAAGATTTTTGCCATTTGGGATAAATTGGGTCGAGAAAAATTAATTTCTCCTAATAGCACTATCAAGTCTAATCAAATAAGTGGTGACTGTGCAGTTGGAGAATTTACAACGATCTCTGAGAAGACATCCATCAAGTCAACTGTGTTTGGATCAAATTGTGTGGTGAATCCTAAAACGAGAATCTCTGATAGCTTCATCATGAATAATGTTACGGTTGAAGAAGGGTAAGTTTACTGTTATATTCAGAGTTTTAGTTAATGAATTAAACTTATTACAGAGTCGTTATCGAAAATTGCATCATTTGTGACAAGGCGGTTATTAAATCTGGCAGTGTGCTTAAGAACTGTTTGATTGGATTTTCGTTTATTGTACCGGAAGATACTAAAAAAGAGAAGGTTCATCTTTCAGGATCTGAAAGCTACATGGAGATTGAGTGATTTAAATCTTTTTAAATAAACCTCATTTGGAAATATTAAAAAATGTTTTAGTATCTATTTTTTTCAACAAACCTCTAATTTTAAAATTAGTCAGAGGATTTCATGATCTCTACGAAATATTTGAATAATTTTCTTTCGCGCGCTTCCGGTGTCCGGATTATAGAGTTTTACTCTTCTCTATATATCTTAATTGCCCAATTATTTGAGTAAATCAATATTTGAATTTGAAAGACGTGTGCGGAAGTCAATAACAGGATTACACGGGATTACTAGACAGGAAACCGCACAAAAAAAGTTCGAGGGGCTAAACTTCATAGGCTAAACATGACAAATACGCAATTTTTGTAAACAGAGTGATTAATCGTCATAAAGTCAATCATAAACTTAAATTAACGTTGCCATAAATTGAAAATGAACGACTCCGACAGTGAAGCTTTTGAAAGCGCAGATGAAGATGTAGAGGAAAAGAAGGGAAAGACCAGTAAAGTGCAGGAAGTGCTTAAAACTGAAGAACCAAAAGAGCAAGTTATCACAAAGGAAGAAGAGCCAGCAGGAAGATGGGGTGGAGGTTGGGGAAGCAGTGCATTCTCTATGTTGTCTAGTGCTAGTAAAAGTGTGGCATCAATAACAACGCAAGTCTCTCAAAGCATTACTACGGTTATTGACCAGAACTTTAATATCCCAGATCCAGAAGACATGGCCAAGTTACATTTGGAGGAACAAAGCCAAAGATCCAATAAATCACCTGATGAACCACCCAGAAAAATTATTGAGAGGGACGAAAGTACATCCTCTAAGCTGGATAGTTTGATGAGTGGAGTGTCACAGATCAGCAACAAGGTTTTGGCTGGTGGTTTGGACACTTTAGAAGGTATTGGAAAAAAGACAATCAATATTCTTCAGGATACAGATCCTAATTTAAAGAACAAGATTATGGGAATCAACAACAAACCAAACTTGAGTGATATTTTGAAGGAAGCGAAGGATAAACCAGAAGAAGCTGTCACTCCTCCTGAAAAAGTACACAGACCTGCTAATTTTGAGTTGTTATTTGATGACTTTAAAGGTATAATTTCAAATTGAACACAATTCTGAACAATTTCTAAGATATAAAATAATTTTAGGACTCGTATACTTTGAAGCTCTGGAAATCTTATCGAACCAGTCCAAAATGAGAATTGAGTTGCTGGTGAAACCACTTACTGGCAAAGCGTTAACAGAATTGGAAGAGACTTTAGAGGAAGTAGAGGAGCTATGTGAATTTCCTGAGGTTGAGGGCAACGATGATGACATTTCATTAGAAAATTTGGCAGGAAAATTTGAGTCGGCTGTGGAAGATTTGAGTGTGAAAGTTAATTTTAAGGAGATTATTAGGTGAGTCTTACCAGGACAATATTTAACAATTTTTAAATATTTTTATAAATTTAGTTGCTTGGAAGAAAGTTTAAATTGGATCAGTAACGAAAAGAATGCAACAAGTAATCAAATATTCGACGAAACTATCAAAAGCTTGGCCCAGACCTGTGCTCTATCACTCCACAACCTTCATAAGTTGGCAGAATTATTGCTTTCTACAGATCATAGAAGCACAGCCAATGAAGCTGACTCCTTGACACAGTAAGGCTTTTTTGTGATTTTTCTACAAAAATTTAATTTGCATCTTTAAATTTCAGATTAGCGTCAATTTACTGCTCACTCCTCAACTTCACAGCATCCCAATTCAGCGGAAAACTCACAGCGGTGGACTCTACCAGTGACACCAAGCAATTGGTTACCAATATCTTTCTCGAAGTAATAATAAATCACACATTTGAAAATTCAATTTATTAATTCATATATTTTCTCATTAATTTCAGAGCTCGCACAGTTTGCAGCACATCAGAAATGCTTTTACTTTATTTATTCCAATCTTGCAAATTGGTGCGATTTAAATAAATACAATCACTTTAACTAAAATGAATTCCAGCACTGTTAAAACCATGTAGAACCCGCATAAAGTCATCAATATCCATTGTGCGAGCACGCAGTTTATCTGCGTCTAGGTCCAGTAGAATGTGTTCCACTTTTGATTTCACATCAAGATCCTCTGGCATATCCTAATGACCAAAATAAGCTTTAAGCTTCATTCTTGTAACATTTTTTGTAACTATAAATCTTTATGTGCCCAACTTTTGGTAGTTCAGTGTAAAAGTAATAAATTATCTCTAAAATATTAAAAGCCTTCATGTTTAATTCACTTACAATATTATGGAGCGAGCAGTGCAACTTGTAATTCTGTTCGAGAGCCGTAACAACCGATGTCTGTTTGAATGCAGCAGCCAGTGTCTTATTTTTTCTCAAAAAGGCGATTCTCGTGAGACCATCCCATTCAGTAAAATTAATTGGTGGAGGAGGATTTCTGGGCTCCAACCGGACAACACTTGACTCAACTTTTGGTGGCGGTCTGAAGTTGTTTTTTCCAACTTTCATCAACATATCTACTCGTGCGAGAAGTTGCGTATTGATACTTAAACGACAATACATCTTATCTCCAGGTTTTGCCTTAAAAAAAACGTCAAAGCTTTAGAATTCAATTATTGTTTAAAATGTATCTTTCTTTTACCACCAAACGTTGTGCGAACTCACGTTGGAACATGAGAACTGCGCATCTAAAGAAAGGACGATGTAACAGGAGCTTGAAGACGAGTGGGGAACTGATTTGATATGGTACATTGGCAATGCAGAGATCGAAGAAGGGAAGATCTGTTTTTAAGCAATCTCCTATAAGAATCTGAAGTTTGGCTTGCATTGGGGTACCTTGAACACGTTTCTGTAATTCAGCCACCAGTCGAGGATCAATTTCACAAGCAATTACTTTTTTGCATTTCTCCAAGATCTTTACGGTCATATTTCCAGTTCCAGGCCCAATTTCTAGTACCACGTCTGTTGGTCGAAGTGCAGATTTTTCCAACATACTTGTGATCACTAGCGGATTCTTTAAAATATGCTGACCAAAGTCCTTATTGAAGACAATCCCTAAAATATTTGGTTTATTATTGTTTTTTTCTTCAATTTCAATAACATTTCAATAATTTGTTATTCTAACTAGCTCACCTTGTTTGGCCACTTCCTGGTGGACCCTGGTCTTCTTTTCAGCTTTTACTTTGGGCATCTTTTCAAATTTCCGAGTGAATTCTTCGAAATTTATTCCTGAAATGTCAAATTTGAATTTCACATGCTCTTAACCTCAACTACTTAAAAATTTGTTGAATAGTAAACAAACCAGAAAATCTTCAAAAAACTCATTACTGTAAGGTATTATGGCTAAGAACAGTAAAAGTAAGGTCAAAAAACGAAAGACTGAGCTGGTCTTCGATGAGGAGAAGCGAAAGTAAGTGCTTTCATAGATTATAGTGATCTTAACTTAAAAATATTTTTTTAGGGATTTCCTCACTGGATTTTCTAAGAGAAAACTGCAGCGCAAAAAGAAGGCTGAAGATGAGTTCCAGCAGAAGCTAAAGGTAGAACAGAAAAAACTACGCTTAGAATCTAAAGATTTGAAAACAAAACTCAAACAATCTTATGCACCAATCGAAGAGCTTAAAGATTTGATTAGTGATGAAGAGCAAACGGAAGTTTTTGAAACCGAGGAAGCTACAGTTACAATTAGCACACTGAGCACTGAAGACATCGCCAAAAAGAAGAACTTTATTGGATATCGATCAGTTCAAGCAGAAAGTGAGAGTGAAGAAGAAGCTCCACAACTGGTCCAGGTAGACACTATTCCCGGAATGGAAATCGATGCAGACAAAGCTAAACAACGTAAATCTAAGCCAGATGAAGAGATTCTAAAGCTTACTTCCAAACTTAAATCCGAAAAAGACGTAAAGAAGTTGATAAAGCAAAAATCCAAGGAAGCATTGAAAAAAAGTCAAGCCATAAAGATGCGAGATAAAATTAACAACAAAAGAAATTCGAAGCTAGCTGCTCGAAAGAAGAATGTTAAAGAAAAGTTCCTCAAGAAGAGAGGAAAGTTGCCATCTCAAAAGGCTGCTAGGAAAGGACGAAATTGAAAGAATTATTAAGGAAATTTTGTATTTAAGATATTTGAGGGATTTTTGTTATTTTAATAAAATATGGAATAATCTTCATCATTTTATTCGTTACCTTGAGATATCATTAAATTCTAATTTTAAACAATAAAAAATACTTTAAAATCAAAACTGTTAAGTTGTTATATCTATAGAGATGAAACTTGTACTTGTGGTGCATCTGGTTGATCTAGAGCTATTTCTGGATGATGTTTGTCGTAATGCTTCTTAAAATGAATTTTTTGAGTGAATGATTTCTGGCATATTGTACAAGCAAATTTCTTCACTACTTCGTGAATCAGTCGGTGCTTTCCCAGGTCACTAGCGTTAGTGAAAGCTTTGTCACAAACCTACAAAGAGTTATTGTGTTAAAGAGATAACCAAAAACTTTTTAAGAAAACATACCTGGCAAATATAATTTTTCTCTTGTGTATGTGACCGAACGTGGATTTTAAGGGTGCTTGACTGAGAGTAGCTTTTATCACAGTACATGCAGCTGAATGGTTTTTCACCCGTGTGTACTCTTAAATGAGCTTTATAATTGCCTGATTGAACGAAAGATTTTTCACAGTAGTTACAAGCGTAAATTTTTACATTGGCATGGAGTCTCAAGTGGTCTATTAAATTAGAGCGCTTCAAGAATCTTTTGCTACAAACATTACAAGCGTGTTTCCTCGATCCCTCGTCTGTGTCATCAACTTCATGAGCAATTATGTTGACTCCTTTAACTTTAACAATTCTTTTTATGGTGATTTCATCTTTTTCAGTTTCGCCTTTCTTTAGAAATCCAGTCAAAAAACTCACTGCATCATTTTCGTTGTCTTCTAAGCATTCTTCCTCTTTGATTGTTCCTTCGATCTCGAATTCATCGCCTTCTTCTTCCATGTATTCTGGGTCATCTTCATCAATACATTCTTGATATTCTCCATTTTCGTCTTGACTCAGAATTCGGACCTCATAGATTTCATTTTCGGATTTTTCTTGCTCTTTGAATGAGTTCAGAATAGTTTGAGAGTCCTTGGCTTCGGTCAATAGCTGATATGCAATAGCAACGCGAGCTGCACAATCGCTGCAAACTCTGTCGGGGAGACCATCTTCTTCCGTGGCCTTAAATAATAATAATTAGTTAGTTTTAACATAGATATTTAAATATTTACTTACTTCCAGATCAGCAACAGCGTTCAAAGCATGTCCATAAGTGATTTGTTTACTATCTGGTAACTTGCATTCTGTAAATATTCAGTGTTTGTTTGTTTTGTACTTGACATAATTAATTCAAAAATAAATCATTACCAAAAAGATTCACAGAGCATTTATTTATGATGCAGCGGCAAACTCGACATCCTATGTGATAATTGGACTTGCTTACCAGCATTTTAAGAATAAACTCTTGTGATTTCGGAAGCTTATATCTTATTTTACCTTGATAATAACATCCAAAAAAATATTTTATTTTCTTGTTTACAAATTAATCCTAGGGGCGAAAATTCGATGTTTTTTCGATTTGATTCTGATTAATTTCGATATTTTGACCGTTACTACTTTATTTGGCGCATTTTTGAAATTTCAAATTTTTAATGTATACGAAATGTATCATAACATGTTTTAATGAAATATAATCGTGAATTTAAAGAAACAGTTTAATAAACAATTCAAAGGCACACATCAAGTGATGTCAAAGTTTTAAACTCCAAGTTAATAAGTGCAGCATAAAAAATATAATTGAAACCATTTTAATGAAACATATACATCTGCATAAAAAACTGTAAAATGAATTTATTTTGCAAAACCGAAATTAAAAACAAAATTGTAAACAAAAATGCAATGTTTTAGACAATTTATGTATAGAATTAAAGCATATTTTTAGAATTATAATAATATTAAACCCGAATTTAAAATGTACATATATTACTGTGCCTAAGCGTGGAATGCAAATAATTTTAGTATAAAAAGGGAAGCATTAACGCTACTAAATCAGTTATTTTTTAGCTCTCCTCGGATTACTTTGGACTCCTGCCTGTATTTTGGATTACTTTCTTCGAATATTAGTGAAGTGAATTAAAGTGAAAAGTTGAACAAGAAGGAAAAGTCTAAAAAGACTAAAGTGCAGTCCAAAATATTTTCTGGATATTTGTGAGAAATATTGAAAAATATAGTGAAGAGAAAAAATTTTACGGAAGCTTTCTAAAAGAATTTTTAAATATTAGTGGAACTTAAAAAAAAAACTTTAACAAATATGGAAAGATTTCCGCCAATCCCACCAAAAGAACAAATGAAATTATCTTCAAGAGTGTACCCATCAACACCCGAAGATGAAATCGTCATTTCTGGAATTTCTGGAAGATTTCCGAATTCCATTAACATGCACGAGTTTGGTCATAATCTTTATAATAAGGTGATTAATGAGTGATTTTAGGCCACGTGAAAAAATGGAAGAAGTTTTACAAAGTTTCATAGTTAAAATTGAAGTTTTTTAAAACATGTTAGTAGAACACTTATTTGAACAAATATTAAGATTTTCTTAAGAAACTTACTACGATATTAAAAGTGGCTATCAATCGACTATCAATGTAACAAAAGATATTGCAGTTATTGAAAAAAAATTAAGCCTGAGAGTGAAAAAAGTACTGCTAAAGTTATCGAGCAAAAACACTTCAAATAAAATATAAAATAAGAATTGTGAAAAAGCTAAATCAAAAATCAATATGTTAATATCAAATGCATAAAAACTAAATTTATACCGGAAATGCTCAACATAGGTGAAAAATATGCATTTAATGAATTTCAGACTGACCCCTAAAATATGACCCCAAATCGAACATTCCCGGTTAAATTGTGTTTAGTTGAATTTTAAATATTGTAATGAGTTGACGTCAATTAAAATAAACTGTATTCGAAATATGTTCAAAACATTGCAAGCGTGCCATTAATGATATATTTCAAAGTTTCGGAAAGATATGGATGAATTTAACTTTTAGGTTAAATTGTGAATGAATTATATATTAAAAATCATCAAAAATTATTTACTTAAAGATTGACATGGTTGATGATGATGAAAGACGTTGGCGTCACACCAACGCAGAGATCCCAAGGCGCATGGGAAAGATTAATAACTTGGAAAAGTTCGACGCTACGTTTTTTGGTGTGCATTATAAACAAGCTCACACAATGGATCCTCAGTGCCGTATGCTGGTTGAGCATGCTTACGAGGCGGTTTTGGATGCAGGAGTGAATCCAAAGAGCTTGCGAGGTAGTCGTACTGGTGTTTTTATGGGTGCTTGCTTTGCTGAGTCGGAGAAAACTTGGTTTTATGAGAAAATCTCATCGGGTGGTTTTGGTATAACAGGGTAAGTAATGGAATGAAATAATTAATTTTAACTCTTTAATTATGCCTCACTAGATAATAACTTTAGCTGCCTATTTTGTCACGACTGTTTACCAGTTGATTCTAATTAGAATTCTGAACGGGAATTCTGTTAAAGAAAGGGAAATTATCACGTTAAAATATAGGTCAATAATGTTAAATACTGTATATTACAATGTTCTCAGAATGAATCCAAATTAAACTGAATATTGCTAATTATTATCATTGATTAAATATTTTCTCTATATATTTTCAGATGTAGCCGAGCCATGTTGGCAAATCGTATTTCTTATACTATGGGTTTAACAGGTCCATCATTTTTACTCGATACTGCGTGTAGCAGTTCGATGTACGCTTTAGACAGTGCCTTTACTGCAATGCGTAACGGTGAATGTGATGCAGCTTTAGTAGGTGGATCTAACTTGCTTTTACATCCTTATGTGACTTTGCAATTTGCAAGACTGGGAGTTTTGGCGGCAAATGGTTATTGTCGTCCTTTCGATAAGGATGGAACTGGTTATGTTCGAGCTGAAGCTGTTTGTGTGATGTTTTTGCAAAAAGCTAAAGATACTAAACGTATCTACGCCAATGTGATGTACTCAAAAACTAACTGTGATGGATACAAAGAAGAAGGAATCACTTATCCTTCGGGAAAAATGCAGATGAAACTGTTGACCGAGTTTTACCAAGACATCAATATTGATCCTTCTACCCTAGATTATGTTGAAGCTCACAGCACTGGAACAGTTGTTGGAGATCCTGAAGAGTGTAACGCCATCGACAAAGTTTTCTGCACAAACAGAAAAATACCCTTGCCTGTTGGATCAGTAAAATCGAACATGGGTCATTCTGAATCTACTTCTGGTGCCTGCTCAATCTCAAAAGTAATCCTTGCTTTCGAAAACTGGTCGATTCCACCCAATATTAATTTATCTGAATTGAGACCAAGTATTGCTTCGCTGGTCGATGGCAGATTACAAGTAGTTACGGAGCCTCAACCCTTAGCTGGCCCACTTGTTGCTGTAAACTCTTTTGGCTTTGGAGGTGGAAATGCTCATGCTTTATTCCGAGCTCATATGAAAGAAAAAATTAACAAGGGAGCTCCAACAGATGGTCTTCCTCGATTAGTAGTTTGGGCGGGAAGAACTGAGGAAGCAATCCATTCGATTTTGAACGATATAGCTAAGAGGCCACTTGATGCAGAACACATTGGCCTCTTGCACAGCATACAAACTGATTCTGTCCCTGCTAATGTATTTAGAGGTTTTGGAGTTTTCAAACATGTGCAAGATGATAATGCAGTTTGCCTTTCAAAGGATGTCCAACATTATACAGGTTTTAAACGACCAATCGTCTGGGTTTTCAGTGGAATGGGTTCACAGTGGCCATCTATGGGAGCTGCTCTTCTTGAAATACCTATTTTCAAGCAATCTGTTGAAAATAGTCACGAAGTTTTGGCCAAACGTGGATTAAATTTAATTGAAATTATAACATCAACTGATCCAACAACTTTTGACAACATTCTTCATTCTTTTGTTGGAATTGCAGCCATTCAAATTGGACTTGTGGACGTCTTGAAAACTCTTGGATTCGAACCAGATTTCATAATTGGCCACTCAGTCGGTGAACTTGGTTGTGCTTATGCTGATGGATGCTTTACTGCTGAACAAATGATATTATCAGCATATTCCAGAGGAATGGCTAGTATCGAGACAAAAACTGTTCTGGGATCGATGGCAGCAATTGGTTTGGGATTCAAAAAACTAAGATCAATGACACCTAATGGAATTGAGATTGCTTGCCACAACAGTTCAGATTCGTCAACCATTTCTGGACCAGCAGAAGATGTCACTGCGTTCGTTGCAGAACTGAAAGAGAAAAAAATATTTGCTAAGGAAGTTCAGTGCTCAAATATTCCATACCACAGCAGCTACATCGCTGAAATGGGACCACGTCTACTTGCTAGACTTAATGAAGTTATTCCGCATCCAAAGAAGAGATCTGCAAAATGGCTCAGTTCCAGTATTCCCAAAATTCGTTGGGACAAACCAGAAAGCAGTTACTCATCTGCTCAATATCACACAAACAATTTGTTGAGCGCTGTTCTCTTTGAAGAAACTTCAGCTTTACTTCCACAAAACGCTTTGACTATTGAAATTGCACCTCATGGATTGCTCCAAGCTATTTTGAAAAAGTCAATGGCCAACAGTGTTCATATTGCGTTGACTCAAAGAGGTAGCAAGAACAATGTTGACAATTTCATGAACGGATTGGGAAAGTGAGTTCTTAAAGAAAACCATAATTTATTTAGTTAATTATTTTTAATATTTTAGAATCTATCAGTGTGGAGTTGATTTCCCAATCGAAAAGCTTTATCCTAAAGTAGACTTCCCAGTTTCAAGAGGCACCCCTATGATCTCACCTTTAGTCAAGTGGGATTACAGCGAGGATTGGTTTGTCACCAAATTTGATGGTCAAAAATCAAACAAAAGTGGAGAAAGACACATCATGATTAATCTTAATGATTTGGACTTTGAATACATAAACGGTCATACAATCGATGGTAAATTTATACATTATTTTAGTATATTGTTCATGGATTTAATTCTTTATTTTATAAAATAGGTCGAGTTCTATTCCCTGCGACTGCCTATTTGCATCTAGTGTGGGAGACTTTAGCATTGATGTTGGGACTTTTCTACTTTGAGCTTGAAGTCCAATTTGAAGATGTAAAGTTCTTGAGAGCAACTGCATTTCCCAAAGATACAGACATCGAGTTTACTGTGATGATCCAGCCTGGAACTGGTAGATTTGAAATCACTGGTAAGAATCATAGAAAAACTTGCATTTCATTTCAAATTTGGAAAGTACATTTTATTTTATTGCAGAGGGCAAAGCTCCAGTTGTGACCGGATATATCAATGCCGTTGAAAATGCCAAGTTATCCAATCTCAACATTGAAGAATCAAATGAATTCCCATTCATGCCAACAAGAGACTTTTACAAAGAACTTCGTCTACGTGGCTATCACTACAATGGTGCATTCAAGTCAGTAGTTGAAGCAAGAAGTGACGGATTGAAGGGTAGAGTAAAGTGGGATAACAACTGGGTGGCATTTATGGATTGTTTGCTGCAAATCTTTATCATTGGAAAAGATTCTCGCGGTCTTCTGCTTCCAACTGGTATTCAAAAGATGAACATAAATCCTAAAGTTCATTTGGCTCAAGCCAACAATCTTGGGGATTCTATTTTCGAAGTGAACTCCTGCAGTAATTTGAATCTACTCAAGTGTGGAGGAATTGAAATTAGAGGTCTTAAGGCTAGTCCCGTTGGTAGAAGACGTCCTCCAGGCATTCCTGTGTTGGAAACATACCAATTCATTTCACATTTGCCAACTCCAAAGTTGTCAAAGTTGGACAGCTCAAGATTTTGTGTTCAATTAGCCTTGGAGAATGCTCCGTCCATCAAAGCAAAGCTGGTTGAGATTGATAGTAACAACAACAAAGAGCCTATAATAAACTTCTTTGGAGATGCTTTGGGTGATCTACCATTAGTTACATCTGAGCTCAACTACCTAACATCCAAAAAGATTGACTTAGGAAATGTCATAGTGCAGGATGAAAAGCTTGATATACACAGCAACTGCATGTTCATTATCAGCTCGGACTGTTTATCCGATGTTGAGTTTTTAGAGTCACTGGTACCGCGATTGAATGATATTGGGTTTGTTGTTATCCGCGAAGGCAACGGAATTAAATATGATAAGTTGAGAACATTGCCAACAGGATTCCAGTTATTAGCTATCATTCCCACAGATGAAGACGAATCCATTGTTTTGCTACAATATTTGAAGAAGAAATTCATTTCCGCATCTAAAATTATTGCCATACGATCAGATAGCTACGAGTGGTTAGATGACGTCCGAAACTCAATTAAAGATGGTCCAATTTTGGCTGTTGCTGTAAAGGAACATATGTCTGGAATAATCGGATTAGTTAATTGCATTCGCAGAGAACCAGAGGGAATGAATGTTAAATGTGTCTTTGTGGATGATGAGAGAGCTCCCGTGTTTGACTCTGAAAGTCCTTTCTACAAATCTCAGCTAAAACTTGGATTAGCCATTAACGTTTTCAAGAGCGGAAGATGGGGATCTTACAGGCATTTGCACTTAAAACAACATGTTGAAACTAGACCACACACTGATCATTGTTATGCCAATGCTCTGACTAAAGGAGATTTATCATCAATGACTTGGTTGAGAGGTCCATTCAATGATGCAAAACCAAGCGGGGAGATTGTAAAGGTAAAATATGCTTCTTTGAACTTCCGAGATGTTATGCTAGCCACCGGAAAACTAAATGCTGAGGTCTTTGGATCAGGACGCTTAGACCAAGAATGTGTTTTAGGCTTTGAATACGCTGGAGTAACGGAAAGTGGCCGACGAGTAATGGGAATGGTCATTTCTGGAGCACTTGCTACTGATGTTTTGTCTGATAACACGCTTACTTGGGACTGCCCTGATCAGTGGACCTTGGAGGAAGGAGCAACAGTTCCGGTTGTGTATGGAACAGTTTATAGTGCATTCTTCATCACAATTCAAATAGTAAGAGGAAAATCAATTTTAATTCACGCTGGAAGTGGTGGAGTTGGTTTAGCTGCAATAAGAGTTGCTTTTGCTTATGATCTGGAAGTCTACACAACAGTGAGTACAGCTGAAAAGAAAAAATATCTGCTGAATTTGTTCCCAAAGCTGAAGGAAGCTAACATCGGAAACTCAAGAGACATTTCTTTTGAAGAAATGATCTTAACTCGTACAAATGGAAAAGGTGTGGATTATGTTCTTAACTCGTTGTCCGACGATAAGCTTCAAGCTTCTATCAGATGTCTTGGAAAGGGAGGTAAATTCCTGGAAATTGGCAAATTTGATATTGCTAATGACTCTAAAATTGGACTGGGACACTTTATGCGAGAAATATCTTTTAACGCCGTGCTAGTAGATAATTTGTTCTTCGCTACTTATGCTGAAAAAATGGTATATTTAATGTTCATTAATTTGTCACATAAAATTTTAATAATTCTTTGATTAAAATTAAGGTTCTCCAAAATCTTGTAAAAAATGACATCAAGTCAGGAGTTATAGTCCCCCTTAAAACAACAGTGTTTGCTGCTAATGAAATTGAACAAGGATTTCGCTATTTGGCAAGTGGAAAACACGTTGGAAAAGTTTTATTGCAAATCAGAGAGAATGAAAACGATGCTGCAACTTTACCAATTCCTGTTCTACCTAGAGTTTATTGTAATCCAAATTACACTTATGTTATTCCTGGAGGACTTGGAGGTTTTGGTTTGGAGCTTGCTGATTGGTTGGTACTGAGAGGATGTAGAAAGCTTGTTCTAAGTTCAAGCAGAGGAATCACTAAGCAATATCAAGCATATCGCATTAAGTATGATCTTTTTCAAAATCTTAAAAACTTTATCTTAACTTTATTTTACATTTTTTAGAGTTTTCGAGACTTATGGCGTAACCGTTTTAGTCAACACTTCAGACATAGCCACAAAAAGTGGTTGTGAACAATTGATCAAAGCAGCGATCGAACTTGGTCCAGTTGGAGGAGTGTTTAATCTCGCTGTTGTTCTTAAAGATGCTTTGTTAGAGAACCAAGATGTTACTAAGTTTGTGGAAAGCATGGCACCAAAAGCAGTTGCAACAAAACATTTGGATGAAGTTACTCGTAAACTCTGCCCACTCCTTCAATATTTCGTTGTATTCTCGAGTGTTTCATGTGGTAGAGGAAATGCAGGTCAAAGCAATTATGGAATGGCTAATTCAGTTATGGAGAGAATTATAGAAAAGAGACATAATGATGGATTACCAGCTAAGGCAATTCAATGGGGTGCTGTAGGAGAAGTTGGTTTGGTGGCTGATATGCAAGAAGATCATGTTGAAATGGAAATTGGTGGCACTTTGCAGCAAAGAATTTCTTCGTGTTTAGAAGAGTTAGATCCTCTAATTTATGCTACAGAGCCATTGGTCGCAAGTATGGTGGTTGCTGAAAAACGAATTCGAGGAAGTGGGCAAGGAGATATTATTGAATCAGTTATGCATATCATGAGCATTCGAGACATTAAATCTGTTTCCATGGATACTTCACTATCTGAGTTAGGAATGGATTCTTTGATGGCTGTCGAAATCAAACAAACTCTCGAGAGAGAATACGATTTGTGCCTAACACCACAAGACTTGAGATCATTAACTTTTTTGAAACTTCGAGAACTCACTGAATCTAGGGAAAATGCAGATACCGAGAAACTGAAGATGAAGTTTGCCAACGAAGATGTTCCAACGGGTGTTGAAATGCTTTTGAGAAACTTGGGTGACGAATCAACCAGCGAGAGCACGATTTTACGCCTTATCAGCCAGGAATCTAGCCTTAAAGAAACGTCAGCTGTTTTATTGGTTCCTGGAATTGAAGGTGTAGCTGGAAACGCTTGGCGCAATATTGCAAACACTATAGCTTTACCATGTTACATCCTTCAGCTGATGAATACCATGCACCTTCATAGTATTAAAGAAATTTCTGAAGCAGTTTTCAATGTAAAATATTTTATCAAAATGCTATTGATTTTTACTGATTCAAATTTTGTTTACCCTTTTAGGACGTTGAGAGTCAGATTTTCAACAAAACCAAAGAACACTTCTTCCTGGTGGGTTACTCATTTGGTTCGTTCATCACACTTGAGCTAGCGAAATTATTGGAAGCCTCTGGCATGAACGGACATGTAGTACTCGTTGATGGAGCACCTGCTTTCTTGAAGAAACTTGCAGTGGACCATATCACAACAAATTATACTGATGAGTCAGTACAAATCATTCTTTTGGCTGGAATTTTACGTACTATTTTCCCAGAAGAAAATCTTGACGTTGCTCGCGTGATCAAAGAGTATCCAACGTGGGAGGGACGCGTTAATCAAGTTTTGGAGCTTTCAAAGGATCAACATCTTTATTCTCAAGATTATCTACGAAAAATGACTAACGCACTGTTCTTCAGAATTAAAATGGCACTTGAATTCGATCTTGACAGCGTGGTACCAATCAAATCTCCAATCACGTTGATAAGACCGAGCGAGTTGTCAGTAGTCGATATCGATGAGGATTATGGATTGAGCAAGTACACAACTGGAACCGTTACACTGAAGTTTGTGGAAGGAAACCACATAACAATGTTGGAAAACCATAAACTGACGCAAATAATTAACGAGTCTGATCCAGCACTTGAATCTAATCGCAATTTCAATAAGCATATGAAAATTTAAGTATGTAACACAACTTTAAGTTGAAAATTGAGCGAAACTTATAGATTTAAGACAGAACTTAGGGTTAATTACTACATAGTCAACGTACCAACCATTTACACAATATACAGGCAAAAAAATGTATGGCAGGATAAAACGGCGGGGTTTCAAAACACTAATAAAAATTTTAAAAAATAAAAATAAAAAGTGTCTATTAAACTTTGGTGGTGGCCATAAATTATTATGTTCCATTCTACCCAAAAGATGAGTACATGATGGTATTGAATTGTAATGGAGATGAGAAAGATTGGGGATTGGAGTAAGTTTGAAAATGACTGCTATAATATCTTTTGAAGATTTCGAAACGTATTTTATATTCACAAATGAACATTTCTAGCTAACAGATACAAAAAACAAATAAAATCTGAATCAATCCTAGCATAAGTGCAGAAAAATAAATGGATCGTTTCTTTAGTAAATTGCCACTGTTTCTAAAAACACTTTACTTTAGTTTTATAACTTTCAAGCAAACTCTTATACTTCTATAGATAATTTGCGCGTTAAAAGCTTAATTCAAGGGCATGGATCTTCACCAATATATTTTTCCAATTCTTTGTGTCATAAATTATCTTACAACTAATTCTCATGGCCAGTAACGCTGAAATATAATCAAAAATAAGAAGATATAACTCACAAAATAAATTTTTTAATTCTTTTATTAGTATGGAGCATTGTGGTTATTCAGTGGTTAGATATGTGGATTAAAATTAAATTTACAATAAGTTAATGTTTCTAGCAAAGATATTGATTCGCTATCAGGTTATTGCATTATACTGAAATTTTTGTGGAAAGACAGATCTTCTTGTAGAACTGGGTCTAGATCGTTTAACATTTGCACTAGTTCACTATTCTCTAACATGGTTGCGTGGTTGCCTTCCACAAACTTTAGGTTAATTTTTTGAGTACTGTACTTACTAAGACCATAATCTTCTTCAATGTCTATCAGTGACACTTCAGTTGGTCGAATGAGGGTGATTTGAGTATGATTGAGGGATACGATATGATCTAAATCCATCGTCAAACAAATTTTTATCCGACAAACGATGGCTGAACAAATATTTGAAAGATAACTGTCAGAGTACATGCTCTGACTTTTCTGAAGTTCAAGAAGCTTTTTTAACTTATCCTCCCAAGTTGTTAATGAGAGCACAGTTTGCAGGATGACTCCATTGTCTTCTGGGAACAGAATTGTTGTAGCTATAAGTATGAAGCCATCCTGTACTGATGCATCAGTGTAATTGCTGCCCATTTGATTAACGGCCAGTTTTTTTAGAAAAGCAGGTCCACCATCAAGAAGTACAACAGTTCCTCTTAAGCCAGCCTCCTCCAAAATTCCTGCAAGTTGAAGGGTCATAAGGGAACCAAACGAATATCCAATTAGGTAGAAAGATTCCATGGACTTGAAGTGATTAATCACATCCTAAAAATAAACATTAGCACATTGTGTTTTTTGTGATTTAAGTTATTACCTTAGCAGATTCCATGGATAGATCATTGATGGACTGAGGCCTACTCTTCAAATTCATTTGAAGCATAAAAGTTGGCATATTAATGGATTCTGCGAGAGTATGCCATGCATTTCCAGCTACACCTTCAATTCCAGGAATAATCATAGCACAAGATTTGTAATTTTTGTCGTTGTGATTGTTTTTCAATCTTAAAATTCTCTTTTCACAATTAGATTCATCTCCTAGATTTCTCAAAAGAATAGCTACGCCACTTAAACTTTCATCGCTGGACAGTTTAAGCTTCATTTTCCCCTCAGTATTCTCTCTAGAACTTTCAAGTTCTTTAAGCTTCAGGAAAGTCAAAGATCTCAAGTCTTGAGGTGAAATGAAGAGTTCATATTCTCTCTCGAGAGTTTGTTTGATTTCGACAGCCATTAAAGAATCCATTCCTAACTCAGATAGTGAAGTATCCATGGAAATAGATTTAATATCTCTGATACTCATGATGTGCATGACAGTATCAATAATATTTCCATTGACACCACCTCGATTTCGCTTTTCAGCGACCACCATACTTGCTACCAAAGGATCAGACGATGACATCAAAGGATCCAACTCTTCTAAACACGATGAAATTCTTTGCTGCAAGGTTCCACCGATTTCCATATCCAATTTATCCTCCTGCATATCAGCCACCAAACCAACTTCTCCAACAGCACCCCATTGAATTGCCTTAGCTGGTAATCCATCATTATGTCTCTTCTCTATAATCCTTTCCATAACTGAATTAGCCATTCCATAATTGCTTTGACCTGCATTTCCTCTACCACATGAAACACTAGAAAATACAACAAAGTAATGAAGATGGGGACACATTTTACGAGAGACTTCATCCAAATGTTTTGTTGCAACTGCTTTTGGCGCCATGCATTCTACAAACTTAGTAGCGTCTTGACTTTCAAATAGAGCATCTCTAAGAGCAACAGCGAGATTAAATATTCCTCCAACAGGACCTAATTTTATAGCTGCTTTGATCAATTGTTCACAACCGCTAATCGTTGCTATGTCTGAAGTGTTGACTAAAGTAGTGACACCATAAGTCTCCCAGACTCTAAAATTAGTTGAATTATATAAATATCCAAGTTATAAAATATGATCATACTTAATGCGATATGCTTGATATTGCTTAGTGATTCCCCTGCTTGAACTTATAACAAGCTTTCTACATCCTCTCAGTACCAACCAATCAGCAAGCTCCAAACCAAAACCTCCAAGTCCTCCAGGAATAACATAAGAATAGTTTGGATTACAATAAACTCTAGGAATCAGCGGTATTGGTAAAGTTGCAGCATCATTTTCGTTTTCTCTGATTTGTAATAGAACTTTTCCAACATGCTTTCCACTGGCCAAAAATCGGAAAGCTGGCTCAATTTCACTTGCCTTGAAAATATTGGTTTTCAAAGGTTGTATAACTCCATTCTTGAAATCGTTCTCCAAAAGCTTTTTCATGCGCTAATAAAAAGTTTTGAGTAAATATTATTATGTAAATACAAAATTTGTTTAAAAAAAATTACCATTTTATCTTCCGTCGGTGCCTTAAACAGTTTATCTACCATAATAGAATGGAAAGAGAGCTCTTTTAGGAAGTTTCCAAGCCCAATTTTGGTATCGTTAGCCATATCGAATTTTCCAATTTCCAAGAATTTTCCACCTTGTCCAAGACATCTAATTGAAGCTTGTAGTTTGTCGCCTGCCAGTGAATTAAGCACATAGTCCACTCCGTTGCCTTTGGTTTGCAAATGAATCATTGTCTCGAAGGATGTATCTCGCGAATTTCCAATATTATCTTCTTTTAATTTAGAAAATTGATTTAGCAAGAATTTCTTTTTTTCCTCAGTACTAACTGTTGTGTAAACTTCCAGTCCATAAGCAAATGCAACTCTGATTGCAGCTAAACCAACTCCACCGCTTCCAGCGTGAATTAAAATTGATTTGCCTTTCGTTATTATGGCAGAAAAGAAAAATGCACTATAAACTGTTCCATAGACTGCTGGAATAGTTGCTGCTTCAGCCAAGGTCCAGTTGTCAGGGCATTCCCAAGTGAAAACTTCATCACATTCAACGTGAGTAGAAAGCGCTGCTGAATTAACCATTCCCATGACTCTTCGTCCATTTGCTGTTACACCAGCATACTCGAATCCTAGCACACACTCGTGCTCAAGCCTATTTTCAGCAAAAACGTCAGCACTTAGTTTTCCTGTTGCCAGCATAACATCTCGGAAATTCAGGGATGCAAATTGAATTCTAACTAGCTCTCCTTTGGGTTTAGCTAAGTTAAAGGGACCGCTTATCCAACTGAGTGAAGAAAGATCGGACTTTATAAGCGCATTTACATAAGCATGTTCCTTTACAGGTTTCACAGTCAACTTCTGTTGAATCTGCAAATGACGGTAACTGCCCCATTTTCCATTTTTATAAACGTTTATTGCTAATCCAAGTTTGAGGTGCGATTTGAAAAACGCTTCTTGAATGTCAAACTTAGGAGCATTTTTATCCTCAAGGAACACGCAGCTGACTAGCAACCCATCAGGCTCTCGACGAATGCAGTTGACTAATCCTACAACTCCCGAAGTTTTTTCTTGTTGCGCAACTAAAATAACTGTTCCATTTTTCATAGCAGATTTAGTTTGTTCCAACCATTCGTATTTTTCATCTTTTGCAGACACATTGATAATCTGAGGACTACCCACGAACTTCTTTTTTTGATTTTGTAATAGAAGGAGTACTTCATTATCAACAGTTACCATTGCAACTAATTGGTAACTGGGTGGTATTTTCAAGCTCTCAAAAACAGTTTCAACCTTTTCTCGAGATAAAATGAATCCACTTTCTACCAAACTGGCTGATGCAGCTTCCAAGAACGTGTGGTCTGTTACAACTTGAGAAGCTATTACAAAGAGGCATTTCGATTGAGTAGACAATTTACTATCATTCACAAGTATATTTTCAAGTGTAACTGTGCTTGGCGTTAGAAGTAGCAAGTCTGGTGTAACCAACGGAAGATCTGCCAATACTTCTTGGAAAGTAGGCAAAATTGAGTCTTCATTCCTGTTGTCTACCTCAACTACTTTCACTACAGATGCAGCAACATTTTCCAAAGCAAGTTGAATGCAAACTCTAACACCATCTGAAGTAGAAAGTTTTGGAGTTGGAAAATGTGGGATAAATTGGTAGCTTTCAAGAATTGGAATGCCTGGAGGTCTACGCCGACCAACAACGCTTGTTTGCATGTTAACAATTTCAATTCCACCACATTGCAGAGTCAACAGTTCTTTGCATATTTTAACATCAAATACTTGATTTTCAGGATCCTCTCCCATTTCTTTCACCAATAATGCGTGATCGTGAGCATGGATAGTTAGTTTCTCGATTCCAATCGGTAAGATCAGTGATCTTGAGTCTTTACCCAATATTTGAATCTGTAGCAAGCAGTCCATAAAGGAAACCCAATTCAAGTCCCATTTGACTTTTCCAGCAAGACCATCACTTCTCGCTTCAACCACTGATTTAAAAGCACCGCTATAATGATAGCCTCTGAGTCGCAGTTCTTTGTAAAAATCTTTACTTTTCAGTGTTGGAAAATCAACATTTTTTGGTTCAGGAATATCTTGCAACTTCTGATTCTCGATTTGCTTGACGAATCCAGTGACTAATGGTGTTGTCCCTTCTGAGATCTCAAAGCGTCCAAGACCGGATTGAATCATAACTGTTAACTCTACCTCTGTATCTTTAGTTAATGAAGTAGCTCTTAAAAATTTTACATCTTCAAACTCAATATCAATGTCGTAAAAGAAACGTCTTTTCATCGCTGCCAGAGTTTCCCAAGCCAAAAAGAGATAAGCTGTTGCTGGGAATAGAACTCGACCTGTCAGAAAGAGGTTATTTAGAGTTACAACTAGATAGAATATTAAAAATAATTTTAAATTACCATCAATAGTATGTCCAGCGACAAATTCGTAATCAGGATTACCCAGGCCAATCATTACTTTCCGTTCTCCACTTAAATTCTTTTTTTGCATATCCACTTTTGTGACAAACCAATCATCACTATGATCCCATTTGATCAAAGGTGAAATCATTGGAGTACCTCTAGAGACTGGGAATTGAATCTCAGGATAGAGTTTGGAAATGGGCATATCAACACCTTGAGTATAAATTCTGGAAAAATTATGGTTTGTAATTATCAACAATGAAGCAATGAAGAAAATCTTACTTTCCCAAAGCTGCGATGAAAAATTCGTCATTGTTCTTGTGGCCTCTTTGGGTCATTCCAATATGAACTGCGGTTGGCATTGATGTTTTTAAAATAGCCTGCAGTAAGCCATGTGGCGCAATTTCTATCGTTAATGCGTCTTTCGGAAGAAAAGCTGAAGTTTCTTCAAACAAGACAGGGCTCAACAAATTATTTGTATGATAGAAGGCATTAGAAATATGGGTTTCTTCATGATCCCATCGGTTCTTAGGGACGCTGGTGCTGAGCCATTTACTAGATCTCTTTTTTGGATTTTTTATGACTTCGTTGAGTCTGGCAAGTAGTCGAGGACCCATATCAGCGATGTAACTACTATGATATGGAATATTGGAGCATGGTACTTCTCTAGCAAAAATACCTTGATCTTTCAGACTTTTTACGAAATCTGAAATTACATCAGATGGTCCAGAAATGGTTGCAGAGTCTGGTCCATTATGACATGCAATTTCAACTCCTGGAACGAGCATGGTTCGCATTTTTTTGAAACCTAAACCAATAGCAGCCATCGATCCTCTGATTACTTTCGTTTCAATACTAGCCATTCCTCTAGAATAGGCGGCCAAGATCATTTCTTCTGCTGTAAAACATCCATCAGCATAAGCACAGCCAAGTTCACCGACTGAGTGACCAATTATAAAATCTGGTTCAAGTTTCAGTGCTCTCATAATGTCTACGATTCCTATTTGAATAGCTGCAATTCCAACGAATGAATGAAGAATGTGATCAAAAGTAGTTGGATCTGGAGATGTGATTATGTTGATCAAATTCAATCCTTTTTTAGCCAATATATCGTGACATAATTGAATTGCATTTCGAAAGATTGGAATGTTTAATAAAGATGCACCCATCTGTGTCCACTGTGAACCCATTCCACTAAAAACCCAGACGACCGGTCGTTTAGATCCTGTGTAATGCTGAACATCTCTTGTTACACAAACTGCATTTTCATCCTGCACATGTTTGAAGACTCCAAAACCTCTGAATACATTAGCAGGAACAGTTTCAGTTTGATTGTGTTGTAAAAGACAAACATATTCAGCATCGAGTGGTCTTTTAAGTACATCATTCAAAACAGTGTTGATTGCTTCTTCTGTTCTCCCAGACCAAATCACTAATCGAGGAAGCCCATCCGTTGGTATTCCTTTGTTCACCTTCTCTTTTTTATTTGCTTTGAATAGTGCGTGAGCATTTGCACCACCAAATCCGAATGAATTAATGCTTACAAGCGGGCCAGCTAATGGTTGACAATCGGTAACTACTTGCAATCTTCCTTCGGTTAGAGATGAAATCCCTTCACGAGCTTTGTTATAATGGAGGTTAGGTGCAATGGACCAGTTTTCGTATGCAAGGATTACTTTTGCAATAGAGCATGCACCAGAAGTTGATTCAGAATGACCCATGTTCGATTTTACTGAGCCAACAGGCAAAGGTATTTTTCTGTTAGTACACATGACCTTGTCTAATGCGTTACACTCTTCAGGATCTCCAACAATTGTTCCAGTGCTATGTGCTTCAACATAATCTAGGGTACTAGGATCCATCCCAATTTCTTCATAAAACTCGTTCAACAACTTCATCTGCATCTTGCCTGAAGGATAAGTGATTCCCTCTTCTTTATATCCATCACAGTTTGTCTTTGTGTGGATAAGTTCAGCATACATTCGGTGACAATCTTTAGCTTTTTGCAGGAAAATACAGGAAATAGCTTCACTACGTACGTATCCAGAAGCATTGTAGTCAAACGGGCGACAAAAGCCATCTGATGCTAGAACACCCAACCTAGCAAATTGCAAAGTCACATAAGGATGCAACAGCAAGTTTGATCCACCAACTATAGCTGAATCGCATTCACCATTACGCATCGCTTTATAAGCACAATCCAAAGCAGTCATGGAACTGCTGCAAGCAGTATCTAGTAAAAACGAAGGACCCGTAAAACCCATAGTATAAGAAATACGATTAGCCAACATGGCTCGGCTGCACCTATAATTGAAAGTCAAAATTTTAATCAATCAGCGAATTAATTTCAAAAGGTTTTGACTAACCCTGTTATTCCAAAACCATTTTTAGGTATATTCTCATAAAACCAAGTCCTTTCAGACTCAGCAAAGCAAGCACCTATATAAACACCTGTACGACTACCACGCAAGCTCTTTGGATTCATTCCTGCATCTAAGATCGCCTCGTAAGCATGTTCAATTAGTATCCGACCCTGTGGATCCATTGTGTGAGCTTGTTTATGATGCACACCAAAAAACGTAGCGTCGAACTTTTCCAAGTTAGAAATATTCCCCATACGTCTTGGGATGTCTGGATTTGTGTGTTGCCAACGAATTTCTGCATCATCAACCATGTCAATCTAAACAAATTTCGTTTGATTTATTTTTATTCACTTTAACCACAAAAACTTTGCAATCAGCTCTCAACTAATTCAAGATACTGTTCAAGTAATATTTACCTTATTGTAAAGGTTATGAGCAAACTCAGTCACATTAGCTGAATTTGGATATCTTCCAGCTATCCCAGATATGACAATGGTGTCATCTTCACTAACTGTTGAAGTTGAATTACATTTATCACCAGTTTTAGACACCATTATTGCACTTATAGTTTTAATTTAAGTCCTATTTCAAACTTCAATACACCGATAAAATATATTAATATCTTTTAGATTAAATTGACACTTGGAATAACTTCTTGAGTTTTAAATTCACTTTATTCAATTCACTTTAAGATTGATAATAAGCACCAGTTCTAACCGCTAACTCTCTTCAACGACAATGCTCATATGAAGTTCTGCCCTCAAAATTAAATGCCTTTTATATAGTTTTCCCAAAGTGCACAAACTGCTAATTGGAAAAATTTGCATTCACGTAACTCTAATTAATATTCAAATCGAGGTATTCAAATTCAATAAGGCAATTATTAGTTTTGAACTTCTTCATGTAAAACATTGATTTTATTTATTCTATTATACCTGGGATTACTAGCCTTTTAGAGTTTAGAGCCACCAAATAAAAATTAGTGCCACCATCCAAGTAAGGTAGTAACTAATGAATTAACAAGAGCTCTTGTATTATAATTTTATTTTTTGAGTCGCCACTTATAAAAAGTAAAGTGCCACTGTGCCCTGAGTTGGTCACGCCTGTTTTGATTGTATTGAAAAGGATGTTGCTTATTGTATTCTCTGGTTACAATAGCTTTTAGTATCAGTATACAATATTTGGTCTACTATTAGCTGACACTATACAGTTAAGTAGTTGAAGGACAACAATTGAAACATTTTAAAAAGTTTTTTGACATTGGCTTAGTTTGAATTGAGTTTAAGCTTTTGAAGTGTTTAAGTATTTAAATATTGTATCGGAGTGGAAGACTAGGAATTTTCTTGCTGTGTGAACAATCTTCTTGTGCTTGAAAATTTGATAAATGGTAAGTTGGGTTAAAGTTTAATGAAAGGTATTTTTGAAAAATTAGTTTGAATGCTAGAGATATGTTTAATATGCTAGATGCAATGAAAATATTTTTGGATATCAGATTTAGAAAAAATGTGAAGAAAATTTTACTATGAGTCTATGGATAGAAAATGCAAGATAAAGTTAACTGCAGTAATTCCGAATTCTGTCATAAAAACTGTTTGTTCTTCCATAATAAATTTACTTTTATTTTCAATCGCCTGTTCAACTGCAAATAAATGTAAATTTTAACTTTATGAATAAGTTGGATGACCCCTAGCAATTAGCATTTTCATCAACTATATTTTGTTTGAATATACAACAGAAGTTTGAATATACAACAGAAGTTTGTATAAAGTACTGTTTATTTTTTATTGTCGTAGTAATAGTCTACAATTGTGTCGAGTTACTATTTGATTGTGATTCAAGTTCAAGTTGAAACAACGGCATAAGTATTCCATAAAAGCTAAGAACGAAGCAAGGAGCTTCAATCAAAAACCAAGTAGTGTTTTATTTATTTATTTCAGTTGATTCAGAATGTTAAAAGGACATACTTAGTTACCCCACATTGTTAGAATATCAATGAATCTTTCACAATTTGGCCCAATTTTGCTTAAACAATAAGATCTTTCATGAAACATACATCATCTTGCCCCGTGGGATACAACCTGTTCAACATTATTGACAATTCATCATTTTCAATCATTGTCATATGATTGCCTTCCGTGAATTTCAATGTGAAACTGCTGCTAGTGTATTTTTCCAGCCCGTAATCTTCATCAATATTTGCCAGAGAAATGTGAATAGGCCGAATTAAAGTAATTGGTGAACTCACCGGATCAACAACATTCATATCCATTCTAAATACCATAGTAAGTCTACAGTAAATTGCATTCACAATATTTTTCAAGTAATCCATCGAATAAATTGTCTGATTTGCAGAAAACGCCACAAGCTTCTCAATCCGATCTTCCCAAGTACTGCATTCCAAAATTGCTTTGCGGATTTCCATGCCTTCTGCTGGAAATATGATAGAGCTAACTCCAGAAAGTACGAGCATTTGTAGCCCATTTTTTGCTTCTTTGGAATACGCCGTGTCGAGTGAAGATATCTGGTCTAGCACTAATTTCTGCAAGAATAGTGGAGCACAATCTATCAGCACAATTTGACCATTGATTCCAGCCATCTCTAATTTTTTTGCAAGATCTAGCGCCAATAGACCACCAAATGAATATCCAATCAAGAAGAACGACTCACATGGTTTGTAGAGTTGATAAACGCTCTATTAAAAATACATAATTCGGAATAAATTAACGTCAATTGCAAAATTAGTTTTGATTATAAAAATTTACCTTGAAAACTTCATCAGCAAGTTCTGATAGCTTCATTTTAGAACTCGTGTAGTCTAACTGCAACGCATACGCTGGCATGCTCAGATTTTTAGCCAAATTGAAGATTGTGTTTCCTGCAACACCTTCGATTCCAGGAATTATTAGTGCACAAGATCGGTAGCTGTTTTCACTATGTTTATTTTTAAGCCTCAGTATTGTTTGATTACTAGTAGACTCATTACCCAAGTTTCTCAAAAGCATTGCAACTCCAGTTGGAATGTCATCGTTGGACATCTTAAGCTTAACCTTATCTACAGTTGTATCTCGGGCGGAAACAAACTCTTTGAGTTTTAAGAAAGTCAATGATCTCAAGTCTTGAGGTGACAGGAAAAGCTCGTATTCTCTTTCAAGAGTTTGTTTGATTTCAACAGCCATCAAAGAATCCATTCCTAACTCAGATAGTGAAGTGTCCATGGATACTGATTTTACATCTCGGATGCTCATAATATTCATTACAGTTTCAATAATATTCCCATTTCCACCTCCACTGGCTCGTTTTTCAGCTACAACCATACTTGCTACCAAAGGTTCAGACGATGACATCAAAGGATCCAGTTCTTCTAGGCATGATGAAATTCTTTGCTGTAAAGTTCCACCAATTTCCATTTCAACATGATCTTCTTGCATATCAGCCACCAAACCAACCTCTCCAACAGCACCCCATTGAATTGCCTTAGCTGGTAATCCATCATCATGCCTCATTTCCATTATTCTTTCCATCACCGAATTAGCCATTCCATAATTACTTTGACCTGCATTTCCTCTACCACAAGAAACACTCGAGAACACAACAAAGTATTGAAGTTTGGGACATAGATTTCTAGACACTTCATCCAAATGTTTTGTTGCAACTGCTTTTGGTGCCATGCTTTCCACAAAATTAGTCACATCTTGGTTCTCTAACAAAGCATCTCTAAGAACAACAGCGAGATTAAATATTCCTCCAACAGGACCAAGTTCGATCGCGCTTTTAATTAACTGCTCACAACCACTGTGTGTAGTGATATCTGAAGTGTTAACAAGAGTTTTGACGCCGTATGACTCCCAAATCCTGAGTAAAGAAAAATTATATTGAATTTTTTAAAATTAAATGAACAATAAATATATCTTGTTTCTTCATTGTCAAAACCATACCTGATACGATATGCTTGATATTGCTTAGTGATTCCTCTGCTTGAACTCAGAACAAGCTTTCTACATCCTCTCAGTACCAACCAATCAGCGAGCTCCAAACCGAATCCACCAAGTCCACCAGGAATAACGTAAGCATAGTTTGGATTGCAGTAAACTTTAGGGAACACTGATATAGGAAGAGTTGCATCATCACCCTCATTTTCTCTGATTTGTAACAGAACTTTGCCAATGTGTTTTCCACTAGCCAAGAAACGGAAAGCTTGCTCAATTTTGTTTGCTTCAAAAACCGTTGTCGGTAAAGGCTTAATAATGCCTGTCTTAATATCATTGCAAAGCATGGTTTTCAAGAGCTATGGAATGATGGTTTAGTTAGTTGAATTCAAAGAAATTAATTAGTGTTCTTACTTCTTTCTCTTCTGAATCGGCCGAAAACAAATTATCAATTAGGACCACGTGGAATGAAAGCTCTTTCAAAAAGCTCCTTAAACCTATTTTCGTGTCCATTGTCAGATCAAACTTTCCAATCTCCAAAAATACACCTCCAGCACCAAGACATCTGATTGAAGCTTGAAGTTTATCTCCAGACAATGAATTGAGCACATAGTCCACTCCTTTGCCTTTTGTTTGCAAGTGAATCATTTTCTCGAATGTTACATCTCGGGAATTTCCAATATGACTCTTTTTCAATGTTGGGAATGTTTTAAGCAAAAACTTCTTCTTTTCATCAGTACTAACTGTTGTGTAAACTTGTAATCCATAAGCAAAAGCAACTCGAATTGCAGCTAAACCAACTCCACCGCTTCCAGCGTGAATTAAAATAGATTTGCCTTCTGATATTCTGGTAGATACAAAGAATGCACTATAAACTGTTCCATACACAACCGGGACCGAGGCTGCATCAGCCAAAGACCAGCTTTCAGGGCAATCCCATGTGAAAACTTCATCATTCTCTATATAGTTGGACATAGCTGCATATTTTATCATTCCCATTACTCTTCGTCCATTTGCTGTTACACCAGCGTATTCGAAACCCAAAACACATTCGTGATCCAATCGGCCATTTCCGAAGACTTCAACATTAAGCTTTCCAGTGGCTAGCATAACATCTCGAAAATTTAAAGATGCATACTGAACTTTAACGATATCTCCTTTAGGTTTTGCATCATTAAATGGGCCTCTTAACCAAGTCATTGATGATAAATCTCCTTTAGTAAGAGCGTTTGCATAGCAATGCTCTTTTACGGATTTTTCACACTTTTGTGTTTTCAACTGCAAATGACGATAGCTGCCCCATTTTCCATACTTATAAACGTTGATAGCTAGTCCAAGTTTCAGCTGAGATTCATAAAATGGAATGTTTTGTTTGAAGTCAGGAGCTCGAAGATCATCCACAAATACGCATTTAACATTTGTACCATCTGGTTCTTTACGAATACAGTTAACCAATCCAATTACTCCATTGGATTTATCATTATCGGAAATCAAAATGACTCCTCCATTTTTCATGGCAGATTTAGTTTGCTCCAACCATTCATAGTTAACATCTTTAGTAGACACTTTGATGTTCTTTAGGGCAAACTTGAATTTTCGTTTGAGATGCTGTAACAGGACTAGAACTTCATTATCAACGGTCACCATTGCAATCACATTAAACCCATCTGGTAGTTTTATTTCATCTAGAACAACTCTCATATTTTCACGAGAGATTATAAATCCGTTTTCTGATAAACTTGCTGAAGCTGCTTCTAAGAACGCATGGTCTTTAACAACTTCTGGAGCTATCACAAAGAGACACTTTGATTGAGCGGATAATTTTCCATTTTCCACATGAATATTGTCAAGTGTAACTGTGTTTGACGTAAGAAGCAGCAAGTCTGGTGTAACCAACGGAAGATCTGCCAAAGCATCTTGGAATATTGGCAATAACGGCTCATTTTCTTTTCCGCCGTCGACTTCAACCGCTTTTACAACTGAGGTCGGTACATTTTCCAAGGCAAGTTGAATGCAAACTCTAACACCATCTGAAGTGGAGAGCTTTGGAGTAGGCATATGTGAGATAAACTGATAAATCTCTAGAACTGGTATGCCTGGAGGTCTACGCCGACCAACAACGCTTGACTGCATATTTACAATTTCAACTCCACCACATTGTACAGTTTTTAAATTTTTGCACATTTTAACATCAAGTATTTGATTCTCAGTATCTTTCATTTCCTTAACTAATAATGCGTGATCATGGGCGTGAATGGTTAGTTTCTGGATTCCAGTCGGTAAGATCAGAGATCTTGTATCTTTACCCATTATTTGAATCTGCAGTAAGCAATCCATGAAAGAGACCCAATTGAGGTCCCACCTTATTTTTCCAGCAAGACTATCACTTCTCGCCTCAACAACTGATTTAAAAGCACCGCTATAATGATAGCCTCTGAGTCGCAGTTCCTTATAAAAATCTTTGTTGTTTAAAACTGGAGCTCCAGTGTCCTCTTGTTCCGGTATATTCGAGAATTTTTGAGATTCAATCTGTTTGATGAAACCACTGACTAATGCTGTTGTTCCTTCTGAGATCTCAAAAGAGCCAGATCCTGGTTGAATCATTATTGTGAACTCAACTTCAACTTCTTTAGTCAATGATGTTGCTCTTAAAAACTTAACATCCTCAAATTCAACATCAATATCAAAGTATAGGACACCTTTCGTCAATGCCAAAGTCTCCCAAGCCAAAAAGAGATATGCTGTTGCTGGGAATAGAACTCGACCTACAAATAAAAATTGAATGATTTGAGCTTCCACTGAAAAGCACGGAAAAACTTTTAAATTACCATCAATAGTGTGTCCAACAATATATTCGTACTCGAGATCTCCCAAGGCAATCGTAACTTTCCGTTCTCCACTTAAATTCTTTTTTTGCATTTCAAATTTGGTGACAAACCAGTCTTCATTATGATCCCATTTGATCAAAGGTGAAATCATTGGCGTTCCTCTAGAAACTGGGAAATGGATCTCAGGATAGAGTTTAGAAATTGACATATCAACTCCTAGCGTATAAAGTCTGGAAAAATTCAAATGTTAATCTATGAAAATTTTAGAATTGTAAAATCAAATGAAATCTTACTTTCCCAAAGCGGCAATGAAAAATTCATCATTGTTTTTATGAGCTCTCTGTGTTAATCCAACATGTACAGCGATTGGCATTGCTTTCTTTAAAATGGCTTGCAGTAAACCATGTGGCGCAATTTCAATCGTTAATGCGTCTTTAGGAAGTAAGGCTGAAGTTTCCTCGAACAAGACAGGACTCAATAAATTGTTTGTGTGATAGAATGCTGAACAACTTTTGCTTTCTTCATGATCCCATCGGTTCTTTGGAATGCTGGTACTGAGCCATTTCTCGGATCTTTTTTTGGGATTTTTAATGAACTCGTTGAGTCTGGCAAGTAGACGAGGACCCATTCCTGCGATGTAACTACTATGATATGGAATATTGGAGCATGGTACTTCTCTAGCAAAAATACCTTGATCTTTAAGATTTTTTACAAAATCTGATATTATATCAGATGGTCCAGAAATAGTTGAAGAATCAGGTCCATTGTGACATGCAATTTCAACTCCTGGGACGAGCATGGTTCGCATTTTTTTGAAACCTAAACCAATTGCAGCCATCGATCCTCTGATTACTTTCGTTTCAATACTAGCCATTCCTCTAGAATAGGCGGCCAAGATCATTTCTTCTGCTGTAAAACATCCATCAGCATAAGCACAGCCAAGTTCACCGACTGAGTGACCAATTATGAAATCTGGCTCAACTCCCAATGCCTTCATTACGTTTACAATTCCTATTTGAATGGATGCAATTCCAACGAATGAATGAAGAATGTGATCAAAAGTTGTTGGATCTGGAGATGTGATTATGTTGATCAAATTCAATCCTTTTTGGGCCAATATATCGTGACAAAATTGAATTGCATTTCGAAAGATTGGAATATTTAATAAAGATGCACCCATCTGTGTCCATTGTGAGCCCATTCCACTAAAAACCCAGACAATCGGACGCTTGAATCCTGTATAATGCTGAACGTCTCTTATAGCACAAACTGCGTTTTCATCCTGCACATGTTTGAAGACTCCAAACCCTCTGAATACATTAGCAGGAACAGATTCGGTTTGAATATTGTGCATGAGTCCAACAAATTCTCCATCAAGGGGCCTTTTAAGTACATCATTCAAAACAGTGTTGATTGCTTCTTCTGTTCTCCCAGACCAAATCACTAATCGAGGAAGCCCATCCGTTGGTATTCCTTTGTTCACCTTCTCTTTTTTATTTGCTCTGAATAGTGCGTGAGCATTTGCTCCTCCAAAGCCGAACGAATTGATGCTGACAAGCGGGCCAGCTAGTGGCTGACAATCGGTTACTACTTGTAATCTTCCTTCGGTTAAAGATATAATGCCATCTCGCGGCTTTATGAAGTTTATGTTTGGTGGAATCGACCAGTTTTCGAAAGCAATGATTACTTTTGCAATAGAGCATGCACCAGAAGTTGATTCAGAATGTCCTATATTTGACTTTACTGATCCAACAGGCAAAGGTATTTTTCTGTTGGTACACATGACTTTGTCTAATGCGTTACACTCTTCAGGATCTCCAACAATTGTTCCAGTGCTGTGAGCTTCAACATAATTTAGAGTACTAGGATCCACTCCAATTTCATCATAAAACTCGGTCAATAGCTGTATCTGCATCTTGGCTGAAGGATAAGTGATTCCCTCTTCTTTATATCCATCACAGTTGATTTTTGAATGCACTAGATTTCCATACAATCGCTTGCAATCTTTGGCATTCTGTAGAAAAATGCAGCAAATAGCTTCACTACGTGCATAACCAGTAGCATCTTGATCAAAAGGGCGACAAAATCCATTAGCCGCCAAAACCCCTAGTTTAGCAAACTGCAAAGTCACATAAGGATGCAACAGCAAGTTAGATCCACCAACTATAGCTGCATCGCATTCACCGTTACGCATTGCTCTATAAGCACAATCCAAAGCAGTCATGGAACTGCTGCATGCAGTGTCGCATAAAAAAGAAGGACCCGTTAAACCCATAGTATAAGAAATACGATTCGCCAACATGGCCCGGCTTGACCTGAAATCAATTAAAAAAGTGTCATCGTGATTCACCATAAACTTTTTTTTTGTTTAATTACCCGGTCAAACCAAAACCTTCTTTGGACAGCTTTTCGTAAAGCCACGTTTTCTCAGATTCATTGAAACAAGATCCAATGAAGACACCAGTACGACTACCTCGAATACTCTTTGGATTCACTCCTGCATCTAAAACTGCCTCGTAAGCATGCTCGACCAGCATACGACCTTGTGGATCCATTGTATGAGCTTGTTTGTAATGTACACCAAAAAAAGGTGCATCAAACTTATCTACATCAGCCACTTTTCCCATACGTCTTGGAATGTCTGGGTTGGTGTGACGCCAACGTCTCTCATCATCATCAACCATATCGATCTATGAATATGGTAATATCTACTGAAATATTCACTTTGTAAATCACTTTGAGCCGTTTATACCTTATTATAGAGTTTATGAGAAAACTCTTGCATGTTTCGGGCATTAGGAAACCTTCCTGATATACCAGAAATTACCACCTCACTATCACTATCATACTTCATCGTTATATCACCGATATGCTGAGCTAGCTAAACTTTCCGAACTAAGCTATGTTCCTGATTCAATCAAAAGTAACAAATTGAATTTCCAAATTGGTGAACTTCATTTATATACTCCCGGCACTTGAAAATATATTCAAATATAATGAATTGATTACGATTTAATTAATGATTTAAAATAAATAGAATTCCATTATGTTAATTAATCAAAATGTGCATAAAAGAAGTGTCTCGGTGTACAAACTTCAGCTGACTAAAAGTTTCCAGGTGAGTGTTCAACCCATTCAAGAAATGAGCTCATATATTTTTTATGAGTTTAAAGTGAAGGTGGATGAGAAATTTTCTATAAAATTCTTTCAATAATTACACCCAATTGTTAGTGAAAATAAATCTGCATTAAACCGCCGTAAACAAAATTCACCTTGACCTCAACTCCGCTAAGTGTCGCCCAATAAAAGAAACGGCATTAGTATTGAAGGAAAATGTTGGTAAATGGGTGCCCGTAGTTTTTTAACTTGTTACGCATAAAAGCTTATACGCTTGAAATTTTAAAGAATATGAGTTCAAATTTACTTATTTAATTTCGATTTAAATAACATTGCTATTTTTAAAATCTTAATCAGCTTTATGCTTGTTAGTTTTCCACAATTTCAGTACATTCCAATCGAAAGTCTTATAGTGAAATATCTCATCAACTGGTCCTTAACTGTGGTGTTTTTTACGACAAGTCTGTGAAGTCTTACAAAAGCTATGATTGTATGTTAGAAATGGCGCTAAATATTAGTCATCATCAATATTATAACTTCGAAACATTTTTGTAGTGTTAAATAGATTTTTGAAATGTTTTCTAATGTTGAATAGTTTTTTGAACTTTTGACGGAATAATTTTTTTTTGAAGTATAAATTATTGAGTTAAAATATATAACTCATCATTTGTTCTTGTTTCACGGGGATTAAAATACTTTCATCAAGTTGATAAATCATGTTTGTCATTTTTCAATTGGAAAAATAAAGTGCACGGCCAGAAATAGATTAGCAAATTCGTTTTAACCATTTTATTTTACTTCTTTCGAATTAAGCTGATTTACAATCTTACGTAAAGCCCAAATAAACCCCAATAATGTACAATTTTTTAATCAATTTTTAAGTTTGTTTTGCTAAATAAAGGTTTCGTTTTAACGGCGGTTTGCATAATACATAGTATCAATGTGAATAACTTAAAGAACTGTTTTATATAATTTAAATAATTTGGTCAAACAAGAAACCATAAATTCGATTTAATTAATTTACTTCTTGTTGACAAAGTCCTCTCCCTTTTGGATGTTCTTGTTGAGTTCTGGGATAGCCTTGGTAAGTAATTCCTTCTCATAAGCGTTAAGAGATCCCAATCCAAGGTTCTTCTCAATACCGTTCTTTCCAATCAAAAGAGGAGTTGAAAAGTATTTGGCCTCAGTAACGTCAGAGCGTACATAAGCGCACTCAACCACGTTCTTTTCACCGTTGAATGCACGAACCAACGAGAGAGCGAAACGAGCACCAGCATATGCCATCGACAAAGTGGCAGATCCAGCTCCGGCCTTGGCCTTAACGACTTCTGTTCCGGCCTCTTGGATGCGCTCGGTGAGTGCCTTTATTTTGTCTTGGTTGAAGCTTACGGCTGGCTTGCACTGGGAAAGCAATGGAATAATAGTAACACCGGAATGTCCTCCGATAACTGGCAGGTTCACTTTGGATGGATCGACACCGGCAGCTTCGCCGATAAATGCATTTGCGCGCACAACATCCAATGTGGAGACGCCAAATACTCTCTTGATGTCCAAAACACCGGCCTACAATTCATAGAATTGTTATTTGAGTATACTTGCTTTGATAAAAATATCATTACCTTGGCTAATGTCTCGCATGCAATTGGTACAGTTGAGTTTACTGGGTTCGAAATGATTCCAATAAATGCTTTAGGGCAGGCAATGGCACAGGCAGCAGCCAAATCGCGAACGATTGAAGCGTTGGTGTTGAAGAGATCATCACGGGTCATGCCTGGTTTGCGTGGGACACCAGCTGGGATGATGACAACATCAGCATCTATAAAATAATAATGAGGAACCTTGTTATTGAAATGAAACTAAAAAAGAGATTGTGATTTGAATGAGTTGTAAGCAAATTATCGAATCAAAATTGATGAGAATGAAAAATACTTGAACGAGAATTTACGCAAAGTTATTTTTCTTTCTTGAAAACAGTGTTCAATAATAATCTATTTTAATAACAAATTTTATCATAAAATGTCCCAAAAAATAGGCAGCGAAAACATACCTTTAAGAGCCTTGATTAGATTTTCTGGGCCGTTGTATCCAACAACTGAAGAGTGTGTATCAATGTGAGACAAATCAGCAGCAACTCCCGGTGTGTGGACAATGTCGTACAAGGACAACTCAGTGACCAAAGGAGAATTCTTCAGGAGCAAAGACAGGGGTTGTCCAATACCTCCGGAAGCTCCACACACTGCAACCTTGACATTGGCCTGCAAGATAAGATTAGTCACAGTTTTTAGATTAAATCATCATCTGATTGTATTGAAATATATCCAAGCGAAAATATACGGTTATGCAACTTTAAATTTATTTTTATTGCGAAAATGTTACTTCAAGGGCAAACTTTACTCCTAATATTTTGATTTTTACCTGTGATGATGTGGCGAATCCTTTAGCTCCAGTCTGGGCAGCGACTTTAAGAACACGAGAAATCATTTTTATGCTTTAAATTTGAGTTATCGTTCTAATTAAGACCGTACTGATTGCAGTGCTTTTTTGATCTGACCAAAAAAACGGACTTTGACAATAAGGTTGATAAAAAAGATGACGTTTAAAGGCAGGGTTCTGTAAACTGAATACACAGATAGCACGCACGAGATATTAGAAAGTGAGCAATTTAACTATAATATCTTTTTAATGGCTTTTTAACAAACTCTTTCTAGTTTTTATTCATACTATAAGAATTAAAAGAAAGCCACAATAAAATAGTATCTCATTATTTTAGTTAAGAATTATTTTTTTCAAAATGCTCATCTTTTTTGCTCATTTCAACAATCACCTCACTTCCAAACCCTGCATTTGTTATGTAAATTGTTGTTTTTGTAATAGCTCGAGAAAAATTCATTTTCAATTAATCTCACAAAACCGACAATGTCTTTGCTCCAAAGAACTGCCCGCAGCTGCATTTTGATTAAAAACTTAAGCTTGCTGCGAATGTGGTCAGCACCAGCTCAGAAATGCATGCACACGCAGATAATTCGCACTTCGCTGGTGGCTCCTCAAAAATTCCAGGTTAGACTGAAAATTTCTGATTTCCATATTTTTCACTAACTTACGACTTAATTCGTAGGTAAATTACTTCTCCTCAAAGCCCACAAAGGCGGAGATCAAAGATAGAGTACTGAAAGTTGTGGGGGCTTACGATAAAATCACCGCTAACAAGGTATATTATTAACCAATTCATATTTATATTTTCAAGATCCACTTTCAACAACAACAAACCAGAAACTACAGCGCCAAAGAGCCCCTCACCCTTAAATTGATCAAAGAGAGAGTTCAGTTGGTGCTGGGCCTGTACGATAAAATTGATCCTCAAAAGGTTTGCTGTTGTTGGTCCTCCTTGAAAATGAATGTTTTGTGAGTAATTTCATTTTATTTGTAGCTTTCCTTGGAATCACACTTCATTAAAGACTTAGGATTAGACTCCTTAGACCATGTTGAGGTCATTATGGCTATGGAAGATGAATTTGGTGAGTTTTCTCATATTCCACATAGAAATTTATTTAATTCAAATTCTCTTGTTTAAGGTTTCGAGATCCCAGATAATGATGCAGAAAAACTTTTTAGACCAGCCGATATTGTACAGTACATTGCTGACAAAGAAGATGTCTTTGAGTAAATTATAGCTACTAAACTTAGATCAAAAGCTTCATTTCTATTTGAAATTTACTTGAAATTAATTGATTGTAAAGAATTATAAATTAGTGTTGAAACATTTAGCAACTGAATGTGCCGTTCAAATTCACCAATAAAACGTGAGAAAATCTAAAAAGTCTTTGAAACATCTGTTTGTAGATTGAGTGATGACATATTTGACATTCTTATGAAAGTGAGACATCTTTTATTCTAATCTTAAGTCTTAAAACGATTTGCTCAAAAATCTAACCTGAGATTTATTTGATTTTATAATTAAAGCTGAAATATTTGTCAAACGAAGTAATTACCCTATGGCTTTGTCAATTCACATTGCATAAATTTTCTTGATATATTACAAACAAGCATAAATGAGAATTATTTAATGACATCCCTGTTGCAACATGCTTGCAATAATAACAATTATGTTTTATTAAAACATATTAAAACATACCACAATTATGTTTATGATCTTCAACGGATTATGTTGCTTTTAGTATGAAAACTGATTATATATTAAGGTATAAGCACATGTTGTTCAAAATTTATTGTCTTATTATTTTAATTGTACATGAAACACGAATATACTTTACGAAGACGGATATAACGTTAAAAAGAAAAATATGCTGCAAATTATGGCTTTTCTCTAGAAAATGTTCCCATTATTTATCCTATTTAATTGCTTTATATTCAGGAATTATATTTGTTGAACTTGAAAGAACTGGAATTTTCAAAGTGAACAGATAATAATTTAAAGTGAAATATCTGGAAAATTGTCTTTCAAAGTTTTAATTGGCTGAGGTAAATGTCGGGTAAATGTTTAGCTCGGTGGAGAATTTTCTATGAATTTAATCTGCATTTCATTCCCTATGTAGAAAGGAGAAACCTTTAATAATTGCGCTATATTGTAGATCTGCCGTCAATGTGCTTTCAAATCACGTTTGAAATACTACGGACTGTACATAAAGCTCCTTTGATATATTTTGGTCTAGTTCAAATTTTAAAATGAATATACGTAATTTAATTCTCTTTGTCATTTCATCCTTTGGGAAATTAGATCGGTACAAAATTTAAATTATTTTCATCTGAAAAAATTGAAGCATGCTATCTAAAATAGATTTCTGATTATGCATACTAAAAATAAATAATAAATGGACCCCAAAAGCTTTTTGGTAATGGAAAGCTTATACTTCATAATTCATTGAATGAAAGCTCCTCTATATCTTCAATTATATACAGTAATAGAATGATCTCACTTTGCAAAAATCTAGGTTACTCAATATATATCAAATATATAACACATCATCCCACAAACATTCATTGCCCTTTGAAAAGTTTTATGCAGAAGACAGATAGCTGAGTTCTTTGGCGGTTTGCTTTTAATGTTTTCCATCAATCAACATTCAACACCAACGCAAAACATTGAAAAATTATTCCGGCTTAGTTGTGGCTTCTGAATCCTTTTAAATAATTACATCAAGATAATATCTCAAAAAATTAATTAAAATTGTGTTTTGGTCCAAATCTTTTGGTCCTTTTTTTAAAGCCTTAACATACCTAAAAATTTTACTTAAATTTAACAAAAACTTGGGACTAGACTTACTTCAATCAGGCTTTGTCCATGTTAATCTCCATCTTCAAATATTGTTTCAAGTGACAAGCTTACCATAATAAAAAACGGGAAAATGTCAGTGGCAGCAATTTCATGATCATGGACACCATGAATATACGGTTTACTATAAACTGCATGATGTGTAAGTTAGACATGTTGCATGCAAAATTTAATAGTAAATGGCACGTGTCAGACTCACATTCTAATTTAACTGTTTTTTAATTGGAAACTTGTTCTAATTATTACTGAATGAGTACTGAATTATTACTGATTGTAGCGTAAAAGAACACACAGATACACTGCATTGAACTTCATGATTGACCCTAATTAAAACTTTAAATCTATCACAGTACAACGAACGCTTATCTTTAACAAATTCTTGTGATTTAGATCTTTGTAAAAATTCAAACTAATGTGAATGTGCAATGCAGCAATTTTGCTAGCTAATGCATGTCGTTTTTATGAACATGCACTAGAAATTTACACATTTTGTAATGCTCTGATATTTTACAGTAAGTTTTTGGATGTGAAAGTATACTGATTCATATTTTTTGGATGAATCTTTAAAAGGATAATTCAAAATGCAACCTTCGAATGTCAATCATATGAAATTTGGCATTGAATTGTTTGATTGTGTCATTAAGAAAAAGAAACCAAGAAAAAGTAAATACTGATAACTCGAGAATTATTAATCAACCCATAAAATATATCTTCAATAATATTTTTAACAGAGTTTATTGCAAATGATGATATTAAAAGCTTTCAAGACGCGATATATCCAGGTACTTTTCATTAAAATAAATTTGTTAAGTGTTGCTCATTTAACATATTTTTCAGTTATTATAATGGGAAACCTTTTTGGAATGCTACCAATTTGTGAGTGATAAAAGTTATTCATGTTTTTCTCACTTGTACAAAAATGCACGAATTCAAAAAGAATTTCAAATACTAAAATAATTCCAATTTGTTTCGTCCTTCAGCTGGAATTTCATCTTCCGAAGAGAGAAACTTAAAATTTAAGTTTTACAGTCCAGTTACTTTATTCTCGATGTTTTTCATTTCTTTCTTTGTTTTCGAGTACTTTTTAACAATAAAAATAATGCTGAGCACCGGTTTCAAATTTGACTATATTGGTAAGATGACATGCAAAGTTATAAAAAATCGAAAATCTCACGATTTTAATTTTGCAGTACAAATGGTATACAACACGGTTTGTCTTTTTGGCACAATTTATTTGTTCTTTGTTGCAAAATACCGATGGAAGAACTTTATGTTGGCGTGGCGTGAAATAGATAATGTTTTTCTGCTATCATCGTACTCAACTAAAAATAAAGGACGTTGTTTTTCAATGAAACTTCGAATTTATGCTGTCATGATCTTTGTCCTAGTAATAAGTAAGATCTCATAAACTCTACACTACTCGACTGTTCACCCAACTTTCTCATTCTAGTGGATCATTGCATATTTATGATATCTGCAATTTTTCGAAATTCAATTGATATCAAACATTGTGACCACGATAAACGAACATTTTGGAAGAACTTCTTCGTCGCTGAAAGGTTTATTTTCGAACATAATTCAATATTGTTTTATTAATATTTTAATTGCAGGTCAATTTTATTGAGCATATTTCCATTTCATCACTGGGAAATCCCATTGCTTGAGGTTCTATAATTGATATTTATTTTTAATATTTCAACATAATGTTTTCTTAAATATAGTGGTACGATATTACAAAAACGGTCTGCTGGATTTATTCTGAGGTTCTTATAATAAGCATTTCTATCTCACTGGCTGCTCGTTTCGATCAGTTAACAAATCGAGTAGAGATTATTCGGGAACAATTTATCGTGAGGTCCATTTGGGCAGAAATCAGAAGTGATTATATGCTACTATGCAGCTTAGTGAGCAAAGCAAATATCGTGCTGTCACCTTTAATTCTCGTCCATGGATTCAGCAATCTATTTTTTATTTGTGAAAGAATTTTTCGGCAGTTTGAGTAAATTATTGTGACAAGACCTATTTTCTAATCATGGATATTTGATTATATTCTTATTTATATTTTCAAAGTGCTGAACGTTCATTGGAGGACCGATTATATTATTATTACTCCGCCAGTTTTTTGATGTTGCGGACTTATTGGTTATTTTATCATGGCAGCTCTGTCAACGAAAATTCTAAAGCACCACTTAAAATCCTAAGAGATGCTCCAACTAAAAATTGTTGTATTGATTTCAACAGACTTGTTCAAGTTATTCAATATGATACAATTGCTCTTACTGGAGGAAGATTCTTTTATTTAACTAGGGGCGCAATTGTATCGGTAATGTTCAAAAAGATTAATAATTATTCAAGCACCGTAATTTCTTTATTTATGGTAATAATAATAATTTCAGATGGCCGGGATGATCTTCACTTACCAAATTGTGCTTGTTCAGCAAACCGGTTCAATCACAGCAAATAATAAAACTGTCGTTGAATGCGGAGATGTTTTGATTTCGTTATAATTTTGATATTAATCAAGCAGTTGAGATGTTATCCTATAAATTTATGTAAATTTCTAATATGAATAAAGAAAAAATAGAAGAATAAGTATTTGCTTATTTGAAGTGCAGATTTGTTATATTTTACATTGTGTGCTATATATTATTTATAACATAATTTTTTTTTGACTCAGAGAAAATATTTAATCCAACTTTAAATCTATAAAGCTTTACACTGATCGAAAATAATTACAACTTTGAATAGTAAATTTTAAGTAGAGATAAATACAATTCAATTCTTGGAATTGTATGCTCAACTAATGTTCAACATTTTCTGTTAACATGCACAATATTTAAGGTGATTCAAAAGAATATGTAACAAAAATATGATGATTAAACCAAAAAAGGTTCCATTTATTAAAAACAAACTGTTTTTATTTTCATGAAAAACTTTCGAACATCAGAAGAAATGCTAAAAAAAAATCAATCCCTAAAATTCAGTCGAAAGTTTTAAATTACTCAATATATTAACATGGGTTTTCAAAATAATAGATCATATTGATTGCGAGACTAGTTGCGACCCAAAGTAATTAAACACCCTGTTTTGGCCATTATAATTACAACGTTGATTGTTTCCGTACAATTTATATTTTTTACATGAACTAATATTTAATAAAAACGACTCTTTACAGTTCAAGATAACACATTCAGTTTTTGGTTTTATCACCTAACTGGTTCATTTTGCTGAGTGATTCGAAAAAACCAAGAATAAATTAAAAATGATTGATTTAACTCCAACAAATAGTATCAATCGATTCAAGTTTGGCAGTGAATTCAATTGTGGCTTTAAGAAATACAGACCAAGGAAAAGTAAAGTGACAAAAGTTTGAAAAAAAAAAATTTCTATTTTAATATTTGGTACAGGTTTTCTTGGAAATGGCTGGATCGAAAAGATTCCAAACGGCAATTTTTCCAGGTCTTTAAAATTTAAATTGGAGATACAAACCGTTACTAATATAATAAAAATTTTTAGTGATCATATTGGGAAACATTTTTGGGATGCTACCAATTTGTAAGTAAACTTAATTAAACTGACTCTTAAATGACTTTCTAGTCTAATTTTAAATAACATATGTTAGCTGGAATTATATCTTCGGACGAGGACAGCCTTAAATTTAAGTTTCTTCATCCAGCTACGATATTTTCGATATTTTTTATTTTATTCTTCATTTTTGAGTACTTTCTATCGATATTAGTCATGCTGAGCACCGGTTACAAATTTGATTTTGTTGGTAAGATGACATATATGCATGTTTAAAATAAATTGTAAATCTCACGATTTTCATTTTCTAGTACAAATGATTTACAACACTGTGTGTCTTTTCAATGCAATTTATTTGCTTTTTGTGGCAAAGTATCGATGGAAAAAACTCATGTTGGCTTGGCGCAAAATGGAAAATGTCTTTTCGATGCCACCGTACTCAACAAAAATCAAAGGACTGTATTTTTCGATTAAGCTTCGGGTTTATGCTGCCCTTATTTTTGTTCTGGTCATATGTACAATGTACATGTTTCAATATGTTTGGTATATTTATTTTTTCTAAGTTTTCTCTTTTTTAGTGGATCATTGCATATTCATGATTTCAGCGATTGACAAAACAGAGAGAAAAATTATATTTTGCAGCCCAAACAAGCGAGACTTTTGGAAAAACTTATTCGTTTACGAAAGGTAGATTCGCAAATATTATTATATAATATTATTATACAGGTGAAACATAATTTTCTATTAGCAGAGGTATTTTGATGAGTTTATTCCCGTACCATCCTTGGGAAATACCTTTGTTGTAGGTTAGAGATTGATAGAGATCATATTTATTATTTTATTTTAAATAATTTTTCAATTTTCCAAATTTATCACTGAACGATCTATTCTGAACATGATTAATCACTTTAAATATACATAGCAAAAATAAACTTCATTCCAAATAGTGGTACGATATTACGAAAACAGTCTGCTGGATTTATTCTGAGGTTCCTCTATTATATGCATTTCAATCTCACTGGCTGTTCGCTTTGACCAGATAGCTAGACGATTAGAAAGTTTTCGTGAGTAATTTATCGTACAGTCATTTTGGGCAGAACTTCTAAGTGATTATATGCTACTATGCAGCTTAGTAGATAAAGCAAATGCCGTGCTGTCACCTTTAATTTTTGTCCATGGATTCAGCAATCTATTTTTCATCTGCGAAAGAAGTTTCCGACAGTTTGAGTAAATTATCTTGAAAATATTCATTTCTAATATCTAATATCTGGAAATTTTTATAGTGTCGTACGAACAGGAGGAGAAAGCGTTTTCTATGCCTATTCGGCTGGTTTTTTGATGTTTTGGACTTATTGGTTATTTTATTACGGAAGCTCTGTTAACGAAAGCTCTAAAGCACCACTCAAAATCTTGAGAGATGCACCCACTAGAAATTATTGCACAGATTTCAACAGACTTGTACGCATTATTCAATACGATGTAGTTGCACTCACTGGAGGAAAATTCTTTAATATGACCAGAACCGTTATAGCATCGGTATGTTGTTAACTTTTTCGAACCATAGCAACTTAAAATAATGATATCATGATTCTAAAACCTTGCAGATGACCGGGATGATTTTAACTTACCAACTTGTGCTCATTCAGAAAACTGGTGCAATCAGAGCAAACAATGAAACAGTATCAATATGTGGGGATGTTGTATTACGATATAAATACTAAAATAATATAATTTTAATTCACTGTAATCAAAATTGTTTGGCAATTGAACACCTTTATTATATCATTTGAGTAATCAAGAAGTAATCAGCAGTAGTTCTTAATAAGATGAGTTTTCGCTATAGCTCCATAGCAAAAACAGTTTTGTTGAAATTGAATATATCTTTTTGAAAGAGTTTGCAGAAACGTTTGTAAAAGCTATAAAAAAAGTTTTGTTAAACATCACATTGAATTTACATATTAAACTTGAAAAGATTTCCATTACATTTTGTTGTTATCTGTGGTCTTTATGAAAGCACTTTGGAAAAAATTGTATTTATTAATAAAAAATAAAAAGGTCACATTTAAAATAATCGCACTGCTTCAAAAAATAACACGAATATTTACTTACAAAATTACAACTTTTGAACAATTACAAAATTTAATTCAATGAAAATTGTGGTTCAGAGGACAGAGTTAAAAATTAAATCAGAGTGAGAAAGACTTGCAGTAAAAATCAGCTTCCAATAAAAATACCTTCACTAAATACGTCAGTGCGTTTTAGAAAGACACATAAATGTAAAAATTTAATCAACTTTTATTTATGCATGAAATAAAATAATTAAAAGTGGGAAATTCTTGTTGCAAAATTAAAATTATTGGTGTCTCCGTTTATTCCGCAGCTTAATAATTAACACTGTGAATTCTACAAACGTATGCAATATGCATGTGATTAGAAGACCGATTACATTTAGCATGCTAAAGTTGTTTACCTAGAAATAAAATAAAAAAAAGACTCAGTGACAAACTCATCTCTGACCTACAAAGTCCTTGTTCATACGAAAATCAGTGAAATCTTCAAATTTTGTCGCACTAAACTTAAAATGGTCAAAAATACTTTGGTAAATAATGTCAATGTAATGAAGTTTAGACATGACTTCAAAAAAACTGAACCGAGAAAAAGTAAGAACTTATGGAAAATAAAATAATTATAATAAAAAAGACATAAAAATATGATTTTTTTAGTGTTGCGCGTAGAAGATGATGTAATTAAAAGCTTTCATAGGGCTATATTTCCAGGTTGTTATGTAAAATTACAGCTATTTTAATTCTAAACTTATTTGAATCATTTCAGTAATTGTATGTGGTAACTTCTTTGGATTGTTACCAATAAGTGAGTAATAATTAATGTGATGTAGATACTCAAAAGAATGAATATTTTTAAAATAACTTTTTTGTTTTATATTCTTTAGCTAGAGCTTCTACTACCAATGAGAACGACCTTCAATTCAAGTTTCTTCATCCAGTTTCTATATTTTCAATATTATTGATATTGTGCTCCGGTTTTGAATACATTCTAACCATAATGGTGCTGCTGGGCTCTGATTTCAAAATTGACTATATTGGTAAAGATTTAAAGCTCATTTAAAGCTCAAACTAATTGAAAATCTCATGATTTAAATTTACAGTGACTATGATATACAATACAGTGTGTATTTTTGGTCCAATATATTTGTTCATTATAGCAAAATATAGATGGAAAAACTTCATGTTGGCTTGGCGCGATACTGAAAGAGTATTTTTGGTTTCACCATACTTAATTAAAGCTAAAGGACTCAGTTTTCTAATAAAGCTTCGCATTTATAGTGCCATCATTATTTCTCTTGCTATTTGTAAGTTCACGGTTTGTCGCTACAATCTTTTTTACGTCGATGATAAAATTTAAAAATATTTTAACCAAATATTTAATGATATTAAAGATATTCAATTTTCAGTTGACCATTGTGTTTTTATGTATTCTGCTATCGATCGAAATGAGACGAAAATTCAATATTGTAACCCAGATAAACGAAACTTTTGGAAAAATTTTTTCGTTTCTGAAAGGTATTTGTAAAATTTTTCAAAGTTTTCATTATTTAAATTATTTAATATTTTTAGGTCAATTTTATTGAGCGTTATTCCATATCATCATTGGGAAATTCCATTTCTGGAGGTAGGATAAAGATTAAAATTACTTAGTTAATTATTTATATACAGGATTTCACAAAACCATTTTGATAATAGATTCCACCTATACTGCGTTAAATATTTAATGAGAAACTTTATTTCAATAGTGGTACGATATTACAAAAACAGTCAGCTGGACATATTCTGAAATGCTTATAATATGCATTTCGATCGCACTGGCTGCTCGTTTTGACCAGATAACAAGTCGTCTAGAAAAGTTTCGTGAACAAAGTATTGTAGAATCCTACTGGGCAGAAGTTAGAAGTGATTATATGCTGCTATGCGATTTAGTGATCAAAGCAAATACAGTGCTGTCACCATTAATTCTTGTTTACGGATTCAGTAATCTATTTTTCATCTGTGAAAGAATTTTCCGGCAATATGAGTAAATTGTTGTGACATTAATAAATGTCTCGTCCTATTAAAAAGCTCTTATTTATTTTTTTATAGTGCTGATCGATCAGGTCCAGAACGATTCTATTATTTCTATTCCGCTGGATTTTTGATGTTAAGGACATATTGGGTATTTTATCACGGTAGCTCTGTCAACGAAAATTCTAAAGCACCACTTAAAATCCTAAGAGACGCTCCAACTAAAAACTGGTGTATAGATTTCAATAGACTAGTAAATGTGATTGAATATGACACAATTGCTCTTACTGGAGGAGAATTTTTTTATTTGACCAGAGGTTTGGTATTGGCGGTAAATATATCACAAATACATTTTTGTAGCATTGCTGCTCTTTTAATACAATTAAACACAATATTTATTTACATATACATGGTTAATACATATTTTAAAGATTGCCGGAATACTTCTGACTTACCAACTCGTACTTATTCAGCAAACTGATGCAATAGTCACAGCAAATAACAAAACGGTTGTTAATTGTGGGGATATTTTAGTTTCTTTGTAAACATTTGTGTATAAAATTATACTTACTTTTACATATCAACTTGAATAAAGATGTGTACCTGTATAAATAATCTAGAATTTTATAGGAAACTTATGCAGGTTAGCTCTGGCAATCAGACTCTTATTTATATTCTTGTTTTGAAGTAGCATGTAGTTAAATAAAAACTAAGAAACCCCTTAATTAACTATTAACAATATATTAAAAGCATGCACATAATTAAAAATTTGCATGTCGAATAACGGTTTACAGATTGTTTACTAGGTAAACAGAATATCAAGATATGATTATTGACAAACAACAAAATCATTGGCATATCAAGTCGTATTTATTGTTGTTTGACTATAAATCTGTGCTCACCTACATTGTATTCATTCAAATATAACACTTGAAATGGCAAAGAAGGTTACTCCAAACTTAGCCTATCGATTCAAATATTTCAGTGAGTTTTTCAATAAAGTCTTCATGAAAACTGTACCAAGAAAAAGTGAGAGATTTTAAGAAAATATCATATTGTTGTGTTTTTTTTTAAACTTTATTTAATTTCCTAGCGTATCGTGAAGATACTGGAATACACACTTTCCAGACGGCCATGTTTCCAGGTTCTATGGCTATTTTTGTTTGAGTATTCACATTTAAATTTTAAAACATATTTTTCAGTGATCATAATGGGTAATTTATTTGGACTATTACCAATATGTAAGTAAATCAAGGTTTCAAAAGATTTGAACAACAATTGAATGAAATTATGAAATCTTCTTACAGCTGGAATTTCGTCATCTGATGAGAACAACCTACAATTCAAGATTTACCATCCAGTTACCATTTACTCAATAGTATTTCAATTGTGCTTTGGTTTTGAGTATATTTTAACTATTATTTTCATTTGTAACTCTGCCTTCAAAATTGATTATATTGGTAATTAGCTATGAAATGCAAAGATCGAATGAAGTTAAAATATCACGATTTTTATTCAAGTGGTTCTGATGTACAACACGGTTTGTCTCTATGGAGCAATGTATTTATTCTATGTTGCAAAATACCGCTGGAAAAGCTTTATGTTGGCATGGCGAGAAATAGAAAGTGTTTTTTTACTAGCACCATACTTAACTAAAACTAAATCGCTTTGTTTTTCGATTAAACTACGGATTTATGCAACCATCATGATTATTTTGGTTATAAGTAAGTTTATAAGTCTTAAAACATGCAATTGATCAAAAATGACGTGGCAATACAGAACAATTTTTTTTTTAAATTTTAGTGGATCATTGCATTTTCATGTTTTCTGCAATTGACAGGAATGAGACCAAAATCAAATATTGCGACCTGAGTAAACGAAACTTTTGGAAAAACTTCTTCGTCTCTGAAAGGTTTATTTTGTAAATTTACTTTGAACAATCTGTGAAATCTATCTTTTATCAATTGCAGGTCGATTTTGTTGAGTTTATTTAACTATCATCATTGGGAAATTCCATTGCTGGAGGTTAGAATACAATAATAACATGATTAAATAATGCATTTAATGAGCTTGGTTCTTGATTTGCTTTAAAATATTTTAATAGTTCGCTTGAATCTTAACTTCACATGATTTCACATGAATAATGAAGTCATCATGAATTAATTAAATTTATTCTCAAACTTAGTGGTACGATATCACAAAAACGGTTGGCTGGACATATTCTGAGATCCTTATTATATGCATTTCGATTTCGCTGGCTACTCGTTTTGACCAGATAACAAAACGACTAGAGAAGTATCAGAATCAATGCGTCTTGGAATCTTTTTGGGGAGAAATTAGAACTGATTACGAGCTACTATGCAGCTTAGTGAGCAAAGCCAATACAGTATTGTCACCTTTGATTCTTGTTTACGGATTCAGTAATCTATTTTTCATCTGTGAAAGAATTTTCCGGCAGTTTGAGTAAATTATTGTTACCTATTTATTGATCATGTATGATAGCATTTTATTTTTAACAGTGCTAAACGAACCGGACCAGAACGATTCTATTATTACTATTCGGCTGGATTTTTGATGGTCCGCACCTATTGGTTATTTTATTACGGCAGTTCTATCAACGAAAACTCTAAGGCACCGCTCAAAACTCTGAGGGATGCACCAACCAAAAACTGCTGCACAGATTTCAACAGACTTGTTCATGTTATTGAGTATGACATGATAGCACTCACTGGAGGACAATTCTTTTATCTGACAAGGGGCTTGATAATGGCGGTAAATAAATATAATTTGAAGATATGATAACCAAAATAATTTGAGGCTATGATAAATTTTTATTGATAAATAGTACAGCAAATCAATATTAAAAGTATTTTTTGCAGATGGCTGGAATGATTCTTACTTATCAACTCGTACTTATTCAGCAAACTGATGCAATAATCACAGCAAATAACAAAACTGTCGTTAATTGTGGTGATATTTTGGTTTCTTTGTAAATATTTGCTGATAATGATGTATTACTTTCTACGGTATTAATAAATAAATACATTACAATAACAATGTGCAAAAGGTTATTTTAAATCATATACGTACAGTAACCGTACGCAAGTTCAGTTAAATTTACTGTGCACTTTTATAGTAAATATATCTACAATAAGCTGTAAACAAAAAAATTATGGAAAAATGCCTAGCATGATCATTGTCAATTTTCACAATAGCATGTCCGTAGAGTTGTTTTGAGCATACATATTTTTAATTTATTATTGTAATTATCATACACTTCGAAGCGATTTAAAAAACACATAAAATTTTTATGGGCATATAATTTTGATGTTATGAAAATACAAATTCAAACCAGATAAATAACTATCACTTGACCCAACGATCATTTAAGTCGTGAATTTTTAGATAGTTGTGAGCTATTTCTCGATTATTTCGAGCATTTAACAGCAATTTCAAAATGTTTGAGAGCAATTTCACAAATCATAATCCCAATCGCTTGAAAATTGGAAGTGAATTATTTGACTATGGCTATTACAAAAAGACACGACCGAGAAGAAGTATGCTTTTATCAGAATAATTCTCCACAAAATATTCAATAAATTGAATAATAATATTATAAAAATATATTTCTATAGTGTTTCGTGTAAACAGTGGACTGAAGACTTTTCATAGGGCAATCTACCCAGGTGAATTAGAAATAGAAAAGGAAGATTCAATTTTGAAATTATATTAAATTTATATTTAGTCATCATCTTGGGCAACTTTTTTGGTTTACTTCCAATTTGTGAGTTAAATGGGCTCAATTGTGAATTTAATGCTTGAACTGAAACAATTCTAATTTATTTCGATTATTTCAGCTGGCATTTTATCATCTGACGAAAACAATCTAGAATTTAAGTTCCTGCATCCAGCTACTTTATTCTCGATGTTTTTTATTTCGATCTTTGGATTCGAATACGTTTTAACAATAATGCTTATGATAAGTTCTGGTTTCAGATTTGACTATGTTGGTAAAGTTAAAAATTTTTGCAAAAATATGTATCAAGTATGTATACCTCACGTTTTTAATCTTGCAGTACAACTCACGTACAACACGGTGTGTCTTTTTGGCACAATATATTTGCTTTTTGTGGCAAAATACCGATGGAAAAACCTTATTTTAACATGGCGTGAAATAGAAAATGTGTTTTTAGTGCCACCGTACTCAACCAAAATCAAAGGACTGTGTTTTTCAATTAAAATTCGAATTTATGGTGTCATGATGTTTGTTTTTATTATAAGTAAGTTTTAAAATTCATCCAATTTGATAGTTTTCAAACACTAAGATTTCCACTAAGCTCAAGCAAAAATATTATTCCCTGATTTTCACTAACTTTTCACATTTGCAGTGGATCATTGCATTTTTATGATTGCTGCAGTCAATAAAAATCACAAGGCAATTGAACATTGCGACCCAAATAAACGAAACTTTTGGAAAAACTTTTTTGTCTCTGAAAGGTTTATAAATAGCATTTGAGCTTTATAATACTTGTGTAATGTCTCTATATAATTTCAGACCTATTTTAATGAGCTTAATTCCATATCGTCATTGGGAAATTCCATTGCTGGAGGTTTGAATAAAACTTATAGAATCTTATATAAATTTAAATAATATGTTTTCTTGAATATAGTGGTATGACATTACGAAAACGGTCAGTTGGACATATTCCGAAATCCTTATCGTATGCATTTCAATAGCGCTGGCTGCTCGTTTTGCCCAATTAACAGCGCGTTTGGAGAAGTTTCGTGAACAATATATTGTGCAGTCGTTTTGGTCTGAAATCAGAAGTGATTATATGCTGCTATGCAATTTAGTGAGCAAAGCAAATATCGTGCTGTCACCTTTAATTCTTGTTTACGGATTCAGCAATCTATTTTTCATCTGCGAAAGAGTTTTCCGGCAGTTTGAGTAAATTACATAGCTACAATACATTCTAATCATTTCTAAAAATTCTCATTTTGAAGTGCTGTAAGAACAAGAGGAGAACGAATCTATTATTGCTACTCAGCCACTTTTTTGATATTGCGGACTTATTGGGTATTTTATCATGGCAGCTCCGTTAGTGAAAATTCTAAAACACCGCTTCTAATCTTGAGGGATTCACCCACTAGAAACTGGTGCACAGATTTCATTAGACTTACCCAGACTGTTCAATATGACACAACTGCTCTCTCCGGAGGAAGATTCTTTTACCTAACCAGGAGCATTATTTTAGCAGTAAGTTTAGTTATTAAGTAAGAATGAAAAAAAAATATTATGAGTACATATTTTCCAGATGGCCGGAACGATTCTAACTTACCAACTTGTACTCATTCAACAAACTGATGCAATAGTCACAGCAAATAATAGCACTTTCGACAACTGTGGGGATCTTTTGCTGATATTATAAATATTTTATTCTAACACAATTTAAAAATTTAAGTAATAAATAGAAATATCCGTAATACCATAATATTATAATAAAGTTCAAGTTCAAATTGGTAAGCTTCTTACAATATTGGCACAACAAAAGCCTGGATGAATTCAAAGAAACATCAATTGTATTCAACAAAACGTAAGCTTCTTATGCTATTGACCGAATAAATCGACGCACCAATTTCTTTTCAGAGCTTAAATTGTATCAATCAATTATGTCCTTACATTTCAATTCATCCAAATTTGATGCCACACAAAAAATACAATAAAATTAAATAAAAACTACAATTACATGTTTTGGATGACAATTTTATTTCCAATACTGGTTCTATTTTGGGTATTTTGCCATATGTTGTTCGGACTTTCAAGAGCAGACACAAAAATGGATAAAATTTTTAAATATGGAAAAGAACCAAAGTAAATATAAATGTTGTAAACCTTCTGTTGTGTATATACTTAATTTATCCTAATTTCTAGGAAACAGACTTTTAAACAAAAAGTTTTTTCATCTCACGACAAAAATGTGTTTGAAATGAAACTGCCTAGAAGCTATCCCTTGCAGCCGGTTTCAAATGATTTGCATAACTCTTTCAAATTCAGTAAGAAATAAAAATATTTTTTAAAGTTCGACAAAAGTTCACCAAAGCTAATATTAGTTACAAAAGTTTCTTTAGCGATGATACATTATTGCAGCTTTTAAAGCTTATTGACCTTTTTTGGATAAATAAACTTGTGTGAATATAAAGAATACGTGTGTTAAATAACAAAATCTTTAAAGTGATAAGTTTTTCCAAGGTCTCCTAAAACTGAAGCAACAATTGTTTTTACTTTTAATGTTCCACAGATACATTTATTTTTATTTAATCTAAGAAAACTTTGACATAAATTAAAAAAAAAAATGACTTGAGAATATAGAGCTTTTGATTTAGAACACTTAGATGGTGTACCTATCTCAACAAAAAATTTGAGACTATCAATCATTCAATTCCTCCACAGTATTTTTGGTGGCAAAAGTGTTCGCAATCGTGCCTTTGAATGGAACTTCATACAAAGATGGAAGCCGCATAAGGTTTAAATTGATGAGTTTAAAGTTTCTCTACTTTTTTGTGATTCAACTATGCATTTGTTTTATGTCTGTAATCGCCATTTTCCATCAGTTGAATGATCGAATTCAATACTCGAAGATTGGTGAGTTTTATTATTAAATTATGTATTCATTTTATTAATGGAGATTTTTTACTTACAGTGACATTCGTGTTTTTTACAATAAATTTAATCATTTATTGGAATTTTTTATTGATTTCAACACGCTGGAAAGTATTTGTCAAAAATTGGCAAGAAGTGGAAATTAAACTCACTCAACTGCAATTCATCAATCAAGATTCAAAGAAACTAAATCAAAAGGTCAACAGAATATTTATTGGTTTTATGTTAACAGCCTTAATTGAGCATTCACTGAGTAGCACTGCTGGATACTTTCGATCCCAACAGTGTGCTAACAAAGGCAGAGTCGAGGCTTATTTTAGACAGTCTTTCACCGATTTATTTCTACTCGTACCGTATAGCATGCCGCTGGGAGTTGGAGCAGAAATAATAACACTTTTCTGTGGATTTTCCTGGAACTTTGTGGATCTGTATCTTATAAGTATAAGTAAAGTGACACTTTTACCGTCTAATCTGCTTTAGGTTGGTAGAATATAAATGTTACAGATTATTTTGTGTATTTTTAGGTATTGTAATAACCGAAAAGTTTCGATCGATTAATCAAAAGTTGGAGTTCGCTGGAACGGTAAAGCTATTCATAATACTTTTAATTTATCAATGCAAATTAATTGTTAATTATATTTTATTATAAATTACAGATACAAACTCCTCAATTTTGGAAGGATCAATGGGCAGGCTACAAATTACTATGCCAATTGGTAGACCTAGTTAATAACATGAATGGAGGAACCATTGTCATTTCTTTTGCAAACAACTTATATTTCATTTGTGTTCAGCTACTTAATAACTTCAAGTAAATACATCGATAACATAGATTCAAACAATTGAGTCAATTATTTCAATTATTTTAGGCCTGCATCATCTTTGAGTTTGAGCATCTATATGTGGTTTTCCTTGATTTTTCTAATCATTAGATTTATGACAGTTTGCTGGTTTGTATAACATAATATATTTCATATTTAGTTGCTTATTATTAAACATCAAAAATTTAGTTTTCGTGGGTCGAATTTCAGTTTTTGCTTCCAAACATTCAAATTTCAAAAATTAAAAAAAAAATGAAATCAAAATTAACTAGCCAACATATTTCAAGAACATTTTCTGACCAACAAAATAAAACTTTTTTGAAGAAAATTACCATCCAGGAGTTATTTTTTCTTTCACCTTTTATCATGTACATCAAAGCTGAAACATTTTAAGATCTGAAAATCTATTAGAAGTTTGAAAATAAGATTAAATTACAAAAATTTAAAAGATTGCACACTTAAATGGTACACTTGGCAGTTCAGCTTCATGCTTCATGTACACGAAAACAACATCTCAGTTTATATTTCAATCTTCTTTAGAATTCTCTCAAAATAGTTGCATAATAATAGTTTTCATAAAACTTCTCTTGCAGGTATGCCAGCAAGATTTTTGATGAATCGAAAAAGCCTCTAGCAAACATTCGCGACATATCTTCAAATGGTTTTGACATGAATGTATGAGTGTTCATGAAATATATTTGTTTGTATTTCCTGTATTTAATATATTTTTCTACTTTATGATCATGACAGGCCCAGCGATTCAACGATCATATATCGAATGGCAAAACAGCACTTGCCGGCATGAACTTTTTCTTCTTGACAAGGAAATTAATTTTGAATGTACGTATAAAATCTACTACCATAAAAGAAATATTGTTTGTCGTCACATGGATTTCTTACAAAAACAACTTATGTTTGTTTACAAATATGGTTGGAATATGATTTTAATTTTGACTTCAAGGTTCTTTAACGATACCTTTCACTCGACGTATTTTCCCAGAGTGATTTGAATCCACAAATTTTGATAGAAAAGTCTAATTCTAAATTCTAACGAAATTTTTGCATAATTTTTAGATATTTTCATCAATCATAACGTACGAACTGGTATTGTCGACATTCAACCAAGCTGAAGAAGGAACGGACGATAATGATCCGTGCACATAAATCCGCAAACATTTCCCGAGGAAAACTTTGTTGTTTGTAATTTGTATGCAGACCATAATTCAAATAGATACTGGGAATGCAAGCACCTGCTCTTTCATGCACATCACATTAAAAATTCATATTGTTTTGAAACATTCAAGCACAAATTGTAGTGGATATATCATTTAAAATCCGAATTTGTCAGAAGTGGGTCGTAAACTATTAAAATTTATCATGAAGTTATTCAATAAAATTTGGAATTTTAAATTAACTCCAAGTAATAATTTGTCGTTTTTGGGAACATTTTTATAAATTTCAAAGTATTGCAGGTGGTGAAATTAAAATTTTGCAACGAGGAACAAGAGAAAATTTCCTGTACAATGGAAGCTTTCATGAAGCGATTGGATCGATACTAGTTTTTGCACAGGTTTTGAAATATTATTCCATTCTCATAAATAGATTTATGCTCAATTAAATTTAAATTACATTTTCTATCATTACAGTCGATTGGAGTAAAAAAAAATATTTTATAGTTATTGATGAATACATATTTATCTTACATTTTAGCTTTTTGGATTGATGCCGGTATGTGGTTTAAAGTCAAAATCACCAAAGAAATTACGGTTTAGTTGGAATTCCTTTCGTCTTTATTATTCTTTGTTTGTCATTATATCTCTGGTAGGAAATACTGGGTTGGTGAGTAAGTAAATTGTTCTATTTTATGTAATAAATTCTTTGCAAAAAGTTTACCAAACGAATTTTCAGTCTGGTGGACTTTCAATCATCGCCTGGAATTTGGTAAAATGATTCCAATTGTGTTTAACACCACCAACTTGATGTCGCTGGTTGCCTTCTTTGTATTGGCTATGCATTGGAATGAACTTATGGAAAAATGGGAACAAACTGAAAAGTTCTTACCACCACTCCGCAATCAGTTTGAGAAACAGAAGTTGGCATACCAAATGAAAATGCTTTCCATCATCATTCTAACTGTCTCACTAAGTAAATGTTAATCATTCTTTTAATTTGTCAACTTTTTCATTCTCTTGTTTTATTTTATTTCTTGCTACTGCAGTACAGTAGTTGGTTTAGTTACTTTTCTAAGTTATAAGCATTATATAGAAATAATTTGCCAAGTTGCTTGAAATGGCTTCTTGTGCTATAACTATGGAATTAAAAGATTATGTTGGATGCTCAAGTGATATTATTCCAAAGCTGTACTATTTTACGAAATTCTGAACAATTAATCACAGAAATTTTAATAAGTCAATTGAGTATAATATCTAGTTAAACACTTTCAAAAGCTTTTAAAAGTGTACTTGAAATATTATATTTAAATTTTAAACGATATAAGAACTGTTTAGCTAAAAAATTTAAATAAAATCTTTTTTTAGCTGAACATCTCCTGTCAGTTGTGGTCGGTGTTCATGATGCAAACAACTGTCCAGCCATCCGAGATCCCATTAAAGCATATTTCATCAACAATTTGCCAGCAATATTTTATGTTTTCGAATATAATGGACTTTTAGCAGTTTACGGGAAATTCATAAACGTTACCGCAACTTTCACCTGGAGTTTCACTGATTTGTTTGTGATTCTAGTTAGCGTTGGATTGTCATCACGTTACAGGCAAATCAACGAAATCTTAGCTTGTAATAAGGGAAAGGTACTTGTAAACATATGTGCTGAAGTGTTTATTCATGTCTTAATAATAATGAATTTAATATTTCTGTAGCACATGACTACGGAATATTGGATTGAATACAGACTATATTATAGAAAGCTCTGTGGATTGGTTATTACGACTGACAAAGCAATAGCAGTTATTACAATGCTGTCAATTTCTAACAATTTGTTCTTCATTTGCGTGCAATTGTTGAACAGTTTAAAGTAATACATATAGAATAAATCTCGCGAGTTAGTTGTAAATGATGATTGTTTAGTAGAGAATTTGTATTATAGATTACTCTACTACTTATACCAATCCATACTAAGATTTACAATGCAATTTGTAATAGTTTTTTGTTTGTTGTAAAGTCAGAAGTCTTTGAGAGCACGTATAACACTTGAAAATTCAAAATAGCTTTAGAATTGATTTGAACAAAAAATTAAAAATCGACATCATTTATGACTAACGACTTGTACATTTTTACTAGCACTCAATGCTCATGCAAATATAATTTCAGTACAATGCCAACATTTGCGCATTCCTTTTATTTTTGGTTCTCTTTGCTGTACTTGATCGTGAGGACTTTGGCTGTATCATTATACTCAGCTGCCATTAATGATGAATCCAAAAAGCCATCGGAAGTGTTTCGAGCAGTTCCTCGTGAAGCATGGAGCTTGGAAGTATTCAAAACGCTCATATGAGGCCTATTTACTATCCTTAGTTTGGTTTAACCATGCTGAAATCCTTTGTAGATAAAACGTTTCACTGAAGAAGTCACTAACGATGTTATAGCTCTATCGGGCATGAACTTTTTCTATTTGACGAGAAAACGTAGGTTTTGCATTTTTGACACAGTATATTGATACTCGAATTAAAATTTTTGTAGTCATGTTAAGTGTAGCTGGAACGATCATCACGTATGAGCTGGTTCTAATTCAGGTAACCATTTTGAAAAAATCAAATAATCGAAACATAATTTATGGTTTCACTTTCAGTTCCGGCAAGATGATAATTTTAGTGATTATGATCCCTGTATGTCGTGAGTATAAACATTCGAATGATTAAATAAAATAGCTAAAAAAAAGTTTAATTGATTTAATAGGAAAAATGCAACAGCGGTGGGAATAATTTTTGGATAAATATTTTTTGATTTTCACTAAACACTTGATTCCATTAAATATACAAACATAAAATACACACTAAAAATCCAAAAATGGTTTGCACATTCTCTTCTGCAAAATTTAGAGCGACATCAATTCAGTAGAAATTACAAAACAATATTACTGAAATTGTGAACTCTGAAAATTATTATCCGAATTTAAAATAACAAATTGAAATTCCTGAAATTTGAATTCATACGAATTTTATTACTTCTGAGTGGTGCGCAAAGTTAAAATATAAATTTTTGAAGGTTCTGAGAGTCAATTTAATATTTAATAATATTTTGATGATACTTTTTGGTTTTATAATGCTGATAAATGACAATTTTTGCATGTTTGGGGAAAGAGTTTGCAACCAACACATAAAAAGTTTTGAAATTTCTGGCAAATTTTGGAAAATTTATTCCTTTATTCTGAAACAACGAAAAATAGCATGTATTATTACATTCAACTTTAATACAATAACGATAAAAATACAATAAAAATTTTAATTATTATTATATGTGATGGAATGAAATAAAAGCAATGCAAACATTTTTTTTTGGTTTTGATCAATATACAAACAGCATATGGATAAAAGTATTATGTTGCGAGAAACCAAATTAACCAAATTAAATATTTTATTCAATAACTTCAAAAGGATCAGCAGAGTATTAAATGAGACAGTGTAACCTTTTACTATATGCTTACATCTTGCTTTAACGAATCTAACCTTATTAGAGTAGAAAATTTAGGTGAAAACATCCTTCTATATGATTTCTTTTGACTTATAAATAGAGCAATCATTTACTCAGTAATGGTCGGCTAAACAAGGATCAACAACTGCCACATCCTTTGTATTTACGTCAAATTGTAGTAGAACAAGCTCATACGTGACAATAACAGATAGCATCTTGTAAACGAACCATATGTGTTGTCAAGAAAAAAAGAAAAGAATAATATGTTTATAAATAGTCCACTTAACAGTTACATCAATAAATTTGCTATATTTATCGTTATGACAAATGTAAGTGATGTAGAAGATATGCATAGAAATTTACAGATGTTTTTATAAATTTTTGTGAGTAAATCGTTCAGTTTCCAATATATCATCATCCAATTTGAAAATGTTTGATGAAAATATCTTCCACCTATTTGCTTCAATTGTATTACGACTTACATTAACTATACACAATATGTTAAAATTAAATTCCAGAAATATTTACCCCCAGTATCATTTTCCTAGTCAATTGAAAGAACTTCATGCCAGATAATGCGATTTTCTGCGTACGTATTTGCTGGAGGAAACGTTCAACCTACAAAATTGGTTCAATATCAGTCGGAAGTAAACGAGTTTCACATTTATTGGATACATTTCACAGTTAAACTGAACAGCAGAAAGCTGCAAATTGGATCCGCAATCTCTAATAAAATTGCTACAGCAAAACATTTCATACCTCAACGCACCAGCCATCAGTTGGAATTGTCTGTATGTGCACAATAGGAACATTGGAAGCATCATAGATTGACGCAGCGAAGAACTGTGTACATAAAGTTCGACTGAACAGGTAGATAAGTGAAAACCAGAAGTAAATGTAGTTGATTAGGAATGGCAGTTTGCTGAAACAATAAATGGGATAACATAACGAAACGAGACTCGACAAGTTTACGCTTATCTTACTCGTAAACATTCAGCAACTGAAAACATATGAAATATAAATTGTTCATGTTGGATAGCAGAATCACAAATTCAAGGTTCTTATCGACGATTTCCAGCAGTTCACAAATCAGCACATAATGTTCTCGTATTTCTATCCATGTTGATTCAGGTGTGACCTTAGCAATAATAATAATGAATTTGTCAAACATTTTAAATCACTGATAAAAATTTATGTTAAATATTTCATTAAAGGAATTCTGTGCTTTTATAAATAATTTATTGTAAATATTTAATATGTAATATTTGCAACAGTGAAAAATCTACTCAAACAAGCGTAAATCAAACATTGTCCAAGACATCGCAAATATTTATTTAATTGAACTCACTTTCCCTTTTAGTCCTTCGATCCTCTTATTAATTTGATTAAAACGGGTACTAATCCCAATTGAAATCATAATCACAAACAAGTCCATGTAATTCCATCCAAAGGTAAATGATATATTGATGAGTTCAACCTAAAAACATTAGATTAAATTATGAAATTTAAAAAATTTAGAAGAATGTTTTCTTACAAACAGTCCAAAAGGTAAATTGTATTTGAATGTTCCAAAAAGAAATGCAAACTGTTTCACAAAGAAATGTTCGAATGGATCGTGAATTGTCCATTTGCACTTTTTCGCCTCCCGATATTGGTTGTACACAGAGTTGGCTAAAAAAAGAGTATGTTCAACTGTAAAAGACATAAAATTGAATGAATTTTTCAAGTTGAATGCAATCAGTAAGCTGTACTGCATGCCAGAGATATCACAGATGTGGCTGCAATCCATATTTTTGTTGATAGTTTCCAACCTTGAATCTTGTAAGGATTACTCAGTAAATTTTGCTCTTTCTCATACCAGATTCTGATTGTATCTGGCCACTTCTGAGCAAGAAATAGGAATACAAGACCGCAAGACGTGCAGTAGGTGAAAAATACACAGCCCACTAGAGAGATTGAAGTGGAATTTATATTAATAGGATTACATTCTAGTAAAGAAGTTGTTAATTGGAAAACAATCAATGAATTCTTTAAAAGTAAATTGATTAGTTCAAGCACTGAAAACAAGTTGTATAAGCCAATATAAGTTTGTATCAACTTTTTGCAGCAATGTATATCAAGATTGTTTAATAAACTTCAAAATCATAATATGCTTACCAATATTCTTAGCACTTACTCCTATTCCAAAAATAAATCTATAAAATACCATTGACGTGAAACAAGCGTATGAGATGTAAAACATTGTAAAGATGGTTTTGATAGATTTCCATTTAAACTTCACATCAGCTACATTTTTTGATCTTACATTTTGCAGGGGCATCAACGCAAAAAAATTCGCAAAAACAAACACTGAAATATTAAATACAAAGTCTTTTTAGCCCTGCACTTGATACATATTAATTCACCAGATTTGCTAAATACCTTTTCCAACTGATTCATGGAAAGACTCATTAACAACTATCTCATTTGAAATTTCTTTCAGATACTTCGTGTCATTAAAAGGATGTTGTCGTTCTAAAAATAAATTCATACGCAAAACATCCCTTGCTAGCACGCTGTTGCTTTTATTAATTTTACGGTGCTTATGAAGCATTTCTTCTAAAATAATTCCTTATATTGCACTAAATTAAAATATGTTCGTAAATTAAACTCTTATTTGAATATGTTGCTAGGAAGTCAACTCTTCCAAAGAAAAATCAAAACAAACGCATTTCTCTCTCAACAACGTCGCTTATAAAGGACTTGAAATCGTGTCAAATGAACACTTTATTCAAGTTAATTGGCATAATCACAGTTTCATGCTCACGAAGCTATGTTTTATTCACTGCAGGACTTTTCCACAGAGATAATTTTCCAGATTTTTCCAGAATATCTCTATTTATCTACATCCAAAACCATAGTAATAATGGTCATTGTTTTTTGCTGTCAACAACATTCTGGTCCGCTTCATGAATATTCAAGCAAATGTTGGTTGGCTGTGGATTACTAACAGAACTAATAAGATGGTTGGAACTTTTGCATATTTTTCTGTATATTTAAGTTCTCGGGTGGTATTCAGCAAGGATAACTTGAAGAAAATTTTTTCCAATTAAATAAATAAGTTTATACCATTTGTTTTATGACCATATCATATTCTGCTTTTAATGAAATTTACTGACTTTTAATATTCCACCACATTTATGAGTAAACAATTTAGTCTTAATAAATATTTATGACTATGATTTCAAATTATAGATAGCCTACCTGTCTTAATTTACTGTTAATCAATAGTCAATGTGTTCTCGCCAATCTTTACGAGATGCCAAAGGATTCTTCCAACTTGATTGTAAGTCAAGTTGGCGGTTTCACAGAATACCTTTTCAAAGAATTTTAGCGACCTACCACCAATATCGTGGTAACACATAAATTTATAGTCCAATTAAACACAACACTATTATACTTAGTTTCTGCCTAATTCTGGCTATTCAAGTTTTATTGTCAATTTCTTTGATTCTAATGATACAGAGTATCAACAACATCTGTTCTTTACAAGTTATAATTTTAGAATGAATAATATAATTTTCTATCCTTCAAACGAGGGGCTGCTCAGTTGATAATTTTCAATCCATATATTTATATTGGCGGCAATTTCAAATTCAAACAAATTAACTTGAAAACTACGTTAACTTAATTAATATTATTTCCTTACATTTCATTCAATTCATATTTCTAACAACTCATTGCTTTGGGGCCTGAACATTCTCCCCCCCCTTGTGAAGTCACTTCCTGTGGCTTCTCAACCATCATTTTCTCATCGTTACTGTCGTAGAGCTCCTTGGGTATTTTCTGCTTCTCCCAATGGCCTTGTTTTAGTGACTTCCTATTCTTTCCTGAAACGAATCTCAAACCAAACGACATACTATTATTTCGGTCACAGTTCCTTACTTTGAGAATAAAATCCTCATCCATGCAAACATCTTCCTGCAGCACAGGAACTTGTTCTTTCATGATACTTTCCTCATGCATTTCCAAATGTTTAGCAACAATCAAACCAAACTCGTCCAACACTTGGGCAGCACTCAATTCCAGTCGAGGAATTGTACTCTCTTTGACTGATGCCTCTCTCGTCTTGCTAGACACAAGACTTACAGTATAGTCTCCGCTCGTGTCGTAGCAACGGAGGTGCACCCTTGTCTCGAGAGCCCTTGCTGATGCATCTGCAAACCCACAATGTTGTTTGAGCTTTGGTTCACTTGCCTTTGTGCATTTCACAATTTTAAGTTTATCAATTTCTTTCACGTCCCAACAATCATTTTTCAATTTTGTTTGATTCTCATGATCACTTTCAGTTTCAATTTTCATATCTTTCTTTTCTGCTTTCAGATGATTTGACGTCATTCCAACACTAGAAAACTTTCCTCCTTTCTCATGTAGCGTCTCGACCGCTTCTCCAATCTCTTTACTCTCACGTAAACTATCCTCGACAACAGTGCCACTTGCTATCTTGTAATCAGTTCTTTGATGATGACTCTCAATACCTGACTTCCGAATAGTTTTCCTTTTCGGTTGTTTTTTAGAACCCCATCTTTCTTTATGTAAGTTCTGATTTGTGATTAGTGAGCAAAAACTATCTTGCGGAGGTCTTTTCTTGCCAACCTTTTTTAAATTTACCGCTCCACTAACAATCCAACCGATTCTAGTGTTGATCATTACTGGTAGGTCAGCACTCAAACGAATAATTCCATTTACTAGCAAGCTTCCAAATAACTCACCCCCAATCAGCATGTCTACAGGAGCTGGGATGTTAAACATTGGATCCGCTAGATCCACTTCTCTTGGAATTTGCCATTCTCTAATATCCATCTTCATGGACGGTAACGTTCCAGTGACAGTCGGCACAACTAAACAGTCTAACTTCCAGCTGCCCGATCCCGTCGAAGACTTTACCACTGCATTTGTGGTTGACTTAATCACAGACGATGTCCCATTGACACCTCTAACTGGAAAAGATGTCTTGAGCTTAGGCAGATTCAATCTTTGGACCATTTTCTCTGTGATGAAATGTTCTTGTGAAGCATTGTCCAGTAATGCACGGCACCGATGAGCTTTTCCATGTGAATCGATCACTAGTACCACTGCAGTAGCCAACACCACATATTTATCCTTATTAGCGTGTTTCACATGGCATGTGGTAGATCCAAAAGGCACTGTCTGAGGTGTATGCAACAGACTATGATGGTTTGACCCACACTCCATGCAAGTCCACTTTGACTTGCATACTGGTCTCGTATGTCCAGAAGACAAACACAAAAAACATAATTCCTTTTCTTTGGCCAACTCATATCGATCTCGCACAGCAGCAGCCAAGAATCGTGAACAATTGTATACTTCATGCATCTCATGACAAATTTCACATCCTTGCTGGTTACGAGTCGCAAACGATTGACTTTGTTTCTTTGTGTTCTCATAGTGTCCAGATGATTTTGCCTTTGGTGTCGATGGGTCTGGCGATGAAACACTAAGCACTCGAGCTCGTTTCTCCAGAACCTCTTTCATTTGATTCCATGTTGGCAAGTCACCATTGTCAGGGAGCTGCGATTCCCAATGGGCTCGAGTACAAACATCGAGCTTTGCAGCCACAGAGGTCACTAACCAAGCATCCCAATGCTCAACCGGCTGCTCAATTAATTCCAACGATGCGAGGCTGATGGACACTTCATCCACTAACTCGCTCAATTCATCTGCATCCTCTTTCTTTAATATCGGCAAATTAATTAGTTTGTTTACTAATGTGCTCACAAGCACATGTTTTTTCTCAAACTTGGTGCACAATAACTTCCATGCAACACCAAAATTTTCAGCCACGTAAGGCAGTGACTGAATGTGCCTTAAAGCTTTTCCTTCGAGAGCATCTCTCAAACGACAAAACTTGTCCAAATCAGATTGGTTCCCATAAGCAATCTGAAATCGCTCCTTAAAACTTAACCACTCCAAAGGTTTGTTACCATCAAACGACTTAACTGGCAGCGGTGGCATTTTTACGATGTATGCTGGTTGGGTTGGAGGAGGCTGTTCAGCCTTTGGGTTTAATTCTTCGTCTCTGCTCACTAGCCAATTCATTTTTATTTCCACTTTCTCCAGCAATTCATAATACTTGTTGTTAAAGTCATCCAGCTTTATTTGCTGCTCAGCTAATTTTGGTTGTTCTGTTTCTCCCAGAATCTGTTCATGAAACTTTTCAAATTTTTCTAAAAACTCACTTAGCCGACTCGTTCTTGCTTTAAATTCACTCAATCTGCCTTGCTGCATATCAAATCCATCCACAAACGTTTTCAAGGATGTCAACTGACCTAGCATATAGCCTCGTTGATGAGTTACGCTAGTCATTTTCCAATTTTTAGCTTTGCTCACGATCTCCCAGAAATTCTGCAAACTTCCTTGTTTTTATTTTTCAGCTTTTTCCCGTTACTTGAAACCAATGTTTCTCAAACTTTTCTACTTTTCATGAAATTTCCACGAAATTCACTTTACTCTTGAGCAAGGCTGGAGCAGCAATCTTTGCAATACTCACAAGACCAAATCTTGTGTTATTCCGCTACAGAGTCCACTTTACTCGTCACAATAGAAACCAATGTTTCTCAAACTTTTCTACTTTTCATGAAATTTCCACGAAATTCACTTCAATCTTGAGCAAGGCTGGAGCAGCAATCTCTGCAATACCCACAAGACCAAATCTTGTGTTATTCCACTACAGGGTCCACTTTACTCGCGATTGTTCAAATGTTATCAAATGGCGTCTCTTTTTTTTCAAAAACGATCTCAATCGTTTCTAAGAGATTTTCACTTTTTTGATCTTTTCACTGTTCTCTCCGGCTCGAAGGACCAAAATGTTCTCGCCAATCTTTACGAGATGCCAAAAGGATTCTTCCAACTTGATTGTAAGTCAAGTTGGCGGTTTCACAGAATACCTTTTCAAAGAATTTTAGCGACCTACCACCAATATCGTGGTAACACATAAATTCCCGGCTAGTCCAATTAAACACAACACTATTATACTTAGTTTCAGCCTAATTCTGGCTATTCATGTTTAATTGTCAATTTCTTTGATTCTAAAGACACAGAGTATCAACAACATCTGTTCTTTACAAGTTATAATTTTAGAATGAATAATATAATTTTCTATCCTTCAAACGAGGGGCTGCTCAGTTGATAATTTTCAATCCATATATTTATATTGGCGGCAATTTCAAATTCAAACAAATTAACTTGAAAACTACGTTAACTTAATTAATATTATTTCCTTACATTTCATTCAATTCATATTTCTAACAACTCATTGCTTTGGGGCCTGAACACAATGTCATGAAATTCAATTAATAGTTATTTGAAAAGTGATCATTTTCTGCATAATTTAAAGGTAACGACATTGCCTTGAAAATAAATTGAGAAATGGATTTCATTGAAAGTCTGCTGCGATAATTAATTTCTCCAAATTAACATCACAAAAAGACTTTCTGTCGATGTTTCTATTTATGAAGTCAGTCTTGTTTTGTGTTGCGGTCTTGCTTCAACAGCTTTAGACAACAGATAGAAAACTTGAAAGTGTTCTTGAGTAAAGAAACATTATCGGAATTACTGCTTTCGTAATAGAATGAGCTTTTTTTGAAGCAAGGATTATTTGCCATTACATACATCCCTTTTTCACAAATAAAACTGAAATTCTGAGAATATAAAAATGGGGAAGGAGAAATGAAAGATACAAAATATTGTATACTTATGTAAAATGTTTGAATCAACATGATTGCTTAAAGTAGAATGAAAGCTTGATTATGAATGGATCAAGACTTCTTCCACATTTGGCTCTTGAATATCTAGTTTAAAAAAAAAAAAACTTCTAATCCCTTGAATTTTATATGGGACAAATGATGATAAATGCTTTCCACAGTATAAGCTTCTATTCAACAATTACATGGATTCCAATGCATTTTGCATGTAATACTATGCAGTTTGATACCATTAAAAGGAAATCCATGAATAATTATGCAACGAATCTTTTGTTTCATTAACCACAACAAAATAAAACCTCCACGCTCCAATTTATTTACAAAATGCTAGGATGCCCAATAAATGAGCTATCATTAAAGCCTGAGGATTCTTCGAACGTAAAATCAGGAAATTTTATTGCCCCAGCATAAATGTTTTAGCACAGGAAAACATCAAATAAGGAAGCGTAAAAACTCGAGGAAACTCTCGGAAAACTCGAAAAATACTAAAGAAGCCGTTAAAAGCTTTGGCTGCCAAGCAAATTTCAATGTAACGATCTGAGTTTTCGATTCAAAAATCATCACTGAATGAGTGCTTTAGAAATTGGGGGTCCAAAAGTGGGAGGTTTAGGTTAGTTTTCATTATCAGGTTACATTCAGATATTTTATGAGCAGGATTTGGGTATTCTAAAAGAGTGATTGCAATTTTATTGACTTTGAGAAGAAGTATTGAAATAAATAGGCTTTAATTTTGAATCTATCGTTTCTCCCTATGTAAATATGTATTTTTAAAAATTTACATTTTAATGTTCTCACAAAAAAAAACATAAGATAAAATAATTCCACCTGATAAACTATATAAAAATTTTAAATACGGGAAGTTTGGTCATTCCTGATATTTTTAACAACTAACCGTGACAATAAAACTTTAGTCTTTTGACACTATACAATTCCTCAAGCTCGTCTAATGAACACTTAAGTATCAGACGAAAATTGCCTTCGATTTATCGGAACTTTATCTCTTTTATCGCACAATTAATATAATAAAATTAAATTGGACGAAACAAAGCGTATTGACAAGGATTCTTGAAGTGCCTTGAGTAATAGCTAATGATACTTATGGTATCGATATTTACAGTAACAGTCTCTTAAAACTGAATAAACCTTTTCCAGATGAGCAAACTTGTGTGAACAAATTTTATTATTAATTGAAAAATTATGTTTCCGAATAGTTCGTTTGGAAAATTTACAGCAATCTTTTGAGAAATGATTGACGATATTTTTATGTCTCGTTTTTACATGTTTTTTAAATTTGTATATAGATATTCCGAAATCATTTTACCTTGAAGTAACTATGGGATACAAGCGCTTTAGAAAGATTGCTATTGAAAATTCATAGAAATTAGTTTTCAATTTGATGAATCAATTGAAAAGCTAATTAATTCAATTTAAATTGATTTTGTCTCGAAAAGTTCTGGTCTACTGAAGCCTAGTATAAAATTGGGATTTTCTATTGTATTAAAATACCTATACGGTAATACGGTATTAATGAAAATACAAATTTTTCTATCGAATCAATAAAAATTGGAAAGCTGGGATTTGTTTTTGTAAAGTACGCATAAAGTTCTTCTAAATCTCTAATGAAACCTTTTAACCTAGCCCTTAACAAAAAGTATATACATAAAATTGAGTCTGAAAAGTTCAAGATCCTTCAGTTTGATATCCCCCAAATAAAACTTCCATAATGTTGATGTAATAAAACTCGTCAAACTCCTTAAAAAAAAAAAAAAAAAACTCCACCTTTCATAACGCATTTTTAAACCCAAATTTTTTAAAACTCAAAAACTCTAGCAAAAAACTTTAAAAAATTTCGAAAAATTAAAATTTTTTATTTTTAAAATTCAGAAAATTAATTTTGTGAACCGAATTTTTGGTCGGGCTTATTGACTGAGTGAAGCGAGGCCGCTAGTTATCAAATATTTTGAACTTTCTAATGGAATAGCAATTAATCATTCATAGTCGACAGCTTTAACAATGGAATTTTCACAGTTTACAGCAGTGAAAGTGTTTTTTACAAAAATACAATAGGACCAAATCAAAAACTAAAGGAAACTCGACAAAAACCAATTTATTGTTTTCAAAATTTCATATTAGTGTCAAAAAGTTTTTTGGTCATAACTTTTCTAATGTTAAATCTGTTTAAAACGAACAAAACATAAAGCATAAAGTTTTATTTGAATACCATACAATTGGCAAGATTGATACGGTTGACATGCAACCAAAAAGTGTATTTTGATAATATATAAATAAAAATAGAAACATGGATTGTGCTTAATAATGCTTGAATTTCATGTAAAACAAATCAAATTGGAATTGTTATTGTGCGTAATATTCATGATCTTGAAAATAAATTTCTATTTGTGCCTAAAGCTCTCTGTAAATAGCAATCACGCTCATCAGTATCTATTTTTGTATTTTCGAAAATGAAACTTAAAAGAGAAATTATTTTCAAGCTCTCTTTAGAGCTTTAAGTTTAATTCTCTCAAGGAAAAATGTTCATTGCAATCGCATGCAAAAATGCAGCATGTCAGCATGTGAGGGAAATTGTCGGTTTTATTTGAATTGGAAATTTTACAATGGTACGGAATGAATGAGCAATTTTTTTTCAGCTTGCATCGGAAAATTAAAGCATTGAACATAAATCAGATATTGAAATATTTAGTGAAAATTCTGAATTGTATAGCTTCTGCGAGTAGTATCTATCCCATTCTATTCTCATTTTACCTTGCATTTTCCTTAGCTCACAGCTATATTTTTACTAGGAAATAAATCTCGATGAGGAACAAAAAAGTCTCGCGTTGAAATAAAACATATTTTAGTCGTAAAATTGAAAACGGAAGGTATTTTTCTTACACCAAATTTAATGTTCCAAATTCACGATCCTAGATAAAAAACAATGAGGAAACATTAAAAAGGTTGACTAGATTTATCCACTGAACTTGAAAAAGTTCAAGTCATTAAAAAAACATCACATTTATATTATTCGTTGAAATTAATTTTTATTTTCAAAAAAATGATTATTTACAAAAGAAACCGAGAGTGTTTTTATCTTACATTACAAAAAAATTGTTCGTTAAATAATAATATTTATAGTTTTCATATTTTTCTTGTGATGACTAAAAGTATTCAAATTTTTTTATTGTTCGCTAGTTCTTGCGTTTTTACTTTAAACAAGAAATTCAACAAAGTTTTAAATTCTTTGGTTTTTATTTCACTTGTGACTTTTGTTTTTCAGCCAATTTTGAGTTTACAGGCACTCGGAGAATTCAGCAAGTCGAACTAATTCAACAACTACCCAAAAGATGGTAAATTAAGGATGCTGAATAGCTACTGAAACTTTGTTTAACTTGATGAAAGCTCCACTGACCTCACAAATCATCATTGTCTGAATTTTAAGGAAATTAGTTCATTCATGTTAAGACGAGGACCTAGGGGGGATTAAGGGTGTGCTTTTGTTTGCATCACTCGTAGTCATGAGGTTCAAATATTTTAAAGCCGTAAAGTGATATAAAAAGCTTAATTTCTTTCGATTCGCTAAATTTCCCGTAGCATGAATTGTCATCTTTTAATTCTTACAAATTACGAAATTAAATAAATTAAATGGCAAATAGTTAGTGAACGTTCAAAGAGTATGAGGCTACGGACTCTCCGGTCCTGCTGACTGCCTTGGCTTGGTATTGTCCTATGTCTAACTGTGTGGCTGCTACAATTTGCATGCCATGTTTACCATTTTTGGTGAAGAATTTGATGTTTTCGCTATCATCTTCCTTCAATTTGATACCGTCCTTCAGCCAATGAACACAAAGAATCTCATCGTAGAATTGGCATTCAAACTTGGCGTCAGTGCCTTCACGAACAGATTGTGACTGGGGGAACTTCATGAAGAGTGGATTTTTCACCTCTTGTAAATGTTCCTTGCCCGGCACCGCACTTCCAGCTGATGTCAAGAATTCTAACTTTTCATGCCCTCCGATAACAAAGACTTGGCAAGTGCTGAAGCACTCTCCAATATTGTTAAATGCTTCGCATGTGTATGTACCAGCGTCTTCGGGGAACATCTCAGCAATCTTCAGTTTCAAATGGAACTTTTCTTTAATGTACTGGAAGTCGGCGGATGGTTTGATCTCTTTGTTATTATGTAACCAGACTACATCAAATACAGATGTGTCACCAATTTCGCAGGAGAGTTCACATTCGCCACCATCTTGCACATAAGTGGATGTTAAATGTTTCGTTATCTTTGGTGGCTTATCGGATGCAGAATCTTCACTGCTCTTTGGCTTGCGTTTTGAATCATGTCCAGCTGCACTTTGTGAAGCGTCAAGTGCTATAATTTAAATCAAAAATGTTTTATTAAGTAAATAAAAAAAAAAAATTCAAAATACTAACGTTTCACTTTCAAGGTACACTTGCTCTCAGCAGATGCAACAATATTCTTGGCTATGCAAGAATATTCACCGGCATCTTCTGGATATACTTCTTCTACTTTAAGAGTGGCCAAACCACATTTGTATGTAAGGTCTACGAAATCGTTTGATTCTAATTTCTTTCCATCCTTGTACCATTTGACTTGTGGTTCTGGGTCTCCAGTGACTGAGCACTGTAACGTAAGTCGCTCACCATCTCCAATGTTAAGGGATTTAAGACCGACTGCAAATTGAGGAGCTACCATTTGTGAATCATCTGGAGGTAGTACCAATTCTTTAGTAGAGCTGCGGGATCTTGAGTTCGGGCTCACACCACCATACTTCTTTTTAGTGGCTTTCTGTGTTGTACTAAGATTTCCAGTCTTGTTTGCTGAGCTTACACTATTACTAATATTACTACTGTTTTCATCTGCGGCTGTGGTAGTGATGGTAGTTCTCATGCCTGCTGGTGGTTGTTTGACCATTGCTTGCTTCTCAACATATTTACGATCTGTGAGGAGTGGATAATGATTTGATTAAAATAAAAGGTTGTGATAAAATTTTATGGCACAAAAAAAAGATGATCATTCCAATGATCGTTTCTTATGAAAATTCCAATCAAATAAAAAAATTATTAGTCTATCTATCAGTTTCATTTTTGAAGATGCATAGATGTGGAATTTGTCGTTTGAAAATGGTGAAATGTATTAGTCACAATTACACATTTTCCATCTGTATCTTTACCTCCGGAGTACAATAGATGACGCACTAGGTCTTTTTGTTCAAGTGACTCACCTTCTCCTTTAGAGAGAAAAATGTTAAAGAAAAAATAGTTCAAAAATCATCAAAAAAAAAGTCAAAAAGAGAAGAGTTGTTAAATCATAAAATTTTTTCCGCAAATAATGCAGTTTAAAATTTGTATAGTTTCTAAAGCCAATCAGCAATCAATCTGCAATAAATTAAAAACCAAATCATTCAACTAAAATGACTCACCCTCAACAATAACAACACAGCTAGTTTCATCGGTTCCAAACTCGTTAGTTGCTACGCAACGGTATTTGCCTGAATCTGTAACCTTACATCCAACAATTTCCATAAATACGACACCATCGGCTTGAGATTGTGGATAATCGTATTTGTTCAATTCGGTTGCGTTCTTGTACCATTTGATTGTTGGTTTGCATACATTCAGCGCGACACAACACAACAATTTGCATGTATCGCCCGTTTGCATGACACGTGGACGTAATTGGAATGTAAATAGAGGTCCGTGTCCAGGTTTTTCCACATCTTGTTTGAGAGATTCGCGACGTTTAGATCTGACCTTTTCTCGTAATGCATTCAATCGTAAGTTCTGTGATTCGTTAGCGTAAGGGTCGTTTGGACCAGCAGCAGCTGGTGTAGGTTGTACATTGAGGAATACAATTTCCTCGCGTGATCCGTAATAGTTCTCAGCCTTGATGATATATTCACCACGATCGGCCAATTTGGAACGATTGATGGTGAACTCGTAGTCATTTCCATTGTAACGTTTCATGTATTTCACACTCTGTCTTAACTCATGACTGTTAGTGTACCAAGTTACTGTTGCAGTAGCCACAGCACAGATGCGACACTAAAATGAAAATTCAATATTAATCCGATTGCTAAACTGATCTTTTCGAGGTAATAACTTACTCTGAACGTAGCGGCTTGACCTTCATAACAGAACTGTGATACTGGTCGAATGACAAATCTTGGAGCAGCTTGTCTTCTGTCAAAGTTCATAGTGATACCATGACGGTTAAGACGCAATCTTGATCTTGCAGCAAGAGTTCCAAGATAGATCTTGTAGGTGGTTTTATCCATCATAGATCCCAAAACTCCTTGCTTACGCAATCTCGAGTGCAATTGTTGCATACGAGCGTTGAACGAAGCACTATCAAATGCTTCTGTGCCGGCCATACGATCTCCAGTCAACCAGGCATGTCCCAAACACTCATGAGCAGTCATACGCTTCTCCTTGTTCTTGACCAACAAACGACGGATAAAGTCCTTGGATTCGTCAGACACGTTTCTGAACGCTTCCTCATCAAACTCCCAATCGCATGCCTTAACGTTCTTTAATGTTTCCACATCAGTTTCACCAGCGAATGGTGACAAACCGCTGAGTAAAACATAAGCCAAGACACCAACAGACCACATATCTGTATAGAAACCAACTGAATCACGTTCAACGATTTCTGGGGCTGCAAATTCAGCAGTTCCAGTCGAGATTTTCACGTCATCGTTGGGATTGAGTTTAGTGGCCAATCCAAAGTCGATGAGTTTAACGTCAGTTGAACGAGATGTAGTGAGCATAATATTCTCAGGCTTGATGTCCAAATGAATTATGTTCTTTTCATGCATGTAGCGAACTGCATCGCAAATTTGACGGATATAGTTAATAACTTCCGACTCAGACATGGTGTAGCCATCAGCTGTAATACGATCAAACAATTCACCTCCTGACAAGAATTCGTAAATCATGCAGATTTCTCCTTCAACATCTGTGTCATCAAAAGCATCATGCAAATTGATCAATTTGTTGTGGTGCAATTGATTCATGATGTCAATCTCCTTCATCAAAAGTTGTTTCTCCATGGCGTTGCCAACAGGAATAAATTTGGCTGCATAAATGTGTCCAGTTGCGCGTTCGCGACAACGATGAACAACACCGAATGCTCCACTGCCAATCTCTTCCAAAATGTCGTAACGTGAGTAAACACTACCAGCTCCAACATCAACCACCTTGGGCATGAACTTTTGGTAAATGTCCCAGTAGAATTGATCGTAATCGGTAATTGATCCCTTTTGGTCTCCACGGATTTTCTTGCCAGCAGCATCCAACTTCAAACGAGTAGTTGGTTCCACCTTCTTTACTTCTTTCTCTGGCAAACGAACCCATTCAGACATTTCAGTAGATTCTGAACGTCCAAAGATGTTCTCTGCGAATACTCTGAAGGCATATGTGCGTCCGGCTGTCAAGTTCTGCACAAGCATTGCGTTCAGTCTAGTGGATCCGCATAATACCCATGTATCATTAGGATGTTCACGTTTCTGCACAATGTATCCAGTGAGATTTGAACCTCCATCGCATTGTGGTGGTTTCCATGTCAAAGCAACTGTACCATAAGTCTGAGACAGCAAGACAATTGGAATATTACCATTTTCAGTGGGTTTAATTCCGTTAGAAACTCCATTTTGTTTGTTGGCCAAAGTCTCCAATTTATCGGAAAGTTCTTTGTGATCCAAAGAACCATCGTACACACTGTATTTGGAGGTCAACTCAATTTGACGTGGTGGTTCTGGGCGATCGCAAATTTCTACCTTAATGATGGCAGAGTCACTTCCCAACTCATTTTCAATGGTTAAAATGTATGAACCACGATCAAACTTAGCAGCATTCTGAATCTTGAGCAATGCATGGCGAGGCTCAGCTTCAACCTTGAAGTGACCACCTGTTTCAATGTTATCTCCTTCCCGGGTCCATGTAATACGAGGTCTTGGATATCCAACAAATGGAATCTTGATGTTAACATTTTCACCACGATCGAAGAAGGCAGTGTCGCGGAACCTTGGTGGTACGTTCAACTTTGGTGGAGCTAAAATGTTAAGGAAATGGTTTGATTATTAGTGATGTTTCAAAAATTAATAAATGAATTTTTCCATGAAAAATGTAAAAGTTCTAAAAAAAGAATCTATAAAGTGTTTAAAAATAAACTCACTCTTGATGATCAAAGCTCCCTTGGTACTCTTCACTCCAGCCTTGTTAACAGCGCGGCAAGTATATTCATCAGCGTCTTCACCATAAACACTGTTTATAATCAAATGGTGAGTAGATGATGTGAAATCGGTGTAAATATGATATCTTGTGCCAGTGGTGATCTCACGAGCTCCCTTGTACCAAGTGATACGTGGTGCAGGTGATCCAATAATTTTGCACTCGAATGCAGCATCATGGTTAGCAATGCAAGCACAGTTGTTGACTTCATGCAAAACTTCTGGTGGAGATCCTTCTGATGGATCGATGATCTTGACTGGACGAGATGGAGGTGACCATGTGCCAGCTCCTCCGCTTCCAACAGCACGAACACGGAACTCATAAGTACGTCCATCCAAAAGATTATCAACCATTCCTTGTGGATGATTGAGAGATGCTCCTTGCAACAATGGAATACACAATTGATCCCTACCAGAGGTTCCAGTAGATGATCCAGTGAGTCCAATTCGTTGCCACAAATCAGTTTCAGCTTCAGTTTCGCGTTTCTCCATTTGATAACCGAAGATGACGTTTCCACCGTCGTCAGTTGGTGGATGCCACTGAAGAATGACATCAGCACATCCAACCAATTGTGGTGTAGTATCATTTTCATCGTCAATAACAATTTCTTCATGTCTACGAGTTTTGGCTCCATCCCTTCCAGCAACATGTTGAATTGGTGATCCAACAATTGTTGGGCGGCTAGGTGGACCTGGTGGGCGCTGTCCAGAGATAGTGTTGACAATATCGACGCAATCCAACCATTCAGAAGCTCCTGCATCATTAGCAGCTGCAATTCTGAATTTGTATGAACGTCCAGGTTGTAAGTTCTGAACCCAAACGCTTGTATCGCGGCAGTGAGCATTGACTTGAATCCAAGCTCCTGACTCAACATCACAACGTTCAATAATATAGTGAGTGTGTTTACGCACAACCCAGTTGGATGAAGATTCGATCTCTTCTTTTGGAGAGTTCCATTTCAAGAAGCATGAGTTCTGAGTAATATTTTGAACATCAATTGGTCCTCGAGGTGGTGGAGGTGGAGCAAGTACATAAACATCAGTCTTGCCTGACACAACACCACTTGTGTTCTTCAAGTGGAACTCGTAAGCTCCAGCTTGACTTGTTTTCAATTCGCGCAAGAAAATCAAGAAGAATTCGTCGAAAATTGCCACACGACAACGATCGTCTAATTCTCCCTCTAAGTTCTTGCCATGCAAAGTAATTGTCACATCAATTGGCTGGTCTCCGCTGTAGAAGACCTTGATCTTGCCTGTATCTCCTTGGTTGAATGTCAAAACGGGATCGTAGTGTCCCAATTTTGGTGGAACTCCAACACGTACGTGACACATTGTCCATACTGTTCCCATAGCATTGAAAGCTTCACAACAGTATTCTCCCTCATCTTCCCATTCGAAATGTCTAATGGTAAGTTTGAAGACTCCATTGCAGATAGAAATTTCATATCTTGCGTTTTCACTGATGTCCTTGCCATTCTTCAACCATCTGCAGTCTGGCTCTGGTGTTCCGTGAGCTTCGCATATCAAAACGCATTCGCGGCCACGTGGCACATCTTGTCCTTGAAGTCTGCGAGTAAAGTCGGGCTTCTCTCCTCCTCTGATTTCTGCAATCTTGACGCAGACAGATGGAGAAGATGGAGCAGAAGCTCCATGGGCATTATGAGCTGTTACTCGGAATTCAAACATTCCAAATTCTTGCAATCCAGTGACCTGGAATTCATTCAATTTAAGCATAATGTCAGTGCACTTGCGCCATGAAGCGTTCATTTTCTCCTTCTTTTCGATAGTGTATCCAGTGATTGGAGAACCACCATCATCATCAGGAGCAGACCATCTCAAGTCGCACCAGTTCTTGCCAACAGCAACAATCTTTGGTGGAGACTGACCAGATGGAGGCGATGTCTTTGTCTTCATTGTGACTGGTGAGCAGGCTTGTCCTGGTTCACTCATACCGGCCAAATTGGCTGCACGAATGCGGAATTCATAAATTCCTCCTGGAACTAAAGCGTGCAAGACGTATCTAGTGTCCTTGATCAAATATGGCGTAGTAAGCCATTGACCTCCAACTGTTGTACAACGCCATTCAACCTTGTATCCGGTGATCTTAGCACCTCCATCAGAATGTGGTCTAGACCAAAGTAAGCACAAAGAGCTAGTAGTAATTTCTGTGCATGTTGGGCTGCCTGGTGGATCAGGTACTCTGAATGGATAGCGAGCTTCCACAGGGCAAGCAGTGGCAAGAGGCTCACTAACTCCGTACTTGTTTTCAGCACGAACACGGAATTCATAGCTATGATTTTCACGTAAGCCACAAGCAGTGTACTGGGTGCCTCGAGTAAATGAGCAGGCTTTAACCCAAACATAATCCACTTCACGACGTTCCACAATATAATTGGTAATTTCAGAGCCACCATCATCAGATGGAGTCTCCCAAATCAATGTCACAGATTCAGGTGTAATATCAATGCATCCCAAGAATTTGCCATCATTTCCGCCTTTGTTAGCTGATGTATCACCAGCCATTGGCAAAAGTGTTGTAATTCCACGTGGAGTGCTTGGTCTATCGACAATGGTGACCTTGAATTGAACTTGATCTTTTCCGGAAGCATTTTCGATGCACAAACGGAAGTTTCCATTGTCTTCAGGGCGTTGAACGGGATCAATTTCCAAAGTATATTCTTTGTGAGCATAAGTAATCTTAATACGCTCGCTGTTCTCTAGAACAACACCATTAACATCCCATTTAGCTTCTGGAACTGGGAATCCTTGCAAAAGTGGTACAATAATACGGAATTTGGATCCAGCGGGTACCAAATAATCTTTTGGTGCTGTTCCAAGAGTTCCAACCAAATTGGATCTGAGTGGTCCAAGTTTGGGAGCAAGTGCTGGTGGCTGGCATTCCAATGGAGATGATGGTGCAGAATATCCACCCCATCCAGCTGCATTGCGGGCTTGAACTCGGAATTCGTATTTGCTTCCTTCATTCAAACCGCTCATTCTAGTGAATGTTTCAGGTCCAATTTGTGCTGCACGATCCCAATCTTGAGTACCAACGGCACGTCTTTCAATAACGTAACCAGTAATTGGTGCTCCTCCATTGCTGCGAGGTGCCTTCCATTCCAACATGATATGTTCCCATCTCAAGATTGGACCGCTTGAAGGTGATTCCAAATCGTCGTAACGTTTAACTGGACGATCCAATTCATAACGAGTTGGTATTCCTGGTGCATCTGGTGGATTGAATGGATGTCTAGCCTTGATTGGTCGTTCGGTTTGAGTCCATTCAGAGGCTCCATATTGATTTTCAGCTCGAACACGGAAATCATACTCAGATCCAAGTTCAAGATTGCGCACTTTGCAGGAAGTTGTTGTGCAATAACTGCTGACCTTGGTCCAGTTATTTTGATGAGCCTTACGCTTCTCGACAGTGTAGTTATCAATAGCAGTTCCACCATTGTCGGATGGCTCACGCCAAGCCAACAAGAGAGAGTCACCTTCAAATTGAGGCACATGAAGGTTCTCTGGTGGTGCTGGACGATCCAAAACTGTTACTTTGACGTCAACAGTATCAAATCCAGCAGAGTTCTTCAACTGGCACTTGTATGTACCAGCATGAGTACGTTGAGCATTGCTGACCAACAAGTAACACATATCTCCGTCCAAATTACACATAGTTCCATCGGTGCCCTTTTGTTCAGGTGCTTTTTCATCGCAGGAAAGCAAATAGTTTCCGTTGAAGTTCCATGTAACAGCTGGCATTGGATTAGCTTTGTATGGAACAGCAATAGAGAAGTTTTCTCCGGCTCTAACAGTGATATCACGTGGCTTATCAGCACCAAAGATTGGTCTGTTAAGTTGTTCTTGAATGCGACACCATTGAGTGGCACGAGATGGAGGTGATTCTCCGAAAGAGTTAATTGCCTTGATACGGAATTGATATTCAGCTCCGTCAGCTAATCCCTTAATTTCTGCGTTAGGTGAGTCAACGTTGGCACATCCAGGAGCTGTTTCCCATGGACTATCAGCATCTCCATCACGTTTACGCATCTCTACTCGCCATCCTTCAATAGGAGCAACCTTTGAGCGAGCACTATTGGTTAATGGAGCAGTCCAAGATAATCGGACTCCATCCTTCAATATGCGATCAACATTTGGCATTGGTGGCTCAGTTGGTGGACGGGAGGCTGTTCCAATTTCAATTGGTTGAGATTGTGGTGAGTGCTCACTTTCTCCGGCATCCGAAACAATTTGATAACGGAATTCATATTTGGTGTTGGGCTGCAAATCAGCAATAAGCATTGTTGTGCTGGGAGTTGGGTAAGTTGTAAGACGAGCCCAAGGTTCACCGCGTGTTCTGCGCTCAATATGATATCCAATCAATGCACGACCATGAGTCTCGCGAGCAGTTGGCCATGTCAAGATAGCAGAGTCTCCAGAAGTGACTTCAACCTTTGGTGCTTCTGTGGGTGTTGGTGGAACTTCGTATGGGCTCTTGATAACAACTGAACGTCCTTCCAACATATCGATAGAAGCGCCAACTGCGTTAACAGCACGCACACGGAATTCATATTTAGATCCTTCTTTTAAGTTTCGAACTTGATAATTATTAGATGGACAATAACCATTCAACAACTGCCAGAAAGCTCCCTTTGGTTCTTTGTATTCCACTTCGTAGTGAGTGACTGGAGAACCACCATCATCACGAACCTCTGGCCAGACCAAAGTCAAACCATCGCGAGTACGGTCATTATAAGTGAGAGTACCCACAGTTGATGGTCCAAGAAGATCCACCTTTCTTTCTTCTCCATCCTTCAATGGTTTCAGAGGAGTTTCACGTGTGTAAGCATCCCAGGTAGGTGGAGCCAATACAGTGACACTGAATATTGTTGAATCAGTTCCAAACTCGTTCTTAACTTCCACTTTGTATTCACCACCATCACGACGAGTAGTCTTGCCAACCCACATTTCAGTAGATTCACCTTCAACACTGAATCCAGTTTTGGTAGCTTGAGGAATCGGTTCCCCATGGAAACTCCAGACAACCTTTGGAGCAGGAGTTCCACCGAATTTAACAGCCAAATGGAGAGGTTCCCCTTGTCGGATCTTGACTTGGCGACGACTGGATGAGTCCAATATGAGATGAGCTCCTTCACGTTGATTTTTAGCGTAGAATGGTTTGGAGGCATCTGAGAATTCTCCTTCTCCAGCTGAGTTAACAGCAGCAACTCGGTATTCATAGGCATGGCCTTCGGTAACCTTTGTATCCTTGTATGGACCACTTCTCAAGATGTCACTATGGCATTTAATAAATCTACCATACAAACGATCACGTCTTTCCAAAACGTATCCTTCGATTTGAGCTCCTCCATCAGAAATTGGTGGTGACCAAGCAACCAGAACGAATTCAGCACAGATGTCTGATGCAATTGGTGCTTGTGGACGTCCTGGCACAGTTACAGAGTTAGATACCTTACGTTTCTCACTTGTCAACGGTTCAGAGCGTCCTTGCAAATTCTCAGCAAAGACACGGAACTGATAGATGGTCTGATCTTGAAGTTTTGGTACAACAGCATGAATTGTCAATGGGTTGATGTAAGAAACAGCTGGTACCCATCCTCCTCCGTGAGTGATGTCTTGCTTTTCAATAACATAAGCAGTAAGAGGAGAGCCTCCATCGTAATCTGGTGGAGACCATGAAACAGTTACTGATCCACTGGTGACCTTCTCGAACTTGAATGGTGCTTGAGGGGCCTCTGGTGGCTCCAAAACAACCAATTGGAAGCGTCTGAAATCTGCTCCACTCTCGTTGGATACTCTAATCTCGTAGTATCCACCATCATCAGCTGGTTTCATGTTAACGATGTGTAAGTTTGTATGCCAGCCAACGGCAGTAACAGTTTTACGGTCATCAGATTGCACAAGGGGTGCAATTTCAAAGGCCTTTGACTCGTTCATTGTTGGAAGAGAGCACTTATCACGTGTCACTCTACGCCATTCAACAACTGGCTCTGGTTCTCCCTCGAAATCAATATCCAAATGGAAAATGACACCGTTCTTGTAAGTGTAAGATTGAGAGATTGAAGTAAGAATGCGTGGCACTTGTTGACGCAATTTTGGTTGAACGAACTCTGTCTTGTCACTTGGATCTGACTCACCGTAAGAATTGACAGCTACCACTCGGAATGAGTAGCAACGTTGTGGATTCAAATCGGTTACATTAGCTTCAAAGACTGGTCCCAAACGTGGATGTAAGATTGTTCCATTTCTACGTGGAACTTCAGCAACACGATGCCATAATGGTGAGTTGTCATCGGCTGGAGTATTAACTCCAATAGGTGCCTCCAAAGCTTCAATAACATAATGATCGATTTGAGCTCCTCCGTCTTTGTCGGATGGTTTAAAGTTCAACATCACCTTGCCAACATCCCAATCAACCACAATTGGTTTTCCTGGAACGGAAGGTTCTGCGTAGGGATCACGAGCAGTCATTGGCAATTTGGTGTCTAATGGCTCTGAGTCACCAACTTCATTAACAGCAATTACGCGGAACATGTATTTTCTGCGGTACTGCAAGTTGCAAACATGAGCCATAGTCTGAGATGGACGAATTCCAGCATCAGACCAGGTACCACGAGCAGCATCCATTTTCTCAACTTTGTAGTATTGAACAGGAGAACCACCATCATCAGCTGGTGCATTCCAGTTAAGTGTGCAAGCATCACGTGAAATGTTAGAGACATCAAGAGCTGGCATAGGTGCACTAGGTACTGAGATAACTCTAAGATTACCGGAAACAGTAAGTTTTCCAACCTCATTAATGACAGTCAAATGATATTCGTCGGTGTCTTCACGCTTTGTGAATGGAATCTCGAATGAGGCTTCACCACTGAAGAATGAAAGATGGCTATGAGAAGCACCTTCTTCAATTAATTTATTTCCTTTACGCCATTCAACCTTAGGAACTGGAGATCCACTGACATTGATTAACCAGCGAGCGGCTTTGCCTTCACGGACAACCAAGTCTGGCAATGCATTCTTGTCCAAATGAGGAGCAAGGAATTTAGCTTTACATGTGTGTGGGTGAGTAGCCTCAGATGGGTCACTTTCTCCTCCCTTATTCACGGCAATAACACGGAATTCATATTTCTCGCCTTCAATAAGTCCTGTAACGCGACCAGTTGTATCAGGTGCATCAAATTTACCAGCTTCACACCAGTTTCCACGAGAAGATCTCTTTTCCACTTTGTAGTATTGAATTGGAGATCCTCCATCTTTCTTTGGTGCTGTCCAAGTCAACTCAACCCAAGTAGCATCACTGTCTGTAACGGCTGGAAGACCTGGTTTGTCGGGACGCTTGAATGCATCAGCTGCAGTAATTGCAGAAGTTGTTGTGAGATAAGGAGAAGATCCAATTTTGTTGGTAGCCTTAACTCTGAATTGATATTGGCGTCCTTCAATAAGAGACGAGCAACGATGGCTGAGAGAAACTGTTTCTCCCACTGGTACCCATCGCATAGTTTCCAAATCCAATTTCTCAACAGTGTAAGATTCAATTGGTGCACCTCCATCGTCCTTGGGTGGTCTATAATGAACTGTGCAATGGTGAGCAGCAATCTCGTCAACCCTCAATGGACCTTCGGGTGCTGTTGGCACATCAATAACTTCTACACGAACTGTAGCCTTATCAACTCCATTGTCATTTCGAGCAATAATGGTATAAGTACCAGTATCAGCGCGTTTTGAGTCCATAAGACGGAATCGAGTGGCTGGGTATTCAGATTGAATACGCAAGCGATCATTATCGAATAATGGAACATCATCCTTAAGCCATTCAATACGTGGAGTTGGTTCTCCGCTGAATGGAACATTGAAATCGATCAAAACTCCACATCTGATACGCAAGTTGGTTAAGAAGGTGCGATCAATCTTAGGTGGTGAGTTCTTTGGACGCATGCGATGCAAAGCTGATGGAGCAGATTCAATACCGTAACCAGCAATGTTGCGAGCTGTGACACGGAAGATCAAGTTGCCATGTTCTGGCAAATTTTCAAGGCGAGCTTTGTTAATATCACCTTCAATTTCTGCTCCAGTTACCCAATCTCCTCCAGCTTGGTCCTTGTATTCAACCAAGTATCCCAAAATTGGTGCTTCTCCAAGCTTAGTTTGTCCAGTTGGATCATTTGGATCGTTAACTCCATCCCCGACAATTGTTTTCGCTGGTGGACGAGCCCATTCTAATTCAACAAAATCGGCATCAAAATCAGTGACTGCTGGTGCTCCACAACGTTCTGGAACAGTGTATGGTGATTTGGCTTCAATAGCAGTTACTGCAGTCAAAGGTTCAGATTTTCCATATTTGTTTTGGGCACGAACTCTGAATTTGTATTTATGGCCAGGTGTCAAGCCATCAACAATGAAGTTCTCACCTGCTGGTGGTGCCTTATCGGTAACAGCGCATTGTACCCAGCGACCAACAGCCTCATCACAACGTTCAATGATGTAAGAATCAATTGGAACAGTGTATTGTGGATCAACTTCAACTGGAGATGGACGCCAGTTTAATCCAGCTTCCTTATCTCCAATAGCACTGCAACGCAATGGACCACCTGGTGGGGCTGGCACATCCATTACGTACAAATGAATGATAGCGGCATCACAACCAAAGTCGTTTTGAGCTAAAAGAGTGTATCCTCCGCTTTCATTACGAGTAACTGTACGAAGCAAAAGTTTGGCAGTAGTTTCTGTTCCAATAGCCTTTAATTGCTCGCTCTGAGAGACTCCTTGACGTCCTCCCTTCATCCACTTAAGCACAACTGGCTCAGTTCCACGAACTGTAAACTCGAAAGCTCCACTTTCTCCAGCACGAATGCGCCACACTCCAACTTGGACTGTATTACCCAATCCATCTTGAGTGTTCTTGATAGTGACTCCTCCCAAGCAAGTAACAGTTGTTTTTTCTACATCTGGTCTTTCAGGTGTAAATGTTCCGTTGTTTGGACTCTTGACGACAGTAATTTGTGGTGGTGCTTCAGCATTTGCAGTCTCAAATTTACGAGAAGGCAAAGACCAATCACTCCATCCGGCTTTGTTTTGAGCTCTTACTCTGAATTCGTAGAATTCTCCCAAAACCAATCCTTCGCACTTGAAGCAAGGATCTGTTGGTGATGTGACTTCAGTCTCTCCAGCACGATCCCATGCTCCAAATCTATCACGTTTCTGGATTTCATAACGTTCAACTGGTGCTCCTCCGTCCAATTTTGGTGGTGACCATTGAATGGTGATTTCAGTAGCATCGATTCTCAATGCACGTACATTTTCTGGTACTGATGAGCAATCGAATTCGTTGCGAGCAATAATAGATTCTTCTCCAGTTAGTGGCTTAGATTCACCTTCTGAATTGACGGCAACAACGCGGAATTTGTATTCTCCACCTTCCAATAATCCAGAAACATCAGCATGAGGCTCAGTTGATTTAGCGCATGGAATCCAAATTCCAGTATTGACATCTTGTTTCTGGACTTGGTAATATTCAATTGGAGAACCACCATCGTCCAAAGGACGCTTCCACTTCAATTTGCAACCGCTGCTTGTAACTCCAGAAATTTCTAAAGGACCTCCTGGAGCATCGCTGACATCCACAACATTCACTGAAATTGTTGCGACATCCTTTCCATATTCGTTTGTTGCAATAACCTCATAATCTCCAGCATCTGCACGAGTTACTGGACGACGGAACAAACGAGTTCCCAAGTCAGATGTGAGGATTTCACAGTTTCCATATGATTCAAGTCTGGCTTTGTTAAAACGCCATTCAATCTTTGGAATTGGTTCACCAGCAACTGCAACATCGAATTTCAATAATGTTCCGACTGGCAAAGTAATATCTTTGCAAGTCTTTCTATCAATCTTTGGTGGAATATGATGAGGACGTGCAATATGCGGACGGCAAGGTTGACTGAAGTCACCTGATCCCTTCTTATTAACAGCACAGACGCGGAATTGATAAGCAACTCCTTCGATGAGTCCAGTCACATTTCCCTTTGGTTTGCTGCCATTACTTTCAGCACAACGTTCCCAAATTGGTGAGTACTGATCCTTCTTTTCAATGATGTAGTGAGTAATTGGAGTACCTCCATCAACAGCTGGTGGATCCCATTCCAATTCAATATGGTTAATAGACCAGTCGATTGGACGAGGTGTACTTGGGGCAGTTGGGAGAGCTAAAAAATAAATTAATTTGTTAGTAATTGAAGATCAAAAGATATATTTTTTAAACTTACTAAATGGATCTCTAGCAATAACGTGTCCCAATGTTTCCAAAGGCTCAGATTCTCCTTCGGTATTGACAGCACGAACACGGAATTTGTACTCGTGATCTGGTGTTAAACTGTCAACTTCCATTTCTGGAACATCGGTCTTTCCAACTGGCAACCAAACGCCAGTATCTGGATCGTATTTCTCAACGAGGTAATGATCAATTGGAACACCTCCATCGTCCTTTGGTTTCTTCCACTTCAATTTGCATCCTTCTGAATGTATGTCAGATACTTCTAATGGTCCTTCAGGAGCAGATGGCTTGGAAAGCACTTGAACTTCGATTTCAGCTTCGTCATATCCGAATTTGTTGGTGGCAGTTACCTTGTAAATACCTATATCACGACGTGTAGCTTCTCCGTTCTTCAAGTAAGATTTGTGTGGCTCATTACGAATAGACATATGAGAAGTTGACAAAAGAGTACGTTCATTCAACTGCCATTCAATTGTTGGATCAGGCTCGCCAGCAACACGAACATCAATGAAGAATACATCTCCTTCTTTAACCTTGATGTTCTGGAGTGTCCTTCTATCGATTTTGGGTGCCACTAAAATAATCAAACAATTGTCAGTCAATTAATCAAATTTATGATATATAAATATATTACTTTTCCTAGCACGAGCAACAACTCCCTTAGATGGGTCACTGGGCTCCGATACACCAACGACATTAATAGCTGATACACGGAACTCATACTCTTCACCCTCATCCAAGTCAGGAGCACGGAACTCATTCATGATTGTTTCACCAATCTTGATCCATTTGGCAACTCCATCCTTCTTGCGCTTTTCGACCTGGTAGCCAGTAATTGGTCTACCACCATCTGAAACAGGTGGTGCCCAACGAAGTTCAGCCCACTCTGCGTCCCAATCGTAAACGTCTGGTACACCAGGCTTGAATGGAGGCTTGTAGATTTCAGGCAAATGACGATGACTAATTTGAGTTGGCTCGCCTTCACCTTCGGCATTACAAGCACGTACTCTGAATTCATATGCTACATCTTCTTCAAGTTCTTGAGCAACGTAATGAGTTTCTTTGACTCTTCCCAAAGTGATAAATCGAGTAGCTATAATAAAAATTGTTTAATGTTTAAAAATAAAAATGATGATAAATGTATTTTATAAGTAAACTTACATTCATCAATACGTCTCTTCTCAACCCAATAATAGTCAATAGAAACACCACCATCATCTAATGGAGGCATCCATTTAATTGTAGCTGTTTCGGCTGTCAAGTCCGTAATCCTTAAATCGACTGGGCCTGGTGGTCCAACAATTGTTACATTAATATCCAACTCATCAGCACCATACTGATTGGAAACCTTGAATTCCCAATGTCCAAGATGTTGACGAGTGACAGATGCAACATTAATTTTGCACCTGTAATCTTCCATTTCTTGTGAAATAGTCTTGAGGAAAGCTTCCTTGTCTTCAGGTGTATCGAACATAGTTGTAGGTTTTTTGGGTGCCTCTTCAGGCACATCTTCAGCACCACCCTTCTTTGCTTTTTGCAAAGCATTAGGGCTTGGTTTAACAGCTTCAACGGTTCTCTTGCCACTGAAATCCAATCGTTCTTTGTTGAACAACCAGTATCTTTCTGGGCAAGGTTCACCAGTAAATCTAACGTCCAAACGAAGAGGTTGACCAACGTGCAAAACAATGCTGCGTGATCCATGACGATCATCGATTCTGGCAGGAGCGAAACGGTCTTTGCATTCAACGGGGTTGGTTGGATGACTTGGTGGACCAGCTCCAGCTTTGTTGACAGCCTTGATTTGGAACTGATATTTTGTTCCTTCAGTCAGATCGGGTATCTTGAAAGACAAAACAGTTGGAAGCTCTTCACCAGCTTTTGGCTTTGGAAGAATAAATTCAGTTGCACGAGAATATTTAGATGCAAACACTTCCTTTTTCTCCATAATGTATTTTTCAATTGGCACACCACCATCAGATTGTGGTGGAGTCCATTCTAAAGTGACAAAATTGCGTCCCCAATCGATGACTTTAACGTTTTCGGGAGCACCTGGAATAGTCCATGGACTCTTTGCAATTATTGATTGCTCAGTTTCCAATGGTTCAGAATCTCCTTCAGCGTTACGAGCACGTACTCGGAAGTTGTATTGATTTCCTTCAACCAATCCTGGCAAGAAAAAGTCCAAATCTGGTTTTGTTCCATCAGCATTTGGTTTTGGTGCATCAGCAAATCCAGCTTGAACCCATCTACCAGTGGCAGTATCTTGTTTCTCAACAACATAAGCATCAATTGGTGCTCCACCGTCATCTTCTGGTGCTTTCCAGTGAAGCACAACATGAGGTTCTCCAACAGTTTGGTCTTGAGTGATAGTAAGTGGCCCAGTTGGCTTATCTGGTGGTCCCAAGAAATCAATATTGATTTTTTCTTCCTTCTCTCCATGCTTATTTTTGGCCACAAGACGAAGTCTCTTTGGCTTGCCTCGTTTGGTGTCCTTGACCTTAATCACAACTTCACCGTCAGTATAATCAAATTCAATACCATCCTCTTTTGGATCCAATTTCTTGTCTCCATCGAAGATTTCAAGTGTTGGCTCTGGTTCTCCTTTAACGTTCATGGTGAAACGCAATAACTTTCCTGGTGGGTGAACCAAAGAAGCCAAAGGTTTGTTCTTTTCTTCTTCAGCAGATAGCAATTTAGGTTCAGCAAGGAACTGAGTAGGAATGCTTCCAACAGTGATTTTAGGTGCAACTTTAGATGGACGCAACTTGACACGTTCAGATGCGTTACTTGGGATTGATTTACCAGCCTTATTAATAGCGTAAACTCTAATCTCCACTTCATCACCTTCAACACCTGGAATGCGGATTTTCCTTCCATTTTTGGCATACACTAAGGGTTGAGTTTCCCATCGGCCATCTCCGCGTTTGCATTCAACTTCATACTCAGTAATTGGAGCTCCTCCATCACTTGAAGGAGCAGCCCATTCAAATTCAGCAAAATCAGAGTCCCATGCAGCCAAAGTTGGTACACCTGGCTTGGTGGGCACGCCGAATGGATCTTTAGCTGTAATGAGTTCTTCAGCTTCCAAAGGATCAGATTCACCATGAGGATTCACAGCAATAACACGGAACTTGTAGACATGTCCCTCGGCTAATCCAGGAATTTCTGCTTCTGGTTTAGTTGTTTCTCCACATGGAACCCAACCGCCTAAAGCCAAATCCATTTTCTCGATACGATAAAGCTCTGGTTTTCCAGCACCTTCTGCTTCAGGTTCTTTCCATGCTAATTTGACGCCATTCTTTGAGACATCGGAAATTACCAATGGACCACGAGGTGGATTTGGTGGTGCCGAAACAGTAATGGTGAAGTCAACTTGATCTACGCCATTCTTGTTCTCAGCCTTGACTGTCCATTTTCCGGCCCAGAATGGTGAAGAGCGGAGCAAAATAAACTTGGTCATGAAAGTGCTGACAGTCTCAACTGGTGGTGGTCCAGCTCCAATAATAGCATTGAATGGTGTTGGGCTTTCGATCTTAACTCGAGCATTCTCAGCCAAATGATCATTGGTGATTTCATCGACTGGTTTGTCATTGAAATACCAGATTATTGTAGGCTGAGGTTCTCCAACGACCTTAACATCGAGAGCAACTGACAACCCAGAACGAACTGTGAGATCCTTCAAGTTCTCACGATCAATGTGTGGTGGCACTAAAAATATATGAATTAATTAAAATTTGCTCAAACTTATGAAGAGAATTTTTTTTTTTTCGAAAGTGTGATTGAAGAAACAACTATCTACACACATGATCTAATAGAAATTACAAGGAAAACAGAAACAGGATGAAAATTTACAGAATACGTACAAAGTTGTCTAATACACAACACATATTCAAGGAAAGAAAAACTGTACAGATGTTTGAAATTTCATGAAATAGAAATTGATGTTACCTTAAATTATTTTAGATTATATATTTTGTCAGTTGCGTGTTTTATCAAGTGCAATTATTTTAAATAAAAATAAAAACTTGCTAAATAAAACACACGATGACGACTCTTTCTTGTTTTAAAAATTTCATTTTAGATAATTTAGAAATATTTTATAGAATTGTAAACTTACGATTGCGTTTTTTGGCTAAATGCCAGAGACTTTCCTCACTAGGATCACTGACACCACCCTTGTTAACGGCTTTGACACGGAATTGATATTGAACTCCTTCAGTCAAACCTTTAACTTGTGCTTTTTGTGGATGTGCTCCACTAGCTGGAACAGTAGCACATTTCTCCCACTTTCCGTCTCCCTTGGGACGTTTTTCAATAATGTAGCTAGTGATTGGAGCACCGTTGTCCTTCATTGGTGGTGTGAATTGTAAATCAACATTACCACCATCAAAGTCAACAACTTCTGGGAAACCAGGTGGAGTTGAGGCACCGAAAGGATCTTTAGCTACAATTGCTTGATCAGTCACCAAAGGCTCACTAGCGCCTTCATCATTGATTGCCTTTACTCGGAATTGATAACGACCACCTTCTTCTAATCCAGTGACTGGGAATTTAATCTCAGCCTCATCATCGTCAGGTGCGGTAATTCTTCCACATGGAACCCACAATCCCGTTTTCTGGTCCATCTTTTCAATCAAGAATCCAGTTGGTTTGCAATCGCCATCATCCTCTGGAGGTTTGAATTTCAACGTGCAACCGTCCTTGGTCACATCAGTTGCAACAAGAGGACCTCTTGGACTCTTTGGTGGTCCAATAATGCGGATTTGAATTGTTGCAGAATCAGAACCATTCTCATTACGAATAACAATAGTAAGTTCTCCACTGTGAGTACGCTCTGATTTATCCACAAGGTAGTATCCAGACCATGTCAAATTATCAGCTGCTGGTTCGATTCTATTCCAGTTACCAACAGTAAATTTGTTTCCAAACTCTGTCTCTGTTGGAGCTGCTTCCTTGCCCTTCTTCTTGCGAGGCTTAATGAACCACTCAACGGTTGGTTCTGGTTCACCTTTGTATTCTACTTCCAAACGAATCTTTTCGCCAAGCTCAATTTTGTGCTCTGTTTTCAATAAGTCACGGATGATACTTGGTGGCACTGCAAAAATATTTTAATTATATATTTATTAAATTAAAATGTTAGAAAAACTTACAATTCTTTGGTCGAACCAAATGAGCTTCAGATCCCTCACTTGGCTCTCCAATGCCAGCTGCGTTAACAGCTCTCACACGGAACTCAAGAGTAGATCCTTCTTTAAGACCATCAACCGTTGCAGTTGGCTCTGGTGAATCAGTTACGGCAATTTCTTTCCAGCCCAAGGATGGCATATTCTTATCCTTGGCTTCAATAATATAATGAGTAACTGGAGCACCTCCATTGTCCTTTGGTGGCTTGAATTTCAAGACAGCGTGCTTTTCACTGAAATCAGTTACTTCAGGCTTTCCTGCTTCTGCTGGAGGCTTCACATTTGGTGGCACATAGCACACATCAGTTTCACCACCCTCACCAACTTCGTCATTTTTGTTAACGGCACGAACACGGAACTTGTACTTCTCATCTGGTTTCAAGTTCTTAATAAGAGCATCTTTGTCACCAGCATCTGCTTCAGCGCATTTCTCCCATTTGCCTCCCTTTTCAGGTCTAGCTTCAATGATGTACTTGACAATTGGCACACCACCATCATCATCTGGAGGTGACCAAGAAACAAGGGCAGCCAATGGAGACTGGTTTGGCGATCCAATAGGAATAGCTGCTCCAGCCTTCTTCTTCTTTTTGCCTTTTCCTTTGCCATCAGCATCGTCTCCATCAGAATCACCTCCATCCCTTCCGGGAACAGACTTAAGGCTTGGATAATCGATATCTTTGTCATCCTTTCCGCCTTTGCCTCCACGACCTTTTCCTTTATTTTTAGCGGCGTCAACCAAGTCAACATTCTTTTTCACGTTTGGCTTAGATGGGCTGCCTAAGACAACATACTCTAACTCAGCCTCATCAGTACCATGCTCGTTGACTGCTTTCAATTTCAAAATTCCACTACGTTTACGTTGAGCATCAAGGACGTTCAATTTTGCAACGTTTGGAATAGTGCTGTCCACCGAGAATACAAGATCACTTTCGATGATATTCTCACCGATCGACCAAGTATATTCTGGTGGAGGAATACCACGTACTGGCACCTCAAATAAGGTAGTTTTACCAGATTTCAGGGTGATAGATACCATGGCATTCCTGTCAATTCTTGGTTTCACTGAAATAAATGAAAAGAATGTTAAAATTAAATTAATTTATCAACTGATGAAAATCTTACTCTTCTTTGGTCGCACTTTGTGCAAATCGGTAGGAGGAGATGGTTCTCCCAAACCAGCCTTGTTCTTAGGGCGAACACGGAATTGCACACTGTCACCTTCTTTTAATCCGTCAATCTTGGCCTTTATCTTCTTCTTTTTCTTCTTATCTTTGCCTTCACCTTCATCGGCTGAGACGGTTTTAATTGGAACCCATTGTCCAGTTTTTGGATCACGTGATTCAATGACGTACTCCTCAATTGGAGCGCCTCCATCATTTTCAGCTGGATTAAATTCAAGATCGACTGAAGTCTCATCGAAATCAACGATTTCTGGTTTATCCAAACCAGTGGCAGTACCGATTGGAGTAACTTCTCCCTGAATAAATCAAGATGATCAGTTAAAATTTTTCAACGAATTAAAAAAACTAAAATCTTACATCAGTCAGAGTGAAATCACTTTCACCCTCGTCGTTCTCAGCTTTAACACGGAACTTGTAGGGCTTTCCATTCTCCAAGTTTGGAATATTGACTTCAAATGCGTCTTTGTTTCCAACCTTGTTGCCTGGCACGAAAGCTGCACGAACCCATTTGCCATCTTCGAATTTTTCAATGGTATAACCAGTGATTGGTGATCCTCCATCGTCAGAAGGAACCTTGATCTTAAGCTTAACATTTCCGTTAAGAGCTTCCAAAACTTCAATTGGCTTCTCAGGTGCTTTTGGAGCTCCCAAAATGACAACTTCAACGGCCCATTCATCTTTGCCGTTGGTGTTTGTAGCTCTGAAAATAATAATTTGAATAAAATTTAATTTCTTGATATTTAGAAAAACTCTAAAAAGCTCACCTCAAAGTATATTTGCCACGATCTCCTCGTTTCACATCATTATAGGTGAAAACGGTGTGGTTTGGCTTTGTGTTATCGATGGTAATACGCTCAGTTTTCACCAAAGCAATTTCATCGCGCCAAATCCATTCAATAGTTGGAGCTGGTTCACCAGTTATGTCAACGGACCAAGTAAGAGTTCTGCCTGCCTTCAATGTAATTGGGCGCATCATCTCGCGATCAATACGTGGTTTCACTAATTAAATGGAGGAGAAACAAAACACAAATAGACAACAGTGCTTACAAGATTAGTAACACAGTTCCGTCTTCTGCAATCAACATAAATTGTAATTGATGTCTTCGATCAATTGGTTGTGAAACAAAATACACAATTAATTATTTGGCTACAGAATTCTTGTCTTTTATGACGACATTGAAATTCATTTAAGGTTGAACAAATAAACAGGGGAGTACATTATGTTGTACAATATTTCTACACAAATAAGGGGTCACGTTTGGTAAAACATTAAGTCTACTTAAGGTCTTGTTTCTTCAATCTTGCCTTTACATCATCTGTCGAGAATTTTTGTTGATTTTCAGTGCGGAGAATACTTACGGTTACGATGCCTGACTGTATGATTTTCAGTTGGTGGTGAAGGCGCACTAATACCAGCCTTGTTCACGGCTTTCACGCGGAACTGATAAGACATACGCTCTTTCAAGTTGGGAATCTTGAACTCATTCATGCAGGTGTCTGTTGGCATAAGCTCAACCCAATCGGGCTGATATTTGTTCAACATTTCAATGACATAATGAGTGATAGGGCGACCACCATCTGACTTTGGTGGTTCCCATTTCAATGTCACCGACTGGTTATCGTAGTCAATGATTTCAGGGCGTCCAGGCGCCGAAGGCTCATCTAAAAGTGTTGTTCAGTATTTTATTGCTGTCGAACATCTCCAAAAAAAAATATCTTACCGTATGGATTCTGAGCAACAAAAGTAGTTTCCATTTCGCTTGGCTCTGATTCACCTTCTTTGTTGTAAGCTTTTACGCGCAACTTATAGCGCTTACCCTTAATTATGTTCTTGACCTCAAATTCATTTTTATCTGGTCCACATTCTCCTGCTCCTACCCAACGACCTGTCTCAGTGTCCATCTTTTCAATGATGTAACCCAAAATTGGGCATCCTCCATCATCCTTTGGAGGTTTGAAGGCAAGAGTGGCACAATCAGCACGTACTTTAGTAGCCTCTGGGATACCATCAGGTGGAGTTGGTTTGTCCAAAACTAATAGATCAGCAGTGTGATCAACTGTACCGCATTCATTTTTAACGCGGACAGTGAATCTGCCTGAATCTACACGTTCTGCTTTTTTCACATTCAGAACTGTGTTACGCTCATAACTCTCAACAGTGACACGCTCATCGCCTGTCGCTGTAACTTCCGTTTCTCCCGTTGCAATGCCTCGGACAAGTTTAACTTTGAACCAAGCCGAGGTGGGATCTGGCTCACCACCGTAAGCAACATCCCATCTCGCCATTTGTCCCTTGCGAATAGTAATATTCTGCATTGTAGCGACATCGAGGAAGAATGGTTTCACAAATCGAGCTTTAGCAATTTGTGGTGCAGTTATGGCAGATGGCTCTGAATCTCCTTCACGATTTCTGGCTCGAATACGACAAACATATGATGCTCCAGTTCTAAGATCGGGCAGCACAGCTTGCAGTTTTTTAGGATCCAGCTCAACGAATGACTTCCATGTAGATGCCATTTTTTCCTTGTACTCAACAATATAGGCAGTGACAGGTGATCCTCCATCAGAGTCTGGTGGAGACCATTGAACAGTAATTGCTGTTTCAGTCCAATCCGTTACCTTTGGATTCAGAGGTGGATTTGGAACAGTCCAAGGGTTCTTCATGGTAATACGATCACCAATTGGAACTGGCTCTGATTCTCCAACGCGATTAGCAGCGCGGATTCTAATTTTCAATATTTGATTCTTACGGAAACCTTCGCATTTGTAACGGTTCAAGTTGGGGAGCAAATATCTATCTGGATCTGTGAGGACTTTTCTAATCTTATCGTTCATTTCAAACTGAACTTGTGCATTGTCAGCTGGTGAATATGCATACCAAGAAGACTTTTCTGACAAATTGTCGATTTCAATTTTGTAACCAACAACTGGGGAGCCTCCATCGTCTTTTGGTGCGGCCCACTTAAGAACAAAAGTGGACTCAAACAAGTCTTTCAACTCGACATCTTGAGGTTGTGTGGGAGGTGTCAGCATGTTCAGTTTTAATGATTTTTCAGCTGTACCTTGCGCATTATCTACAACCAGTTTATATTGACCGGTCATTTGCCGGTTGGGTTTTTTCAACTTGATTATAATTCTATCAGGTTTTACTTCAATTTCACAATCGCTCTTGCTCAAAGTCTTGCCATCAGGTGAAACAAGTTTGGCATTGACTGGGCTTTTACGAGTTCCATCAACTGCAAAATTGAAATGGTAATGGTCAATCAGAGATGGGGCTAACAAACAGGGTCATTAAAAAATAAACTTAGCAAACAATTATTGCTTTTGATGTTTTAGGAAATTAAAAATCAAGAAATCAAGAGTGGAAAAATCTAAATTAAATCAGGGTGAAATAAAAAAAATCTATATCTATTAGGGGAATTTGAAATTCTATGCATGACGATGAGCCCTGTACCTTATTTCAGTTTACTCACTTTTATATGGCACTTCGAACTCAAATGCCTGGCCCTTATCAACAGGTAATTCGTAAGCATCTTGTCCTTGAATGATAGGACCCGATTCACCTTTCAATACTGCGAGCTTGCACTTGGTTGATAAATCTCCAGATTTGCACTCAAGATCTCCAGCGTGTTCCATTTGTACTGGAGTGAAGATAAGCTGATGCTTGCCACCACCCAAGTTTTTCAACTCGAATTGTTCGCCCTCCTTAATTGGCTCACCATTCAAGAACCACTCGCATGTAGCAGTTTGATCCTGGAGTTCAATGTCAATGACTGCACGATCACGTTCGATCAAGTCAATATCCTTGAGTTTCTTCAGGAACTTGTTCTGATCTATTGGTCGATTAAAATAAAAAAAGAAACAGATTCATTTGTGCACCCAGATGTCAAAAATTTGTAGTGAAAACAAAAGGATTATCCGGAGAAGTTCATGGAAAACTCATGAGCTCCATCTGGATTATAGGTTTGTTATCACAAAGCTTCTGACATTCCGTTTACTGTATAAAAATTCTAAATATTAAACAAGATGTAGTCCAGCAAAGTATCTGGTACGTTTGCTGGTTGATCTTGACAAAAGGCCTCGCAATAGACAAATCTCGCCAGGTCTTTTGCGCCAAATTCTTAGAAACTATCTTTAAAATTAAATTGATTGAGGACTCACAATTCACGATGATTTCAGCCGTAGTTTTATCAGAATTAGAAGTGCAAGTGAAATTTCCAGAATCTCCAACCTTAGCATCCCGGATGACCAATTTGCGCTTGCGCCCGTCCGAAATGATCTCCAATCTCTTATCGGCGACAATTTCGACGTCGTTCTTGAACCACTTCACTAAACCTCTAGCATCGTTCAATTCACAAGCTAGGGTAAGAGTGTCTTTCTCAATTAGTCTAGCGGATTTCAAGATCTTCGTGAACTTGTACTGATACTCAGACAATGATAGAATAGTCTCGGTTTTATCGGGCTGTTTGTCAAGACAACAAGCATAGGTGGCCTCGTCCCTAGGTTCGCAATTATCGATTGTTAATTTGCAGAATCCAGAAATTTCCTTGGTTATCTTATATTTCTTTCCTTCTCCGCAAAGATCGGGGTCTGTAATGACAACTTGTTAAAGTAACTATTCTTAGTAAAATTATAAATATACTTACTAAGAGGTTCTCCATTCATGGTCCAGGTTACATTAGCTCTGCCACTGTTCACTTCACACTCTAAATCAGTGTCATGAGTGAAATACCCCTTATGTTTCTTCTCCAAATGTTTGGTGAAGCTATAAGTCGGGTCGGGCTCCTCCACGCTAAGAACGGCGTGTGTTGTGATCTGATTGATCTCAATCACATACTTGCCAGAATCTTCAACACGTGGAGCACTAATAATCAGCTTGTAAGTCTCGTTGTCATTTGTCATCTTGTACTTGGACGATGGGAAGATTTCATCCTTGCGGAAGTACCACTTGGGTTTGCAGTTTGGCTTGGTGAACTTGGCCTCAAACACTGCTTTCTTATCTTTACCTTCTTTTGCGAACTGATCAATCAGCGGGCTGGAGAAAGTGTCGGGTTTCTGTGGAAATAGGGAATCGATAAAAGATTAGCGCGGTTTTTAAATAATTTTTGGACTCGATAGTTTTTTTGCAACTGAAATTCCTGTAAAAATTCAAAAATCAATTTTTGCTGAAAATAAAAATGATCGTAGCAAAATTCAAAAATTTCCTCCCAAAAATCAAAAGTAGAAATCGACGTAAATTCCAAAAAACCTAAAAAATAAAAACAAGGCATAAATTTCAGATGTTAACCATTTGTTTGGCTAACACCTGAAGAAAAATGCAAAAAATCATTCAAAAGAGAATCGACGCCTCGAAAAATCCTCAAAAACTTTCAATTGAAAGTAAAAACCATTTTCTCCATTGTGGGAGAAATTTTATAAAATATCAAAAATGGGATCAGTATAAAACTGGTCACTTGAAAAATCATAAAATTTAAGTTTTGGTCCAGGAATGCCAATTAAAATAAATTTTTATTGAAATTTAAAATCTAACAAGAAAAAACTCGAAAATTGGAAAATATTTGAAAATAATGGCAAAAATTTGTCATGCAGGTTCCAGAGTATATATTGAGTTGCAAACAGTAGTGAAAATAGTAAAACTACACCCATATCTGTAGAAGTTTAGAAAACGTAGAAAACAATCGATAGATAAACTGTAGAAATATAATATGTTGTCTGGTTCAAAGGAAAAATAAAACAGTTGAGAAGAAATCTCAAAGGATGCAAACACGAAGAGTTGTGAACATGTACGTCCCAGAAACAAAAAAGGGGTATACAGTGATAGAAGTAGTTTGTGTGTTTGAAAATAAGACACAGAAAGATTATTTACTTCAAAACCAAACCTTTTTGCGGACGGGGTGTAAAACGGGCCAATCTGGAATTACTTCAGCTAACGAGACACGCCGTGATGATGCATAGTCCTATTACACACATTCACAATATATGACACTTTAAATCCCGTTTTATGGTGGAATTATTGCAGAATGATTTAAATAGTTCCATGAAGTGTAAAATATGATTTTTGTATAACAATTAACATTAAAAGAGTGATGCTTACCTTGTCAGTTTTCTTAAGAGCAACAACTGGAGGTTTTTCCACTTCTTTCAGGTCACCCCAATTTGGATCACCTTCATCACCCTTCCATTTGGCATACTTGCGCTTCTTAAGCATGGCACGGAAATCCATACCACTGGAGTCGGACACAAACAGCTGCATCTCAGCAGAATCTTCACCGTGAATGTTAGACACAACAATACGATATTTTCCCTCATCATTTGGCTTGACCTTGCGAATGCAAAGTGTAATGGAGGCACTAGCGCCATCAGTTAAAAATTTGAAGCGACCACCCTCAATAATTTCACCCACACCCTTGTAAAACTTGAAAGTTGGTGCGGGGTTGCCTTCTACTGATACGGTTAAATAACCAGTGGCATCTAGAGGAAGTTGAAATATTGTTTAGATAATAGTTTTGAATAGTTTTGTTTGGATACTAAAGAGCGGGTCAACTTGCGTTTTTAATGTTAGAAGCGTAATAGAAGATTAGTTAAGAAGAATCTAATAGAGCATTATTTATATTAAAAGCATCTTTGGAAAATTGACTAAAATGAAGTACCTTCAACTGCTGAGTAACTTTCAGCTACATCAATAATAGTAGGTGGACCCCCATCTCCAATTGGGAGCAATGGTGTTGAAGGTAAATTGATTCTCTCCTCCATATCTTGAATACTTGGGCGACGATTTGGATCAATTGACGGTCTTCGTCTCTATAAAATACCACGAAAAGTAGCTGTCAAAATATATTCCAAATAGCCAGGCAAACGTTCATTCAATGTGTACAGCATTCTTCGTGTTCTGTGACCAAACCATTGATCAGTTCTTTTTCATTCCGTGAACACTTCTTGTGTCGCAAAAAATCATATCCAAAATCAAAATTCTTAAAAAAAGCTTTTCTAGCAAAAAGATAGATAGACAGAGAGAAGCACACATATATTGTTGTAAAGTGCCATTTGGGAAACGATTAAGCCAATAAATTAAAAAGCCAAAAAACAAATAAAAAAGTCATTCAACAAAAAAAATATTTGTTTCACAATCGATTTTCATTGCGTTGCGATTAATGTGCTTATTTTGCAAATATATCCAAAATTTGTTCAAGATTCTAGACTTTCTAAGCTAGAATCTTCTTATCAGTTGTCTAGTCATTCAATTGATTTATTTCTTCTTATTATAACTGAAGGCTTTAAGATTTGTTCTACATTGAGTCTATTCTACTTCTAAATCTATTTTTATCTATCCCCGGAAATATTACTACGTCCTCGCGTAAAAGGACATAAATTCTTCATCCCTTTTCCCCCAGCTGTTTAATGCTGCTTTAGAGACAGTTCGGTGTAACCTTTTTATCTCAGTTAGTGACACAGATTTATTTTTGCTATATATTTTAATGTTTGCTATTCTAAATATATTCATCTAAAAAATTCAGTTTGCTACTTTTCGTTCTGCTATTTGTCTATTCTACAGACAATCCAAAAATATAATTGTAAAAAAATTGTTGTCTTATAATGTAAAACCTGTTTTTCATTCACGTCCAATTCACCGGGTCGATTAAGTTTTTTCTATAAAAATACAAAAATTCATTATACATTTGACCAATCAAAAATCGTTATTGGAAAAATGCAAACTTTCAAAAAATCATCAGGGCTGAACTATACTGTAGGCGTTAAAAAATCATTGCAATTTTGCTTTTTATGAATTTTCAATGGCTTTAAGAAAAGATCAATTCATTTTGCTAAGTATGTTGAATTGTTTGTCTATAAAAAAATCCCTATTATTTTAGATTTGACCATGACATTGAAAATAATAATCTGAGCATTGAATGAATTATGAAATGAATCATAATTAAATATATATCCTCTTTATTAAGTATTTGCTGTCAACAAATACCAAACGTTATAAAAAATATTCATAAAAAAATACTCAGAATCAAAAATTTTCAATTCCCAATCAAAACGAAAAACTATATTCGCACCCTTTTCTTAAAGTCCTTATAAATAATGTCCAATATAAAATTTAGTGAAAATAAAGCCCACTATTCTCTATTGCAGCCCTGTTAAAAAATGTGTAGAATAATCGACGAAATAGATGTTTGCGCTAAAAATTGCTAAAAAAGTTATGCTAAAAAAATTGCTATAAAATTGCTATAATTGCCGATGACCTTAAATATAATTAAATATAGTATGTGTAAAATGTATATGCATCATTCAAAAAACTCTTTCCGTAGACGCTTGCACAAAATCTTCGAACAAAAACCATGACTGTGAACTGTGAACACGCCTAAGTGTCTCAAATATTTTTTTGGCGTGAGTTATCACATGTAAAAAATGAACGAACAAAAAACATATCACAAAAAAAAATTAAATAAAAATGTAAATTCGTTGTTGCAGTGGAACAACGAAAGTTGGTGCGTCAAAAAACAAAAACAATTGTAAAACCAAGTCGATGGTAGCAGTAGCATAGAACAAAAATGAAAAACTCTTTGCTGTTTGCTACCCCCCAACAAAAAATATGCAAAAATGTATTCAAGTTGTACCTTCGGATCGTAAACTTCACCGGGCCTTAATTTCAACTGGAATAAAAATGGTGGAATTTGGTCAAATTTTGGTGGGGTGTAATTTGTGGGCTGTTGTATTGCTGATAATATGATAATATATGAAGAGCTTTTTAAGAAAATTTCAAATATTGTCTTTTTTATTAAAAAATTATAAATTTCGCGAAAATAAAGCAAGAAATTTCATGTTAACGAATTTTACAACCAAAAATGAACTGTTTTGATAAAAATGCAACATAAAGCTTTTAAGCTCTAATATTGTTAATTTTATTTATATGGAGTTTTAAATAACCTTCACGTCTTTGAACAAAAAAATATATTCAAAATCAAACAAAAATCAGGGCCTTCAACCCTTATCCAAACATTTTCCCAAAAGCTCCTCCATAAATTACAATTCATTATAAACAATACGCCAGTTGATTTTGAAGAAAAATATGATCAGATAGAGTTGATACCAATTCCCATTCCTGATAAAGTAGTAGAAAAGTCAGCAGATATAGATTGTGTCGAAGACGTGAGTATACAGAAGTAGAAAAAGACAGACGTTACGCATGAACCACTCTTAGAATGATTGTGATTTTTTTGTTGTTTTTATAAAAGCTCCTAGTCGAAAAGTTTGTGAATTTTGTGAATATTGTTTAAAAAATTAAGTTTAATTAAATTGAGAAGTTTCATTAATTGTTGAAGATTTAAAATTAAATCGATTGAAGAAAGTGAAATAACCATCGTGTGTGTTTCACTCAAGTTGTCGTGAATTCAGTCGTTAACAAAATGGACGAGCACCACATTTAAAAATGAAACACCACAATTGTCTAAATCAACATATACGAAATTAGAGTAAAAATTAAAAATAAAACAAAAAATTATGTACAAGTAATTAATGGTTTTTAACAGTGTTTTGTTGTAGTTAGTGTGTAATTTGTGTATCGTGTGTATAGAGTGTGGTTATCGTAATGAGCATATGATCATGAACAGTGATTACCTTCTTGTCATCGGGCAATTCGCCTGGACGCAGTTTCTGTTAAAATAAACAAAAAACGTTTACATGTGGTTTATGTGTATGTGAGTGAATGTGTTGTGTGTCTGTGTGTGTGAAATTTCCAATTTGCATGAAGGGCAACTGTCATGAATCTGGACTGGAGTGGAATTGATGTAATCGTGTAATCTCTACGACAAAACCTTGAAATCTCTATCTTTATTTTTGGTCCTAATATTTGAACCAGTTGTCAAACGTCAAACATCAATAGTTAAACGTCAAACATCAAACGGCGTCCTATATAACCCTAATCCCTATATTACCCAACCCCTGTGGCTTCTATACTAACCTCGTCATTTATCAACAAGCTGGGACGACGTGAGTCATCATACAGGGAACCTCGACGAGACGATGGCCCTGAACCTGTAGCGGATTAAATACGGTAAATAAGGTTAATTCTATTTTAAAGTAAAATTGGTTATAACAGAGGGAGCTGATACAAATCGCGAGCACATAAATCTTGGGTAGGCATCAATAAAACGGCGAAAATCTGGTTTTGTTTGAAAATTATACATAAAAATTACAGAAATAACAGAAATTACAAAAATAACACAGTTCTTCAATTAAAAAAGGCACTGCATAAGTAGAAAAAATTTCAAAAATATCTTTAGCATTTAACATTTATGTGAAAATAATTGCGGTAGTCACAAATATGCAAAATTAATATTAATCACAAGGCGGCATTTTACAGGGAAATTGAGTAGATGCTTAAATTAGTTTGAAATTAATGACTGCAAGACTTAACGAGTTCTGCCTGGCAATACACGCGCACCATCCTCAAAAGAATTAATATTGTTTTGGCTAATCTTTGTAATAAATGTTCGAAACGGTTGAATAAATTAATTAATGAGTGAAGATTAGGGCGAATGCTTCGAAAGAGATCACTTTAAAAGTTTCTAATTAAAAGTTATCGGGATCGTTAAGACGGTGACAGTTTTTGGATGCAATCCAGCAAAAGTTGTGAAACAATATTTATCAAATATTAATTGATTTTGGTTTGATAAAAATAAAATTTTTTCAAGTAAAGTTTAGTGATAACAAACATAATTCATGTCTCACAAATGTCATTAAAATTATTATTTTTATGATTTTTCATATGATATGAACCATTGTTAGACAAAATTATATCAAAAAAAAAAAAAATCAAAATTAATCGTAAAATTGAATTCAATAAATTTATAGAGAAATTTAAAAAGAATCCAATTAAACTCTGTCCCTTATCTTCAAAAATCCCCAAAGTGATTCTTTTTCAACTTTTCACCCTTTCAAATGCCTTAAACACTAAACAATAAACACCTGGAGCAAGGGAGTTTTTACGATCGGGAGTTGGCTCACGGATAACTTCGATTTTCGGTGGCTCCAACTGTAATCCTCCACTTTGTGCAGGGGCTAGGATCTTTGGTATCTCGGCTTCCTGCAAAAGATTTTTTTAAATCACATTAATCACTGGCCGCACTAAATTTCCGATATTAATAATAGATTTCTAATTTTTCACCGAAAAAAAGTTCACTCAATTTACTTTTAGCAATTAGCAGGAATTATCGTTATTATAATTCAATCAGAGCACCAATTAGTGTAAATCGCGTTGAAATTCTATTTTTCCATAATATTTGGACGAGCGCAAATTTGAGAAATTATGCAAATCACTTGGTTGCGTTAAGCAGCTCCTACTTCACTAATAGTTTTCGTAAAAATAAAAAGGCCTGAGAAAATCTGCTTTTAATGATGTTTAGCGTTTGAAAGTTTTAATTAGAACTGAATAATTAAATTATTAAAAATTATTAAAAATTAATAAATAACGTTAATTTTGCCAAAAAATTCGGCCGTTGGCAGCGGCTCAAAGCAATTATGTGTTACAACTTGTAAACATTGGGCAGGCAGAGCTTTCCCCTTGTTCACAAAACGGCTGCGCATTTTTGCATATTGCATAGTGTTAACTAGAAAAACTAGAATGCGCAAGGCTAATTATTTTCAGTATTAGAATTATTTGGTATTGGTTGATAGTTCTTATGGTACGGAAAACTATTTATCTAAAATTACTAAAATATTGTTGTCTGTATTTTGAAGGAAATGGATAAATTAGTCTACAAACTTGTGATTTCATATATTTTAATTAAATCAAAGCTCTACCAATTACCATAAATATAGACCTCTCGTTTATTCTTCAAAGGCTAGATGGAAAGGTTGTCTTGTAGTCTTAACAATTCTATTCATAATAATTGATTGCTCTTGAACAATTAATTTCCAATTTATTTAAATCTGTCAACGAGCCTAGTTAATGTTAGCTACATGTTTTTGAAATAATCTTTTCTTTATTAAAAAGGTTGAAACTAAAGCTTGTTCTTATTGTTTTAATAATAATACAGAACAATATTTTGTGTAATTTACAATTAAATAAATCTAACCTTGATAATAGCCTCGATTAAAATAAATAAAATCAATTAGGAATAAGTAGCCCCATTTACTGAAAAACGCCTCATAAAGTATTTCAAGTATAACATAATTAATGTTCACTATGCAAAAGCGATGACATACGGTAAGTAAGCACTAATCCGAATCGAGCGTTGGAAATTTATGAGCCGCTGCTGAAAGTTGAGCATGTGCCACGACACGGCTAAGTATTTTCAGAGCGATTTGCGTGCATACGAGCACACCGCATTTTACAAATATATTACCGATGATGCTAGTCGTCAAAAAGTCATTTGTGAGGCAGCGCAAAACCACTTTAAAATGTGAGGCAAATCATATTTGCGGGCTGCATTGAAAAATCATAAAAATTATCACAATTATTTTGCCTGAAATTTTTTTAGCGTTTTGGCAATCACTTCAAAAATTTGACATTTCAATTTTTCGTTGGCCTAGTAATTAATTCAATCTATTTATTCTCATCATCCGACGAGCTGTTTGTTCAAAGCAGTTGGTCTTTCGCTATTATCAACAGCATCAGTCTACTCACTTTCTTGGTGGGATCGAAATCATTTTTTTCGTATTTCTCCAATGGAGCACGATCGTAGTCCGGTATCTCCGGTAATTCCTCGTACTTGGACTTGGTGGCTTTTGACTTCTTAGGTTTGTCCTTTGGCTCTTCTGGCACACCCAATTTCTATAAAAAACAAAGCGATTAAATTGAGATTTATATTTTTAGATCAACAAATGATTGATGAAAGGATTACTTTGGCTTCTGCCGGCTTCAGCTCAACCTTTTCGGCAGTCTGGGAAATTGAAAAAGATTTATTTCAGTATTGAGTGCATCTAAAGTGAAAACTTTTAAATTAATATATACCAGTTTTTGAGGAGTTGGCTTCAACTTAACGTTCTCCTCTTCAGCTTTCTTTTCTGGGATAGCACCTTTGCCCATCTTGAGCTTTCTAGCTTCTTCAGGCCCCTGCTCAGGCTCTTTTTCAGCTCGCTGATATTTTCCTTTGTCAGCATCCTTTGCTTCGGGCTTAAGTTCAGCCTTTGCTGGGCCGGCTGCCTCAGCTGATTCAGACTTTGAGTCCTAAAAAATTGATTAAATTTCAAATTAGCTATGAGCTTGAAGTATTTTTGGATTAAGATTAATGTAGCAGTTTCCAGGATGATTGGGAATCTTAAAAAAAGATTCTCATGATTGATATTGTTTATTAAAAATTTCATTAGATTTGAAATAATGCAAAATGAGTCTGCAATATTATTGAGATATTGAAATGTTTGAAAAGCATTAATAAGTTTAATTAAACATTTCCCTGGAAACTGCCAATTTCCTCAATATTTTTCATGACGATCACATTTCTATTGTTTTATGGAAAAGTTCCACATGTATCCACTCAAAGCTATACAATAAAATTAAACAGAAAAGGTGTCAACATAAATTTGTATCTAGGGACAATTCAACAAACATTTAAGGACAAATTACAGAGAATGTTTTCCCACAACAAATTTTACAGTTAAACAAATTGATAGCAATTAAAAATGTAATCTGGAAAAGATTTGAATATTCATTATTAATCGTCGCCATAATAGAGGATTCAAATATTTGAGAAAAATTTAGTGAAAAGATCGAAAGAAACACACCCTCCTAGAAGCTTCGTAATCAGTTTTTTCATATTGCTCTAACGCTGGACGCTCGTAATCCGCTATCTCTGGTAACTCGTAGTCGTCCTTCTTCTTCTTGACCACTTTCTTCTTTTCTACAACTTTCTTTTCAACTTTCTTTTCTTCAACTTTCTCCTCCTTTCTCTCCACTTTCCTTAATTTAGGAATTTCCAGCTGGCCGGGCTTCGATTGATTCAGTTGAAGTTCCATTTTCTGTACCAAAATAAATGTGTGTTAGAATATTTTGCGAGTGAAGAATAAATCCCAGAACGGCTGAAAAAAACTTTTTGTAAAATTTCGGAAGGAAAAACTCGATAAAAGTAAAAGAAAATTCATAAACAGAAACAGAAACAGAAACAGAACATTGAGCGAAACGTGAGACATGAAAATAGGGAAATGGGATTAACTGAGTTTTAATGACAAACACACACAATAAGCCTGTAAAAAATTGCTTCATAATTTCATTAATTAGTTGACAAATCGTTTCACATGTACACGCATTATTTGTTCAATACCTCTTCGGGAGTCAGTTTAGCGACTGCTATTTCTTCCACTATTGGCTCAACTTTTCGTGGTTTCTAGGATATAATGTATGATTATGAGATTGTGTTCTTGTGTATTATTGTGTGGGAAAGAACTGATACAATTGTCATTAGCCATTTAAATTTTTAACAGTGTCAGATTTATAAATTCTCTTTGAAAATTATTCCAATTATCTTTGCATGAGTTTCATACGTTTCATACGCTACATAATTAAAATTAATTAAATTTCATCATCAAATTGTATCAAGACTTTTTTGTGTACAGTGTATTGTGTGTTTCAATGCTTTCATTTGAAAGGTTTTGCGATGGAAAGTATTCATATTTTCTATCAAGAAAAAACATGCCATATAAATACTTTCTCATCAATTGATCTTCCCACTATTTACCTGTTCCTGAGCCTTAGGTTTTTCTTCAACAATAGTTTCTAACTTTCTATCTAATTTTAGATCTGACTCTGGTTCGGAAACAACGGGTATAGGAGCGGGAATTTTGGGAGATGGTGGTAGACACAATTCCTCGCGGAAAGGCTGATCTTGAGCTGGCATGAACCTCATCTGGTCTGGAATCTTAATCTCTGCTTTTTTAGGAGCCTCCACAATTTCCGCCTTAGGTAGGTTTGGTTTTCTCACGCAATATGGCTCAAAAGCTGCCGGTGGATCGTAATTAATCAGACGAGGCTCATCATCTTCATCATCTGAGGTTTTTTCGACTTCCGGTCTCAGAGGGAATTTGAATAAATCATCGTATGTTGCCTTTGCATCTGTTGAATTTTGAGTTTCAAGTTTTGGCCTCTCAGATTTAGGTTTCTTTGGATCTTTAGCGATAGTATGGAACAATGAATCAATAATTGATGGTTTTGGCTCAACAAATGGTTCCTCTGGTGTTTGTGGCACATTTACTTCAGTAACCACATTTTTTACTGGAGCCACAACTTTTTCTGGTACGATTTTTTTCTCAGGAATCACTTCTGGAACTACTTCCTCAGGATACTCATAAAATTCATCAATCACTTCAAATACGTTTGTATCTGGGTTATACCTTGTCTTTGGTTTTGCAGGTCTTTTAACAATTGGGACAACAGGTATAACTGGTTCCTCTTTCTCTAATGAGGGTGTGAAAACGCAAAGGGTTTCATAAATTTCTTCTGCTGGCTTAACAAGATCCAATTTTTTGACTGGTTCTTCTGCTTTCTTAGAAGTTTCTTCTTTTTTGTAAATTGGTTCTATTTTTCTTACCACTTGTTGTTCCACCATCTTTTGTTTAATTTCAGCTTCTTCAATAACCATGCCATCTTCGGGTACATGAAGAATTTTCACTGAATCACCTCTTTTTGAGCCACCTTCTCCAGCAGCTGAGATGACAGGACGAGACCTTACAATCTTAGCAACGAAGGGTTCTTCATTCACTTCTTCGCGCTCGTCAACTTCTTCATAAATGGGTCCAGCTGGATGTTCTTGTTCCTGTTTGATGGTGATTGACATTTCTTCATCTGCTTCTTCAGTTCTAGACTTTGGTTTCTTTGGTGTCTTAACAATGAGCTCACTCTCAGCTTCATCGTGCTTTGGCTTTATTTTCTTTTTGTTAGTTATTGTTTGCTCCATTTCAATGTCTTCCGATACTTGAGGTTTTGGAGACTCAACCTTTTGTTTTGTTTTGAAAGAAGCTTGTCCAGGAATCTCTGGTTCTTTTTTAGTTTTCGGTTCTTCTTTGGAAGCTTCTTGCTTTTTGAGATCAGGTTTTGGAGCCTCTTGTTTTTTAGGCTCTTCTTTGGGAGAATCTTGTACTTTGGCTTCTGATTTGAACACTTCTTGCTTTTTAAACTCTTCTTTTGGAGGCTCTTGAACTTTAGCTTCTGATTTGAAAGGTTCAACTTTTGGAGCCTCTGGTTTTTTGGTTTCTTCTTTTGGTGACTCTTGTATTTTAGCTTCTGATTTGAATATTTCTTGCTTTTTAGGCTCTTCAAATGGAGCCTCTTGTATTTTGGCTTCCGATTTAAAAGTTTCCTGCTTTTTGAGTTCTTCTTTTGGAGCTTCTTGTTTTTTGGGCTCAGGTTTTGGAGCTTCTTGTTTTTTAGGCTCGGGTTTTGGAGCCTCTTGCTTTTTGGGTTCTACTTTTGGTGATTCTGGAATCTTGGATTCTGATTTAAAAGACTCTTGAATTTTCGGAGGTTCTTGTATTTCCGGCTCTTCTTCCGGCTCTTCTACTTTTGGCTCTTCTTCCTTTTTAGGTTCTGTTTTTCTGGCAGCAGCCAATGATTTAAATCCTTTGACCTTCTGTTTTTTCACGGTGTAAGGCTCAAAAGCTGCCGGTGGATCATAGTTCACTAGACGTGGCTCTTCTTCCTCGTCTTCAACTTTTTGCACCTCCTGCCTCTGAGGGAATTTGAATAAATCATCGTAGGTTGATTTTCCCTCAAGTGATTGTTGAGAATCAAAAGATGGTCTTGAAGGTCGAGGTTTTGGTTCTTTAGCAATTGTTTGAAACAATGTATCAATAATTGACTTTTTTCGTTCTTGCTCGATCTTCTCTGTCACTTCTTCAACATCAGGTTTAGGAAATGAAAGGACGGATTGATAATTTTTGGAGTCAGGGACTATAGGTTCTGTAACAGTTTTATCACTCTTTTTTGAGGACTTTTCCACGGTCACTTTACTTTCCAATACCTCATTTTTTTGAGGGGTTTCAGTTTCAGGGACATTGGATTTAGGTTCAGGTTTGGGCTTTGAAATGCTCTTTTTAATGGCTGATTTGTTATCAGTTTCATCATGCATCTGCAAACTACTTATATTTGGCTATGGGCAGTGAAAAATAAAAGTAAGAAAATATGTATGATTTCATTCAATGTTTCAAATGTTTGCAAAATGTTTCAAATGTCTGTTCCAATGACCAACAATAAATTTACAAAGTAATAGATTGATGTAAAGCGATCATTACCTCTTCCTCGGTCATTTCAACTTCAACAACAGTTGTTTCTGACTCAGTTTCCTCAGATGATTTCTATAGGAAAATGTTTAGAGATAGATAGATAGAGAAAATAGAATAGAGTACAATAGTGAATGATAGTAAAAGAATTGAGTGAATAGAGATAAAAGACCATCAAGTAGCAAACTTTTGAGAATAAAGGAAAAGTTTGAAGAGAATTGATGGCTTCTACGATACAATAGTGTATAGGAAAGCTGTTCAGAATGCTTTTTAAGACTCGTATTCAAACAATTTACCTTTACGACCGTTTTTTTAGGTGTTTCGATTTTTGCTACTTCGGCCACCTAAGAATGAACAAATCAAGAATGATTAGCAGTATAAATTGCGCTCATGTCTTTTTGAGTCAATTTTGATCTAGCAAGCCAATTTGTGCCAATGATAATTCACTATTTAGTTCTTAATGAACGATGAAGTTTACCTTTGCTTCTTCATCTTTCATGGAGAGTTTACGTTTCTCTGGTTCCTTCACTTGAAGTTTGCTTTCTTCAACTTTTTTAGTCTAATTGAAACATAAAAGAGGTTTACATTACATAAAATCAACAAACAAATAACACAAACTTACTTCAACCTTTTTCTCTTCAACCTTGACCTCAGCCTTTTTCTCTTCGACTTTGACTTCAGTTTTCTTTTCTTCGACTTTCTTGGTCTCTACTTTTTTCTCTTCAACCTTGACCTCAGTTTTCTTTTCTTCAACCTTCTTAGCCTCGGCCTTTTTCTCCTCGATTTTTTTCTCTTCGATTTTTTTCTCTTCGATCTTTTTCTCTTCGACCTTTTTCTCTTCGATCTTTTTCTCTTCGATCTTTTTCTCTTCAATTTTTTTCTCTTCGATCTTTTTAGCCTCGATCTTTTTTTCTTCAATTTTTTTCTCTTCGATCTTTTTTTCTTCAATTTTTTTTTCTTCGATCTTTTTTTCTTCGATTTTCTTCTCTTCGGCCTTTTTTTCTTCGACCTTTTTAACTTCGACCTTTTCCTCCTATACAAATAACAAGAATGACACAAGGGTTACAAACATAAATACATGCAAGTACAAATAAAATATATATTCATGAACAAAATTATTTTCATACACAGTTAAATTCCTCACCTCAACCTTTTTCTTTTCAGCTTGTTCTTTTTCTTGCTTAGATTTCTAAATGAAATAAATAATCAGTTATCTTACACATGTAACAATTTAAAGAAATAATTATTGATATGTGATGTTAGCACTCATGCGACGATAAATATAAACAATTAATTTATACAAGTAATTTACCTCTTCCTCAGCCTTTTTCTTGGCAGCTTCATCAGCCTTCTTCTTTTCCAACTTTTTAGCTGCTTCTTGTTTCTTTAACTCTTCAGCTTTCTTAGCTTCTTCAGCTTTTTTAGCTTCTTCGGCTTTCTTGGCCTCTTCTTCTTCCTTCTTTTTCTTTTGTGGTGGCGCCATCTCTTCTTCTTCTTCATCTTGATCGATGTTAGTTAAGTTGACCTCTTGTGAGAACGCTTCACCTTTTACGTTCTTGGCAATCATCTGGTATTTACCAATATCGGTTTGAGTGACGTTCTTGATTGTCAAGGTTGATAAGAACTCTTTGGTGCCACTGGAGATAACAGTTTGTTGAGTCTCATGAACACTAGACTCGTGTCTCTCCTTCATAACGATTTTCTTGCCGTTATGTGTCCATTCACATTTTGGCAAGTTGGCGTCACCAATTGTAACTGCCACACGGCATTCAATGATGACTTCCTTCCTCTTGATGATTTTCTTGATGCGTGGACGCTCCTTGATTACAGGAATCACGTCAATGTTCAATGTTAAGTTAGCATTCAATTCACCATAAGAGTTCTTGATGTTACATTTGTACAATCCTGCGTCATCAATACCTGGCTTGGTGAGTGTCAACAAAATGATGTACTCGCCAGCTTTGACTTCAGTAAAACTTAACTGAAGATGGGATTTTTCAACAACCACAACATTATCTTTTGTCCAGACAAATGTAAGCTTCTCGGTCAAGCAAGTGGTTTGCACGTGACAACGCATTGTTACTATTTCGTTGTTTTCCTCAATTTTTGGTTTACCCAAAAATATTGGTGCCAACTCAGCCATCTCTTCTTCGTCATCGTCGATGTTCAAATTCAGGTTAGCACAAGCGTCACCAAATTCGTTCTTCAACACGCACTTGAATACGTCACTGTCGAATTTACGGGGGTTCGTAATAACAAGACGGATCTCATAGGCGTCTTTTTTGTCATCACCTGTTGCGGTGACAGCAGTGCATGTGAACGCATATCGCTCAATGATTTCGCTCAGCGTCTCGTCTTTCTTGAGCTTTTTCATGCTGTGCGCCTCAGATGGTGTTTGATAGATCTCTTGGATACCTTTGAACCAGGACACTTCTGGCTCAGGCTTAGAACGACATTGGCACAACATTTCAATTTTAGTTCCATTCGCCAAGGGGGTAATTTTGGGTTTGGAAGTAAATGTTGGTGCGAATCCAAGGGCGTTCTTGGCATCATCAGGATCACCTAAAAGTAAAATGTAAGTGCAGTTATTAGTAATGATTCATTAAAATTTGAGTAAGGTTTCTTACGAAAAATTGTGCATTCTTCCCCGACATTTGTATTTTATTCTGTTATAAAATACAAAATACGAGGTGGGCATGATTTTTATGAAACCTTGATTAGATACTTTTTTAGAATAAATTTAAAGTTGATGAGTTTTTAGTGGAAAAAATGCGTGTTGATTGGTTATTAAGCAGTGAAATGGTTTATGCACAACCACGAGTCGGGGCTGGATAAAATTCTATGTTTCTGTACTCTCCCAATAAGAACCCCAACTTACCCAACGCGCGCTAATTTTGCAAAGTTTTATACATTTAAGTCGCATTTAAGGGGCTTTTAGGTTAACAGTGATCAATTATTTATTTGACATTCATTAAAATTTTCGCAAATTTTACCTTGGAAGTTTAAGGCAATATTGGCGTTACTTTCACCATATGAGTTTACAGCATTGCAACGATATTGGCCACCATCCTCCTGAGTAGGGGCACGAATGGTAAGCGTTAAAGTATACGTATCGCGAGCGGTCTTTTTGCGCGCCAATTTGTGACGATCAGACGACTCGTCGATGGGAGTGTCACCACGGAACCATTTAATATCGGGAGATGGATTTGCTTCCAATATACATTCCATGATTAAAAGAGTTTCCTCAGAAAGAGGATCTTCATCCTGCTTAATTGTTGGTTTCTTGGGGAAGCGTGGTGGTTTGCCGGCCGGAATTCTACAAATTAATTTTAAAATGTTTATATTTGGTTTAATTTCAACAGAAACATATTTTGAAGATCATTCAATAGATCAATTAAATTATTTACTTTGGTGCTCCACCAGCGGTGCTATCAAAATTTAAATTAATAGTAGCCACGCTCTCTCCGTGCTTGTTCTTAGCCACAGCTCTGTAATCTCCACGATCAGTAGCAACGACTCCTTTGATCTCTAACTTAGCGATAAAGTACAGTTTTTGATCTGCCTCCATCAACATGTGGAATCTTGGACCGTTGATCAGTTTCTCGTTGCCATGAAACCTAAAAACAATAATAAATTAATCACTCACATTTTGCAATAATAAATTCGCAAGTCAGTAAGCTCACCATTCAACTTCAGGCTTTGGATCGCCCACACAACGACATTCGAACATTATGCGGCCACCACTCTTGTCGTCGTCTAATTGCTTGATCACTGGACGTTCTGTAAACGTTGGCCGTACTCCATCATCAGGCATCGGTGCTTCATCGCCTTTATAATTTGTTTTCATAGTTAATTTAGTTTTATGAACCAAAAATATTTAAAGTATTTTTTTTGTTGTTGCAGGAATTACAGAAATTTATCGCTTTTTTTACTTTCACAATAAGCGTCAAGAAATTTCAATTCCCATTTTTCACAAAAATACAAAGTTAACAAAAAAAAAGTCTAAATAAAAAATGTTTGTTGAGTTTTGTAAGAGTTATTTTTAAACGCAAGAAAAGATTGTGTCGTTTTAAAAATAGATTTTTGAGTATTTGGCTTGGGAGTGTACATTTTTAAATTTAAAGTGAACAAGTGGTTGTTCTAGTTTTAACGAATGAATCACACACTTCAAATCATAAAAAGGCTAAAAATAAATACCAACCAAGTAGTTATGAATAAGTGAAAAGTGCAATTAAAAATGTAAAGAGAAAATTTGCCTGAAAATGAAAAGCGTTTAACGAAAAGATTTAATCGTGCAATTATTCAAACAAACAAAAATGTTTTTTTCGCCAAACTAAAAGAAACTACTATAGAGATTGGTGCTTGATTCAAAAACTACAAAACTATAATAAAAACTATAAAAACTATATTGTCTGAAGCATTTGTGATTAGTTTTGCGCCGTGCACTAGGGTCTAATTGTTGACTAAATACTTACTATCAAAGTTCAAAGTGATTGTGGCATTGCTCTCGCCCAGCTCATTCTTTGCTGTTACTTTGTATTTACCGGCATCCTCTACGGTAACATTCTTTATTTCAAGTGCAGCAAAGTATTGTGGGCCGTCCTTTTGAACGGAGATCTAGAGAAACAAATAATTAAGTATAAGGAGATAATTTTCTATAAAAAACGATTTGTGAGCTTTTTTGGGTATTTGGGATATTTTCTTTGATAACTAATGTAAGTGGAGTGGTAATAATTCGAATCTAGAATATTTTCATTAATTGTCTTAAATTTTGTATGCGAATAAATGGCCTTACAATTCGCATACAAAAAATTAACATTTCAAGGTTAGTTTTCATTAAAAAGATGAATTACGACTACTCCACTATAAATAAGCTTTAAAAATGTCAATTTATATAGTAAGAATATTATGCACCTTGTGCCTTCCGTTGCTATCTTCCTCAACAGCAACGTCGTTGTGTGACCATCGTACAAGTGGCGTGGGGTCCGCTTTGATTAAGCATTCGAACATAAGTCGTTTGCCATCGTCTAATTGGCGAATAGCTGGTTTCTTTAAAAACGTGGGAGCAGTTCCATCGATTTGTCTGTTGTTTCATGAATATTGAAAGAAATTAGCAAAAGTCATATATTTTTACGCTGCAAGTTACAAACACGCAAACTTTTGACCACAAAACAAAAAGCTTTACCTTTCGGCAGGTTCCAATTGTTGCACTTCTGCATTTTTTAGAGGAAGCATAAAAATTAAATCAAATATTAGTTTTTGTTTCAGCAGAAAATGTTATTTGTTATTTTGAAGAGCGGATTAAAAAAAAAGCTTATGTCTAGAAACTTTGAAGAAGTTATACCAAAATTGATACAAATCTGAGAAATTTAACAAGATAATTTTGATGAAAACTGTAACCAACTCTTACCCAAGAGAAAACAATAAATAAATACTTTAGGAAAGTTTTATCAGATTGTGTGTAAATAAATTCACCAAAGTCATGCAACCAAAAGATCCGGTCATTTTTTAAAAAGCAATAGAAATATATTCAATAGCTTGTATCGTAGTCTCAATGCTCATTTAACCAGCAAGTTTTTTGTTCGAGATTATAAGAGGCCAGATAGATTACATTTAAATTCGAGTAAAATTTATGTGGAAATTATTTTTAAGTCAGCCAGAAAAGCTTTTTACAAAGATGATAAATTCGAATTTTGGATCAAATTAAAATAAAATTCTTGGCAAGTTTAATCGAATAAGATTATCAGTAGAATTTGCAAACAAAGAATATTTGTCCAGATTATGTTATTGAATTGAATTAAACTGTTCAGAACATTTGATCAAAACATTCATAGTCCATAAAATATATAAATTTACATTGCAAATATTTTGTTTGAAAGATACACTTTTCAAAAATTTCTTTGGGTAGCCAAAACTTTGGAAAATTCCGGAAAACTTTACAAATTCAGTACATATTAATCTAAAATGTACACAATATTTCCATTTGCCAAACTTTTCTACTCCAATAAAGTCTTTGAGATTGTGATTATCTCTTCCAAATTATTGAATGCAAATCATTATGAAATATTTCTTCCATAAATCCATTGACCTTTTCATTACAATGGAAGTTTGCTCGAATGCTCAACAAAGATATTATTTTTTGTAAATTAATGGTTGAATATCGGTTGAATATCTTTAAATTCTCTTTTTAAAACAAGGAGGATTTTGTATCATTTTTTTTCGTAGATTGCTTTTTATTTATAAATATCATAATCTCCTTATTATTTTCAATGTTTATCATCAGAAATGTTTTTCAATGAGATATTAAAATAATGATCATAAATGCATCCTTGCAAAACCGTTGAAATCATCATAAATAAAACATTGAATGAATTTTCATTGAAACTTTTATTATCTCACTTGATTATTTTAGTACGGTATTTTAACCATTAAATTTTTTAATCTAATGAAATCTTATTGACTGTCAATAATAAAAATTAAGTGTATAAAATGATTGTGCAAATTAAAACTTTTCACAAGTTGAGATCAAGTTGTTGTTAAAAACGAATATTGAAATCAATAAAGCTGTTCCCGCAGTATTAATGATTCACTCATGATTCGCTTAATACGAAAAAAATTCTGTGAAATTTTTAAAGTACGAAAAAATGTCAAGGTCATCAAGAGAATTATATTGTTGGAAAATGTGTATCAAACCCACTCTAACAAAATTAAAGAAAATATATTTGATTTATTTTTTCCTATTCATTCATTGAATATAGTGATAAACGAACTGAACTATTGTTGGATTTTCAATCTATCCAATCTTTCAATTGAGTTGGTCTCTAGAAGCTCATCTTTTTTATATATTGAATTCTTATGTGAATTGAAATAAATGAACTTTCTTTATACATATTTTCAATTTTGAGTTTTTTGAGAAAAATAAAATGAAATGAAGTATATAGTAGAAAATAGTAACACCAAAAGCATTAGAAATTGGCAAAATCCAAAAGGTAGCTAATTTTCTTTAAAATTTGCTTACTTCTCTTTGGGATCATCGGCAGCTAAAACACAAATATTTTAAATTACAATTGAATTCAATAAATTTTAGTAATTTCGATTTTTAATAGATTGGGCAATTAATATAATGTAAAATATAAATAACTTTGACTCACGGCTAAAATTGAGGTTGATGGACGCAGCAACTTCTCCGCTAGGATTGCGTGCAACAACTCTATAGAGTCCGGCGTCGGTCTCCACAACATCGTCCAAGGTTAGTTGGACATTGAAGGAGTCTGGCTCGCCATTTGACTGGATTTTGAACGAAGTTCTGCCGTCCGTATCCGTCAGTTGGGTTTCACCTCGCCACCACTCTATAGATGGCTGTGGGTTAGCCGCTAAAGCACACTCAAAAATGAGTCGATTACCATCGTCTGCCTGCTTAAGTTGCGGCTTTTGTTTGAAATAGGGGGCAAAATCGCCGTTTGGGTTCTTGGTTGTCGGTGATATCACCATGATTTCTTATTTTTTCGAATTGACGAAATTATGATGAAATCTTAAAAGATTTATTATGTTAATAGTCAGCAAGATTACTCTTGCGATTGTTTGCGGTGAATATTGATTCACGGCCTATGTGGGGCGATTGTTTCGTAGGGGTAAATTAGATTATTATGTTAGTTGCGCAGTATTTTCCAATTTGCTTAACTAATGAACTTCTTCATGTTCTTCACCAACTAGATTAGGCTAGCTGGAGTCGTTTTGAACGTTCACTGTTTTCGAGATTAGCAACTGGCCACTTGCTCCCTCAGCTATTTAAATTCCTGCCAGTAACTCTTCTTAAAGCACCACACTGATGCAATTTTTCGAGTTATTTAATTTATGTTAAACTATTTTCCCTCGATGCACTTTAACAATTACTTTTTGTTTTGTTTTAATTTTCTACACAGTTGTTGCTCTTGTTTTTATCTGTTTTTAATTAAAAGAGAAAAGAAGAAATTAGATTCAAGGATCGTTAACAGAGAGAGTAGCACAAAAAGAAATTATTAATTAGCTGTACTCGGATTGCAATTTTGCTGTATTTGCTGTAAAAACTATAGTGGTTGATTGAGATTATGGTAATCGAGTTTGGTTGATGGTTTGATTAATCGAATTTGAGGCATTGACTGATATCTAAGACAATTAATATCCATTTGGCTTTCAAATACAGTTTTTTTTATCTCTGTCTTAAAATTTGGAATGAAAGTTAAATTGTTTAATGGACAGTATCCATTGAAAAATGGATTGGTGATTTTATTTATGTTCATTTTAAGTAATTTTGACTTTGTGATGGTACATTCCATAATTACATTTCAATTTTAAATAAACCATGTAATTGCTACCATCTATAATTTCTATTCACAAAATCACATTAAAAAGAATCAATATATTGGAGTGTTCTCATTAATATCGAATTTAGTGAACTGAAATCAAATAAAATCTCTTTAAAAAAACTTTCTGAGTGACTGCGAAGTTTTAATGAGAATTGAGAATTTATTTATTTGACATAAATCGAAATTATGTGATATTAAGCTTTTATCATAGACTGTTTTCAAAAAAAAAGATATGCTGAAATTTTCTTATGAGACTCGTGTTTCATGTAGCAAAAGTTTTAATATGAAAAGCTTCTTAAAAGTAAGCAAGTCTCTTTAGCGATAAGTTTGATACTTTGTAGAAATATCATACATTTCTAAAATTGATGGCTTTCAATAATTACAATTTGTGACATTTACTGAGTAGCGTAACGAGGAAATTTAATTATTACTAATGAAATTGTGAGTACTTTAACATGAATAACTTTTGATTAGTTTAATTGAATAATGTAAGAACTTCTATGTTTTTCATTAAATTTATTATAAACTCGAAATTGCTTCAATGTAATAAAGTGTCAAATATTCCAATTTATTGACATTTTAATGAAATCACATTTCACATTAATCTAAAATTGGTTAACAAGAAACCTCAGTTTTCAACCAAATTCTCGTCCAAAATTCTATAAATCTGTTGGAATGATTAATTGATATTATTTGTGTTCTCATTTTGTGAGAAATTTGTTAAAAATTCCCTTGAAATGTTTTTCCATAAATCATGAGAAATGTTTCAAAATAAAACATATTTGTTGAAATTTTCACTTTAAATTTTCCAAACATTTTCTCTCAAAATTGCACGAAATATTTTTGACTTAATGATCCGTTTCATAAATGAAAATTCACAAAAAATTCATTAAATTGAAATAATTTGTTTTTTTTTACATGATCACACGGATGTTTATTAAAAGCGTTAAAATTTGTTTATTATTCATAGAGGAGCAATTATCATCATATTAAAGAAAAAATTTCTCAACTAAAATTCTCAAAATATTGTGCGCTATAAATCACATCAGTTAATTCAGCCAAGTTTCACTTAAAACGTTTAAACGTACACGAAAATGTCAGAAATTTACTAATTACTCAAAACTAAAAAACAGCTAAAACTGCATTGTGCAATTAATGACAATAATAATTCAAGTTTTTAAAAAACGATAAAGCGAGCGTTGCTCTTTTTAATACAGCTTCTAATTCTTTTTCACTTTTAAATAGCCAATCAACAGTCCAATTATCCTCAAATATTTTTGATTATTCGATTATCACTAGCCGCAATCAACACTGTCTATCATAAACCGAGCAAAATACGATTCATTCATAGTTGCAAACACAAAAAAAAACCACTTGATTGACGGAACTTTCAACGTCCTTGATGTCAATTATTTATAACACAGTCTACTTTCGCTTGATGGCGCACTCAAGTTTGAATTGCTTGAATTTCTTCGATGAAATCTGTCGAGTGTTTGTGAACTTGTTGTCATTGTCATGCAATTAAAATTTTCTCAAAGCATCCATTGACTTTTTTATTATCATCAAAAAATTCGCTTTCAAGAGTTTCTTCGAGAATTTCCCCAGTTTCTCGCACTTCACGTATTTATTTGTTGTTGCTGCAGATAAATCTCCGATTGTGAACTTTATGGAATCAAAAAAACAAATTTTCATCTTAGTCGATGATTGCAAAATTCTTAATTGATTCACTCGCTTCTGCTTTTCATTTGTCTTTCATCTTTTAACACTTTGTGCAAACAGTCAGTTGCAGAAAATTCTGTTCATTTTTTAATTTTCTCGCATTTTGGTTGCTGGGTGAAAATAGCGAACAGCATCAAGTAAATATTATTTTAAAGCAATTTTTTGGAATAAAATGGGGAATTATTTATTGCTGTGTGCAAATATTATGAAACTTGATACATTGCGAGCACACAAAAAATACAAATTTCACATTATATCATTAAATTTTTGTTTTTTGGTATATAAAAATATTCATCTGAAACGTTCAGCTTTTCATTTTCATTTTCACTGAGTTCGATATAGAACACACGTTCACTTCTCGAGTCTTCATCATCACATATTTCTCTTTTTTTTTGCTTTTTACATAATTCTATTTTTAGCAGTCGAAGCAAATAACTTTTTTCTTTCGCTGAATTTCCTTAAAATTTCTTTGGGAAAATTGAAGTTTTCTCTTTTTTGTGTGAAAAAAAATTCATTCGTGGAGAATTTTGCTGGGTGTATAAAATTGGAAAATTTGGAATTTTTCACAGAAATTGATAGATCATTTTCCAACCCAGCAATTTGTTTGCACTATTCAAACTATTCAACTATTCAGCATTCTTGCACACAATTTTCTTTAACAGCACAGTAAATTCTTTTGGCGCGAGGTTAATTTGGTTTATTGCGGTCGTTGGCTCACCTTCGCAAAGTTAATCCACTGGCGAAAATTTTCCAGACAACTATATTTTAATCCCCAGAAAAATAAAAGTTGAACAGAAAATTTCTTTGGTGTCTTCTCCTCCACTTCTATATGTGCAAAAGGAAAAATATAGCGGCGTTACTTTTATACTTTCGCACTCACTTGTATCACAACTCGAAATTCAACTCGATCTAAATTTTGGTTTCGGAAAAAAATTATTTTTCACTGTTGAAATTAGTTTTTCTTTCTAATTTTTAAAGAAGTGAAATTTTTTGCCGATTGAAAATCCGGTCGAGGAGAATTTTGAGCTGGAATTATTTTTATATCTTTTCTTTTCACAATTCATTAAATTTTCTAGATCTTCTAGATTTTTCTTTTTTCAGTATTGAATTTCACTTTTCATTAATTCAATTTATTTATTTATTAGCACAAGCAATTATTAATGGCTTTTTCTCTTCAATTGCTTTTGGTATTGCATATTTGAGCCATCCAAAACCACAAATCCAGTTTCGCAGAATTCCGAGCAAAAATCTGGTTGCGTAATTGATACGAGAAAAATTTTCACAGCCACTTTAAATGGGAATTTTCACGCTTTTCCATCTATTTTGGTCACAATAATTGCTGTAATATTATATCACTGAATGAGGACCTCAGTCCTTGCTTTAAAATGGCACTTTACGCGAGTCAGAATCCTTGACGAACGGTTCACTCCTGATTTCTCAGCGGTTGGTTCCCAGGTTTTTCTTGAAGCAATGCAACTCGTACGATGTCAAAATTAAAACTGAACAAATAATTTCTTTAAATTAAGCCACTTTCCACTGAAAAATTCAATCTTAAATGATTTTCTCGGCTATTCTTAGCAATACGCGTCGGTGTACGAAAACTGAGTAGCAAAATAAATTCACGAAAATTTATTTATAAACGCGAAATATCTGAAATACAAAATCAAAACATTGGTGTCGGCCAAATCCACCGAGAAGAGTCGGCAAATACAAATTCAATCCCTTTTATTAATTTTTTCTTAATTCTATATCTACCCTATTTACCACAATTTTTTGAAATTTATTTTTTTGGTATTATATATCTACCTTATTAACCACAAATTTAAAAAAAAAAATTATTATAACTACCATATTTACCAAAAAATTTTAAAATTCAGGTAAATATGGTAAATATAATATATCTACCATATATACCAAAATATTTTAATTCTTAGGTGAATATGGTAAATATAATATATCTACCATATTTACCAAAATATTTTAACTCTTAGGTAAATATGTTAAATATAATATATCTACCTTATTTAAAAAAATTTCAAATATCTTAGGTAAATATGGTAGATATAATATATTTACCATATTTACCTAAGAAAATTCTCAAAATTGTGGTAAATCGGGTAAATAGATGGAAATTCTTGTGCGATTGGGGGTTATAATTACAAACAAACACAATTTGTTGCATTGTTTAGGACAATGGAGGTAAGAAAGCGGTAATCACAGGGTGACTCACTTGCGCGCGATGACTTTGACGGGCGCTAATGATGCACAATATAGTTTGTAGGTGAAAATGTGGAGAAAAATGTGTAAACAAGCTTCACATACATTGGTGGATGGCTAAAAATATACAATTGAATTCGTTGCTGGCTAAAAATTCTTGAATTAGTACCTACATATGTTTCGTGAAGTGTGCGAGAAAAGCTATTTTCGTGCAGCAAGAGGCCAACCAGCAAATATTCATTTTAATATTCTAGTCACACACTTTTGCTATGTTTGCTGGTGGTTTTTCTTTTGCCTCGGGCAAGCAATTTTCCATTCGGATGCGAAGTGTTCAAAATGTTGTGAAATTTTCCAGCACTTAAAGTTAATTGATTTGGATTTATATATTTTATTTTGTCTTTGCAGCAAGGCAATTATATTTATCGGTGGAGAATGCCGATAATTATAATTAAGCTGAGGATGTGGTTTTGGTCTGGAAATAGTTTGTTGTTTCTATTTAACCAACGAGTTGGATTTTATCGGCTTTTATTGAGCTTTATCGAATTTTATGGAAAATTAGTGCAAATTAGTTTTATCTCAAGTTTGAGGGTTTATTTTGCTGTTTTGTTGTTTCGTTGTTTGATCTTTACGTAAAAATTTAAAATTTAGGTTTTTCTTTTATAAAGCACTTCAAGTTATGTGCCATTAAATTATTTATGATAATTTTCCGGTGTTGTTTGGCAGAATGAATGTTTTTTCTTGGACTGTTGACGTAAGGTCATTTTATTCGTTTGATTTCATTTTTTTAGTCACTACATTAACACATTATACACCTCGTACAAAAATGTTATAAAAAAATTCTTTGATATCAAAAATAAAATTTGTAATGTATTTTCAAAATACACAAATCACATGATCAAATATTAAATATTATAAGATGTATCTGCATTAAATATGGAAGATCTCAAATATCAATTTTGCTTTTGACATTATCAGAGAGCAAAAAATTAATATGCAGGATTTAATTTTACTAATTTCAGTAGATAAATAGCACTTTGGTTGTTATTCTGGTCACCTAAATTATTATATACATTCAGTGAGATTCACAACGTTTATGACTTTAAGTAAGTCACTCACCTTGTTTTTCTTCACACACCAGATAAAATTAATAGTGTCGAAACAGTAGCAATAAAAAAACTTTTCATCGGCCAGAATATTAAACTAAACTCTAAAATTTTGCAATGATCCATTTTTGCATTAATAATTAAAATTAGACTAATTATCTCTAAACTAAAATACATAATTCAAAATTGTCAAATCAGATAGTTGTTTAACATAAAATACCCAATTACACAATAATATAATAATAACTAGTAGCATAAATCCCCTCAAAAATGAGGGGTAGATGACACACTTGAGAATAGAAACATAATATTGAATCATAATAGAGATAATAGAAATCATTCAAAACTCTAGCCATTTTTTCATATGACCCAGACGCTTAAATCAACTAATTAAAATCAACGAATTTCTTCAGATATTGTGTGAAAAATAAGGTTAAACATTGTTGAGCAAAAAAAATCAAAATATTCCAATTAATGAACAAATTTTACACAGGGAACATGAAAAATTCACGATTTTGCGTGGCTTCTGGATGTGTGTGGATCAGCGGTGCATGGTAAAAACCCCATACTCAGCTCAAAAGTTGTGTCTTGTACTGCTATATATGTTTCAGAGAAAAAAATTTCAATTTTAAGAGCCATAAAAAGTGTCATCACACAGTGAACGAAAAAAATCCTGGACACCAGCTGGTCAATATATCATCCTCACTAATTTTCAATTTTAGATAAATTTTGAGTATCGTGTAAAAAATTCAAGATTCTAACTCTTATAGCAAGAAAATTATTAACGCTCAAAAAGTGTAACACTCTTTTATTTTAATTTTCCTAATTACTGTGTTTTATATTACTTAGATATTTAATTCCATGCAATCATTAATTTCCCTTTAATCCATGGCTAATGAAAACTTTACCAAAACATCATAAAATAAACAAAAAATACCAATATATTATAACGAAAATTTGCGATACAAATAATTATGAGCGCATAAATCACCACAGCAGAGCAATCCTAGATGAGAAAGAAGTTAAGGCCCCCAGATTAAAAAGCAAAAAAAAATGTCGAACGTATAAAAAACCAAAAAAAATTAATATTTTCAATGTTTTGAGTGAAAAAACTGAGTAATATTTGAAAAACAAAAAACATAAAATATAAAATTAAATTCTCCTGGTCAAACATCAAAATACTTAAATACCGCAAATATCATTGCAGCAAAAAAAGCTCACCACAAATCTATCGAAAAATCACACATATTTTATAATTTTCAAGAATTTTGACGAGCATCAAGATTACAAGATATCATCAGTCATCGCTGGCCCGCAAATCACAAGGAATGATCTTAATTGCTATCAAAATAGTAAAACACACGGTATAATTCATTCACAGATGAGAAGCCGCTATTAATTAAAAACTCTGAAACACCGTGTAGGTATGAAATACGTGTTTTCAGTTTCTAAATTATCTCGATATTAATAATTCACATCCATTATATCATCAAAATGCAGCAAAAGTTTCATTAATTTTATTATTTTTCATCATTTTTTAATGTTTTCATTATTTTTCATTATTTTATTAATGAAATAGAAAAATAGCAATTTAATTTTTCATTTAACACTCGTGATATAACTTTAGACACACTGTCTCGATTCAACTTTAGACACTTCAATTATAGCGCTCCAGCGGTATATAATTGAAATTCTGGGTAAACAGAAGTTTGATTAGACTCTTAAGCTTTGATAATTCATCATGAAAGATAATCTACTTGCAACTTTCTTTAACAAAATATTCATTTTAAAAAAAAATTCTATTTTTTGATGTCTTTTGTATCGAGAATTTTGAAGTACAAGTGTCTAAAGTTTAATATCACGAGTAAAATGCTTTGACCAAGATGATTTTATTATTTGGGATCTTGTTTATAACACTTTATCACGTAGGCTGATGTACAGAAAGTTGATAAAATATTTTCATAAAGTGTCGTATCAAGGTCGTCACAAAGATTGAATCAAACTGTCTAAAGTCATATCACAAGTGTTATTATTGCTCGACACAGAAATATGTGCAATTTTCCGTGAATTCTGTAAATTAAGGGTTGTGTCTTCTTAGGGCGTTTTTCTAGCATTTTTCTTGATCATCACTTTGAGATTCGTTTTAAAAAGTTTTTATGTCGATTAAAATAAGAATATAGTTTTTACACTTTTAAAAAAAATAATAATTGGAACGAAATTAAAATTTGAAATTGAAAATTAATTTTATTAAAATTGTGAAAAATCTGGATTCAATAGAGTAATGATTAGCAACTTAACCGAGTTGACTCGCATTGCAGAACTCAACAGAATTTAATAAATTAATAAATAACGTGATGATAGACTATAAATAAGTGTTACATGTATGCCATTACGTACAAATTTGTTTCAAAATAGCTTTGAAGCAAAAAATATTTTGCGGATGATTCAATAATACTCGATATATTTAATACATTTTTTGTGTGAAACTTTTTTACCCATTTCATATTATTGCGGTAAAAATTTTTCAGAATATTATCTGAATATTTCTGTGTTTTTTGCTCCGAGGAAAACCTGAAGATTCGTGCTTATACTTAAAAATAATTCTTTAAATTTATAATACTTACGAGATCTATTTAAAGCATGAAATATTTATGTTCGAAAAAAATTGCAAAAAAAAAACATTTCGGAAAAATGTTCGGATTATAGAATTTCAATGCGAGATTTGAGCGGTTTTTGGTATTTTTAGAAGCATATACCTCAGTGTATGTTAGCATCACATTTGTGAATTTAGAGGTTTTTCTTGATTTGCAAAAATTTTCAGCCACTTTTGCGAGTTTTTCGAGCACGGTTCTCTTGCTGGTGAGCAATTTTCTTGCGAGAATTGCTTTTTTCGACAGCAACACATAAAGTTCACGAATCATTTTTACACAGTTTTTGATTGCTTTGAATTTAGATTTCTTCAACTTGATTAAAAACAATAATTTTCGGGATGTAATTTATTTTGTACTCGGCAGACAAATTTGAGTTCTAATCAAATTTTTAATGGGAACTGGGACAATTTCAGGGCTTAGAGCATATAAAAGTTTAAATTTGGTTTTTTAATGGATTTGGAATTAAGTTGATACTTTTTGAACTTTGTCAAAATATAATGTTTCTTTCGACAACTCAAAATAAAATATTCATAGCGGAATAAACTTGGATGTAAGATGATTAAGTTGTTTTCATTAAATATATGTAGAAACTTAATGAATTCCTGTATATGCGAGCTCTGTATAATATTAATTTGAAAACTCCTGCATTATGTAAAATCATTTTGCGATCTGAAATCTTACACAAAAATAACAGATACTGAAAGTTTGTGACATGACAAATACTTAAAAACAACATAGTTTTTTTCTGAATGTATCACGAGTCACGACCGAGTGAGGAAAATAACATTTTCACTTCAAATAGAAAACATTTTTAAAGAAATATTTTTCCAGCAGTAACAAAGCAGTAACAAATGAAAGTAATGGTCTTTATCATATAAAATGTAGATTCTTGCAATATTTTGGACGCTTCTCTACTGTTAAAACAAATCGTCAAAAATGGTTCAATATCGTCAATTCAGCGTGAAACCTACACAATATTCAAAATGCAATAATTTTGGTTATTTGGTATTTTAAATTACCATTTATTTTAATGTTCAGTCATATTCATTATATGAACTTTGATAAGAAGTTTATAATGGACCATTCTAAATTCTGTTTATAAATCCAAACATTCAATAGTAATAGATAGAAAAGGACTAACACTCTTGATATAACTTTAGACACACTGTCTCGATTCAACTTTAGACACTTCAATTATAGCGCTCCAGCGTTACATAATTGAAATTCTGGGTAAACAGAAGTTTAATTAGACTCTTAAGCTTTGATAATTCATCATGAAAGATAATCTACTTGCAACTTTCTTTAACAAAATATTCATTTTGAAAAAAGTCTATTTTTATGTCTTTTGTATCGAGAATTTCGAAGTACAAGTGTCTAAAGTTTAATATCACGAGTAAAATGCTTTGACCAAGATGATTTTATGTTGGAATCTTGTTTATAACACTTTTTCACGTAGACTGATGTACAGAAAGTTGATAAAATATTTCCATAAAGTGTCGTATCAAGGTCGTCAAAAGATTGAATCAAACTGTCTAAAGTCATATCACTAGTGTTATCATGAGCTCGCAAATGGAATATTGTAGCTGTTGTTGGTCAATTTCTAACTAATAGAGGTCATTTTGATACATACACCATCGAAATAAAACAATTAGAATGTACAGGAAAACATTTATCAACTTAATTAATAAAGGGTTTTACAGGAAACTAGATTAAGCTCTCATTGATAAAATTAGCATTTAGTTATATTTGTAACTTTAATTAAATACTTTGTTTATAGCAGGTAGGAAGGAATTACAGAATTTTGAGTATTGAGTATACCCACGTTGGATAATTATCCATGGGGTTTAATAAAAGATCAAAAATACACTTAAATCAAATGTCAAATGCATGAGCAGTGAGCACATTTCAAAAATTGATTGTAAATTCAAAGCCTGAAAAATCTACTATGAGCTCAATCTAATAAATCTTCTCAAGTTTAATATTCAAAACATTGACGTACAATAATTGTACCATCGTCAGAGAAATATTTCTTCATGAGCCTATAAGAATGTTTTTACGGATAATAATCCAAGCAATTTAATTTCATTTCCATTTTAATTCTCAGGTCATCAACAAATTATGTCTTAATATTTATTTTACTCAAAAATATGTTTGTTCTACAAAATCTTCTAACAAAACCGAGAATCGTGACATAAGTTACGCACGAATCATAAACCTCAATAACCACATAACATTCCAAGTACATAACTTTCATTTAGAAATTGGGAAATTCTTTCAGCGCATTCAAGGAAAAAGTTTTCATGAGTGATATGAACAAAAAACTCTGAACTGTTCACACAAAACAAAAGCAAATACTTGGCTTGAACTGCTGTAACACACAATTTAATGTCAAAATGTGTTAATATTGTTAGTAAGAAGTTGAGCGTGAAATAATCTCAATAAAGCTGTGACGAAAGAATGAAAGAGAATTAATATTAATAAGATATTCATTAATATAATTTCGGTTTAATTTTCTGCTGCCATTGTGATACGGTATTATCCAATTCTTTTCAAGGATTTAAGTGAAAGCTCAAGCATTAATTATTTTGTCACTTTTTGAGTTTTTGGAATACATTTCATTTTGGCATTTTGCATCGTCGCTATACTATCGAGTGAAAATATTTTAATACAAATTCACTTTCAATAAAAATAAACTTCCTCAAAGTTAACTTGATAAAGAAATTTTAAAACAAAAGTTATATAACGTTGCAAACTGAAAAAGTTTGAGGTTTTTTTTCCGTCTCTCCGTTAATAACATATATTAGTGAGAATCTCCAAAAACAACCACCGGATAATATTCGAGATAATACTTAGCAACTCCATTATTAACTTTATTTGAAATTTTTTCGATATCATTAAGTTTAGAAAATTTTAACACTTCGCTGAAAGCTAAAAAGAAAATTACATTGGCGGATAAAGATGATTTAAATTGAACCTGATCCTTTCACCGTAATAGCGAAAATCTCTCAAGATCTCGTTAAATTTGCAATTAAGCCAGCATTCAAGTTTTTATTTTTTATAATATCACAGTCGCATATTATTAGTCACAAAAATAAATGCCTAAAATATCTGTGAATTGCTTTGCTTCTGTTGACCTACATTAAAAATGTAAAGCTCATAAAAATTTATTTTAATTATTTTCGCTCCATCATATTAAATTGGAAAATGATATTTCCACAGTCTGTATATCATAATTCCAATATAAAATGTTTTTAACTTTTATTATAACACATTTATTCAGCTATTATAGAAGGTAATAAGTATGGTTGTGGAATTTTGTTTATTTTATTTTATGTGTATTTCAGGGAATTTTCAAATCCAGGAAACTTGAAAATTTTCCAGGAACAAAGGTATACTCTGAAATTTACAGTAACCATGACTCAATGTTACGACATTCCTTCATATTAGCACAGAACAGAATTTCATTGAGTATTTCTACTATTAAATTTGGGTTGGAATTGGTTGGATTCAAAAATAGATCCCAGACTTGCCATGCTAAATACCTGGTAGAATTAATATAAATATTTATCCAAGTAAAGCAAAAGTCAATGTTTCATAATTTAATCCATTCTATCTATCGTCAGAGATTTCACATCTCATTTAAAATTATGTTCAACACGAAATAATGTCAAAGATGTGAAAATATTGGCTAAGTTCTGAGCTCACCATCATTCATCGTAATTTACATTTAAAAAGCTATTCCACCAAACGAAGAGTTTGCCTTAATGAAATTATGCCAAATAAGCAATATTTCTTCGTAAAGGCATATATTACAATCATAATAAATTGGAGTACTTTACCTGCACAACAAAATTATCCAGGTCGCTGATGATAAACGATTAGAAACAGGCCCTGAACAATTTGTTTATTTTGAAACAAATTAATTTGTTACTTTCTATGGAAGAGAATGGAACGCAAATTAAAAGCCCTCCAAGGTTATTTTGCCTTGAAATATGTTCCTTAATTTAATTTAGATTGCCGTAAAATTTTAGAGTTTTCATTATTGTGGTATCATCCCTGCCTGATCAAGGATGTGCTTCAATAAAAAGCAATATTTGGGATGGAAGATTCTTTTCAAGTGTAATAGCCATCAATTTATAATACTCCTCAGTTTCAATCAAATAACCCTTATGTTTTTAGGAGTTTTTTTTTAATAATCAATTGTTTAAATGATTATTATTGGTTTTAGGATCGCATAATCACACTTAACGTGATATTGTAAAAGCATTAAAAACAACGACACGGGTGGTCTGACACATTAATTTTTGTTTTTCATTTTTTTTTGACAGGCAATCTATTTTAATGAGAAAAATTTGACTTTTGAATGAAAAACTAAGGAACATGAGCTCATAATATGGCACTTAATTATTGAAAGAGCTTTTAATTTCTATTCGTCTCTATTAATTTTCAGTCACAATATTCACAAAAAATTCTGAAATTCATTTAAAGTGGAAATTGAACGATACAATAATTGTTGTATCCATTAAAACTCGTTATTACTATGTTAAAGTTGTACATGCATTGAGTCCATAGAAGAAAAATAAAATCAGAGAAAAATTTATATAATATTTCTGGGCATTTCCCTCACTTACATCAAGCATGGATCATAGTCACTAACTTCGTCAATTTGCTCAAATTCAATCATGAGCTCGTAGCTGAAAATTTAAATATACATATTTAACATCAAAATGACCCTATTTCGAAATCAAAAAACTCGAATTTATTATTCATATGTTAAAATGGTTAAAATGACAATTTTGAGTACAAGACTTCTTATTATCTAAATAGAAGAATTTCATGCCCAACAGAGCAACCGTTTCACTGTCAATATCGTCTGAAAATTGTTTGATGTACATGGAAATAAAAATGTGATTAAAAAAGAAAATATTTGTTTATAATGAATATATTTTATTCGCATGTCAGGCGCAATGAACTGAAAGTCACAGAACCAATAAGAAAAATTTTTGAAATAGGTCAAATTATAAAGAAACAGCAATAATCAAAAGAGGGGATGCTGATAATTTTCTGTATTCATCTTACTTACATGAAGTATGAAATATGTGGAACAGCTCGCAAAACTTTAATAGACCCTTTTGATGGGTGTGCACTATTTGAAAAGTGTGCTCAAGCGCTTAAAAAATTTAATAGTGCATTTAATCATTAGTAGAAACAACACTGATCGCATCGTGATTTGCTATGTTTACATTATGTTTTTTGTTGATAAACATTAATGGAATAATTTTATTCAAAATTGCCCATTGAGTTTATTATTTCATGTGAAAGCTTTTGTAAATTCCTAGTACATTAACATTTTTGCCGACAGCAAAAATTGGTTGATAAAATTTTGAATGTTATGGAATTTGAGGAACTTGGGAACTAGGGTGATAATTTTCAAAATAATTTTTCAGACAACAATAAATTAAGTGCGTAATAACATTTTGTAAAGGTATAATAAGTATTATGTAATCACAATAAATTTCAAGGAATTTCTACTTAAACAACAAAATTATTCAGGTCACTGATGATGAACGATTAGATCCAAGCCATGAAAATTTTGTTGTTTTGGAACATATTATGTTATAATTTGTATTTTTCTATCATGAATTTATTTTAATAAATGTTTACGTTAATTAAAGATGGTTGAAGGCCAATTTAGTCTTTTTCCTAAATACACATAGATTACTGTTAAAATGAGAGTTTTTCACAAGGTAACAAACCTTTGGAAGGATGGAAAATTAAAAGGCTTTTAATAAATATTAAATCAAGATCTGAGTAGACAAAAAAAATTATACATAGCATGTTGAAAAAATGGACTTTTGAATTAATCTTTATTTATCTAAAATCGGTTTCTACTTATAGAAGTTGCTAAAAATTCCTACATTATTTTACATCGTTGTTCATGACCTAAAATTTTAAAGTTGCATTTTTGTCTCTAAAAACATTAAGAAGAAATGTAAACACGCGTCAATATTGACATTTTTATTAAACTTACATGGAACAAGGATCATAGTCACTCACTTCATCACTTTGATGGAATTGTATCAACACGAGTTCGTAGCTTGAAATGTATGTTACAAGAAAATAAAACAATATAGAAAAAAAATGTATTATTATTCATACGTTATTATGGTCCCGATGATTTTAAGTACGAGTTTCCTTGTTAAATAAAAGAAATTCATGCCAGACAAGGCAACCGTTTCATTTTCAATGTCGTCTGAAAATCTTTTGATCTATTTTAGAAATGGAATACATTTTTGTTTATGGAAATAAATTAGTGGCAGTCAGAGAATACATTTTGCATGCAAAAAGTCAACATATCAGCATTTGACGTGTTATTTTGATTCAAATTTTGTCCCCAAATTCAAAAACCAATTTGTTCTTACTTCAAGGCAGTATGATACATGAGGAATAGCTCGAAGCACTTCTATTGGACCTTTTGATTCATTATGAATGGCAGCAGAATACATTGATATCGCAAATGTGCGAAGGCACAAATAAATGACTGAAAACCAAAATTGGACAGCATGAGTAGTTGTTGGTTGCTTGCTGAAAATATTTAAATTAGTTTCAGTCCAAAAACTTGCACACATTTAATGCCTTCTTACTCAAGACTACTCAAAAGTTGAACACAAATGAAAAATAAGTTATTCGAAAATGATATCAAAGTTATCACGGTTGTAGCATCATCGACCTCAAAAACAAGTTCACACAACTCTCGGTAGTACATTCGATACTTTTCCCAGTACTTGTGTGGCATGAACTTAAAAATAATTTTGTTATGAAAATTCAAACATTCATTTAGTTTATGTTAGTTACTCGTCCTTTTTGTAGCAGTAATTCATCTGAAATTTGCTTGAAGCGCGTGCTTAAGCCAACACTTATAAGTATGACAAACAAATCAGAATAACTGTAAATGAATTCCGAAGCAACATCTACAAACATAGTTCCGATTGCAAAGAACACATTGTAACCAGTTAAGAAGGTATACTGAGGGTAAGAGCGCACCCAATAGGCTTTAAATTTATTTTTAATAGCCGGACAGTTGTAAGAAGTCAGGAGATCAACAAGAATATCAAGGATGTAATTAGCTAAAAATTAAATACATGGATTATTCGAAGTGATGTTGTAACCAATTATCACGAAAAAATTTACTCAACGCCAACGCCATGACAATAAATGATATTATCCTAATTTTAATGGCAAGGTTTGGCTTTTTCAATTGTTCTGAAAAAGTTGGTAGTTTGGTTTCGAGTTCATACCATCGCATCATCAACTTAGGCCATTTTAATCCCAACTTAAAGAAGAAAAATGTTCCACAAAAGTTTGTCAAGTACATAACTAGAGGTACAATTTTTCCAAGCTCTATCTTTTTAGAGAATGTCCAAACCGTAACACATGCAACTTGAAAAAACAAGAAGAGTGTGATAAACAACGAGTAGAAAAATCTATATGATTTCCAGGTAAAGGTCAGATTTCTTGGATGATCAGAGAAAATATGTTTTAAAGGCATAATGCCAAAACACTGAGCCATTGCAAGAATTGGTGAAATTGCTGAGTAAAAAGTTTCATTTTTATCGTGCAAGTTTTTGTTGGTTGGATTGAAGAGTTTGTTGAAGTCTGAAAATATTTTTCATTAAAGCACTGCAAGTAGAGTAAAAATCTTGGAAGTTAATCTCACTGGTAGAAATAATTTTTTTTTCAGGATATTTAATATAAGTAACTGGAGATGTAAACCTCAATTTTCTATTTCTTCTCTTTAATCCATCAATGGGCCTTACGAAAACTACTTGTCTCGTCTTCATGTTATCCACCATTGAGTACGTTATACAGTTTGACAAACTACCTAAGCATGAAGCATTTTAAAACCAGAAGTTTTGAGAGAAAAACAATTTTCCTTTCGTGATGCATTGCATTTATTTGACAAACAAAAAACAAACAACAAAATTTATTTATAATTGGCTGCTCAAGGTTAAATTTAAAACTTCCTATAAGCGTTTCAGCATGTGTTAAAGGAAGCTAGTAAAATGTTGTGTGTGGAATTAGCCATCAACTGTAATTAATATATTATTATTAGTTTTCTAAATAGCTTCAAGAGCTCACTCAATATTTTAAACTGTATATAAATTCTGCATTTAAATATTGTGACTTACTTAGAACGTAAGTAGTATATAAAATTTGATGTGACTCTTGAATACAGCTCCAAAGAAGAAATAGGTTAATTTTAAGTTACGCCTGAAAGCATTTTTGCATATTTATAGCAAAAGTAAAATTGTATATAAGTAAGCAAAATTTCATCGTAGCGTAGTTGAATATGGTACTGTGGTTTTTTCACACAACTCTTAAATTTCAGTTCCATTTCGTCTGTAAATGTAATTATTTTTGAAATTTGCATGTAATCATAAAAGCTCTTTGCACTCACATAAAACACGGGTTGTAGTCACTAGCTTGCTGTTCTGCATGAAATTGAATCAGCACAAGTTCATACCTACAATGTGTGAAAATTACAAAATACATCATGTTAAATGCCACATTTTTCCAGCTGGTTAATCAGATTATTTTCGTACGTTATAATAGTGCCTGCCACGTGAAGTACAAGTTTTCTCGTCAGATAGAAAAAATGCATGCCTGAAAGAGCAATTGTGTCATTGCTGACTTCTTCGGAAAACCTTTTAATCTGTGGTTGTTGGTGAGCATGCATCGTTTAATTTCTGTATTTTATATAAATCTATCAATGATTTTTATTACACTCACTTCCATACAAAATGAAGCTCTTGGAACCGCTCTGAGAACTTCCACAGGATTTTTAGATTGTTCATCAATTTCAGCAGCATACAAAGAAATTGCCAATGTTCGCACAATCAGGTATATCAAGGAAAACCAAAAATAGAAAACGTGGATGATTGTAGGTTGTGCGCTAGAAAAATATCGACTACCATGAAAAGACTTTGGATTAATTTTACTACTTACTCCACTGTTTCTAAAAGTTGAACGCATATGAAAAACAGATTTTTAGACATAGTTATCATGGTTATTAAGGTCATGGCTTCATCAATTTCTGCGACGAGACTACACAAATCTCGGTAGTGAATACGATACTTGGCCCAGTATTCAGGTGGCATCAACTGTACATGTAAGTATATGACAAATTACATAATTTTATTTTAAAATAAAGCCTCTATAAATCTTCAACGTATTCTTTTATCCTTTATGTTACCTGTCCTTTATCCTGCTTTAGTTCATTAAATATATTTTTGAACTGAGAGCTCAAGCCCACACTTATTACCATCACAAAAATATCTGTGAATATGGAATTGAAAACGGCAGAAAGATTGATGAACATCGAAAAAAATGCCAACACTCTATTGTAATTGAAGAAATAAAAGAATTGGGGATGCATTGCAAGAAAATATGCTTTTATTGGATCTTTGATGGCTGGACAGTTGTTGGCAGCATAAAGATCGACAACAATTGATAGCAAGTATTGAGCTGTAATATTAAATGATAATTCTTAATTCTTTACGGTTTGAACTTTTAATACTCACTAAATGTCACTCCCAAAGTAACAAAAGAAATCAGCTTAATTCTATGGTCAAGTTTTGATTTTTTCAGTGGTTCTGTCAGTATTAACAATCTATTTTCATTTGTGTGCCACTTTTGCATCAAACTTGGCCATTTCACTCCCAGCTTCAAGAAACAGAGCAGTACAATAGAGTTTGTAGTAAAAATCAGCATTGGAACTATTTTATCAAACTCAAGTCGATGAGAAAATGTCCAAATGATGGTGGAGATGGATTGAAATATCATACATGCAGTAATGAATAGGGAGTAAAAAAATCGAAAAGAATTCCAAGTAAATTTCAGTTCAAATGGACTGTTTGAAGTTACGTTGTACAAAGGCATTATGCCAAAGCATTGAGCTAAGATGAGAATTGGACCAATGGCTGAATGAAATGTTCTGCTGGTTTGCTGGTTTGAGTTGTTTGTTCCATTGAAAGGCTTTACATCTGTAATATTACGAGAACGTTATTATTTACACTCTTCATTGTTAAATTCTAAATTTTATTTTTTTTTATTTAATCCTTTTTTGCTAACTAATAAAAACTTATCAAATTAATAAATATGAGGAGTTTATTACAAACACTGGATATTTTCCTACATCGAGGAAAAATAAATATGTTTGAATTAATTAATTGATGTCGTCAGTTCAAGCTCTATTTGAAATCCGTCAAGTCATGATTTGAACAAAATATTGACGATATCTTTGTTTTTACTCAATATAATCATATCTTTGAGATTATTTCATAGATCCTCCAAAAATCAATGGACATACTTTTATACATCGTGAACAGCTTTTCAGTTTTGCTGAAATTTTCTGAAAAGAGTCTTAAAATGCCGATGTATCAAATTCTGTCAGAGAAACCATTAAATTGTCACCTCAAGTTTTTATTCCCTTTATTAATAATAATGTCTTCGACAGGCTGAACGTGAACCATTTTTTTTTGTCTCATATTTTATGTTCCACACTTTAATTCCCAAGAGCTTAAATATCACTGAAAAATTTTTCAGCAGAAGTAAACCAAAGACATCTATCGAACAAATAAAACTGAATTAAGTAGAGCAAGTTTGAATTCATCGTGATTTATTCAATTAACTTTGCAAACAAACAACATTAATATTTAAGTGTTTACAGCAAAAAATGCTAGAAAAGCCAACTGGAAAAATTCACATGGTAAATATTATTTCAATACTAGTTTATGGCTCGATTTAATATTTAAATTTCAAATAATCTCCAGATCTGCTGCAGACTGCATAAATACAGTTTTGGGGCAGGGATCGAACATGCCTAGTTTGGCTTTATTTCCATCAAACTGCAAAAGCACAAGTTCGTACGTAACAACACACGAAAATATTGAAATGATTAATGTTCTTGTTAAGAAGAAAAATTTTCGTCCTGTAAGTGCCACGTTCTCGTTTTGTATTTGCTGGCTTAATCTTTCCGTCTAGAAATTGAAAATTAAAATATTTTGGGTTAAGTTAACATATAATAATAAACGTACTTCAGTGTACCAGCCAATGCTTGGAATGGTTCTTAAAACCTTTAAAGGTTTTTTTGCCTATTTAAAATTATTTAATTTGTAAAAAATATTCAAGCTTAACAGTATAGATTCTGTAAATAAAGTTTATACTAATCCACTAACTTCGTCATTGATGACAGAAGCACAGATGAACAGTGCCAAGGTACGTAGGATCAAAAATATCAACGAGTACCAGTAATACATAGTGTTGATAGGAAAAGGCAGTGGTCTAAAATTTCAAAATAGAATCAATTTCAGCGATCATTATTAATAAAACATAGCAAAACTTTATAATGTGTTTTTCAAGCTTTATAGCTTTCCAATACATTGAATAATTAAATTATAATCAACCTAACATATTAAAAAAAAAAAAAAAAGTTTGGGTGAAACCAAGACTTCACAACTTTTTGTTGCCGAAGTAAAAAACTTCAATATTGAAATATATACGTGTAGAAAATATTTCAGAAAAGTTTTAAATATGGCAAGAAACTATTATTCGCGAACTCAATTTTACTTTGAAATGACTCTAAATATTAACTTTGCCATTCAAACCTTTTTGGCCTCTTATACACGCCAGAAAATACTTACGCAGATATGTTCAAAATTTGCAGACAAATGGAATATAAATCAATTAGGCAAGCTATTAGCACAATATTCCCAAAGAAGCCATCAACAAATTCCAAAAGCTCGCACATTGATACATAGCTGTTACGAATTTCCGCCCATAAACTTTCCGGAACAATCTACAAAGCAAACAATAATTTAGATTAAATAAATCAAAGCCTTGAAAGTCTTAAGAAACACTTACCTTGCCTCTAACCAACTCAAGTCGTTCATTAATCTGCCTAAATCGTGTGGCAATGCAAAGTGAAATCACCATGATGAATGCGTCCGTGAAGCTCCAAATAAATGTGAATGATACATTCATGAACTCAGCCCAAATTGCTGTGATTGGATTGAATGGAATCTCTTCAAATATATGTGATAACTGAGTAGTTACTATATATCCAAAAATGCTATCAATTTTCCTGGAAATAATGTACAAATTTACATGCTTATTTACTAAAATAATATTTAGATCTATCAGAAAAATTTATTATTTGGTTCTAACTTGATTGTGAAAACCAAATAATTAAATTTTCGAGATCCTAAGTTTGTAAGAAAGTTTTGATGTTAAAACCAAAAGTTCGACCCACGAAGAAATTCGAAAAATTCGAAACATAAAATGTTTTAATTTTTGGAATCCAAATCTTTAAATTGGAAAAGTTAATTTTATGAAAGTTTGAATGCAAAATTCAGAAGTTCGGCCCATGAAAAATTATTTTTCGAACTCAAAACTAAACATTTAAAAAACTTTCATATACAACTTTTATGTATAAGGGTTTTTTAATAGAAAAAACGCAAAAAAGAATTAATCATACGACTTATATATGATTTACCAATCACAAATCTGCGCTTGCATGTATCTATCGTAAAGAAACGAGATAAAATACAGCAGATGCTCTAAAGCGGCTGCCGACAGGACCACAATCATTACTATACAAACTCTTTTCTTCAAACTTTTTCCGGAATGAGTATAATTCATATCGAGAAAGCTCTTTTCTTTCTCGCACCAAAATTCAACGATACTTGGCCACTGTGTTGCCAATTTTAAGAAAAGAATTGCTGAGGTCACGTTCGATCCATAAAATACAATTCCGCCAATGCTCTTAGCATTAACACTAAAATATTTGCTTAATCTCAGAGCTTCAAAGTAACTGAATGCAAAGCCACAGAAAATCCAGCTGATGGAAAAAATGGTTTTAAAGGAAATCCATTTAAAGTTGAGTTTCCGATGATCTTTATTTAAAACTTCAGAAACAGGAAAAAGTCCAAACATCTGTGCTACAAAAATCACTGTAAAAAGGATATAAAAGTTTTTATATTAGAATTTAATGTCTTCAGTTAACACTAAGTGCTTTTCTATGATATTGTACACAAAAATCAATAAATAGCAACTTTTCTTAAAGAGATATATTTTAAGATTTTATGTAAACAAAAAATTCAGGAGCGTTTTGATTGAATGTAATAAAAATAATCGATAAAAAGCTTAAATTTTTATATCCATCTCTAGCATATTGTATCTAACCTGGAGCAATCACTTGATGAAAATTGTCGTCCAAGCACTTCATTTTCTTAGGCGTTAGCTTGTTCACATGAATCAAGTTTTTATTAAAAAGCATTTTGACTTTTTGTGCTTTGAGGCCAGAATGGGACTTTTTCTTCCTCAAGTTACCTAAAACAATTGTGATATTTGATGAGCATCTCATGATTTCTAATTGCAAAAAACAAGTTTTTGCAAAAACACATAATATGGTAATTATCAGAATTTCTATTTTAAATTAATTTTTGCTTGAACACACTCAGGTGGTCACAAAACTTCCTGATTTGCTAACTTGCATCATCAGAATTTTTTCTATTTTAAAACCACAACTTCCTTTCAAGGAAATGAATGCTTCTGATCATTAAATACTATTGCGGTGCAAATATATTTGCCAAAAACCAACATCCAATTTATAAATTTAAATACTTCCTTGCTTTCCAGCATACATTTCCGCTATTATTTGCAAACAAAATTAAATTGCAACTTTCTGGTTTGGAAATAGAAAGGGACAAAAACAAACAACAAGCACATTTGACAGTGATAAATATGTACATGTTTTACTTTAACCAATTTAAAAGTTTGTGCGAGAAATTGTTAATTAAACATCGCTCTGGAAAATAGTTTTATGGTCGAGTACGCAATTAAGCTATCAGATTTTGAATATAAGTTTTAGTTTTACACATAGCTTTTTGTCATGTTAGTTTATGCAAAACATATATTAATTAATGTGCAATTTACATGCACTCTGAATTTCTTAAAATGAGTGAGCAACTGTAATGAGTACAGTTTGTCCATTAATTTGTTTCAAATCATAATAGTACACATTCAATTGATTAAATTTGTTTTAAAGACTAATTGAATTAAGACAACAAATTAATGTTTCAGAGCATTAAAAATCACAAAAAGGAGTCAAAAGAATATTTATTTAATTTTTTCCATTATGCAACATTAATATTTAAGTAAACATACGAAAAACCAGTTACGCCGCAATGTTTAAAATTTGCAGACAAATGTAATATAAATCAATTGTACAAGCTATCAGCACAATGTCGGCGAACAAATATTCATCCACAAACTTCAAAAGCTCGCATATTGATAGATAGCTGTTACAAATTTACGCCTAGAAACAATCCTGAACAATCTACAAAGCAAACATTAATTTAGATTCAATAAATCAAAGCGTCGTAATAATGAAAAAAACTTGAACTGCCTCGAACCAACTCAAGTTGCTCATTAATCTGCTTAAATCATCAAAGCAAATTGAAATCACCATGTTCGAAAAGCTCTGTATAAGTGTGAACGATACATGCATGATCTCGGCCCAAAACTAATTATTGGGTTGTTGAGTTGAGCAAACACTTGTTGAAATTGATGAGTTAATGTGTAACCCGAAACGCTGTCACTTTTCGTTAAAAAAAAACTATGATAAAAACTAATTTTTGTGATAATAATAAGCTAAAATCATCTTCTTTTTTTGTTTTTTCAGAAATGCATTCAAAGTTTTTCTAACTACTTATTATAATAATTGTCCTTCATTAATTTTAGTTGTTTTTATTTTTTAAGTGCTTTATCAAGTCTTCACAAATCATTCAATAATGCTATTATTTATTATTATTATGTCTATTTTGCTTTTAATGGACTTCCGCTTTTACTTCCTTTTGATGCAACTGCGATTTCTAACAAGGAACATTAAATTTAAAAATCTAGTTACTTCCTAGCTTTCCAGCGTTTTCATTTGCAATTAAAATTGGAGTGCAAATTTCTGGTTTTGAAATTGAAAAGTATATGAAAACAAACACATAATGACAGTGATAAATATGAACTTGCTTCTATTTGCTGATTTTCTTCACCCATTCTGGGAGATTCTAATGAAAATTGTGAATCAAACATTACTTCGCTGTTATTTTGCTTTGTTTTTAAAGTTCAGCATGAAATTTAAATTTATAGTTTGAATTTACGTAAGCAATTTTGCTACGATTAACAAAATTAATGAAACACAAACATATTTCGCAGAACACAATATGTTTACATTCAGCTAATTTTCAGGAATTCCAAAAATATTATTCCATGTTGATGAAGCAGCTATTTCGAGCACTTTAAGTACATGGATTGTTGTCGGATTTTTTCTCGTCTGCTTCGTTGAATTGCACCATAACTGCAAAATAATGGGAGAAATAATGTAATTAGCAACATTTTGATAGTAAATTTGACTTATATATCTTTTAGTCATATGAAAATGTTTTAACATTTGCTAGCTTTTGTATGGTTATGTGGTTTGTAATAAAACAGAAACTAGCATCGTATGACAACAAACTGTTTTGTTCCATGTTCCATGCATTGTTAGGATCTATAGCATAAACTTCCATCCTTGATTTTGATCAAAATAACTTATTCAAGTCATATTCTCGAAATTTTCAGTTTTTCCAAATTTATTTATCTATATAATTTTTTGCTGGTCCATGACTAAATAAATTTGGTTTAATTACTTTTACTGCCACGTTATGACGAAGTAATTACCAAAAATTTTGTTTAAATTTATGGTTAAATTAAAAATATTTCAAAAAAGTCGTCCTTTGATTATAATCAGACTTAGTATTTATGCAAATGCCGTAATTGCGAAGTCATCACGTTTCTATAGCTTTGTTGTTTGAAAGCAAAATAAGATCATATATGATAAGAGCTTTCTATTTATAATGTCTATTTTATACTGTAAGCGGTAACATGCTTTAATTGTCGACAAAAAATACAAGCTTTTTTAGAATATTCTTCAAATAGGTCTTACAGCAAATGTTTTGTAAATAATATCTCACCTAGTTCATAAGTAACAACTGTTCCGGATATCTAAAAATATTAAATATTGAGCATCAAACATTAAAATTATTTTGTAGCATTTTAATGAAGAAATACATCAAATAAGTTAAAAAATACTAACATTTAATTCAAACGACTACGGCAAGTAAAATTTCCAGGCACAAATTTAATTTCTAACGCAGTAACATAAATATTAAATATCCATGAAAACCGTAAATCCCATAAATATCGCAACACCAATAAAATTACGATAATACACATTTTAACGACATCCCACATAAAAAATAAATAAAACTCACACTTAAAATCAATTTGCGAGTCAGCAAAAAGAAGTTCATGCCGGACAAGGCCACCTTTCCATTCGTTAGATGTTCATTAAATCTTTTAAGCTGTAATTCAAAAGTGAGCTATCAAATCTTATGAAATAAGGTACATATTTACTAGCAATTTACATTTAAATCGTAATGCTCAGAGGCGACAGACCGAACGATAGCGATTGGTTTTTTGCTTTCATCGTTTACTTTTGCAGCCCACCAACAAACTCCAAGGGTTCGACAAATAAGACAAACCAGAGAAAACCAACGGTAGAGTCCTTCCATAAATGTGGATGTTGACCTAAAAATTTATTTTTATTATTATTCGATGAAATACATTTGATAGCGTTCGACATGTTTCTATTGGATCTATTTACGCTTTGTTATTTTCGAGACAACAGCCTGGAAGGAAAATTCATGGCTATCAAACAAGAGCTGAGCTTACTAGAAAAGCTTTTCCTTGTCAATAAATTTTGAACTTCTTCTTTACTTTTTGAATTATAATGCTTAAAGACAGTTAATGTCATCGATTCCTTGTAAAGCTGTGTTCTTAAATATAATCTCTTATTGAGTTTTCAATACTACTCTAAATATTTTCAACAAATCATCATTTAAATTGCATGTTTCGACAATGTGCGGATTTAAAGATAAAAGTGGAATATGAACTTCTCGAAGAAAATAAAATTTTCTTACTTTACACTGTACAGAAGTTGAACGCAGATAAAGTATAGGTTGCTAAAAAATGCAATCAAAACAGTTCCACCATGCACTCCATTCACTTGCTCCACTAAATTGCACACAGCTTTGTAAGCGCACCATTGCTCCTTCCAGAACTGGGTTGACTTTATCTGCATGGTTGAAGGGTAAATAAAGTGGAATTTAGTGAAAGCCATAAGTTTACGACAAAGTAATAACAAGTAAAAATCACCAGCTTGCTATTGAGCACTAGTTTCCGATTAATCATGCTGAATTTATCAGAGATGAGGATACTGATCGTCATCAAGTAAAGGTTTATAAAGTTCCATGCAACTGAACAAAATGAGTTCATTATTTGACCGAAAATACCGACGAAAACATTGTAGGGAAATATTGAGAATAATTCCGTAAACGCCATCCTAAAATAGGCTTCCTCTTTAGAACTGATGGTGTAACACTCGTTCGAAGAAAGTTTGATCGCGCCAAAAATACCTAAAGTGTGCTCTACTGAAAATTTTGAGATATTTACATTAATAAGGTTTGTTTGAAACTTTTCTACCTGTAAATAAAGGATCTAAATCAGAAAAGTGAGACATTCTCTAACAAATTTAATTCCAAAAACCTTATAATTTTAAATAATGAATAAATATCTCTTAAAAAGGTATTGTGTTTCTATTAATTAATTACTGAACTTTTTCTGTTCACCTTTCTGTTCAGTTCCTTTAACCTACGCATAAACTCCAAAATAATCACATAAAGTTGAAGTAAAAGTGTCTATTTACCTAATGCCGTCACTAAAACTGTAAAATATACGATCTTTATTTTGCGGTTCTGATGATGAGGTTTTCCAAAATTTAATTGTGCCAATTTAATGTCTACGTACTCCCAATTCTTGACAAAGTTTTTCCATCTCCGCGCCACCAGCAGAAAATTGAAATAGATCAAAAAGTTCAAGAAAAAGAACATAAAAGACACTGAAACGAAAAATGATTCATGATACTGTTTGTTCTATAATATTATATGTTCGAATGATCTTGAAAAATTGAGCTTTTCCTGGGAAACTGACAAATAATGTGCTGAGTTTATAAAAGCCTAGATTATTGAGTACTAAAATTTTACGATTTTTCCCTTATAAAGAAGTTTTCAATAATGTAAGCTTCAACACTAAACAAAATCCTCACCAAACTTTGAGTACTCAATGCGATTCTTCAACTGCTTATAGCCTGAAGAGATGAACATTATTGCAATTCCAATCTGCACTAAGATCGAATAAAGGAAATGAAAACTTTTGATCCTAAACCTCAATCTGCTGGAGTCTTTGTGAGTAATCCCTGAAACCGAGAACAATCCGAAAATCTGGGCTGTGCACATCACTTGTTTTGTCAAATGGAACAAACAGAAACAGATAATTTTACAGACGATAAGATTAGGCTACAATATTTACCAAACTTGATGGAATTATGGAAGCTGCTCATGAGCTGAATCCTTGATTTGGATGTCCTCCGAACCTTGGTGATTTCGTCTGCGGATGGAAGATTTATGAAATTAATGAATTTTCATGTTTATACATACGTACTGAATAATAAATTGTTATTCAACGTTGGCTTCGGGTTGAATGGTTGAATCCTGGAAAGAAAAATGTTTTGATGTGCAAATCAATGAGGCGCAGGGTTATGGAGTAGCTTCTGTTTTATCGGTTTCACGAAAGTTTTTCCATAAAATATGTTTTATGATTTTTTATAGTTTTTGGGACCTCGTTTGGATAAATGGATGTAGTTCATGGATAAAAACCAATTGTTTCTCGTATCATTATTTATGATGAACCATTAATCAAGTTAAAATTTTCATCACATTTTCAAGATCATTAAGTGGACTAAAAAATGAATTAAACCATTAAACAAACATTTTCTTCAAAATTTTTTTGTTCTTTTTCACTTTTTATAAAAAAAAAATCGAACTTTTAGTGCCATGACATAAAAAGTCAAAAAGTTTTGTTCAAACAAAAAATATTTTATGGGTCGACTGTTAATTAATAAATTTATAAACACTGAATACACCAGACCACTGGGTAAAAGGAGTAATTGCCCATTTAATTTAATCAACATCAAAGCCACTAAAGCCACCACTAAAGCCCAGGTTAAACCTATAAACATCATTCACTTGGGAATTTTCCATTAAACTTATTAATTATTTATTAAATAGGATTTATTTATATGCTCTCTAGAAATGGTGAAACTGAAGCAGTTTGAACTGTAAGTATTTACGGCGTTTACTTACTGATTTTCGCTGCTTGATAACACCCACATAACTGTAGCTTCTAATATTCTCTTCACAAGTGAACGAAACTTTCAAGCAGAAGCGTCAAAGTAATCTATTTGAAGGATTCTCCTAAATGGTCAATAAACTTGACACGACTATACTTTTAATAGGAATTCAATTCTGCGTATTTCCCCTCAAAAAGAAAATATATTGGTTAGAACTCGAAATAGCAAAGCATGTGAAGTTTTCGATTGTCCTATACTCCATCTTGTCTTGGCGGAAATATCTAAGAATCAGAGAATATATTATGATTGATGGCAGCATGAATAATAAATGGCATGCTGTCTTAAAAACAATGAAGCTCTCCGATGTATAAGAACACGTTGATTGAAAAATTGAACTGTAGAAAAATTATCAGCGAACGTGAAAGAATTTATTTTCTGGTCATGATCTTTTGTGTAGAAAAAAAAATATTTTATGAGACTGGCATAATTGATGTGATGATTTTGATTCAAAGACATGGTTTGTCGCTTGCTTTCTCGTTGGTTTGGTTTGCAGACTGAGAAAGGAGAATTTACATTAGTTAATTATTACCATCGAACAAATTCAAGAATCTTGTCATTATTTTTGTTCATTATTAAGTTCAAGTTAGTATGTCACACCATCATTCATATGATTAAATATACTTTTCTATTAATATTTTGTTCAAATTTTTCAACTCACCAGAAGAATCATCAAATATGTAACAATCGTCCCCAGAATCTACAAAAAAAAGAATTTAAATCGGAATGTTCTGCTTGGTAATACCATATTGTCACAAGAAATTACGCCTAATATCGACGGTTTTGTAATGTTGAAAAAATGAAGAAATGATAGAGCAATTGTTTCCGCCTCGGCATATTCTTGAAATGTTCCAACCTGTAGAAAAACGAAATGAAATTGCAAAAATATTTTTAGCTTGTCGTGTTTACATTACATGAGGTTTTCTTTAAATGACACAAGTTTTGACAACTGAAATGTTTTAGATACTTTATAAAATGTTGAGTTTAACATTTTAAGCTCGTAGGGTTCGCACGATGTGTTGGATTTTAATATTCGAAAAATAAACAAGTTGACAACTATGCATTACTAAAAAGACATTCCATTGGTCGTTTTATTTACTTCCTAGTAACTTTAAAGTTAACTTTTTTTATTATTACAGTTAGTTCCTGGTAACTTAAGTTAACTTTTTGCGGACCATTGAGAAAAGTTAATTTTACAAAATAATTTTTTTATTAAAGTAAATTTTTCTGGGCGGACGGGATCTACTTTTGTTGATGTATATGTCATTTAATAAACTTTTATAAGAACGTACAGGATTTAGATGCACTAATTTATGCAGTTTTATGAGGTTATTTGATGATTTTATTTTGTAAACTATTTATTTCACTGGTTCTTCAAAATTACTCTTTTAGCAAGTTCAAAGCCTTTGATTACAACTGTGATGTTCTATTACACTTTCTTTATCACTGTGAGATCGTTTAATTGGTATATCTAAGTCTTTGAAGACTCTAATCACGATTAATAATATTTTTATTTTCAATAACAAACAATTTTCACATATTTCTTTTCAAATTTGATATTATTGGGTTTTTGGGGTTAATTGACACTATATCACTAATTAGAAGGCTTAATTACTACGGCACTAATCACACCAAAATATATTTATGCGAGAAAAGTCAATTCAAAAAATTTAATTTTCAAGTTACTTTTAACTAAACGGAGATTTTGCTGAATCAGTTAAAAGTAACTTCGGTTGTTATAAAATTAAAAACTGTTATAATTAACTTTTTCAATGGTCCGCAAAAAGTAACTTATAAGTTACCAGGAAGTTAATAAAACGACCAATGGAATGTCTTTTAAATAAATTTATATGAAAATCCACGTTTTATTCTATTTCTCCTGTAAGTTTTATAGTTTTATTTTGTTTTTGATTTTGAGCTCGCGTTAATAAATAAATTTGATTATTTTGTTGTTGCAAAATAAGTCAAGTCAAGCTCAGTGCATATTCTTTATTTTATTGTAGGAAAAGTCCCTATAAGACGTACTCTTTAATTCTATATCTAAATGTCGACAATTTGCCATGTTCTTATAAAATAAGAAAAAACTTTTATAGATCTTTGCACCACTTAATGCTAAAAAAGCTTTTAATTTCATACATTCCTTTTATCTACTGGGAATGCTAACAATAAGACAGCAAAACAAACTTATTTTGTGTGACATTTTCTTCTTAAAATATGTTATACTATTGTATCCAATACATAAAATATATACACACACTACATACCTCACTGCAATAAAGCTCTGAAGGAATTTGTCGCAATAAGTTGCTTGTTTGTTTGGATTCTTGGTAAATCATGGCTGCAGTTAAGAGCACTGTAGATGTTCTCAAAATCAAGAAACTCATAGAGAACCAAAAGTAAATACTTTGCATATAAGAAGCCGCGGGACTGTGAAACAAAAATGAAATAAATCAATTAAAATCATTCTGAAAAGTTAGAATATTCTCAAAAAGTCAATAAAAGAATACATTCAAAAAGCTCACGTGAAAGCTGACAAGATTTGAATACATATAAAGTAGCAGTTGTTCAGGAAAGAAATGATGATGATACTCCAGCAAATGTTTATCAGCTCCTCTACAATTGAGTGCAGTTTTATGTAATTTAATCGCATTTTGTACCAATATTGTGCTCCTTTGTGCTGCAAACAATTTAAAATGGAAATGAAAAAGAAAGTTAATATTGCATCAATTTCCTTTGAAGAAAATGTAATTACACGGTTCACGTTGCGCGACACTTTGTCGTTGAGCAATTGAAACTTTTTGTATACTGCGTAGCAAACGATTACGATGAATACATCTATAAAGTTCCAGTAAACGGTGCTAAAAAAGCAAGTCACCAGTACGTAAATCCCATTAAAATCGTTGTAAGTAATTACTTTAAAGAAATCTGGGATGATGTTTTGGCAAAAAGCAGATAATTTGCTGGGGTAGTGAGAAAAGCACTTTGAGGCAATACGGTAGTCGACAACCTGAAAACGTATTTAGGATTATGGCTGATTATGGTAATATAAACACTTCGTTCTTGTTTGGAAAATTCAATTGAAAAATCGTCGATTTTGTTCTCTAAGGAGCATAAAATGTCTGAGTGGTGTCCAAAATATTGTTAAAAGCTTTATTAAGATTTTTTGTAGGTTTTGTACTTTACGTAATAAACTGAATTAAATAGAGCTTTACAATAAATTGCCAGAAAACATCAAAATTATTACCGAAATCTCTAAATTTAAATGCGAACTAAAAAAACATGTTTTCAATCATTATGCAAATTAAAACATGAATTTTAAAGCTTATGCATGGTGAGCAATAGTCAATATTCTTGATAAAATTTTTGATAAGCTATAAAGGATTTAAAATACTCAAAGTCATTGTTAGGTTTAGTAGTAGGATTAGTTCAGTTCAAAAAACTTTAAAAAAAATTTATTCAAACTTGTTCTTCGCATAAGACAATCATTGCAATGATTGGCTTTTGAAGGCAAAAATAAAAAATTGTAAACAAACTTAAGAAAATAAAAACTGAAAAAAAAAAAAAAAAAAAAAAAATGCTTAATAAAGCCGAAGTACATATAAATTTTTTTAAAGTCGTTGGAAAGCCTAAAAAGTTCCAAACAATCCATGAAAATCCATTATAATAGAAGTAAAAAATAATACGCTCCATCAATAAGCTTTTAAAACTCTGATTACAAAATAAGTTGTTGATTTTATGTGTTTTCATAAAGTATGAACGATTTTTAGCATTTCTATTGATTCTTTTGGGTATGAAAAACTTTCATAAACTTTCTGACATTTGTGATTTATTTAGCGACACTCGTGTTATGACTTTATTCTTTCATATTTGAAATCACATTTAACAACAAAAAATCTTAATGCGTACAGTCTAAGAATAGAACCAACGACATTCAATTAAATTATGCATAAAACTTTCGCTTCATTTCACTCAGACATTTTTGCTGTCCTAAGATTGTAAAATATTTCAAAAACCTCATGAAACTCACGAAATTTAAAAGAATTAATGGTTTAAAGTATTTGAATAAACGTTTTGGCACTCAAAACACTTCAGAGAACAGAAAATTACGCAATTCTATTCAAAATATACAAACACTCTACTATCTACTGATCTATTCACCAAATACAAAGACACAACCAGACCTTTGATAACAGATGCTCAACTGTTTGGAAAAATAAATCAATTTTGCGATAGTCAATTTAGCAATTTGGTTTAGAATTACTGAAAGCTGTTGTCATGAAAATGGTGAGGATGAGTTTGTTGATTACTGGTTGCCGCAAGTCGCACATGTATGGAAATTGTTGCTCAAGCTCGTCCCAAATTTGCGTGAAATTATGCCATTTCGTTCCAATTTTTAAGAAGCTAATGCTGATTAGCAGAGAAAATGTGAAGAAAATTACAGCAGCTGGAAATGAAATTGATTTGGATTTGAAAAAAATAACACTGTTTCATGGTCAGAAGTGGTTTGTCTTCAAATGATGACTCAGTATTTTTTACTGATTAAATTATCTTAGATTAACTTTTCTGGTATATAAAAACAAACTTAAAAAATAAAGAGAGATTATTTTCGGTCATAATTCTGTCGTCACAATAACAAGGCACAATATGCTACTCACTTAAGTTACTGAAAGCGAACATCTCTTTAGTAGCTTCATGGTAAATCAATGTTAAAATCATGAAGAAAATGGAGCTCTCAACAATAATACAGTAGAAAAACTGGAAACTTATAACCTTAAATCTCTTTTCAGTTGCTCCATTCTTCAGCTCCTTCTGGTTTACTGACTTTACGTTGCACAAAGGAAAGATGCCAAAACATTGAGAAAAAACTAGAACTATTTCAAAAGAATCTCATTAGAAGTAAATTGTGAGTAATTTCTATAATTTACCTTGTCTGATTCCTTCTCGAAAGCTTCCTTTATTCATGCATGTTGGTTTAACGACCATCATGAGAGTTGTGATTGCTGTGCTGTGCTCACTATTTGATATAACAGAGAATGCGGAAAACCCACCAACTATACAAAATAATACAATAATAATATAGAATGCTTGATAAATGCTGATTGTATCGCAAGCTTACCCACAAACAAACGAAAAACAAACAAAAAACAAAGAGGCAATTTGGACGGGCCGAAAAAGTGTGGAGATTGATTGAATTGATAAAATAAATTATGCAAGATTTAGTGCAGATTTTCACAATATTTTGTCACTTCTTCAGGCTTGTCGGCTTCGTTTAAAAGGACAAGTTCATACGTTACGAGGCAGCCGCTCATCTGAAATATTGATTAGTTTGTAGGTTTATTTGAGGTGGGTGTAAGATAAAATGTATTCTTAGAAAAGCATGGATTTGCGAGAGTTTATAGTTATAAAAGCAACCAACAAATTGCATTATTTGATACATTGTATTTTTAATAAAGTTCAGAGACTCACCGCTAATATCAGCCCTTTTGAAACATAGAAAAGTCTCTTGCCAGACAAAGCAATTCTCTCGCATCGTATTGTGTCACATAAACGCTCCACCTGCAAGAAATATTCAGTTTGCAATTTCCATCAAAATATGCAGTTTTGCAATTTATGAATTTTTCAATTTTGTTTATCGCAGTGATTTTTTTTTTACATCGATGCTCCAACTTATTGACGGAGTGCTTCTAATCAAAGTTGTCGGATATTTTGCAGCTTCGCTGACTGAGCTTGCAACCAGTAAAACGCAGATGGTTCTCAGCAAAAGGTAAAATAGCAGAAACCAAAAGTAGAGGTGATTGATAAGAGAAAGTTTTCGAGTTCTGTGGAAGAAAGGTTTGGATTAGTTTGGTGAATGATTGGAGAATTATTCTGTTTTCATATGAATGTTTTTCTGAGAATTTTTCCGTATTCGTGTGATTATTCGTTAATGTGTATTTGCTTCCTTTTGTTTATGCTCTTGTTTTTGCCCATTTGATAGTAGAAAAAACATTTATTGATTAAAAAGAAGTCATCAAATAACATAATACAAAAACCAAATGTCACGAACGAATCTTCAGTACGTGCAGCTCTTGATCTTTTCGAGCCTAAATTTGGCACAGCTCAAATTGTTTTTTAAATATCATCTCCAAAGAGTAATTTTATAAATAAATAAATATTAAATTATTTACTGGAAGCTTAAAAATATGTTGTAACAGAGCGAAAATAGATTATGCCCATTAGAGATCAAAACCAATGTTGAAATCTCCTCATCAATGAATTCTAGAAGATCACACAGCATATAATGATGTTCTCTTATTTCTGTCCAATATTTGCGATCCACATATTTATCTCCTGTATCGCTTAGCCGTCGATTAATCTGATTAAACCTTGTGTTCAACGTGATACAGATTAAAATGATGAATATATCAAAAAAGTTTGTGGTAAACGTCAGGTAGATATTAAGAGCCTAGAATAATGTTATTACATGAATTGCGTGCTAAACGAATATTTCTCGCATTCATCTCACTTCAAAAATAGGAATTTGAATTGGGTGATAAGGAAACACATCCATCAAGTGTCTCCGCTGTCTCTCGTAGAAATTGTGGAAAAATTCTGATGCGTTCACCTTACAATGCTCAAGCTGTAGATAATTGTCTTGGATCGCAGAGGCCGTGTGGAGACTGAATTGAACTGAGAATAAAAAATGTTTAGGTGCTGGTGAAATGATGATATTCAATGTTATATTTGATGAAGCAATTTCGTTTCTATTTTTAGAAATTCAAGCTGAAGATGAATCTTTGTTTGCTGAGTGTGGACTTTTAACTTTTCTGTATTTTTGGAACTTTTAGGATATTTTAAATGAAATTTACTCACTTAAAAGCAAAACAGATGCCACAATCATTGTAGTCCTCAATTTTAGAGCAAGAGTCCATCCAGTTACATAATAGGGTGCTGATAAAAACACAAACTCTTGTTGGTGCCAATATTTCATGATCTTTGACCAGTTCATAGCTAACAAAAGCATCTTGAAAGCTCCAATCAAGCCAACCACATAATAAATTACAGAAGCTGAAATAAATATTTTTTTTTGTAGCTTCCAAAAATTTTTTAATCAGTGTACAATACCTGCATAAGCCAAGTTCATTTTTACATAAAAAATACTTCTCACTATTAGCAAACATTCAAAAGCAGTCAAAGACAATAAAGTCAAAGCATAGATTGATTTGAGCGATTTCCATTCAAACTTGACCGAAATTACATCACCATTGCCAACATTTTCCACTGGTAACAGACCAAAGCACTGACTAAATCGTAAAATTGGACCCATGGCAGTATGAAAGCTTAAAGCGTCCCTTTTAAGAATCCTTCCACTCATCATTGACCTCAAATTCATAACGAAATCTGTATGGAAATCTTTATTTATGGAGACTTTCTTAACTTTTTAAAACATGCCGGAGATTTTTTAAGAACTGTTTGTTAGCAATTTCTCAACATAAAACAGTAAATCTGAATCACACAAATTATCTTAACTATACTAAAAGTCATCAACAGCCATTTGTGCAAAAATTCTAATTTGTATTTTATTTAATTTAATTTACTGCCACAACCATTAAAAAAGCTATAAAGCGTTATCTTGATCAACGTTTGCTGAACACGCAAAAGTGCGTTCAGTACTCATAGAACTCGCAAAGGTTTGCCGTCACTTGGATAGGTTCAATTTCATCCAACAAAACCAACTCGAAAGTTACAATTGAGCCAGCCATCTGAAAATAAATTCATCAGATACGAAGTACAGTGTTTACAATCTAATAAAATCTTGTTTTAATTACAGCTAGAATTAAGCGTCGAGTCATGTAGAAAAATCTTTTCCCAGAAAAAGCAATCGTTTCACATTGTAGTAGGTCAGTCAATCGTTGGAGCTGAATTTTTAATAAGGTAAAAAATCAATTTTAATTGTTTTACACTCATATACTGTTAAAAGTAATTACACAAAAAAGAGAAATACACAAGAGTAGTCCAAGATGGTTTTTTTCAAATTTGAACAATTTTTGTGAACAGTCCTTTTGAAAACATTCTTTAAGATAAAATAACTCACATCAATTCCCCAATCTTTTGTTGGAGCTCTTCTTACTGTTGCTAACAGATCTCTCGAAGAATCGTATACGTTTGATGCATAGAAGACCACAATTAAAATTCTTAATATCAAAAAAAATAAGTAAACCCAGAAATATATGTCATTTATGAGAAACATCCTGTTTGGCCTTGAAATATTTTACTTAGAATGAGTATTCTATCTTCTTGAAAAAATATTAATACTCACTTAAAACTGTTGAAAAGCATTATGCAGACTGAAAATATATTATGTCCAGTAGAAATCAAAATAAGAAATGAAATATGCGAGTCCACAAACTCCACCAGATCACAAAGATAGACATAATGCAATCTAAACTCCTTCCATAACTCTGGTTTTGGAGCAGTTGATTCTTTCAAAACATCCCGTATCCGTAAATTCAATTGACTCAGCCTCGTTGTCAATCCAATGCTGCATACGGCAATAAAAAAGTCAACAAAGGTCCACACGAAAGTTAGTGTGAGATTAACTGCCTCGTAAAATGGCAGTTGCCAGAAAGAGTATGGCAAATAATATAAAACTTGAGGTCGTTCCCGCTTCAAAAGGTTTTCAAAGAAACCACTGAATAGAGATTTACAGAAGTCTAGCTGTATATGATTGTCGTGAATAGCATTAACAAGGTACAACGTATGTTCAACTGTAATGAAAATCATACAGTTAAAGATGAAAGTGAAATCTTTCAAGTTAAATTATCTTAATGATATGTACTTAAACTGAAGAGAAAAAAGATGGTTCCAACAAGCCGAACTTTCAGCTTCAAACTCCATCCTGTTATTTTATAAGGCTCGCTGAGAAATACATGTTCCTTTTTTTGCCAAGTCTCCATAAATAGTGGCCATTTTCTAGCGAGTTGCAAAAGAAGTATTGCACGCAACAGGCAGCAGATTTGATATACCAATATTTCTGTTTTGAATAAACATTTATTAAGTTTATTTTTTCAATATTTGTAAAAGCTTACCAGCATATTTGAGTTGAAGTCCTTTTCGAAATGCTCTTAAAAACATTAAAATAGCCTCAATTGATCCAAGAAGGATACAAACAATACAATAAATTGTTCGAGCGGTGAACCACTTGAATTGAAGATCTTTTACATCTTTACTTCTTATAGCAATCACGGGGAAAATTCCGAAAAACTGACTGAAAAGCAATATTGGGCCTATTGCCTCTTGAAATGAGGTTGACTTTTTGTCTTTATTTGTTACTGGAAAACATTGCAAATTTGAATAAATTGAAAACGTTTATGGGATGAATAAAATATTACATTCTTTTTGTTGGAGATCGATAATAAGATCATCCTTCGCTTTGACAAAAATTATTCTATTTCTACTCATATTGGTTCTATTTAAGTGATCCTTAATTGAATATTGAAAATTCCTACTACTACAAAACAAGTACCACACACAACTGTATAGAGTTGCTAAAACTCCTCTAAATGTTATTAGTCATGATTAAACACGCAATTTTTATGGATAGAGCAATTCTGGTTTGAAAATAATTAAAAATTAATTATTGTTTTTATTTTGTCTGGATTTGTTTTCGTTTTAAACCCAAAAGGTTTTATATTTTTTTACAATAATTGCAAAACACTACATGCAAAAAATTTAGGAAAAACAACTTAACTTGAAAAAATACAATATTTTAATCTTATAAAAAATCTTATTCAGCGTTTAAGATGCAAAACTTCTAAATAAATTTATTCATTCATCCAAATAAATACAAAAATTTAATTTAATAATTATAAAACTCGCAGAGTTCCAACGAGTCATCGGTTCCATCAATTTCATCAAATAAAACCAGCTCAAAGGTTACAATAGAGCCAGCCATCTAAAAAAACAATCTCTAATGAGTACTTTTTACTTGTGAGATCATCTAATTTTTAATTACGGCTAAAATCAGTTGTTGCGTCATGAAGAAGAACTTGTTCCCTGAAAGGGCTATCATTTCGCATTGGAGCAAGTCAGTCAACCGTTGGAGCTAGGATATTTAAATTAATTTGTTTTCCATCAACCTTTGGGTTTGACTTAATAATTTAAAATAATACTTACATCAATTCCCCAATCTTTCGATGGAGCCAATCTTAGTGTTAATAATAAGTTTTTAGAAGAGTTGTACACAGATGATGTACAAAAGACAACGGTTAAGAACCTGAACATAAGGAATATCAAATAGAACCAGAAATATATTTCATTGATAACAGACATTCTGGTTGACCTTTTAATTGATTGAATGACACAATTATAAGCAGCTTTTTGTAAATATATCGATACTCACTTTAAACTTTTGAAAAGAGTTACACAAACCGTAAATAAGTTATGTCCAGTAGACATCAAGATTAGAGAAGACATGTGTGAATCTACGAACTGCACTAGATCACAGAGCATCACGTAGTGTAACCTGATTTCTTTCCACAATTCTCGTTTTGGTGGAGTTGATATTCGTACATTTTCTCTCATCCTATCATTCAGTTGGCTCAGTCTAGTCGTCAATCCTATGCTACACATGACAATCAGCATATCAACAAATGACCAAACAAATGCCAAAGCTACATTCATCCATTCATAAAAAGGCAGTTCCCAGTGAGTATAAGGCAAGTAATACTTGAGCTGAGGTCGTTCCCGCTTCAAAAAATTCTCAAAAAATGAATGATATTCAGTATTGCAATTATCTAACTGGGTCTTGTTGTCATGCATAGCATTAGCAAGGTATAAAATGTGTTCGACTGGAAGAAATATTTTGTTTTATGGTTATTCAATAATTACGTAATCAATTATAATGTTACGTAGTGTGAGAGAAAAAAAAATTACTGCGATAAGTAGTAATTTCTGCTTTAGTGTCCATTTCCCTGTTCGGTAAGGATGATGAAGAAAAACTTCTTCCTTTTGATGCCAAGTAGTCATGAAAAGTGGCCATTTTTTGGCCAGACTCAACAAGACTAAGATTCGAATCATACAGCATACTTGAAATATCAAGTTTTCTATTTTAAATAAATCTTTAGTAACTTATTCCTTAAATCATGCCATGTACTCACCCGCGTATTTTAATTTGAGCCCTTTGCGGAAAATTCTTATTATCATAAGTGTAAGTTCAAGGGCTCCACAAAGTATTAAAGCAATCGAATAAATTGTTCTTCCACATTTCCACTTGAACTGAAGATCTTTAACATCTTTCCCAGTAACTCCAATTACGGGGAAAAAACCAAAAAGTTGACTAAAAACCAAGATTGGTCCAATTGCCTCTTGAAACGAGTCGATTTTTTCTTCTTTTGAAGCTTAAAAGGTTGATAAAAAAGTAATCAATTTGAAATTAAATTATAATAATACAGCTTTTCAGCTTAAATCAACTTACGTTCTTTTTCTAGCAAATCGATGATTTGTACATCTTTTGGTTTTACAATAGTTATTTTGGCTTTGGTCATACTTTCAATTCAAATGATGTCAATTCATAAAGCGCCACTTCAAACTGATGACATCTTCGAAAGCTCAAACAAGTTTTTCTGTATGAACACGCGATTTTGAGTAAGCTCCTTGTTTAAAGGTAGTTAAAATTAATTATTAAAATAAATGTCATTGCTATTTTAAATATATGTGTTTGAATCACAAAACATCAACTGCGAAAGAGTTGTCCATGATTAACATATAAAGATTTACAAAGCATGCTTTATTTGTCTGAGTTTTGTAACTGCAATATGCAAACGAAATGTGCAGAGAAAGAAAACACAAATCAATTAATATAAAACTTATCTTGATATTTTCTTAATACATTTGCAGCTTCAGTAATTTGACTTCAAAATAAAATTCAGTCATATATTTGTGTGATATATTTTATAGTTTTTTTATCAAAGAAGAAAAGTGTGCAAATGTAATAAAAAATGAATGAAAATACTTTTTTATAATTTTTTATCCTTTGACATTCTATTTTCTTTAATAATCTAGATTGTATGCTTCAACTGGAAAGGGAGTGCTTCAAAGCATGAGTTACCTCATTGAGAGTGTAAAAACTCGAATATTATTTACACCTGAAAGAAATAGGAATGTTGATTCTTTTGCATAAAAAATAAGAGCAATTATTAGCGAATTGAAATTTTTAAGTCTGATCATTTGATATTTCATAAAATTCCTTAATTGAGAATATTCACAATGAATCCGCTGAATGAAACCTTTTAAAATATATAAAAGCATAGTAAGATATCCTAATATCCTATATAAATATTTACACATTTACACATTATTTACCTACGCTTCTTGCTATTAATCCAAATTAAAATAAAATCTTTAAGAAAATAACTTTGATCAATAATTTAATAAATCAAATTGTATTGGCAATTTAATACAACTTAAAATTATTTACATTTTACAAATGCATTTATAAATGACTATGTAATTAAAGAATCTTTAAATAGATTTAATTTAAAGTAATTCTTGGGATTTCCATGAAAGTCGCGCCATAAACTGATAAATAATATTGTTACAAACTCATAAACGCTACAACATTTAAAAATACTTTCTTTGAGATTCTTAAAAGAGCTTTATGTGACGTTGACTCGGAATTGCACTCGTAGATTTAATTTGTGTTGTGTTTATGTGTGTTTATGTATCTGTAATGTGATTTTAAATGCTGCACAAACAGCCATTAAATGCAAGTTGAATTAATATTCTTGCTTTGGCAAGTTTGCAGGCAAGCATTGCGACAGTTGTTTGTGCATTGCTAGAAATTCCGCGACTTGAGCAAAACACGCTTAACGGGAAAACATGAATTTAATTTGCTTACAATTAGTTCTGTGGTTAAAAACAATAAATTCATTAAGCTCTATACTATTGGTCTAGTACTTTTTTACAACTTTCTGGAAATTTTATTACTCTATTAGTTCCATGGTAGACAATTCCGGTGAATGTTGGGTTTATCACAGTAATGAAAACCATGAAAACTATAAAAAGTCTTAAAACGTTCTTTAATAAAAAATCTAATAAAGTGCAAAAGTTTGTTATCGAGGAGCAGGATGCACAAGATGACAATTTTCATGAAGTCATCGCTCCAGGTTAATACATTGCAATCAATTTCCAATAAACCAATTTACCCACAAGCAAACAACTTTTATGCTTACTTTTCTAGTGATTTTCATCTCGCAGTTATTTCTTTTTTTCCCATTATCTGGCATCTTTAATAAGGATCATCGCAAGCTTAATTTCAAGTGGATCTCAGTGCGAACTTTTCTATCGGTCTGGTGGATTTTTTGCGCCATCACGTTTTCTTTCCTTGAACTCAAGCGCTTGACTAATTCGGGACACGTGAACGCTAAAAGTGTTATGAGCACTGTGTTCTACTTTTCAAGTTTATCATGCGGAATTCTATTATTCCACCTGGCCAAAGAGTGGCCGCACTTTGTGGATTTCTGGATGGAAAAGGAACAAAACTTTATCATTAGTCGATACAATTCGTCTGGTTGGACATTGAAGAAAAAAGTACAAGCAGTGACCATAATAATGCTTACAGGAGCATTGTTTGAGCATTCTATGTCCATGGCTTCTTTTTTGTACGATCGTTATAAACAAGCAATAATTTGTGGATGGCATATTGATAGCTATTTTGGCTATATTGTTACAACACTGTTTCCGCATATTTTTAATGAATTACCATATAATGTCCCTATCGCATTATGGGCTTTGTATATAAATACCTCTCTGACATATGCTTGGAATTTTATTGATTTGCTAATAATTGTTGTAAGCTTGTGTCTGGCCACTAGATTCCAACAAATTAATGAAAGACTTGAGCTTGTTAGAGGACAGGTTAGTATAATATCACACTAATTTTGATGACTAATTGCATTAAAAGTTTTTTAAGTTCAACTTGTAAAATGTTAATTGAAAATACTAAAACACAGTATAATGTCATTCGGTCGTGACTGCACTTACTATATGTGCATGTCCTTAAAACAAATAGAATCTAGTTTTTTCTAAAATATTCTGATGGTTTCCAAAAATTATCTCAAATCATTGAAGAGCAAAACTCAATTCAATGAATTATTCATCTGAATAATATAATAAATTTTCTTTAAGATCGTTCCGGAAAGCTTCTGGGCTGAAATCCGAGTAAACTATGTAATACTGTGTGAGCTTTTGCTTTTTTGTGATGGTTATTTCGGAAATATAGTATTGACCGCTTGTTTGATCGATTTGTATTTTGTCTGCCTTCAAGTATTGAATATTTCAGCGTAGGTTTCAATTTATTATTAAATTATATAAATATATTCGAATATTTTAATGATCTTTTTCAGAGCTCTACCATTTCCAATCAATGCTTGCTATTTTTGGGTCTCTCTGATTTATTTGGTTGTTAGAATTTCAGCAATGATTCTATTCTCGGTATGAAATTTAATCAAAAGATTATTCATCAATTAAAATACAATATTTGTTCCTGGTAGGCTGCTATAAATGATGCTTCAAAGCAACCGTTAAAAGTGCTTCGTACAATTCCAAGTGCGGGTTGGTACCAGGAAGTATGATCTTGATAACCTTAATTAAAATCTAAAATTAAATTATTATTCAATAACTCCTTAGACTGAAAGATTTTGTTACCAAGTTCATCATGAAAATATCGCCTTGACCGGTAGAAGATTCTTCAGTTTAACAAGAACTCTTATAATTTCAATTGCTTCAGTGGTCATCACTTATGAGCTCGTATTGTTGCAATTTGATGCTGATAAAATAAAACCAGCAATGTTTGACCCTTGTCCGATGCCAGCTTTCATCGCCAACGGAATGCCACCAAATATCACAACTTTTGTAAATATTGGTGGAAATAACTATACCGTCAACACATTGAAAACATTTATTGGAATCATTCTTGGAGAAATCTAGGTAAATTGCTAGAATTTGTTCATTTTGATTTCCATTGTGAAAGCAATCAAGTTCAGTTTGAATTTTTAGAATGTAATCAAATCAAGCCCACATATCAATCTGGAATTGTAATCAAATTTATTGTAGATTTTCCCAGAACTTTTGCATAGATTTTTCAATTTGTTGCTATCAATAAATGCTTTAAATTTTTCATGCTAATATTTCTTTATTTTGAGCACATTGAAAATCAAGCGAATAGGAATAAAAAGGTTGTTCATAAAAAGCAGTCTCTGGAAATTTCATTTTTTCGCAGAGAAACAAATAGGAGCTTTTCGAACTTTTTCTAGATAATCCAGGTGGAAATCGGGTCCAAGTCCCTAATGTAGGTACACTAGGATTACATTAGAAGGCACACTTTTTCCTAGAATAACACACTAGGATACACTAAGAGACACACAAGATTCTAGGAAAATGTGTGCTTTCTAATGTATCCTAGTGTATGACCACACTAGAATACAATAAGGAATATATAAATTCTTAATGTTTTTTTTTGTGGTTTTTGGTGATTCTAGGAAAATGTGTGCTCTCTAATGTATCCTAGTGTATGACCACACTAGAATACATTAACGAACATATAAATTCTTAATGTTTCTTTTTGAATAAAATCTTGAAAATTAAAATTAAAATCTTTTTGGTGATATTCCAGATTTCAGATTTTTGAACTTACTTTTGATATCATTTATTTGTTATCAGACTTGTTCCTCGCAGAAACTTTCATAACATACAAACTTTTCCGCATGTTTGAGTTATTGTGAAGCATATTAAAAACCAATGCATTTTTCAAAACTTGTTTTGAAATTTTTTGAAATTTTTGAAGCTTTTTTTTTTAAGTTTAGAACATAATCTTGAAAATTTTTAGCTAGAAATCAAAATATTCTCTCAAAAAAAAGGTAATTTTAAGATGGACAGGTTTTTATGGAGTTTCTTAGTGGACCATATTTTTATGTGAAGTGCTATGACTTAAATTTGAAAATTTTATTGGATAATTTAACCGTTTCATATTTGAATCTGAAATTTAGTTTCAAAATAAATATGAAATTTTTCAACTATTAAAATTTTTTAAACTTTTTGTTATTAAATTTTTTTATAAATTTTATGTTTTTAATTTTCTTATTCATTCATCTCATCAAAATTGATTTTGAGTTGATCGATTTATTTTCATAACCATGAAACACCAAATCAACAATTTTAGCTTTATTTTAATTTTATTTTAGTTTTGAGAAATAGAAATTAACTTACAGTGCATTAACAATGCTTCACATATCTTCCACAACACAGCGCATAAAACAATAAAACAATCATCGATACGATTAAATTCTTTAAATTTAATATAATTGTAAATCCGAAATGTTCTACAAGTCGGTCATTTAATATTTTATTATTATTATTGAAATGTATGAATATTTGCAAAAATAAGTAATATTCATTTATTTTATGTTTGCTGGTCATTCAAGTAAGTTTAGAGTCACATATAACTAGTTGGCAATATTGCCGAGTGGATAGCGCGCTGCCTCACAAATGTGCGGCTGCGGCTCAAATCCTATTTTAAAAAAATGCAAAAAAGAAAGTACACTAGAAAATTATGTAAATCGAAAATCTTCTAGTGTAGGAATAAAATTTATATTTTTTAATTTTTCAAAAATTCCACACTAGGATACACTAAGCGACACCTAATCGCTTAGTGTTTATTTTACACTAGGATACATTAGACCATACACAATCGCTTAGTGTTTCAAACCACACTAGCATTTAGTGTTTCTACGGGGAAGGTCTTAGTGTTTTTCTCTAGTGTTGCGCTTAATGTAAATGGCCGATATTTCCACCTGGGAAATCACAAATTCAACGAATATTTTTTTGCCCTTACGTTTAAAATAAAATACTGTTCAAAATATAATGTTGCTAATAAAATCAAAATATATTTAGGTATTCTCAACTTAATCTTGATAAAAGAAGCTCATGGCTTTCGAATTTTAACAAGCGTATGCAGGGGTGTAGAAGTAGCAGATTAACAAGGTAGGCGCTGATGAGTTTTTGCGAACAAAATTACAAAATTGCACTGAAAAAAATTTTAACAAGGGGGTCGCGACTACTCGCGCCCACCCACTTCTACAACCCTGAGCGTATGGGACTGTAAACTTTTTTACATTTTTACTATTTCAAGAACTGTGATGTCTCGTCATTCAAATCATAAATACTATTTAATTGTTCGTAATAATTATGTTGACTTGGAACTATATGCATTAGGAGATCTAAAATGCTTTATGGTTTTAACAATATTTGCTTTGAAAAATTTGTAAGCAAACATTTCTAAATTATTATTATTCTGTATTTCAAATTCAATTTTTTCCTGGTACTCATAAAAAAAAACCATGAAAGCAATCAAAAGTGCAAAAACGATATTGAACAAAAAACCTAATAAAATTCATAAATGTGTTATCGAGCAGCACGATATGCACAATGACAGTTTCCACGAGATTATCGCTCCAGGTCAATTTCCAAAAAACCAATTTACTCACAAGCAAACCTGTGATAATTTTTTTCTTCTAGTAATTTATTTTTCGCAGTTCTTTCTTTTCTTCCCGATATCTGGCATCTTTAATAAGGATCATCGCAAAGTTAATTTCAAGTGGATCTCAGTGCGAAGTCTTCTATCGATTTGGTGGATTTTCTGTGCCATAATATTTTATTTTCTTGAACTAAAGCGTTTGTATAAATCAGGGGATGTTAACGCTAAAAGCATTATGAACACTGTGTTTTACTTTTCAAGTTTATGGTCTGGAATTTTAATCTTTCGGCTAGCCATGAAGTGGTCACTTTTTGTAGATTTTTGGAAGGAAAAGGAGAGAATTTTTTTCATCAATCGATACAATTTGTCTACTCCTTCGGGTTGGAACTTAAAGAAAAAAGTTACTGTTTTAATGGTTTTTGTGTTAACTGGTACTCTGATTGAGCATTCCATGTTCATAGCTTCTACTTTGTATGATCGATATCAACAAATGATCATTTGTGGGTGGAATATTGAAGACTATTTTGGCTATGTTGTCACAACACAGTTTCCGCATATTTTTAATGAATTACCATATAATGTTGCTGCAGGAATATGGGTTTGGTATTTGAATGTAACAATGACTTTTCTATGGAATTTTAATGATTTGCTCATAATGGTTATAAGCTTGTGCCTAGCCACTAGATTTCAACAAATAAATGAAAGACTTGAGCTCGTTAAAGGGAAGGTTAGTATTTTTCATCAAAAATTTAGTTAAGTATCAATTATCTTGAATAATATTTTAGAGCTAAGAGCAATTAAAAGCAATTTATTTTATACTCGAGTAAAATGTCACTTACGGCCTAGAATATTGATAAAGGTTACTTACGTGACTGCACTTTTAATGTGCCTACAGTCTACACCTGAATAATATCAATCTACCATATTTTCTAAAAATACTGATGATTTCCAAAAATTTGTACAAATCATGAATTCCTCCATTACACTTTATTTATTCAGTCGAATAATACAATAAAGCATTTTCTTTTCAGGTCGTTCCAGAAAGCTTCTGGGCTGAAATCCGAGTGAATTATGTAATACTGTGTGAGCTTTTGCTTTTTGTGGACGACCATTTCGGAAACATAATATTGACTGCCTGTGTAATCGATTTGTATTTTGTTTGCAACCAATTGTTGAATATTTCAGCGTGAGGTTAAATAAAATAACTTATTAATTAGTAACTCAATAGCCTTATACATTTCAGACCTCTACCATTTCCAATCAATGCTGGCTATTTCTGGATCTCACTGATTTATTTGGTTGTTAGAATTTCAGCAATGATTCTTTCTGCGGTATGCACATTAAAACACAACTAATCATTGAATTTAATTTTAAATTTTTTGGTAGGCTGCAATACATGATGCATCAAAAGAACCGTTAAAAATTCTTCGTTCAATTCCAAATGCGGGCTGGTACCAGGAAGTATGTTTTGGATTATTTTAATTAAAAACTAAATTCAAGATATTTTAAACAATATCATAGACTGCAAGATTTTGTTACCAAGTTCATCATGAAAGCATCGCTTTGACCGGCAAGAGGTTCTTTAGCTTAACCAGAACTTTGTTAATTTCTATAGCTTCGGTGGTCATCACTTATGAACTCGTATTGCTGCAATTTGATGCTGATGAAATCAAACTCATTATGTTTGATCCTTGTCCACTACCAGATATCATCGCAAAAGAAACATCAACAAATATAACTACAACTAAAAATACATCTGCGTATAATAATTACACTTTCTACCTATTAAATACATTTGCCATTCTTGGAGATAATATTTAGACACTTTACAAGAACTTGTTCGTTTTGGTTTTCATTTTAGAAATGATCAAGTTTGGTATGAGATTTTGGTGAAAGTAAATATTTGAATGGAGCTTATACATATCAACTTAAAATTGAAGTAGTTTTTCAGAAGTTTGATCAATTTTAGCTTACCCTTTTGTTAATTAATTTATTGCAATCATTAAATGTTCATGGTTTGACTTGATGAAAAATCTTATTGAACACATTGAAGATTAAACAAATATTATGAATAATAAATATTGAAACATAAGGAAAAGTTTGTGGAAATATTCTTTCGCTATGGTTAGAGCCATAACTTTGCAATATAGAAGCTTTTATAACTTTTCAGATAAATCATGCATTCAAAAAAACATTTTATATCCCTAATAGCGCTACGAAAAAGGCCAATTCTTGTGAATTGCTTCTGATATGGATATTCTTAGAGCAATTGAAAAGGTCTATAGGTTTATTCAAATTAATCTGAATAAAAATACCGAATATGAACAATTTATATAATATATATGTGAATAAAGCTTAAATGTAAAGCTTAAAGTCCATGCTCAAATCTTTGAAGTACTATTACTCTTAAATACTTCCATCTTCTTTTATTTATCAAAAAGCTCTGAAAATGCGAATTATTCGGAAACATGAATAATATCGAATAAAGGAAGTCATAAATTTGAAATACTTCGTACGGATAATATTTTTACAAAAAATTTGAAACCATTATATGGCATGACATTTAAATAAATTATACCTTAATAACTGTTTATAACAAAGAACTGCTGCATAAAATATGAGCCTCACTTAAATTTATATTTCCTATCTATATTGCCGTGTAACTAAAGTTGAAATATCCACCGTACTGCAATATTTTAAACTCAAAAAAGTGTTTTGTAAGGTTGAGTTCTCATACTTGAATGTGAATTATTAAATTTGAGAGTAACAAGAGAAAAGTAAACATTCTTTCATATTGAGCCCAGGAAACCAGGTCGGAATGTCATGCTGAAAGCTCATGCCATTCTGAATGCCGACACATTCAGGGCTTCAGAATGCCAGTCCACATTCAGAGATGCATTTTATTTGGCATTCCATTTGGAGGGTGGTGGTATTCAACTCTGAATGCGTTTTCAGAATGAATTTTTTTCAATTCTTTTTTTTCGATTTTCTCATAAATAACAACGAAAAAGATGACGATACTACTATACCATGTTTGCTCGCGACTTTTATTTATCATAAGTTCTATTTCATGCGAAAACATGGTTTTTTGAATGAATTACAGTTAATCATTGTTTTGAAGTGGATCTACCTAAAAGTCGGAATGCCTCAGAATGCCACTCTGAATGGGTTCAGAAAGATATATGTAAATTCCTATTTAATTGGTTGTTCTAACAAGCGTAGCACTAAGATGTATATAGAATCTATGATATCATGATTTTCGAAGTACTTCATTGATTTTGAGCAGATTTATTGCGTAAAAAGTCTTAAATATACTGATATTCGATTTTTCTTTTTGGCGCAGGTCAGAATTCCATTCTGAAGGCTTAAGAATGCCGAATGGCACGCCAATTCAACAACAATCATTCAGAGTGGAATGTGACTTCGGCATGAAAAAACATTCAGAGTCGCATTCTGAAAATCATTCAGAGTGGGATGCCGGAACATTCAGAATAGAATATGTTGTATTGAGAAAACGCGCCAAGTTTAGTGTCATTTAGACGTCACGAGGAGCGGATCGAAATTATTTTTAAAGTCAAAATTTATAATTATTAGTAGTTTGAAGTGTGCTATTGGTGTGTTTTCTGGTCATAATCAATCAAATAGTATAAGAGTGGATCCAAGAGCTGAGTTAATTGCTGATTTACGCATTAATAGTGAGTATAAATGCAAAACAAAATTTTATGGGGATTTTACATATTTTTGTTGATTTTCAGAATAAATCGTTTAAAGGAGCCCTAGAAGTCTAGTTAATTGGAGTAGAGTGATGTTGTAGTTGCTAGCTGATAGTTTTTGCATAGGAAGTTTCGGTAAGTGGAAAACCAAACATTTTAACAATTTCAATGAAGTTTCTGAATTTTTTGTTTTTATTTCCAGGAAAATTGAAGTACTCAATGGAGTCAAAGAAGCCTAGTTTATAAGAGTGAAGACTTGTTGTAATTGCCAGTGTAATGTATAATTTTAGATTTAAAAAGAGTTCCAATAAAATATTAATAAAATTTGAAAAAATATATAGAAATCTTTTATTCAATATCCATTCCATTCTGAATGAACTTGAACATGCCAGTCTGAATAAAACTCTGAACGCCATTCTGAATGAAACTCTGTATGCCATTCTGAATGAACGTTGGCACGCCAGTCTGAATAAAGTTCGGCATGCCGTGAGCATGCAACTCTGAATGAACTCTGAATGTGACTCTGAATGTTTTTTTCATTCCGAAGTCGCATTCCACTCTGAATGAATGTTGTTGAATTTGCATGCCAGGCAGAATTCTTCAGCCTTCAGAATGGCATTCATTTCAGCATTCTCACATTCAGAGGGTTCATTCCGAAATTCATTCAGACACATGCCGACTGGTTTCCTGGGGAGCTTTTGAATTTTTTAAATGTTTCATGATTCGCAGTTGAAGCTCCGTCAAATATTTCATAACAAGAGCTAATGTAAACGAATTTGATTTATGAGATGAATTCATTAAGATAAATGAATTTTTAACGTTTTAAATTGATTAATAAAGTTTAAACTTCAAACACTACAATTTTCACGATTCTCGACATCCGAGTGTTCATTAAAATTTCCCGTTTTTCACACACACAATAAAGCATCAAATTATATTATTTATAATAAGATTACATTATGGTTGATGAAATCCCTGACAGAACATGAGAAATATATCTTCAAGATAAGTATTTATAATTTTGTATTTTAGATGTTCACACAGCCATCAAAAATATGTAATCACTTTGTTTGCGTAATAAAACCGCTAAAAAGGTAACATTAACAAAAGAGATAATTTAGCAATTAAAATTTTACAACTTCTCTGTAATGAGGGTGTAAGCATAAAAACACCTGAATATCTGATGGTTCCTGTATGGTTATTATGCAACAACATTTTTCTTCTTTATCCTCATTCACTTTCACATTATTCTTCCTTTAAAAAACACATCAGATAAGAAATCTGAGCATAATGTAATAGCTGATTGAAAACTCGTAATGCTTCAAGTAATTCAATCATTCAATAATATTACACCAATTCTATTGAAATGATAATTAAATTAAAGATTAAATATAAGCCGTATAATATTAAACCTTTTCAATTACTTTTCATTATTTTTCGTCGAAAAGTGTGGGAGGCTTTGATTGGAAAAGATTTTCAGGATCACATTAGAATTAGCGCTTTGTGTTAATAAAATATTGCAGAAAGTTCCATAACAAATATTTTCTAGGTATTTGAGTATTTATATCTTACTATGTTGAAATTAATTTTCTGGCTCTAATCAAACATTTTCTGATAAATGCAAAGAGAGTCACGACAACTTGTGCTTTCAAAAATAAGCCAGATTTCTCAGTATAAATTCTTATTCGTTCTTCCAAAAGTAAATTGCGTCATATTTATTATTTATTGTCATAAAATCTTTATAAGAGGTTTACTCCGTGCTCAATTGGACAAAGATTTTTATTTTTTTTATTGTTATTGGAATTGTTAACTTACAAAACTTTCAATGAAAATCTCAACTGCTTGAAATTTTTCTTTCATTTTTGAAATGTTCCATGAAAAACAATATCTCAAAAATAAAAACAATGATTAAATATTTTATCAAATGGAGCACGGAACCCCCGATATATAAAAACGTCAGTCAAAGATCTCCCAAAAATTCGTTACATAACCTCGTTATATTACCTCTAGAATAACTTAAAAAGTACAAAAAATATATTACAAACATTTTCGACGAATAAATGAAATTTCCACAAAAATGAAGCTCAAGAAAATACTTTGATATATTTATGTCACTCAAACTTTTCATCGTTTCATTGTATCATTGTTTTCAAACAAAAAGAACTAAGGAATGTCCGCTACACGAGATGCGAAGAGAAATGAAGAAATGGTCGATCATAAAATCTAACATAACTTTAATATATCTTTTGTTTTTGAAGAAATATAAAAATGTACACATTTCGAATTTTATGTCGGGTTGCCCAACAAAATATTAAATTGTTTTCTTGGTTTTTATTTTGGTTCATTCTATTATCAAATTTTCTACATTGAACCCATAATCGTTTGACTTTAGAAAATAACTTTGTTGCTTGTGCACAATATGATCCAAAATATAAATTCAATCAGAAGCATTCTCTACTTTTGTATATATCCATTCAACGCAATAAATCCTGTTCAAGCGCTGCAAATATGTGCCACTCATGTTGGTGTGATAAATATTTGTACACTGCTGTTCGAAAGTTTCGGAATTTTGTTTAACTGATTAAACAATTTTAAATCGATTATGGTGAAATACTTTCAGGATCGATAGAACATACCAGAATAAATTTTCCTGAAAGCACTCATGCAAAAAGTTTTGATTTAATTTGAAGACTGAATACAATTGCCCGAAACAACAAAAAATTTCAGAAATTTATGGACGGTACTGTACATTTTTCTGGAAAATGCTCATGCAGACTTTAAAGATTTTCGTATAAGTAAAAGTTTAAGTATAAAAGGAAATCCAATATCAATTCATTGAATTTCCTTTTTTCCGGAAGTAAAATGCCTGAAAATAAGCAAATAAAAGAAATCCTTATGCATGTTAATATGTTGAAATTCCAAAAATTCTGACATTCTATAAATACAAATTTAATTTGAAAAATTCCTTGCCACTAGGCAGATATATTTGGTATGTGCAGCAAGCAAGCACATAGCGAGTAGCAAATAAAGTTGTCTGGTATTTGGCTTATGGTGTTTACGAAAGCTTAAGGGAATAAATTGAATAAATTCAGCTTTGAAATTTGCAGAGGAGGTGGATTGGGTAAGTAATACTCAAGCTACATTAAAATTATTTTCGTTTGATTGATGAGTTAAATGAGAAATTTGAAGTTTATTCCAGAATATACATTTGGTAACTTCTGGAAATTTTAATTTATAAAATATTTTCAATCTTGGGCCTACATTAAATCCCTCAAAGCATACATTTTTATCCGAGTTTAAGTAATACTAACCCAAAGCTGTGACTTGAGTTTTTTTATTTCATGGCATTCAAATTGTACATTAGGATTATTCTGAGACTATTCCGAGGGTTATTCATTATTTAATTGTAATTCATTGTAAACACTTAAACCTTTTCAGGTGAATTATCAAATTTATGACCCTAAATAACTGGGACTTATTATTTGTATGAAATTCTAATTGTAGCATAAATTATAGCTTTAAAAATAATACTGTATCTAAAAATATAAAGTATTTTCAGTTAAGTTGGATTACCATATGCTTAACTCCCACCTAATTAAAAGTTTAGAAAAGTATTCCATCATTTGGCAAATAATATTTTCCCGTAAACATAAATTATGCTGAAGTATTTTAACTTCTTGGCTTCTTCAGTATGTTTTTCTTCGAATTCACTTTTTGCTCAACATCCATACATCAACCTTCAAAACATTTTTCCCTTCTAAAATCAATCAAACGAATAATACCTGATAAAACGAAAGATCTTCGATAAAAACCAAACGAAAATCATGTTGGAACCTTTATTTTCATTAGAAATTATATTATTTAGATAAATCTCATAAAAACAACTCTCTTAAGGAGTAGAGTGCAAGTACGTGAAGGTTTAAATTGATTAAATTCCAATTCTAATATCAAATTACGAAGAATTTATTAGACAACCTCAACTGACACGTAGAACAAATTGCCGGGATAAATAGAATTACGAAGTAAAAACTCTCCTGCAAATCAAATATACCTTTATAGTAAATGTGTTAAAAATAAAAGTGCAAGTGTTTTCACAAACATAAACAACTCAACATCGTGAAAAACATAAAACCTGACACTGAAAAACCTGCAAATACTAGATATTCGAAAAGTCTGCTCTCCGCTGAGCAAGTTACTCTCAGCAAATCACGCTCTATTTTTTTCGAAAATGTGTTTCAGATGTGAAAATGTTTTGCAAGATTGCTAGCTTTTCCCGCACTCGTGTTTTGCGGCCAGAAAAACGTTTTTATTCATATTAGTTGCTTTAGTCTGTTCTGGAAGACCGCGCTGTTAAGTTGTCTAGCTGGAGAATGGATCACAGTTGTTATCTTTCAAATTGATAAAACAGTTAAAAAATAATAAAAATAATTGAAACGGTAAAAATAAGCTGACAAGTTATTAGCATTAAAATTTTAATCGTGACTTTTTTAAGTAACGGTGTTTGCTGTCTTGTTGTGAAAGTGCTGAGCAGAGCTTTTAATAAGCTAGGATGTGTTTTTAATGTAAATGTGGAAAATACTCACAGTGTAATTTATGTCAAATTATAATAATTAATCGAAAAACTTTATAATGTTTTGTATTAATAAAATGTGGAAATTGGACTGTGGCTCATAAATAGAGCAAATTGTTACAATAGAGTTTTCAGTTTTCATCAACAAAAAAATAAACTAATTTAGGTGGACAAAAAAAACCCATGGATAAAAAAGAGAAAGTTTTGAAATTGTTCTACTAAATTAAAAAAGTTTCACAATGAATAAAAAATATCTATTGGAAGCCGTACGTCACATAATAAATTTTTAGTTAAGTGTTTGAAAGCTTTTAGATCAGGAAGCATTTAAAATGCAATAAATCACAAAGTTTTCCTTGGTATAACAGCCACATGTAATAATACAAAGTGGCATTTAACATGCATGCTGGTCAAATAAAAATTGAAAAGCTTTTATCAGATTTTAGAAAAATCATGGAATTATTTAAAAAAAAGTGAAGCTTACAATCTTTTTATAGACTTTTTTCTGGTTAAACTCATGAAAGCTCTATTGAACTTTTAATTTTTGAATGGATGTTGAGGGTGTAAAAAATAATGAACTGACTAAATAGTTTCGTAAAAATTTCTTCAAAAAGGTTAAAAGCGTAATGAAGCAATAATTCAACAGTTTTCTACTTTATATATGGTATTCGTGTTGTGAAATAATAACTTGATAAATTGAAGTAGATTGTAGCCAAGTCGAAAATATATTGTTATTAAGAAATAGCAGATATAACTTTTAATATCTTTAATATCCTTAATATATCCTTAATACCCTATTAAAGTCATTAATATCCGTTTTAAGGATTTAATTTATTCTAAGGTCGAAAATGGTCTAAATGGTTATGGATAATTAATTTTTATTCTGTACACTTAATGTTCTTTATGGTTAGTTAACACCGGTTCGATCCTTAAAAGCATTTAAATCATTTGACTATAAGGATACGAGAAAAACATGCTTCTAAAATTTCTGACACCCCTACCAAAAATGTTCAACAAAATTATATAATTCTGATTCGCGTGAATAGTATCGGAAATGTACCTTAAGTATCCGTAAATTATTTTTAGGGACTCTTGATTGCTATCACTTTGTGTGTGACTCTTTAATTAAATAAGCTTTAATTTATCTATTCAAAGCAAGGGATTCGTTTATTTGTTTGATAATCTAAAAATAGTACACCCATGAAAGATTATCAAATGTCAGCAGAGATTTACAGCTGTTGCTGACTGATCCATGGATGTTGACAAGGATTACAATGAAAACAAAATTAAATCAAAAATTAACTTTCAAAATATCATATAGCGTTACGCAATGTGATTTCAATATCCGATTGAACCTTTTATGTTGAGCAAAGCAGATAAATAATTGAAAAGGTTAGATTTAGATTGATGTACCTATCAAAGTGTTGATAGAAAACCGGAACTTTATACCATTTATGTTATTGTTTATTCATTTTTCACATCAAAGAATATCAAATATTATATTTATGAACATTTTTTTTTATGATAGTAATAAAATCAGATATCGTAAAAATTTTCCTTAAATTTTTATTTTTTTCCATCAGATTCCACAGTTTAAGTGCCTTAGGCTTAATATAAAAGAAAGAATTAATATTTAATCTGCGAATACGAATTATAATTGAAATATTTAAGCTCAGATTTAATTTTGTTTACCAATTTAAAAAGAAGCAAGGTCCTACAAAACATCTTTTCCATCTTTTCCCAAAATGAGTTGCGTGTCAACATTGATGTATCCTTTTGAGAATACTGTAAAAAAAAAAATACTGTATCAAAATTATTCGGATCTTTTATAAAAAAGCACGTTTTTAGGATTGTAATGAAAAAGTATAATTCCACAAAGCACTCGTTTAGATTGCAATGAAGGTTTATTTTTTTTGTTCAAAACATTAAAAAACGAGACGGCTCAGACATTTGCACTCAATGGCATTCTCATGACTACAAAGCTATTTGGGACAATTTAACTAGTTGAATGTTTGTAGTGAATTAATGAAAACATGCCTAATTTACAAAAACTTGCCTGAATATTTCCTTTAATTATATCACAAGAAAGTGTTTATGCGAATTAAGTATAATTTTACACTCGTAGACTTATTGGGACTGTGGTTGCGAAGTATTTTTGAAGACTAAATTTATAAAGATTATACTAAGCTTTTAAAAATAGATTTTACAGTTAATGTTACCGAAAAAGCTGCTAATGTGCTGAAAACCATTTAAAAGATTATTTTCTTTTTAATTTTTGCCAAAAGACCTAATCCTGGAAATTAAATGTGTAACAAATGACAGTGTGAAAAAGCTTCCATAAAACTTTGTCAACTTTTCGTACAAATTCAAAGATTTAAATAGAGTTCGAGAAGTGAATCCATAAATATTAATTCTTTGAAAAACATCACATCTTTGAAACAAACATAAAACATATTAAATCACGATCTGGAGCAGGGGGGCCAAACTGTGACTATCACATAATATAGATTCTTTAAATAGCCTATTACAAATATTTTTATCCTGTGTAAGCATTAAGTAAAAGGTTGGAGCCTAGTGAAAGTTGACATAGTTATTAAACAGCATTATTAGCAACTATGAAACAATTTTACCATCACTGATAATTTTTTAGAAGGTCGACTTCTGTTTGCTTTATGATTCCAATTTAAATTGAGTAAGGAAATTTGTCTACGTGATGGCGTTTAATTTGTAATTTTGTGGTTGTTTTTGTCCTGTTTTCGTCTTTCTCTAATTTATAAAGCTATCGCTCCACAACTGTAAATTATTTAATTCTGTTTATGTTGGAATGTCACGCTCACTTACTCGCTTACCCAAAAGAACACAAAACATCGAATTAATTACAATTTTTTCCAAGTTTGTATGTCTGCATTGTTAAGCAGAATCTATGATCTTGGCATCGTTATATATGGAAGTGTAAACAAGAATTTTTGTTAAATACCATGGAGAAATAAGGAGATTGTGGGTTCCGCAACATATTTTCTGGCCATAGTCCTTTGCTCTTCTAAGAAACTTTTTTATATAAAACAATTTTTCCATAAATCAATAAAAACGCTTAATAAACATAACGATAAAAAAAGACGTATTTCAAGTTCGATGGAAAATCATATCAGACAGACCAAAAACTCAAAAAAGATTCATCATTGAATATGGAAATATTTAACTCATATTTAACTCATTTAACATTTTATATTTTCTGTGATATGAATTCACAGAATTGCAAATTAATTTGAAACTCCTTGAACCTTCCAATATTGAAATAAGATTTGCAGTAAAGCAATAAATCAAATTGTTTTTCAACCGAAAAATTCCTCATTTTTAAATATTTATTACTCTTCAAAATTTTCGATATCTGAACAAATCATTATCAACATTTTTCCAGATCTTTTGAGTACGATAAAAGGCAAACAAATTTTCTGTTCAATTATCATCAATTTCTATTTTAAGGGATGGTACTTAATAAAATGTAAATCAATATAACTCATTTTTTTCCTTTGACCTTCAAAAATTGATTCGAAAGAATTTGGAAAAAATCCATTGCCCTTTTTGGATCAAAATGAGATTGTATTGATACAAGCAATAAAGGGTCATTACGTTTGATAATTTTATATTACCTTAAATGTGTTTTTTTCCAAAATTAAATTAATCTAAACAAAAATCTAGAACTGTGTTATCTACGGATAATTCCTCAGTTTTAATTTATTGTTGGGCATAGTGTAGCTGAATAACAATAATAATCACAGAGGCTAGTAATGCAAAGTGCTGTGATTTATTAATTTATTTTGAATCTTAATTAGTGAACAACTGAACAACAGAATAACTATACAAATGTACAACTAAGCGAGTTATTCAAATAATTTGAGTTATTAAAAGTATTTCAAACATTTGATAATAAGTGGGACTGAAAGAGAAAGGCAGTTTTTGCATTGTAATTTAGAAATAAATATTTAGTTTTCTGCTTTAAAGTGTTTATTCTATTCACGTCTATATCAACTAAATTATAAACACCATTAGTGATTTTTAGATTTAAATCAAAAGCTTAAATCATCTTAAATCCTTGTTAAGTTTGAAAAAGTATTCATATAATAATATATACATAGTTATTAACCTTTCCACGAAAGTTCCTTTTATTCAAAGCATTGCTAGAATTCAAAGGAGGAATTTCGTAGAAGTCGGAATGGTTACTGGTTAGGCATGCAAAACAGCAAACAACCTGAAGATATTTTTAGCATAAATTCCAATAAATTAAAATGTCTCAACAATAAATTTTTTCTGTCGGAATGTTAGGCATATATGAAGTTTATGGTGTGCAAGTACGCGATTATTTGACTTTCATACGGAAGCGTTTGCAGACGCTCTGTAAACTTTTCGCCAAATTCCAAGTTAAAAAAATAAATTACAAAGAACCTGTAACACGACTATTTAGATTTTTCAGGCACGGCACAGATATAAAGAGTTTGACACCAAGCCATGTTTTTTCCTGCTACGAGATAAAAATAGATAAGACTTGACTTGTTTGTGAGATTTATAATGTTTGCTGGCTGGCTGATAATTATACTGCAGCGTAGCCAGAAGCGTCCGGAATTTGGAAGTTTGGGGTTACATTCTTTTAAGTTTAGAAACCCAAAAAAAACTTTTATTTAATAGACAGTTTGTTTCCAAACAAACAAACAAGAAGTGACAAAAAATATTTTTTAAGATACTTTAAATACCATAATACCATAAATCAATTAAAAAGTTTGAACAGCTAAAATCTCAGAGGTCTTTGGAGTTAGATTAGTTTTGATTGTACTTAATTGAAACTTGTTTTATTGCTCTCAAATTCCAAATAACAATGAAATGCCTTACAAAATAGTTGAAGCTAAACCGAAATAACATCGGTCTTGTTAAATGTATCTATATCAATGTAAATTTGATGTTTTCTGAATTGAATTTTGATTTGAATATGAACATTGAATGGGAGCTTTCATTTTCTAGAATAAATGTTGCAACATTTTTGGAATTATGTTGTGATTGTAACTATAAATTCTGTAAAATTAATATTGTGATGTTGTTTTGATTTGATATTATTATTTTAACATGATTCTCAGTATTATTGAATAAATTCCAAATTGATATCAAAAAGCAATGTAATACAAACATATTTGGAATCGAAATATTCTCGGGAATCTGTTATGAATAAGTGAGTCGATTATAAAAATTTCAAAATAAAATACACGAGCATATGATTTGTCATTATTATCAAGAGTGATAATTAACTGAAAAAGGAAATTTAAATCTGATTCAAGGTTCGATTGCCTTTAACAATATAATTTGCTTTGTGAAGTTTTTTATTGTTAATTCAGAGAATGTTTCTCTCCTTCAAATAAAATAAGCTAAATAAAGCAATGATACTTTCAAAAAATAATCATTCATTGTTGTTTACTTAAACTTTTAATCATATATGATTCATCAAAACAGAAATGATACTTATCAATAAATTTCCAAAGGTATTAACACATTGTGTCAGTAAAAAATAAAAAGATGATTGTCATCCGTCTAGACCTGGATTCTCCTTTAGAAATTTGAAAGCCCCCACAGTCTGAAAAGCACTTTAGATTAAAACAGCTAACCCTGGCAAATCTTTCTTTTTTCAGCGCAAGCAACCAATTAAGCTTCAAACATTTCATTTTATTTACATGATATACTTTCAACAAAAGTATGGAATAGCAATTACGATTTATTTTGGTGCCGAATATATTTCAAAACTTTCTCCTACATGAGTTTTTCAATGGAAATTTGTTTGCAATAATTTGCAAAGCGCAAAAGTTTGAAAATTAATCCTGATGAAATAATCCAATATTTTTTTTATACCTAGAAAATGCAAACTTATATTTTTTGCATCCTCAAAAAGTATTTGAATTTCAATAGCTCGATTTTACGTTGCAAATGATCAAGTTACATATTTGTGAAATGAGTGATGGTTGCAAGTGATTGCAATTATTAAAAAATTTGAGCTGAAAACAACGGTGAACTTATCAAAAATTCATAACAAAAGAATAATGTGAAACGGCAAATTTTTCCAATATCCACTGTAATTTTCTGTGCGATAAAAAAAATGTTATCGACATTCAGCGATGTATTAAATTACAATTCAACAACATCAATCCTGGACTCTACAGTCAATATATATGATGGCACAAATTGGTCAAACAATAGCACCAGTTGGAGCAGAACAAACGATAGCTCCATTTTTGACGAATACCATCCTTGTCACCCACATAATGCCAATTTTAACTGCTCCGAAGAGGATTATTTAATTATGATGCGGGGGCTTAAACATATGCCTCTGCAGACTGCTATTTTGGTGAGTTTTTATCATAGTTTTAAGCCATTTTTACTTCGGCAACAAAAAGTTGTGAAGTCTTGGTTTCATCCAAACTTTTTTTTTTTTTTTTTTTTTTTTTTTTGCCTAAAAAAAAAAAATTTTTGGTCTAGAACCCGAAATTTTGGGTCCTTGCGAAATGTCAGTCCGTGGTTTTGACTTCTAAACTTCTGTATTCGTAATCTTAGAACCCATCCGACCGATTTATCTCAAATTTTCAGAATAAGCTTTTTTCAACCATAAGCAGCGACGTCACGTTAGTTTTTGAAAATCCGACAGCGCCATCTAGTACCTGTAGTGCAAACTATCATTTTCCCATACAAAATTTTTTTTTTCCTGAAAATATTTTAAAACATCTGAATATGCAAAAACATTGTATTTGTCCCAAAACGATCAATTCCAGAAGATTTTATGGAAATATTGTACCATGACCAAGTTGTCATGCTTACAAAAGTTTTGGAAAAAAAACTTCTGTATTCGTAATCTTTGAACATAAGACGGTCGCGTTTGCTAATTCAAGAAAATCCTACAGCGCCATCTAGTACCTGTAGTGCAAAATACCATTTTACCATACAAATTTTTTTTTTTCCTGAGATTATATTGAAACATCCGAATATGCAAAAACCTTGTATTTGGCCCAAAATGATCGATTCCAGAAGATTTTATGGAAATATTGTACCATGACCAAGTTGTCATGGTTACAAAAATTTTGGAAAAAAAACTTCTGTTTTCGTAATCTCAGAACCCATCCGACCGATTTATCTCAAATTTTCAGAATAAGCTTTTTTCAACCATAAGCAGCGACGTCACGTTAGTTTTTGAAAATCCGACAGCGCCATCTAGTACCTGTAGTGCAAACTATCATTTTCCCATACAAAATTTTTTTTTTCCTGAGAATATTTTAAAACATCTGAATATGCAAAAACGTTGTATTTGACTCAAAATGATCAATTCCAGAAGATTTTATGGAAATATTGTACCATGACCAAGTTGTCATGCTTACAAAAGTTTTGGAAAAAAAACTTCTGTATTCGTAATCTTTGAACCCATCCGACCGATTGGTCTCAAAATTTCAGAATAAGCTTTTTTTAACCATAAGACGGTCGCGTTTGCTAATTCAAGAAAATCCTACAGCGCCATCTAGTACCTGTAGTGCAAAATACCATTTTACCATACAAATTTTTTTTTTTCCTGAGATTATATTGAAACATCCGAATATGCAAAAACCTTGTATTTGGCCCAAAATGATCGATTCCAGAAGATTTTATGGAAATATTGTACCATGACCAAGTTGTCATGGTTACAAAAATTTTGGAAAAAAAACTTCTGTTTTCGTAATCTCAGAACCCATCCGACCGATTGATCTAAAATTTTCAAAATAAGCTTTTTTTAACCATAAGCAGCGACGTATGAAGAGTTTTTGATAATAATACAGCGCCATCTAGTACCTGTAGTGCAAACTACCATTTTGCCATACAAAATTTTTTTTTCCTGAAAATATTTTAAAACATCTGAATATGCAAAAACATTGTATTTGTCCCAAAACGATCAATTCCAGAAGATTTTATGGAAATATTGTACCATGACCAAGTTGTCATGCTTACAAAAGTTTTGGAAAAAAAACTTCTGTATTCGTAATCTTTGAACCCATCCGACCGATTGGTCTCAAAATTTCAGAATAAGCTTTTTTTAACCATAAGACGGTCGCGTTTGCTAATTCAAGAAAATCCTACAGCGCCATCTAGTACCTGTAGTGCAAAAAACCATTTTACCATACAAATTTTTTTTTTTCCTGAGATTATATTGAAACATCCGAATATGCAAAAACCTTGTATTTGGCCCAAAATGATCGATTCCAGAAGATTTTATGGAAATATTGTACCATGACCAAGTTGTCATGCTTACAAAAGTTTTGAAAGAAAAACTTATGTTTTCGTAATCTCAGAACCCATCTGACCGATTGATCAAAAATTTTCAAAATAAGCTTTTTTTAACCATAAGCAGCGACGTACGAAGAGTTTTTGAAAATAATACAGCGCCATCTAGTACCTGTAGTGCAAAAATTTATATTTTATATATCTTGTGTTTTTTTCAAAGAATCTAAAAACTGTTGGAAAAAATATATATTTTTTTTTGAATTTTATATGAAAACAAGTTTTACGTGTTTTCGTTAAGAAACTACCAACTCAAGTCGATCAGAAAGTGGTAAAATTTGATTCAACAGAATTATCAGCAATAATACACAATATTCCCGCTCGGCGCTCTAATCGAATATTTATATTTTGGTTACATATTTTTGAATTTCCTAGAATTTTTATTGCTTCATTCAAATGAATTATTCTAATGAAGCATAGGTATTATGTTGCCGAAGTGCCTGCTAAAGCTTCAGCTTTTCCGATTTTTATAGACGTTTCTTTTGTATTAAACTGTTGCTGGTATTTTACCCGACCAACGTATTTTTATTTTTAAAATGCGCTTTTTTTAAAACAATTTGGAATTACAGTTAGCAGAGCAAATAACTGAATAACCGTGGACCGCAATTCCCATGGATAACAGCTAATCAATACATTTGCTAAGCTAATAACATTATCACGGTATCTAAAGCCATAATATATAATTAATTAAAATGTTTGAAACCGCAACATCAAAATTTTGATATTGTTTTATGCACATCTGATTTCAAATTCGACAATGAATTCAAATCAAAAACTAAAATTTATAAAATGGACTAGTAATTCGTAAATAAGCATATCAAATATTTGAGAATTCAATATTGACAATCATCATGATGTTAATTAAATATTTATTAGTGAGGATATATCCTTCACCGAAGTTTTTTGTTTTGTCATAATTATGATAATAATTTATAAACAAAATAATTCAATTTCAAAATTGAAAAATTCGATGTTTAACTGAAAATAGCAATTTATTTGCAATTACTTCGGGAAGCCTTCGGTCTCATTACTTCAATTAGTGGTTATCATTTATTTCCAATTCCCATATTCAAATTTGATAAATTACTTACCACTTATTATCCTACATTTTAAACTCGTTTTTGAACCGAATACATCAAAGCCTTATTAATTATTATTTTTTTTAATTGGTTCATTTATATTATTAACGGTATAATATAGTTGTATAATATGTATACATGTTAAAAACATTGCTCTTTTAAATAGCCAGCGTTTCTATTTTTATTTATTGTAGACCACATATTTACGACAAAGTACCTTTTAGGTAGAAAAGTTCTCAAATTTGCAATACTGCTTTGAGCGCAACGATGAAAAAATGCAACCCCAACAAAAAAATTCATTAAGTTTGTCATAGTAGGTAGCACGAATATTTCTCCATGGTTAATTCCGGAGTTACTCAACTGAATTGAATTTTGCAGGTTTGCATAATTTCGCCAATTTTCAAAATGAATGTTTAAATTATAGCACAATAATTGCTGTTTCAACCACGGTCTACATTAATCCTTATTAAATTAACTTTTTTTAGATTCAGCTTTGAAATAATCAAATATGTACAAATAATACTTTATATTTGACCAAAAGAGAGTTCAAGCTGCTTTTGGTCAGTAAAAGGATAGTTTGGCAATTTATTAATGCAAAAAGGCCTCGGAAGAAAATTTGGAAGCTTAATAGAAAGCTTAGAGAAATTAAGCTACCCATTTTTCAACAAAATCTGTATAGAAAATTTCTGAACAAGACTTTTTTTTAATTAAATTGATAAATTAATATTATGCTAATCGGATCGCATTATCTCTTTAGAGACCGAGGGAAGCGTAATTTGGATTTAATTTTTGGAAAAATTTTGCGAGCAAACATCTTAAATGTTAGTGGTTTCCTTAATTTTTTGTTTATGGAGATGTGGAGCGAAATTATAAGAATCTTCAAACATTGACTTTACTTTTCGAATAAATAATACGAATTGAATTAATACACAATCAGATATAACGCAGAAGGCACTAGAGTTTTACTCGATTAAATAATCTAAAAATAGTTTTTACACTTCTACAACTTTATCTTTAAACAATCTTCTAGTTTATAATTATTTTTGTTGCGTTGGTTAAATATTTCGATTTAAATGGCAATACATTTTCAACAAGGAGAGGTAGAGATTCTAGTATGCAGCATCCAGCTTACTTAGTAGGTTACTCCAATTCAAAAATCACTACCAGAATTTTAGATAGTACAGGACGATTGACATTATGTTATTTAATGTAAACAAAAAACTTAAAATAGTTATAACATATAAGAAAAAACTTTCAGCGCTCAACTTGTCAAAACTTAACGTATGTTAGGTTTTTAACATTAATTAAATCAACTTTCAATTTCAAAACCATAATTATACTAAGAATTCCAAATTTTGAATTCAAACGCAAGGTTTGAAATTTATCTAAAAATAAATCTTTTCAGTAAATATATATTAGGGTGGTCCATAAACTGAAAGCACGTTAGAAGTGCGCTCCCAAAGCAAAAGTTTGATTTAGATGACAAAATAAAAATTCAGTAAAATTTTCAAATTTTTTGATGCACGCTTTAGTGGTGCTCATCGAGCTTTTAGTTTTGACATTTTTACAGTTCCAAAATCATCAAATTTTTTAAGTTCCAAGAAATATTTTATTGCATTTCATAAACAATTTTAATTCATTATGTTTATAAGAACTTCAAAAAAAAATTTCAGCCAAAAATAGGAAAAAGCTAAAAAGTTATAGAAATAGTTTGAAAAGTCGATTTTATGCAAAAGCTGTCAGAGCCGTCAATGTAACCTCATGGTCCTCCAAATAATTTCATCTCAATTTTTTTACCTTTAGATGCAAGTTTATTTATCCCTCAACCAAATGCAAGTGGTCCCGTGACATTTTGATGACGCAATCTGAAGTTATTAAATTTTTAGTAGACTAATGATTTTATAGGTCGCTTGTTGTTGTTGTAATCCTCAATAAATTCATTTCTGAATATTTACAAGCCCAATTTTGATGGAAAATTCACCAAAATTTGGAATAATTTTCTTTTTATACTTCTCTATAAAAATCTTGAAAAAAATTTTGAAATTTTTCACCGAGAGAGTAAATAAAAGAATTTATTGAGGATTACAACAACAACAAGCGACCTATAAAATCATTAGTCTACTAAAAATTTAATAACTTCAGATTGCGTCATCAAAATGTCACGGGACCACTTGCATTTGGTTGAGGGATAAATAAACTTGCATCTAAAGGTAAAAAAATTGAGATGAAATTATTTGGAGGACCATGAGGTTACATTGACGGCTCTGACAGCTTTTGCATAAAATCGACTTTTCAAACTATCTTCTTCTTCTTCTTGTATTTGTTTGTCTTCGACAGGCCGTCCCGACGAAAGTCATACTACGGCCGAGGTTTTTTTCAAACTATTTCTATAACTTTTTAGCTTTTTCATATTTTTGGCTGAAATTTTTTTTTGAAGTTCTTATAAACATAATGAATTAAAATCTGTTAAAATTGTTTATGAAATGCAATAAAATATTTCTTGGAACTAAAAAAATTTGATGATTTTGGAACTGTAAAAATGTCAAAACTTAAAGCTCGATGAGCACCACTAAAGCGTGCATCAAAAAATTTGAAAATTTTACTGAATTTTTATTTTGTCATCTAAATCAAAATTTTGCTTTGGGAGCGCACTTCTAACATGCTCTTGATTCTCCATACAACTTTGAACCACACTAATATATATGTTATACTATAATTAAGCCGTTACCATTCATTTGGATTAGTGAAGTTTTGAGTAAATTCTTTTATAAACCCAATCAGTTTATACTCCTTGTTTAGGTTTCGTAAGATTTCATGATTCAACACCAGCATAAACATCTATTTCGAGCAACAAAATTATAATCAAAATGTATGTGAATAGTTCAGAGAGAAAAATACTCGGAAATGTAAAAAGTCTCCGACAGTGCAAAGAATTGCTCTTGTGGAATTTCCTTCCGATAAGATCTAACACCAAATGCCAAGCAGTTTTTCCTAAATCATTAAAGGTCCCTTCGTTCTTTGTATGCTTCGCTTGAATTGTCGTCATATCAAAAGTGTATATGCTATTGAGAACGTGTTTTTGACACTAAATTTCAACAGATTTTTCCTTTGACCTTTTGGGTAAGCTTTACAATAATTTCAGTTTGTTCGTTGCAAAACTTCTTCAATTGATTTTAGATCAATATCATATGATGATATAAAATTATATCTAGATCTATCAATTTTTGTTGTGGAAATATATATGTTAGGTATGAACTTAAAGAATTCTAGCAACGAAATTTGATAAATATGTTGGGTCAAAAACAATAAATTCAGAAACAGAAAGGCTAGACGTAAAACTAACATTTTTATTAATTTATGGAGGATCCTGTGAATCTAATAATTTCAAATAAAAAGGTTATTGGAAATAAATTAACTGAGGCTTTTTAGAATAAATTTTATTTGTAATGTGCGGTGCTACAGTTCAATATGTTATATTAACATATTATTTGTTTTTATTTGTGAATTTTGCTTGAAAAAAGTTCGAAAAATTAGAACACAATATGGAAAATGTCATTTTCAAACTCAATTTATTACACTCGATCATAATAAATCCTAAAAGCTGCCAAAAGCTTCAAAACGATTGAAACCTCAATGTTTCTCGTATTGTCATACAATCCACCTCGTCAATTTTCAAAGAATTTGTTTTCAAATTAATCTCTTCTTCTTGCAGCATCTGAGTGTTCAATAAATATCGTAATGTGGCTTTTGACTGCTCAATCATGTTTTGTAGCTTGCCACAGGTGTCACGCAGTGCTGATAATTCACGCACTAAAGTGTGTTGAGCAGAGTCTTTGCAAAGCTCCAAACCAATACGTTGAGCTCGATTTCCCAATCTCATTTGAGTTAATGCAACAAACCCTTCCTTTTCTGCCAACTCTTTTTCTAATTTGGTGATGTTTCTTGTCATTTCGTTCACTTGGTTAGCAGTAGCGCAGTGGATAGACTCCAGTTTGTTTTTAGTGTATCTCATTTCACCGATGCGGTTCAAAAATGCTTCATTCGTGCGACTCACTTGGTTCTCTAAATCTTCAACCACCTGTTTTAGCATTATATCCACGTAGGAACGAAGCGGCTTCGATGTGTTCAATTCTTTGGCAGTTTGCTCGATGTTTCTATTGGTATCTCGAATCCATTCAACGTCTGTTGAATTACTGAAAAGGGAAGGTTTCATTAAAATCAACAAAAGAATATTTCATTTAAACTAATTTCGACTAATTTCAATGCTTTAAATTTGTAACCTTTGTCAAGTCAACCTATATATAGGGCCTATAATATATTAAACCAAATAATTTACAAACCTTGATATAACAAAAGTAATCCTAAGTCTTCAAAGGGACAAAATTATTTAAATGTTAAAGATGCTATATTAAAGAGCTGTTTTACATTGAATTATTTTTGAATCTGTCAGAGTAGATTTCGAAAGAGGGCAAATATGTAAGAAAATTCATTCACTAAACGATCTGAATTTTAAGAAAAATATAAGTAAAATAAAATAAAAAGTTGAACCCTTTTTCTTGTCACTCAAAATCTCATGAAAATTTTTAATCTATCTGAATGTCATAAAATCCCAAATTCCATAAAATCCCTGAGAAATTGTTCAAATTACTTACAAAGGATCCAATGGCAACTTTCCTTCGTACAACTTCATATCCATTTGATTTTCGCGCAACAACAAATTTTGCTTGTCTATTTGGAACGAGGACTCTTTATTGGATAAATCTCTGTCCAGCAAGTAAATGGCAGCTCTCAACCTTCTTATTTGCTCGCTTGTTTCTCCCAACAGTTTCTTTTGAATTGCTTGTGATCCAAGAATAACGTCACGCTCCTTGCGCAACTCTACATCTACTTGATCAGCCACCATATCGATTCCTCTGCGGTTATCTCGAATAACTATGCAATTCTCACAGATCACCAGGCAGCCTTCTTGGAGAGCTTCAATGGCGTAATTGATGCGAGAACGATAAACCTTCAAGTTTTCCTCTTCAAGAAGGGCAGCTTTTTTCTGCTTCTTTAGCTCGTCCACGCGAAAATCAATATCAATCAGACGTTCTTCCAAACGATGGTCAGTTTCTTTTTTCCATTGATTAGTTGTCATACGAGTTTCATCAATTACACGGTCACTTTCACATATTACTCGATCTGCAAGTTTTTGTTGATCACAAGACATCTTGGATTTCAGTTGATTGTTGTGGTTCCAATCTTTCACGGAGTATTTTTTAGGAGGCGTTGTATAAATGACCATATTTCGGTCCAGAATATCTCGACCAAGCATTGAATGAGCCATTTTCAAATATTATTTGATTTCAATGGAATGAAATAAATTGCTTCGAATTTTCACGAAATTTTCACAAAACTGACATTGCATGGATTTATGTTTGATCGATAAATTGAATTTTTGCAACAAAGATGATAAACTTGCTTTCATTTTCAGTTGTTTTATCAATTTTTTCGAAATATCTACAGTTCTGAAAAAAGAATATGAAATCTAATTTGGTAAACTTCTTGGAGTTATGGTAGTAGTTCCAAGTCAGAAATAAAGTTAACAAAATGTTCACTTATAAAGTATTAAAATCATAAACTTATTATTAATTTTCTCGACGTATAGACACATTAAATACTTATATTAAATCCCTTAGTTGAGAAGCGTTCATGTAAAGGATAATGAGATTTTCTTTTAAGCAAACCGTTGAACGGATCTTGTAAAAAAGATTATTTGTTTAAGCTTTTTCTTAATTCTTATAACATTATAAGCAATTCTTCATACTTCAATACGCTCATGTGAACTCACACAAACCATTTGTATCTCACGATAAGGTTTGAGCATTAAAGCCATTTTGTATTAAACTTTTTTATCAATGAAATGAGCTTGTATACCTCTGGTTTATTTTATTTATGAAGTGCAATATATTCAAGAAAGTTTTGAAACTACAACCAATTAATATATTAAATAATAGCAAGTTTCCAAAATTCTCACTTGTTCTCATTTCTCAGCAGTAATATTACAAACTATAGGTGCAATATCCATGACAGCACGTCATACAATCCCAAATCAGTTACTCGGAACGTGCTAACAAGCCAACTTCTCTAATAATCCTAAATAAAATCATAGACGAATGAACAACTTTCTCGCAAATTTATACATAAATCAAATTTGGGTTTTGAAATATTATTATGATTATTGATGATGATGGTATTGCCAAGTATTACAGAGTAACTCAACTCAGTTACACAGTAATTCACCTCCTGCCCAGTGACCTCCAGGGATGTTCTTGAAATAGATTAATCTAGAGAACTTATATTTATATATCCAACCAATTGTAAGATAACATCGTCTTTTCGTATACGTTTCGAATTTTGTACCATCTGAAAGTTTGTTCAACTATTTTATGACTTACTTCATATTTTATTGTTTCTATGCTTATTTTTTTACACTGAAACTGTCAGAAAAATATTGAACTATAATAAGGATTTGAAATAATTTTATTGTTATCTTCGTTTCGAAACGATTGAGAATAGTGCTCAGACTTATAATCGGTAGTATAATATATTCTATTCCTAAATACATTTTGTCATGGATATGATATATTATGCACATTATTCGATTCTGAGTTTGTTTTGCTTGCTCGCCCATACGTATATAAAATAGAATGAATAATGATTTTTGTCATTGAAATGCATTGAAAACATCCATTCAGCAAAGAAAAAAGTCTCCTCTATAGCATGCAACAGTGTTATTGAGATTTTTATTTTCAGTAAATTGAGTCAATTTGAGTGTCTGACAATAAAATTATAATATGCTATAGAAAATGACTTCAATTTCATTCTTATTTTCTTTTCAAGGTTACCATTTTCTTTGTGGTGATTTTCGCAACGGGAGTCATTGGAAACCTAATTGTTTGTGTCGTCATTGTGAGGCACGCTTCAATGCATACGGCTACAAACTACTACCTTTTCAGCCTGGCCGTCTCAGATTTGCTGTTCTTAATGACGGGTGAGTGGTTTTATTTGAAATTTTATTATTATTTAATTCTTTATTGTCGATTTATCTGATTGTTTATAGAATTTTATATAAAGGAAACAGATTATCTTAAATTGTTGTATTATATGTGGTCATATCTATAGATTTGGCTTTATTACCAAAGAATCTTTTCACAAAATTTTATGTGTACTTCAGTAACTTTAATTTTATGAAGATTAGGTGAATGCATCTTTACGGAAAATGATGAGTTTTTAAGTTTTGGAGCACTTGGCTAGTGACATCTTCAAAAGTACCGTATTCATGCAGCATTTCCTCAAACAATTTGTTAAAAATCGATCCATGATTATAAAACTATTCCTATATATGTCATACCAATAATACAAATTTCTTCTTCATGACTTTCGAGCACAAAATTTAATATGTATTTTAAAAATCCGATTTTCTTCTAACTTTCAAAACATGACCATCAAAGATTAAAACGAACTAAAGCAAATCTGCTGAGGGCCACAAAAATAATAAGCAATTTAATTCAAAAATCCATTCGATACAAAAAGTTTTGCAGAAAGTTTGTCTTCGAGTATAATTTCGTTGTTGAACAGAGATTGCTATTCAAATTAGTTGCTCAATGTTGAATGGAACTTCGTATTGAACAACTTTAGTTTGGTAGTAAAGAGATGTAATTTCATATTTCCATTCAATTGCCACTCGGTTTAATTCTGCTTTAATGCAAACTTGAATCTGCTTCAAAGTTTCAGTGTTAAGATTTTAATTAATTGAATTAATTCAAATTATTAATTTTCGGCTGATAAGACACCAAAACTAATTGCTCTTGGTAAACTTTCAAAGGATACATTTTAATTTCTGATTATAATAATTTGCACAAGCAGATGTGTTTCTTAAGTACTCCTACGTAAAAGTTTATGTATTAATGACATTTTCAGTAAATATTTACAGACACACAACAAATCTTCAAGAGGATTCAAAAGTCTATACAAGAGTTTAGACTTTGTATTAGATTATATTCCCCTTTTCACACAAAGTATCTTTGAACCTTAAAGCAGATTATAACAGAATGAATTCTTGGAAAACAAGAGAACAAGAGTACATGTGTTTTCTGTTATAATACACTTAAGTGTTTTACTTTACTAATTTATTGTAAATTTTGATAAAAATTAAATTTAAGAGTGGAATTAGTTTTATTTCAGGAATTTATACTTTTGAAGAAAGATTTTTATGTTAATTTAAAGGTGTTTTTATAAACTCTTAATAAATTAGTTTTATGTAACTCCGTCATAGAAAAAGATTAATATACCCACTCAACAATAGCACCCACACAAAATTGGTTCAAAGTTAAATTTTTTTACCTTTTCCGCTAAGAATTTGTTTCTATTGAGTTTTTCACAAATTCTTCGCTCAAATATCAAACATGTTGCAAAAAAAAAATAAAAAGGGACTTTCAAAAATATTATTATTATATTTTCAAAAATCTTTTGTTCACAAGCTTTAACAAAAAGATTCAAAAATTCTTGTAAAAAAATTGCCCGAACATCATCCCATACATGATAAACATACGTTCAAGAATCTTGCTCAAAACAGCAAAGACGAATTTTAAAAATGCTGTTCGAGTGCCATCTTATCTTTAAATCCTTAATTTCAAAAAGGCACTCATACAGCAATTTTTTAAATGAAATTTGATGATAAAAATTCGCACTAGATCCTATTCGATATCAAAGCAATTATAAAATTTTCCAAAAATGTCGTAACAGCAAGATTTAAATAACATTATTTCTCTCCCTTAATACAAAAGACTTGAAAAATTTCACGCAATCTTGAAGAAATTTCAAAAACTCACAAAAATCTACACAACCCCGTCCCAACAACTGGAAAACTCAAATAATAATTTGAATAAAATAAATTTAGTTAGTAATTTGCATTGGGACGCCCCAGAAAATATTTGAATAAATTATTGTACGCTTTCCGTTTCTTTTATTTGCAGGACTCCCCAACGATTTGATCCTATACTGGCACCAGTATCCTTACAATTTAGGTAAAAGCATTCATGATTTTATATATTGTTATCAGAGCTTGGAAAGAAGTGACGAAAACGCAATCCCTGACAGTTACAATATTTTTCTCTTGTAACTTAAATAAATTGAAAAACAAAACATATTCCAATAACTTTATTGTATCTAATACAATTTACAATTTTCAATTTTTAGGTCTTTTTGTCTGTAAAGGGCGAGCGTTGCTATCTGAAGCGTAAGTGCTAACACAATTGTAATGTACGAATTGGTCTGGAATGTTTCTTTTTCTCGTATTTTGTAGATCAACGTATGTTTCAGTGTTGACAATTGTAGCTTTTTCTATGGAACGCTTTCTAGCGATATGTCATCCGCTGCATTTAAGAAAAATGAGCGGCCTCCAGAGGGCGGTGAGGATAATTGCTGCGCTTTGGATAGTTAGCATTATAAGTGCTGTGCCTTTTGCAGTATTCACTGAAATTGACTATTTAAGATTTCCACCAAGTAAGCATTTTAATTCTACCGATTAGTATGTTTTTATCTTTGATCGACTTGAACTAAACTTTATTTATTCCATTTAATATTAAATAGTTTTTATTATAATATTATCTCTCAACGTAAAGGATGTTCAAAAACTTTTATGATTTTGTGTAATTTTTACTAAAAGTCTATAAAATCTGTAATATTGCATAAACTATGCTACAAAGTTTTACAAAAAAAAACCTATACAAAATATATAAGCTCCATAGGATTTATTTTGCTCATATAAAACTCAAATACTTTTACTTACTCTTCATATTACTTTGTAAACTTAACAATTTTGTTTATGTTGTTTGCATCCTTAAAAAAATTACGACTACAGTTGAAGCCCATAAAATTGATGCAATAGACTGTTTTAAAAATAAGATTCTAAGATGATATTGGAGGCTTTCAGTAAACAAAAATACAAAATATTTAGACCGATTGGAGATTAGGAAGCATCTGAAGAGACTTGATGTAAAAGTTATGTTTTTTGTAACCTTCATCACATTACTTTATTACTTTTAAGAAAGCAGTAATTCTAAGCTTTATGGCGCAAAATTGTAACAATTTTCAAACAAAATTTTATTATTTCTATATCATAAAGATCTAAAATATTGCGGATAAAAAATATAAAACGTTTAAAACGACGTGTTGAATCCTTAATTTAAAGACTTTCAATTTTAATCAACGATTCCCCGAGTACCCACACTTTATGTATTTTCTAGACATAATAATTTATTGCCCTAATCAACTCAAATTTCATCTTTCTTCTTGTTTCAGCAAACCAACTTATTCCAGACTCAGCTTTTTGTGCAATGCTGAATAATCCCAAGGGATTTCCGTTGTGGGAGGTCTCAACAACAGTTTTTTTTGCCATTCCCATGGTCATTATGATAATCATGTATGGCCGGATGGGCCTCAAAATACGCTCTCGAACGAGGAAAACAGCAACTTTAGGTGACATGGTTTATTTTCCAATTTCCACAATTCCACATAATTAATTTATATCAACCAAAATCACCCTTCTCATATTTATTGAATATGTAATTTATCGCTCTGGAAATGTTTCAAGAGCTTTTCCTTTTTCCATTGTCTTATTCTTGTAGCAAACCCTTTTCAATCGGCTTTAAAGTGCTTTTCAAATATTTTTCATTCTTTTACTAAAGCAAACTTTTCTTCTTTTTCTTTGAATTTATCTCGATAAAGGTGTACAACAAGGATCGATTCACGGCGAGAGCAAACAATCACAAGCGAGAAAAGCCATCATAAGGATGCTAGGTGAGATAAATCGACCTTTAAGAATGTCTATTTGAATAAACTATGAGTGAACAATTACGGTATATATGGTTGTGGTATTATCCAAATATTAAGAAAGAAATGAAAATTTGATCGGAAGTGATACCATCGATTTCGGAAAGGATGCTGCTTGTACAAAACCAACACTTGAGTTATGGTTGTAGATTAACCCATTTATGTTTGATCGTATATGCTATAGAATTCAATGCTGTTTAACGATTCTTTATAGCACAATAGCACATTATAGTACATATATTACAGCAATTTATTTATATTTTACTCGTTTGTTGTACGTTGTCTGTTTATAAATAAATTTGTTTCGCTTCCGGTGCAAAATAAAAATACTTTTATTAGTATTGCATGACTCCGACTTTTAGTTTATTTGAACATAGTCATCATGATTTATTGATCTCTTGCTTGTGATTTCTTGGCGAGAGATTGCTTTCATGTTTTTTTTAAGACGGGAAACTCGCAATTTTTCTCGTTTTCAAGGGTTTTATAATAGAAGGTGTTTATTTTTTTATTTTGGGGAAAATTTGTTGCTTTTTCGAATTTGCGTCTTATATTTGAGCTTTTAAGGATATCCAATTTATGAGCTTTCTACTTATGTACAATAGTTATTAAATAGTTTTCAAAACTTCTCAAGTTTGAACATATAATTTTCTTCAAGATTACTATTTCTCTAGAACAAAATGAGTGCTTTATAAAAATAATTGATAAAATATTGATTTTGCAACCAGATTGATTTCCTTTGTGACATAATATATGCTATACATCCATAACAGTACTTGAATTCAATGCCTTTGATATATTAATATACTCCATTAATACTCGCGAAAGATCTTTCTATAAATAACTGAAACATTATCTATAGAGTATCAAAAGGTTAATGAAAGGTATTTAATATTGCAATTTGAGAGCGATGTTTAATGAAGGAATACTTTAATAGATTGAGAGATAAATTGTTTTCAAGGAGCATTCCCAAATTCACGAAGCTATTCTTACAATTTATGTCTTCAATTACAGATTGTTTCATGAATTCCAAAAAGGTTTTTGTGTCGGTGATTCCATGATGGATAAAATGGTTCGTGAATGAATTCAGCAACCAGATAATTAATGAGTGCAACATTTCAAACCTTTATTCACTTAATATTCAAAAATATATTTAGATATCCTTATATAACAACCTCCAACAAGGTCGAAAGTCAAAACAAATGATCTTTTAAAACAATCTATCATTAAATTTGAAAAATATCCAAATTACTACCAAAGATTAAAATATCTGCATATGGCACATCGACGATCAACAAAATTACCCCTACAAAAAAAAGCTTTACGATTTCCTAAAATATGCTTCTTTTTATATTTCAGCGGTTGTCGTCATTACATTTTTCATTTGTTGGTGTCCTTTCCATGCACAGCGGTTGATGTATCTCTACGGCCAGGACATTGAGCACTTCAAAACACTCAACGCATGGCTGTTTTCGGTGGGAGGCTGGTTTTATTACGTTTCATGGTAAGGATAAGAAATTTATCTCAAGTATTTCCGACATCAATATTTTATTTGGTTTCGGAGATTGTGAATCATTTAAATGATTCAAGGAAATCAAAGAAAAACAATAGCTTTTTTACGAGTTTTTTACGGTCTTGAATTTAATTGCAAAGAGAATCCAACACTTTTTCTTTAGAAATATTTTGTAATTGAAAATGATTTATATAAAATCTCGTTAAATTGTTGAAAACAAAGTAAATTTTTTATAGTGGTCTTATTTTTGGATGATTATAAATGCCGGTTATATATATTAACGTCATTTTTTTATAAGTGGCTCATTATTTATACATCGATTTATCAATGACATTAGATTTGCAGAATCATTTTTATAAAAACCACAGCTTTTGGAAATCAGCCAATATATCTATGCTATTTTTAATATTTCAACCGGAATATTCATTAACGTTAGTTTGCTTGAAATATTGTATAAGAAAAAATATATAATGGAAACTTGAACTTCATTCAACCAGTATTACCTCTTCATAATTAAAAAAGATAAAGAAGAAACTCCATAAAACAAACTATATGAACTTTTGGATATTAGGAAAACATTATTAAACTTCAGAATAAATATTATTTTCAACTTCCACCATTCTTCAAAAATATTGTTTGATTTTTAACACATCTCTTAAATTTATTGCAGCACCATAAATCCGATACTATACAATGTAATGTCACATCGATATCGCATTGCTTTTAGAGAAACGCTATGCAGTCGAAAAAAGGGTTATTACAATGGAAACGGTTTTTCTAGGGATCAGTCAAGTTTCAGAGAAACGACTATAGCGGCAGCCGGCCGGGATCATAGTGTCTACGAAAGTTCGCAATTGGTAAGATTTTTCGATTTTATCAGACTTTGTAATTTTGTAAACGGTTCGGAATTTATTTGTATAATTTTTCAATAAATCATTTCAGATTCGAGCAAAATCGATGACCCCTTCAAGTCGCTTGTCCAGTAGATACAAGGATCGGGAACGCCAGCCAGCTAGCTTGAGGTGGAAAGATAACAGTAATGCTAATTTAAGAAGCTCGTTCAAGGTATGTTTTATTCATTTTATTTAAATTTTTGAGAAAGATTGGCTTTTGGGTCGAACTTTATTGAACTAAAAGGATGAACAAAACACTTAAGTTGAGATTTTTCATTTTGAACATTGAACAGATTTGAAAATGTTCGATCAAGTCATTTAAATCTATTTCAAAACCAATCAATTAGAAGTGAAATGGGCAAGAAAGTCAGATTAAATTATTTAAACCAAAAATCTCTTATTTAATTATAGAAGGACGGATCTTTAACGCACTTAAACGATAAGCTGCTAGCAAATTCCCTTCAAGTTCCATCAGCAGACGTTGTGGTTAGCATTCGCAATGATTTCACCGGAAATTCAAAGCCTCAATGCTTCACCACCTCAATCACATTTTCAACCAATACAATAATTACCACAACATCATCTGAGTCCGCCACCAATTTATCCGACTCCTCGTCACCATTGACATACAGTAAAACACCGAGAATCGAGTTAACACAAAGTGAAGAGGCCTATGTTGAATCGAATGATCTGAATGGACACGAAAATGGCGTTAATGGGTGCATAACTGAATCATTTGAGGACCAAAAAACCCAACATGTCAGAATACCATTTTTGCCCAAAGTGCAGAAAAACAAACTTATTAATCACAATAACGATACCAGAAACGAAACATGCATATAAATAACAAGTTTGCCACTTGCTGTGTAATTTATTTACATATTTTTTCACAGTTTACAATTTATTTCTTCTGCATTCCAATATAAGGTAATTTATGGTTGGCTCGCAGCCACAATTCACATGTTGTAATCAACCTACACAACAACTAACAATATAACTTTTCCAGTAACAATAACCTCATGGAAAAGCGGTTTTTGCTGCTACATGAATATTTTTAATTAAGTGACTGAGTAGAAGCAAAAATGTAAATGGAGAATAATTTCATGGAAATATAATCATTATTCTAAAGCAGCTGTTATTTGGCTACAAGAAATTTTGTGTGCAGTGTTAAGATTTATAATTTTAGATTATTCCAAGTTTTGTGCATTGTTTTTCCGAAATGCAATTTTCGTAACTCATGTTAGCATTTTTTTTTATTTGGCATAATTTGATAGGCTTACATCGGACTGGTTAAAATTCTCATGATAAACTTTCAGTAATCTTTTAACAATCATGTAAACTTCAACAATGAGCTAATAAAGCTTAAAATAGCTTTTTATTGCTTTCAGTAGTGCATGTAATAATATGACATCAGTGATCCAACTTCATAGATATGATATATTCTTCCATGGAAATTAATTAATTTTGAAAATCTGAATAAAATACTTGCTCGAATTGTCCAATTTTAAACATTTATGTATACATTTATATATAAATGTCTTCACTGTGTTATTAATCATTGGTACTACCAGCAATGAAATAGATTTCCATCAGAATTTTCATTTACATTAGCAATTTTTGCTTCAAAATCAAATCCACTAAAAAGTTAAATTTATCATCAAAACTTCCCTTTTCCTAACAGCTTCCATTTATTAAACTTTCCCGCTAACGAATTGAGAAAAAATATTGTGTGAGACTCACTTTTAGAAAAGAGTACAAAATCCATTTTGAGTGAGCTGATAATAAATTAAGTGACATATTCTATAAGTTTGTTCCAAATTTGCCAAAGTCCAAACCTCTATTGTTGATACTTTGAGAAAAATCTATGTTTATTATACTTTCTAGCAAAAAAAATCTGAATATTTCTCTCCTTAGAATTGGCTCCTTTCGATTGAAATTTTCAGATCAAATCATTAATTAACTTGAACCAACGTGTATATAAAAATTGTATTTACAATATTTTCAATGATTGTGATGTTACTTATTCTAAGAAACTAAAACTATGAGAGGATTAAACTAGAACGTAACTTTAATGTAAGATATTGTTAGATTAATAAAGCTTTTTATAATAAGTCTTCAAGTTATTTGTTAAAGGTAGCTAACTCAATTTAATAAAAAGAAGTGTAAAACAGGTTTAGTTAATCAAATACTTTCCATATAAGTCATTGTATATTTTTGTCAAAAGAAGAAAATAAAAAAATATTTAAAAATATTTATGTTTTTTGAAAGATGATTCTTTTATTCTTGCGCATTTTTGGTGGTTTCCGGAATTTTATTCAATTTGGTGAGTTGGTTGTATATATTTATACTTCCTGGAAACAAAATACAGGAACCTCAAAAGTCTACTAAGGAATCTTGATAACTTTATTATTTGTTTCCCGTACCGGAGTAAAAAGATTTAAATAAAAACAATAAAATAAAATGGTTTGGTACTTACATATATTTTCTACTTTTATTGCCTAAAATAATAAACTTGATTCAAATCCATAATGCTGTAATCATCTTAAATTTTCAATGATTTTTATACGACAATGTTATTTATATTTTTTTTGTCAAAGCTAGAATGGAAACATGAAAAGGACCGCTCCAGATTTTCTCCCATAAACATTGACCTTTTCACAAATATTGTCCAAGAAACTTTATTCCCAACAGCTTAAATAAGTAACATAAGAATTCAAATGCATATATATAAATTTCCAGATAAGCATTAAAAACTTTTTTGTGAGGGTTCTTTGACAATTTATGGTAATATGTTTTATATTTTTTACAAGTGTGTTTCATCCGGTGGATTTTTTATGTTCATTGAAAAATATTTCCTCGGCACAATCGACACATTGACTTTTATGGAAATTTCAGTGAAAACGATAAAATTCCACCCAACAAACACTCATGGCTTTTATCAAGCTGTGGTGACAATAGGTATAAAAACATACTCGCGGATTATATACTTTGCATCATTTGAAATGATTGCGTGCTCCAACTTTATATTATTATTCTTCATTTCAGGTAAAAACATGGCAATAATTCTCCTCTGGTTTACATGGAATCCTTTCACAATTCTTTTTTTATAACTGGAAACAGAAGAAACTTTTTCAATTATTTGAAGGCATAAAGTCGTAAACGAACGAAAAGCATCGATAAGAAGTTAGAACATAAAGTTTTTAGAGGATTTTCAAGAGCAAATTGGATATTTCTATTTTGTGTCAAGATTTTTGAGAAGAAGCTTAATTGGTCTGTTTAGGCTCCTGAGAGATGCAAAATTGTTGAGTTCAAGAATTTTTGATGCTGAAAAATGTTCAACGCATATTTTTATCACATACTTTTTGAGTGCTCGTAAGTATTTTTTCTTACTCCTCCCAAAGTAGTGGTATACAGTAATAATCATTTCAAAATGATCTTTTACTTGTTTGTTTCTTTTAAAAAGTCCCTGCTCAAGTATTTGAACATGCATTACACATTAAATCCTGAAATCCCTGTGATACTTTCTCCATACATTTTTATTTTTGAAACGTCGATTAGAGCTTTTCGAGATTTTCATCCAACATATTTTCAAGATACTTATAAAAAAAAACAATGTAGAGTAAAATCATAAAATACCTGGTAAAACAGTATTAGTGCCTAGTAACATGTTTACAGAAAAATTTATATATTCCGGAATCTGGTCGAAACGGAAATGTAAGTACCAACTAGCATGATAAAATATTCTTCGTCTGATGCAAAAGAAAGTATCTACGTAAATTTTTCCAATTTTTTTAACGTGGGTTAAAAGATATAATAAGCTTAGAAATGTAGAATATGTGAAGAATAAAAGCTATGATATTTTATATTGTAAATATTTTTGCAGGCTCTCGTTATATTTCTAGATATAAAATCTAGCCTAGATGGCTAACATGTTTTGTGTAAATATTTTGATAAATTATGAAATAGCAGTACGCAGATAGTAAATATTTTCGTGGAGCATTTGAGTGGACTTTTGCCTTTTTGTCATTTAATGGAATATTTACTTTATTGTTCCACTTGTATATTTAGAACTCTGTTGTTTGAATGTAAATTTTTCATTTAAAAGCTGGAAATAAAAATAAAAAAAGATTAGCAGACCAAGATAAGTATTGTTTTATGCGCTGTAAAATAATTATGTGCCAAAAGAACCTGCCTCTAAAATATTACGAGGCTATTAAATCAAAACACCGACAATTACGGCACATGCTAATCAAATAAGGATTTGGGTATGATGAAAAATTCACGATGAATGAGACACTCCCTGTGCTTCACTTAACAAATTCCCAAACATACGATATTATATTGTTAATGACTGCATGGCAGTTGAAATACGTATTGCGTAATAAATGACGATTAGTGAAACAAAATAAGTGTTTTTTATTGTTACAAACAAAATTTAATATAATTCATGTTTCACGTATAAAAAATAGTTTTAAATTATAATCAATATAATGAGGCAAGACACAGCCAATACTAGTAATAATAATATTAATAGTAATATTAATAGATTTAGTAAGTTAACTGAACTTATAAGATTTAACCGTGCAGACATATTTTTCCTGGAGAAATGTCTTAAAGAAAAAGTAATACCAAACTTCATAAACATCAAAGTGGCTGTATTAAATCCAAGATCAGAAAAAGCAAAATACTTAGCAACAAAAGTGTGGTTAAAAAGTGAAATAAGATTCCATTATAGCAAATTACAATCCTTGACTTTGGAATTATACAACCTACATCTTAAGATCACCAAAGGCTTGAGCAACATCGAGCATTCTTGTTGGCTAGAAAAAGTTCAAAATATTAAAATTGTGACTGCAGAGAAGCACAAATCTAAAGTGGAAACTTTGAAATCAAAATTCTTCAGACTGAAAAATGAACAGAAAGGTCAACAACCTCAACCAGCCAGCACAGCAAGTAAACCAAATTATGTCACCAATTTGTCCAACAAAACCTTTAGCACAGACGAGCTAAATTTGTTGAACAAAGGTTTGAAATTTAGAACAAAACCAAGCTCAACTCCAACTACTGAGATAATCGTAAATCTGGAATCAATGATGAAAGTTCAAAAGTTGTCATACAATGAAAAAGTCATAATCAGGAATGATGTAAAACAATTGTTAGACACAGTTGATTTAAACAGCAAGCCCAAATTCGATCCTCATAAACAAGTTATCAAAACACTAATTGATAAAGATTGTTTTTATATCAAACCTGATAAAGGAAATGGAGTGGTTATAATTGAAAAATCCGATTATAGCGCAAAAATGAATGAGCTGATAAACAATGGTTCTTATACATCAATTAATCTTCTTGACAGAGCAACGGGTTTAAGAAACAAAAATCCAGTGGAAAAAATGCAGCGGAAAGTTAAGAAAACCATGAAATTTCTTAAGGAGAATCATTCGATGAACTTTCTTGAATCATTGGAATTATGTGAAAGTAATCCAAGAGTTCCAAGATTATACGGTTTAATAAAGCTTCATAAACCTAACAAAGATATTCGACCGATAGTTTCCACAATCAATTCACCAACCACAAAAAGCACAAAATGGTGTGTGAAAGCTTTGAAAAACCTAGCAGTGCCTGTTGGTTTTGCTGTTAAAAACGTAGAGGAGTTTGTTTGTGATTTGAAAAATGTTAAAATTTTGGAGAATGAAACAATGATAAGCTTTGACGTAACATCTTTATTCCCAAATATCCCTTTGAAGGAAACTCTTCTTGACATCAAAGAATGGATCAATGACTTGGACATTTCGAACGATTTTGCAGCAAAATTAATTTCTTTAATTGAGTTGAGTATGGAATTAACCGAATTTGAATTTGAAGGGAACTATTACAACCAAACAGAAGGAGTGGCTATGGGAAACGCTTTAGCTCCATTCGTCAGTGAGTTTTTTATGGTGAAGTTAGAAAACTCAATTAAATCATTATCTTGGTTTCCTAAGAAAGTTTGGAAACGATATGTTGATGACGTTTTTTGCATACTAGAACGGGACAAAGTGACAGAAGTTCTTAAGAATCTCAACAAGTTACATCCAAACATAAAATTCACCTTTGAACTGGAACAAAACAACTCATTGCCTTTCCTGGACTCTAGAGTGACGCGTGTTGGAGAAAATTTGGAATTTTCAGTTTTTCGAAAGCCAACGACAAACCAGCAATTCATCCCAAACGATTCTTTCCACCCACTCGAACACAAATTAAGTGCATTTCACTCCATGTTCCACCGTCTCTTCAGCTTTAAGATGAACACCAAGAATTATAACGAAGAATTTAACTATATTTTGGAAACTGCCAAGCTTAACGGATATTCCAAACAACAAATGATGAGAATTTGGCGAAAACACCGCAGAAAACATGTTTTAAGTGACGCAACCACCCTGAGCACACTTAAAGCTGATAAAGACCAATTGAAATTTCTCTCCTTGCCATATGCTCCGATCATCACCGAAAACTTGTCCAATATTCTACACCATCATGGCTATAAAGTAGTACATAACTCTTTGGGCAAGTTAAAAGATTTACTGCCATCCACCAAAACTAAAATCCCACAAAATGAAAAATCTGGGATTTATAGAGTAAACTGCTCAATGTGTGACACTTTTTACATCGGCCAATGCAAAAGAAGAATAGACGTGAGATATGATGAACATATTAAAGATGCAATCAAGAAAGAAGGAAACTCAGCAATCGCCAATCATGTGGTGGATGAAAATCACGGTTTTGGTGGCCAAATCTTATTGAAAGAAGTGATAGATAGCTGGCGTTTAGATGCTTGGGAAAGTTTTTTCATCCAAAAACACAAAGATTTAATTTGCAACACAAACACCGAAGGAAATTGCCCATCACCATTGTTCTACTTGGTTTAGTGTGATTTTCACCAAAATTTTTAATTACATTTTTGATTTTGCTATGACATCTTTCTTAAAAATTTTTTTGATGTATTTGTTTTATTTAAATGTTTAATTGTTTAACGTAGAAAAAACCGAAAAATAATTAATTTTTATTCGGTTTTCAGATTTGTTCCAATTTCACTTTAGTAGCAATATAAGCTTGATAATGACTGCATGGCAGTTGAAATACGTATTGCGTAATAAATGACGATTAGTGAAACAAAATAAGTGTTTTTTATTGTTACAAACAAAATTTAATATAATTCATGTTTCACGTATAAAAAAAATAGTTTTAAATTATAATCAATTCAATAATGTGTCAGCATATTTCTATGTTTTTGTGTAAATAAATTTGTGTTCGCACATTTTCAATCAATTTGGATGTTTTGTGTAATTGTGTACCATCATCAGTAATTCAGTAACTCAGTAATCCAAATTGAAACAACTAGAAACCTATTAACATTCGAATCAGTTATAGAAATCGGATATTCTCGCCAAATATTGACTCTAGAAAATTATATCATGAATATTATATTTCCGAAGTAAACAGCTTCTCATGTATTTTCTCACTATAACGACGCCCTTTTTGTGTACAATGTCTACATATGCAAGTAGCTGAATCACTAAACTGATATTATTTGGGAATAGGAAGTCAAGCAGTAAACATTCAGAGCCAATTTTATTGGAGGACAAGGGTCATTCTCGATTGCAATTTCAAACACCATAGTATCATAGATTTGTTTTTTATTACAAAATTTCAAACATTTTAGTTTTTATGAAGGGAAAATACCAAAAATTGTAAAACTTATTAAATCATAGATTTTATTAGGTCAATAGAATCTGAATTTTAGGAGGGGTTTTAAAAACAAAAAATATTTTTGATTTCTTCGATCATCTTGATTTCTAAAAGTTATGATTCAACTTACGACATTTTCCGGAAAATCTTTCTCCGAAAAATGTCTGGTTGGCAACGTGATTTTTTCAGACGAATCAAATAAATTATATAGCTATTACTATCAAGTCAATCCTTGACAAAGCACAGCTTTTAAATAAGCGAGTTTTCGAAGAAATAGTACTTCAGTAAGATTTTTATACAGAAATAGTCTCATTCGTTTAACTATATTTCATATTTAACATATAAGTGGCCAAGTGGGTATCCAATGAGGTACTGAGAAATGAATAATTTTTACTTCGGCAACAAAAAGTTGTGAAGTCTTGGTTTCATCCAAACTTTTTTTTTTTAGTTTTTTTTCTTATTTTTGCCTAAAACAAAAAAAAATTTTGGTCTAGAACCCGAAATTTTGAGTCCTTGCGAAATGTCAGTCCGTGGTTTTGACTTCTTTTTTCATGGTGTGGCCTCTGTAACTATTAAACCGATACATTGATCCTGCTGAAACTCAGAACTTAAGACTTTTATTTTTCCAGTGCAAAAGTCTCCTATTTTTGGGCTCGATCTGACAGCGCCATCTAGTACCTGTAGTGCAAACAACCATTTTCCCATACAAAATCTTTTTTTCCTGAGAATATATTGAAACATCTGAATATGCAAAAACCTTGTATTTGACCCAAAATGATCAATTCCTGAAGGTTTTTGAAAAATTTTGTTCCATGACCAAGTTGTCATGCTTATAAAAATTTTTTGTTTTTACCTTCTGTATTCGTAATCTTTGAACCCATCCGACCGATTGGTCTCAAAATTTCAGAATAAGCTTTTTTTAACCATAAGACGGTCGCGTTTGCTAATTCAAGAATATTCGACAGCGCCATCTAGTACCTGTGGTGCAAACTAACATTTTCTTATACAAAATCTTTTTTTTCCTGAGAATATATTGAAACATCTGAATATGCAAAAACCTTGTATTTGACCCAAAATGATCAATTCCTAAAGGTTTTTTGAAAATTTTGTTCCATGACCAAGTTGTCATGCTTATAATTTTTTTTTTGTTTTTACCTTCTGTATTCGTAATCTTTGAACCCATTCGACCGATTGGTCTCAAAATTTCAGAATAAGCTTTTTTTAACCATAAGACGGTCGCGTTTGCTAATTCAAGAAAATTCGACAGCGCCATCTAGTACCTGTACTGCAAACTACCATTTTTCCATATAATTTTTTTTTTCCTGAGAATATTTTAAAACGTCTGAATATGCAAAAACATTGTATTTGTCTCAAAATGATCGAATCCAGAATATTTTGTGGAAATATTGTACCATGAACAAGTTGTCATGATTTAAAAATCCAAAATTCTCAACTCTGGTGAACGGTTCCTCAGACTGCACCAAACCGATTGATTTCATACTTTCGGAATAAGCTTTTTTAGACCACACGCAGGTCTGAAAGAACGATTTTTGGGATCAAGCAACTGCTTCAAGTACTTGCCATGCAAAAATTTTATATTTTTTGTGTTTTTGCAAAAATCTAAAAAATTGTTGGAAAAAATGCATATTTTTTTTTTGAATTTTATTTGAAATCAAGTTTTACGTGTTTTTTGTTAAGAAACTACCATCTCAAGTCAATCAGAAAGTGGTAAAATTTGATTCAACAGAATTATCAGCAATAATGCACAAAATCCCCGCTCGGCGCTCTGATCGGATATTTTTATTTTGGTTAAATATTTTTGAATTTCCTAGAATTTCATTGCTTCATTCAAATGAATTATTCTAATGAAGCATAGGTATTATGTTGCCGAAGTGCCTGCTAAAGCTTCAGCTTTTCCGATTTTTTACTGTATGCTGAATGAGCAAATAAAATTATTTGGAAGTATATTTCTCCCCCGATTCATGGTATACAGTATACACTGTAAATTATTCATAGGGAAGCTATGTGGGTAAGGGGGAACCTAGTTCAAGACAATTAATATTTTTTATACCACAAATTCTCAGTTTAAGGAAATCTTCACTGAAATCGATCAATTTTGTGTATTGAAAATATTTTATTTAACCTGTAAATATAGTTATTTCACCAAAAAAATTACAAGGCCCTAAAAGTTAAATCGTAAATTCAACGTTAAGCAGATGTTCTAATAAAAACCTTAATAAACTCCAACAAACTTTTAAATTAGAGATTTTATTGATACGAACCCTAAAACTCGAAATATCTCGGAAATATCTTATTAGCAGAGATTATTGTTAGGCTTATAGAAAAAATCAATTTTGATCATTTGAGATTCTCTAATATCTGCATAAGCTGTTATAAATAAAGATGGAATTAAATTGCATAATTTCAGTTCGACAAAAAATCGATACCGGATTTCCCTAGATAGGCAAAAAGAAGAAAGAAATATCAGAGATCTGCTGCTGGTAAGTATCAAAGTAATTTGAACAAATTTTCTAGGTTGAAAACATTCTCATGAAATGTATTTACGCCAATATTCATATTATACGTTACCATATATATCTTATTTGTAACAATACTCCAACAATTTTAGAAGAATACACGAAAAGCTCCTTCAGTAGCAAATAAAATTTGACTGCTATTGTCTTTAAACCTTAATCCAGAATTTTTCTGAATATGCTAAAGTAATGGAAAACAAAACTTTTCCCCGATTTGTTATTGCTACATTATAGAACCCTTTTTAAAAGCGGGTTCTTTCGGATTCATCAAACACCCATTGTTAAATAAAACATGAGTTTCAAGCTAAACATTATCTGAAACACGGGTACTATTTAGCATATATTGAGAGGCTTTAGGTTAAAATAGCAAGAATGCAAATGTTTTACACAATCAATCAGATATTTCTTTGATGTCAGTTTGGATTATCTACAGACGATAACGAGCAGAAAATGAGCAATCAAGAAACACAATACAAATAAGAGGAATTCAATTAAATGTAATATAATAGAGCGTTGTTGTGACAAGTGGTTGTTCAAAAAGCTCGTTAATTTATTTTTTATATTTAAGTCTTTGCATTGAATGTTTAAGTTTATATGGATAAGCCTTCATTATTTATATAGAATCAAATTAATCTTCCGAAGATATACCACAACGATACATGAATAATATTAATTGATTAATAAATTAATAAATCATTAATTTTCAGTTGTTTGAGGCCAATAAATTTTGCAATATTTTATATAAAATTTGATTGATGACATAAATTAATTTTATTTTGTTGATCTTTAATAATTTTATTATAGGAAGGGAAAATTCAAAAATATGAAAATAAAGTAGATGCATACGTGGAATTAAATTTATATGAAATTTGTAGGATTATTTTAATATTAAATTTATTTTATTTCGTAATTTTATGATTTTTAAAAATGGGACACCAAAAAGTCACCTGTTGAAAAAAATGAATAATATTCTCGATAATATTGCATATTTTTATAAAGACAAGTTTAAAAATGGAATAATAATGGAAGAATTCAATTCAAAACTTACAAAAGTTTGTTTATATATATTTTATTTATTGCCAGGAAAATAAAATCAATAGAATGAATATAATTTAAAATTAGGAAGGTCGTTCTAGTAAAAGTATTTAGTTTCCTTGCCTATTTTGTAAAATCAACTTTAAAATCAATTTTCGATTATATTTAGCACTCAGTTTAAGAACATGAAAAATATAGGAGCTCTGCCAATATTTTTTTTTATACCAAATTATTAAAAACTAATTTAATATAATTTATTTGACTACTGGAAGATTTTACTATAGGCCAACTTTTCTCTTTTTCGGTAATCCATTAAAAATGTCTTTGCTCTCTCAAATTCATTCAAAACTATTTTATTTTCGGGAATAATCTGATGGGCTTTTTTCAAGTCCTCTAAGGCCTGCTCATAGTTTTTTAGCTCAATATGTGCTAAACCACGCCTATAAAGCGCTTTTGAATTTTTCGGTTCTAGTTGAATAGCACATTGGCAGGTTAAACAAACTTCTTCGTAGTTTTTTTGTTTCAGCTGAACGGCAGCCAAATTGGTCAAATTAACCAGCTCAACGTCTGAGAGCTGCTTCCGTTCTTCTGCATTTGTAGTGCGATCATTGAAAAAATTAAAGTATCGCGTTGTCTTTTTGTACTTTCTAGCTGCTTCTACATAATTTCGTAGGTTAAAAAAATGATTTCCAGAGCATTTAATAATATTTAATATTTTAAGCTGTTCTTGTATTGAAAACTCATTAAACTTGAGAGACCAATCGTTGGTAAAAGGCGGGTATTTGTCAGTGCCGTCATTGTCACAGAATCCCCAGTTTTTTTCGGTACTGAGTAATTCTCCTGAATTTTCGATTATAATATCCTTAAAAAAATATGGTAAAATTAAAAAACTTTTCATTATATTCCAACTATTTCCTTACTTTGGTAGGCTTTCCTTCATCTGTTGTGTTCTTTTCCATCTCACCGATAATACAGAAACCCCTTAAAACATGTCCGAATACTACGTTAGTGTCATCTAGTTGAGGACAATCGATGGCGCAAATGAAAAATTGGGAATTGTTTGAGTTTTTCTTGCCAAAATTTGCCATGCTGACTGAGCCTTCTTCATGCTAGAAAAGTACAATATTGATTACTTAAATACCGCCAAGATCCAGGATCTATTCATGACATAAAACTTTTTTATTTCGTGTTACACGATACTCACCTTAAGCTTGAAATTTTCATCATCAAACACCTTCCCATATATACTAAGTCCATTTAAACCATCTCCTAAAACATCTCCTCCTTGAGCCATAAAAAGCCGCTGAACTGTATGAAACTTAGTATTTCTGTAGGATATACCACTTTCTCCAGTACACAATATCCTGAAATTTTCTGCTGTTTTCGGAACAATGTCTTTTCTTAGCTCAATCACCATTCGACCCACTTTCATCCAAAAAATAGTTATAGTTATTAATCTTCCCGTTCTCAAGCATAATTTTTTATGATACTTACCACGCTCATCACCAATCTTGATATCTAAGAATACCAGAGGATTACTAGGAAGGGTGGGTTGCCTCAGCATGTTGGAAATTTTATATATGACTGTTTTTTTAGTATGCGATTCATGGCGCCATACTTATAATATATTATTTGAAAACTTACAGAAGTAAACAAAGATGTAAACAAGAGTTGGATTGAAATTTTGACAGCTCCCGCCAAAAAAAATGTTATCCCCCGATTTTTTTATAGATTCTGGCCCCCGTTTTTTTTTCAATATTTTATTTTGATATTAAACATATAACATGATATAACTAATCAATATCAAACCATTCAAAAGGTCTATTTGATCATGAATTAAGTTTTAAATTAATTTGCGATGATTATTCTCATTTTTAAAAATTCCAAAGAAATTGCGCCTCGATTCAAAATGTTTCCGCTGTAGCATAGCCTCACGCAAGAATAATCTATTCAGTATTCTTTGTTTTGGTAAAAAATTGGGGAGTAAATATTTTCAATCGAGAAGGCTCCAATAATTGGACATAGAAACAAAGTGAATAATGAACAACCTGTTCTTATCAGGGAAGTGACAATAGTTAGTGCAATCATCCAGAAGGGTGGTGTGAACAATCAGACCTAGAGCAAAAAAATAATTTTGTTGTTGTAGCTGGAAAATTGTTCAATTTGGATGAACTAAAGAACTCCACAGTTTAAAAAAAGAGTGATTTCAATAGATTGAGTGTTCTAAGTGTCAAGTAACCCTAGGATATTATCAAATAGAGTGGATACCTCTTATCCCAAGGCCAGGTAAAATAATTCACAGTTCCAATTTAATTTGCCTCAATTAATAATATTGCACGAAATCAATTACGCAATCCCCTCAACTCCAAGAGCTAATTGACCGTCTTAATTGTTCTTTGTTATCGCAGGTTTTGCCTTAAAAATAGCTAATCGCTATTCTTGCACTGATTTTTCGAGTTTTTGGCGATTCACGAACAAAATATTTGTGTCTTCGAGTTTGATAATCAATGATTAATTTTTTATCAATAAGCAGCAAAAAGCAATCGCTGGCTAATGTAGCATAATTTGTAATTTATCAGTAAACATTAGCGTGGTTCACAAAACGTATGTAAAAGCAAAAATGTTGAAATATCCTGCTCCACCAGCCTAAAATAATTTTTGGGGCTAAAACAAAATACCCGTATTTTTTTATTATTTTTTTTGACCAATTTAAAGGGGTGCGCAAATTCGTTGAAGTTTTGAAATTGAGTTTTAAGACGACTACATCAAAACTTGGAAATATTTTAAACTTTTGCTAATATTTTTCAAAAACCTTCATTAACACCAACAAACTGTAAAAAAATTATTCAAAAAAAATACCAGACACAAAATATATGGAGAAATTAGTGAATTTTTTCTCCCATACAAAAATATCAAAATCTTACTTTTAAAGATAACTTTCAGATTAAGAAGTAAAATGTCGATAAAATACCTTTTGAAAAAATAGTTAACTCATTAATAAAAACCAAATGCAAAAAGTTTGCTCATTTATGAGTTCCCAGAAAAAGTGGAGCACCCCGAGAAGAGGACTGTGTTTTCATAGATCACTTGTTGTTGCTGTAATTTAAAAAAATTGATTTTTGACCGATCAGGAAAATAAAATGTTTACAGGAGTTGCTACCAAAAATTAAGTATTAAAATTTCTAACATTTTTTGACCAGGAAAAAAAAACAAAATGGTGGATGTCAAAAAGGCGCGAATATTCAAATTAAATAGTAAAAATGTTATGTAAGATGAATGCTTAATATATTATAAAGAGAAAAAATATTTTCCACTGAAACCACAAAAAGTGAGTTTTTTTGTTGTACTTAGTTTTAAGATTAACGATAATATTATTAAAGAACTATAAAGAAATCATTTTTGACCATATAATTTGAATATTCGCGCCTTTTTGACATCCACCATTTTGTTTTTTCCTGGTCAAAAATGTTAGTAATTTTAATACTTAATTTTTGGTAGCAACTCCCGTAAACATTTATTTTCCTGATCGGTCAAAATCAATTTTTTTAAATTACAGCAACAACAAGTGATCTATGAAAACACAGTCCTCTTCTCGGGTGCTCCACTTTTTTCTGGGAACTCATAAATGAGCAAACTTTTTTGCATTTGGTTTATTAATGAGTTAACTATTTTTCAAAAGGTATTTTATCGACATTTTACTTCTTAATCTGAAAGTTATCTTTAAAAGTAAGATTTTGATATTTTTGTATGGGAGAAAAATTTCACAAATTTCTCCATATCTTTTTTGTCTGATATTTTTTTTGAATAATTTTTTTACATTTTCTTGGTGTTATTTATGGTTTTGAAAAATTTAGCAAAAGTTCAAAATATTTCCAAGTTTTGATGTAGTCGTCTTAAAACTCAATTTCAAAACTTCAACGAATTTGCGCACCCCTTTAAATTGGTCAAAAAAATAATAAATAAATTATTTTTTGTTTTAGCCCCAAAAAATTATTTTTTAGGCTGGTGGAGCAAGCTATTTCAACAAATTTGCATTCTGGACCACACTAGTAAACATGAATGATTGTATATTAACAAAAAGTATTATTCCTCGATAATCCTGTAATATCGTAATATGTGATGATTGGAGAGCATTCACGTATAATATCACGCTTTCAATTGTTTTATAAAAGTGTTAATTCACCATACATTAAAGAAGTTATCAAAAAATTATTGTTTAATTAGTGCATATTAGCAGTTTTTTGATAATTTATTTGTCAATATTTGAAAATATTGAGTGGATCAGTGCTGTATAAATAAATCTTTCACACTAATAATCAATTTTCAAAATATATACTAAAAAAGTCATATTTCTGATAAGAAAATATGAGTGCTCCAAAAAATATATTAAACATTCAAAAAAGGAACATGCCCGACCCCAGAGCATAGATTAACTAAGCAAATAATAATGAAAGTAGATTTCGCAATTTCCTTGAAATTCTGTTGATTTTTTTGGTGTTTGCCAATACTGACTGTGATAACCGTAAAACAATTAAAGCTAGGAAACATGCAGTCTTTGTTGTGAATAGAGCAGTAGACACGACTCAGTTTCAATTGGCAATTGTTTTATGTGTGTTTAATATGAGTCAGCTGTTTGCTCAAATCGTTTGTCAAAAGCTTTTATTTATTTTGATTAAGATTCTAATGTTTAATTGCAACAGTTTTTCTACATTCTAATAGTATTTAAAGTGTCGGCAGTTAGTTATCGAGAGGTGAATGATTTCTGGGCATAGTTTAATAAGAATGCTTTGCTTTATTTATCAAAACTTGACCTTCGACAGAGAGTTCAAGAAAGCTTATCTTGTTTGTGTCTATGGCCTTGCATTATAAAATCGATAAAGTATGCTTTTTAAATGAGTTTTTTAACGAAACATGGAATGTTTAATTCTTTTGATTTGGATTAAAATATGTTTTGTACTTTAAATATAAATTGATTGGATGTGGATAAATTTGATTTACTTGCTACTACTCTCTTTCTTTCTAATAAATGCACTTTTTCATGGACTTTTTCGGTCACTTATACATTTTTATAATTTTGTTCTATTATTCGACCGAACGAAATTTCAATGGAAATGTAAAAACTGTCTGATCGAGATTTATTACACATTGTTGAACTTTGTGCCATTACGTCATAACACATTTATATAATTAACAGGTTGAATATCTAGAAAACACGCTGTTATTGCAAGGGAAAAAATCTATTTATATTGTATGTCAAAGCGTTTTTTTATAAAATAGACAGTTTAAAAATAAGTAAATATTAAAAGTTCAAGATACAGGAAGTTAACCCTTTATTTCCAATACTATTGATTCAAATTGAATCAATTCTAAATTAGAAATTGCATTTTAATAACAATTAATGCGTTTCTTAATTTAAATTTTCCTTTATAGACAAATTAGAAGCTTGCATCAAAAAGCATTAGAATAATTGGCTGCAGTTTAAGTGACTTGGGGTGTTAAGTTGGAGCTGGAAGCAAATGAATTGCAGACTCCAGGGAATCGTATGAGGAAAGAGGCGAACATCATGGCCCTTATGTTGGCGCTATTGGCAGTTGGATTATTTAGTTTCAGTGCTGTCGCTGCAGATGTGCTTATTTACACGCAAGCTACTAATCAGGTAAGGTTTTGACTAATCGAGGTTTTTATTTTTTTTTTTGGTTCTTTCAAAATTTTTATAATGTAAACGTCTGAAAAAAATTTCAATTAAATCATTTAAATGAAATTTTTGATTAATGAGGTAACTGTAGTTAAAAAAATCTATGAATCCATTATTCCAAGAATTAAACATTAAAACTTTTCTAAATTTCAGATAATCGAAGAATTTCGAAGCCTGTCTGCTCGGTTTGGTCCATCACTGCCTCCAAATGGCCTACGAGGCCTCGCCAATAAGGCCTCACCAGAAGACGGGTGTGAAGCAATTGATCCACCACCAGTAAATGTCACCTTTCACGATGCTATTCCCAAATGGGTAGCATTGATCGTTCGGTAAGTTTATTAATAATGATAACTAATAATACTAATAATAACCAAACTAACCAAAAAAGTCTCGTGAAAATATTAAAACAGTTTTTCTAGTTTCAACTGCTCGTTCGAAGTGAAAGTGAGGAATGCTCAAGAAGCTGGTTATGATGGTGTCATTGTTTACAATAAGGGCAGCAATGAATTGGAGCAGATGTCAGCGAATGATGATTCTGATATTTTCATTCCTTCAGTGTTTGTCGGTAAGAATTAATTGAGATCAGGCAAATGTTTTTATGGTTTTGATGGTTTAGTCTGAAATGACTTCTTCATTGTTTATATTTTTGCTGAGATATTTATGTAAATTTGATCTTTATAAATTTGTTGATTACTTTTTATGTAAAAACAATTGCCATTTAAATAATCAACCGGAAATTCAGAACAATTAAACTAATCACAACATACGTTTTTTAGGCGAAACGGCTGGAAAAATAATAATCTACGATTACCAGTACGATGAAGGGTTTGCTCTAGTCCTGAATGACGATTTTCCCTTTAACATCAACACCCACTTGATACTCCCATTTTGCATAGTCGTTGGTCTTTGCTTTATCATAATGCTTGGCTTTATGGTGGCTAGATGTGTTCGAGAACGACGAAGAATTCTCAGGTATCGTTTGCCTCGCAGCTCATTGAGGAAACTCGAAACGAGGAAATTCAACAAAAATGAGAATTATGAAACATGCGCCATTTGTTTGGACGATTATGAGGAAGGCGATAGGCTGAGGATTCTTCCCTGTAATCATGGTGAGTAATATATTTCAACAATTTTCCATGGCAACACTTTTAAAATTATTATTAGAATCCATTACAAATTATTCAATTTTGCAGTGTCAAGTTAACTGAATGATTTATTTTGATTGTAATGCAAATTTTAAGCAATTAATTTTCAATACGGGTATCTCTTTCGGTTGAGCAATATTTATTAGAGAGAATGTTTAATAAATGATAACATAGTAGAGTTTGAACTTCAGTCGATTTTTTGAAGTTCATAAATGACGTCGTTACAAACTCAGAAATATTTATTTAATAAATATAATCCTTTCAGCCTACCACATCAAATGCATCGACCCCTGGTTGACCAAAAATCGTCGTGTATGTCCTGTCTGCAAACGCAAGGTGTATATAAACGGGGAGCGCCGTTCAAGACGGAACGGACGCAGGCGCTCCTCCACCTCAGACAGCATGTCTTCAGTAGATGACACAACCCCTTTAATCAATCCAGTCGAGAACAATCCGAACCACGGAACTTTCCCGGGAGCAGCTGATCAAGATGACGAGCCATTAGGTCAAGGAGTTTTGTCGGACGATGAGATTTTAGATGGATCGGAGACGAGGCCCAGCAGTGGAAGATTTAATCCTTTTGATAGAGTCCCTAATTTGCCGCCTCAGTTAATTAATGAGCTTTATCCAGCAATTGCGGATGATCAATTGAGTAGCTGGCAGAGATTCAAGAGGTAATTATGAGTTTTTTTCGAATGTGTAGAAGAAATGTAAAATTTTGAATAAATTTTTAATAATCCATTTAATTTTAGACTCTTCCATCGTCCACCCAACTATTCTACTCTAAACATCCAAGATGACGATGTGGCTCCACTAACAGCTGATGACGTAGAATCATCAATTCCCGTCCGTTCCAGCTCATCAGCTGCAATCCCGAGCAACAGCAACAATATCCTCAATGCAAATCTAAGTGGTTCGTTCCGTGATGATAGTCAAATGACCAGCGTAGTACAAGACGATGATGAGATTTTGGATGGTAGGAGAAGAAACAGTAGCAAAAGAAGACACGAGAAAAAAAATAGATCTGCTCCAGAGCTACAATCAAGCGAGGAGCCAACTACTTCATCGTCTTTGATTGGAGTAGCTGCTTTGCCGAATGTAGACTTTAATTTGTTGAGAAATCCTTACCATGATCAGAGCAATGCTTGAATGCAGGAGGATTTTTTTTAAGTGAGAACTTTTTTGCGGGTTGACTTTCTTTAAGTTGGAAGTTTTTTATTTGTGTTGTTGGGAAATTTTATCTTGAAGAATGTTAAGCTTCAAAATTTAAAATATTCGGAAGCAAATTTTGATTAACTTTTTTGTGTGTTCTTCAATTTTTATCGTTATTCTACCAAAATATCAAAGAACTAAATTTTTATTATTGTTATACGCACTCCAACACAAAGAAAGTTAACCCTTCTCAAAAATATCCTACTAATAGAGGTAAAGCTCGTCATTCGATCTCCTCTTAGGTACTTTTTGGTGCTTTGATCGACCAGCTAAAACTTTACCTCAAGAAATCTAAATAACAAAAAATATAATGAAAAAAGATATAAAAATGTGATTCAACTTGAAAAATAAAAAGAACTTTTAATAATTGTGCAGAAAGTGTTCTGAAAAACTGAAAATGTCGTTGGAATCATTAAAAAAGAACAAAAGAGTCAATTGTAAATAGTTTCTGTGCAAATTTTAATTGATATAATTTGAAAATAATGGAACTAATTGAAATTATTCGTCAAATGAGCCAATATAAAAAATATTCTAACTGAACTGGCAAAAAAAATTTATTCAAATTTTTTAAGAACTCTGTGAAATAAATACGTGAATTATAATACAAAATTCTAATGCGATGTGCTTGTTATAAAAAAAAGTAATAGACTTTTTACCGTCAAAGGATGGTTTTAATTAACATCGAGATATTTTTGCTACTCAGCTTTTTTGGTTTTTTGTGTCGAAATGTACTACATTCAAATTAAATTAAAAGTTTGCAGCAATAAAGGATTTTTATCGAATTCTTCAAACAAAAAAAGGTTTAAGGATATTTCCGAAAATGACCAAACCTATGATAATGTTTTAACTTTTATTTTGCTACATCCTCAAACCATCTATTTTTAAGTGGTAATTTATGGACGACCTCCTATTATAAAAAACATTAATAGTGAATAGGGGCGGTTCAAATTGTTATTATTTTTATTATACGACCGACCCCTACAAATAATAACAAATCCATCCCAAATATGCTAAAAAGTTCTTCATGCTAAATTAAATCAAAATATATAATAAATTATCAGCTAATTATTCAAGTTTTGGTCTAAGCGACACTAACTTAGTAGCTTTATGGAGAAATTTGCGCCGCTTAGACCAAACGTTAAATATAATATGCTTTCAGCCTTTTTTGTTGTTAATGAAATATTAGTGGAGAATGTGATTTTTTAAATGAATGGAACAATTTCGAATGAATTATTGAATTATTTGTGTAGGATTTATAGATGAATAAACCAATTAATAAATTAAGGTAGGAAGTTATCAAGGAGCAATTTTGTAGGTGTTCTTGTAAAAAATATTTGGTAGAACTTTCTAACATTGTAAGAAGAAGTGTTCAAATACTGGGTTTAAATATTTTATGTATAAATTAAATTTAAACAATAAAATTTCTAAAGAAAATTCGTGTAAAAATAAAAATTTAGTTTTTTTTAAATACTTTTTTTTCTTTTATTTTGAGCCCAAATAAATAATACCAGATCATTTAAAATTATTTACAATACTATGTATAGGAATCTACGTACAATACATTCAACAAAAATTTAAGTTGTTCAATTTAGCTCATTCCAGATTTTTGAAGTTCGTTCGGTAAATATTTTCCCTCTCACCGTCATTTGAATCTTCAACAGGTAAAATTAATATTCGAAGACTAATAAATAAATTTTAGAATTATATTCCATTTAAACCAAAAATCGAGTATACATGCAATTTAAACCAAAAATCGAGTATACATGCAATTTGTAACAGGAAAAGAATTGATAGTCGGAGATTTCGGCCAAATTTTTTTGATTTTCGTTGTTTTCGCAGACACAAAGAAGCTGCACAGTAAGTCTTTAAAAGCTGAAACCATAGAAAAATTATGATGTCAGCTCACCAACTCTAATTTGATTAAATGCATATTGTGGTTTGAATAAATAATTACTTATTTAATATTACATGATTAAATAGTTGCATGTGCCAATTAATACCAAGAGATAATTAAATGTAATAAAGCACAAATGCTTGTAAAATATAGCACATCAGTTTGTATAGATTGCAAGATATTCAGTTGGACGGAAATAGTAATGAATCATTACGACAAAATGATTCATTCTGTTAATTGCACTTATCTGTGGACTTTAGATCCACAATTTCTTAGTCTAGATTTTGAGTAGTTTTGACTACTTTTCCTGTAATCTCAATTCATTGAGCATCATTGCTGGAGCAGTGGTATTTACTTCTTCACCAGCTGGTTGAGTGGCTCTTGTCCAATCTCCTTCTGCGTCTTCTTTTAGTTCTTTTTGGATAGCTTCCTGGTGCCGCTTATATTCTTCAATTTCCAAGGCATATTTTGGTGTAGTAATTTGAAGGAATGAGGCAAGTTTTTCTCCAACAAAATCAGCTCCAGCTAGCATATTTTTGGCTACTTGACCGGATTTAAAAATTAGCCAAGGAGTCCATTCCATTAAACTCTGTAATTAAATTTTAAATTGAATTAAATATTTTATTGCTTAGAAAAATAGAAATTTAAGAGAAAGTTTTGAGACAACAATGGAATTTACATTTCATAGGATTGTTTGCCAAATTGCTCAAAATACTATATAAACTAGCAACTATAAGTATAATTTGTTGCCCTAACTTATTCATTAATTATTTCTGGAATTGAAATACCTCATCTTTGTTTTCTTCCACTTCTGGTTCATCTTCTTCTTCTGAAAATTCCTCGATGATCCCATCGCTAAAGTATAAAGTTTTCTTGGGCATCTTTTGCTGGATCTCCATCACTGCATCGTTATTTTGAGCCATGATTGATTAATTAATTAAATCAAAAATTATCCTTCTGTTGTTTACTTCCAAATTGAAGTCGTAGCATAGCTTTGACGTGTAGCCAAAGTTCGGCTTGCGTTTTTTGACATTCAAAAACATATCTCTCTCTTTCTTTCTTTTGAACTAATTTTTCGATTGAAGGTACGGATTTTATTTTGCTCCACTAATTTTCCGAGTTTTCTTTAATTTCCACGGGTTTCAAGACTTCAACAAGTTAGCTAACAATCCAATAAAACTTTATGGACTGAAAGATTTATGGGCAGACCATATTAAACCATCTTAATCAGTGATTCCAGATTTGACAAAACGTGTATAAGACTTGTACTTCTCCTTTTCAAAATACACGTCGGATTTAACCTCACTATATATTTTAGTGGATTTAAATTTGAAATTTCTCTAAACTAACAGTGAAATCATAATTGAACACCATCTAATCTATTATTGAATATTTGCAGAAAAATGGCAGTCCGACCAGCACATAAACCCAAAATCGTGAAGAAGCGGACGAAGAAGTTTATCCGCCATCAATCTGACCGATATGACAAAGTCAAGGTAAATAACCAGCTCCACAGTCTTCAAGCATCCAAATCTAATCCTTAATCTTTATTTTCTAGCCGGCGTGGCGTAAGCCTAAGGGTATTGATAACCGAGTTCGTCGTCGTTTTAAGGGCCAGTACCTGATGCCAAACATCGGTTATGGATCTAACGCTGCAACCCGCCACATGCTGCCCACCGGCTTCAAGAAGTTCGTTGTGCACAATGTTCGCGAGCTCGAGGTCTTAATGATGCAAAACCGCGTCTACGCCGCTGAAATTGGACATGCCGTGTCCTCCAAGAAACGCAAGGTGATGTGTGAACGCGCTAAGCAATTGGGAATCCGTGTAACCAACTTCCACGCCCGTCTTCGCTCTCAGGAGAATGAATAAGCATTTGGTTCGCTGGATTTACTTTTTAAAAACTATTCATGAGATCGATTCTAAGTGTTTCTTTGAGTACTTGCTTTGAGTATGGAAATAAAGAAGGAATATTCATTGAAATCGTTCAAGTTGTTCGTGTTTTTATTGGGATTTTTGTTTCAGGAATTGTTTATATTTGTTGGATCATGCTTAAGATGTGTTTATATTTGCTAGAATAAGTATTTAAATGATATTGAACTATTAATGATAAGGATACAATATTTAAGTTAATTTAATTATATAAGGATAATTTAGGATAATTTAATAATTTAAGTTAATTGATCTTCAAGAATAACAAAATATTATTGTTTGTAAATTATCTCAAATCCATAATTGAGTCAAACTTCTACGTAAATTTGCACGGTGTAGTAGTGTGTGTAAATATTTGTTATTAGTAAAGTTCGGACTTGTTTCTTTTTTTTTTTTTTGGATTACCGTAAAAGCAGTATAAAAGTGTATTTCATGTACAGAAGACTTGTTAGCCAGTTTCTTCGGCAACCAATTATTATACGAAATACATCAAAAATGTAAGTTATCGCATATAAGCAATAAAAATCTTGAGAATAACTTATCTTAAATAAATGATCAAGATAAGCTCAAAGTCCATCTAAAAGCTTTTAGCGATAAACTATATATAGCGATAAACTTTCTTAAGTTCAATAGTTCAACGAGTTTAGCATAAGTTAATTTCTTCGATGAATGATTAGCCTAAGTTTTGAATTTTTTAGGTCAACAACAAGCGATGAAATGGAGTTTTTGAGCAATAAAAAGATATTCCCGGATTACAAAGTCGGTCCGCTAACATCATACAGGAAAAAAAGTTCATTCGATTTTAAAAAGCTCAAAATGATCATTGAAGACCGCGCAACTTTAGAATTAAGGCATAAAGTTTGGGATTTTATGGAAACTGATCCAGAATTCGCAAGAAGTCCAAAGGAATTGAATTTAGATGAACTGAGACATGAAGCCACAAGGAGAATGTTTGTGGTTTTTAATGAACAGTTTTATGGTATTCAAGAGGTTTGTTTTATTTTTTTAAAGTGAAGCTAAAATTACTAACAAGAATGACTTTTAGTTCTTGGAACGCCCAGATCTAGCAGGAAAATACAGCACCTCCATCTTCGCCTTTGATTCCAGTCTCGCAGTAAAAACTGGACTTGCTTTTGGAATGTTTCCATCTGTACTTCGAAGTTTGGGAACTGATCGTCTCCAAAAGTATGTAGAAGAGAACCAGGAGATGAAAAATATTGGATGTTTTGCCTTGACTGAAATAGCCCATGGAACAAATGTTAAAGGCATGAGAACAACAGCGAAATTTGACCCGACTTCTGGTGACATTGTACTGCATACTCCAGATTTTGAAGCAGCAAAATGCTGGGTCGGTAATCTTGGAAAATCTTGTACTCATGCGATCGTATATGCTAATTTATATGACGTTAATGGTGAACACCACGGAATGAACGCATTTTTGGTTCCCATAAGAGATGCCAAGACGATGCTGGCTCATCCAGGAGTTACTGTCGGCGATTTGGGAGCTAAAATTGGATTAAATGGAATAGACAATGGATTTGTCCTCTTCGATAATTATCACATTTCAAGGGAAATGGTAAGAAAATTAAAGACTGAAAAAATTGAACCATTTATTTTAATCTTTCTAAATTTTTAGCTTCTTTCTCGTTCTGGTGATATCACAGTTGATGGAAAGTTCGTAACTCAAATAAAAGATAAAAACAAAAGATTCGGCTCATCGTTAGGAGCTTTGTCCTCGGGAAGAGTTAATATTTGCGAGATAGCTTGCACCTATGCGACGAAAGCAATCACTATAGCTGTCCGATACGCTGCAGCTCGCAAACAATTTGGCCCAGATGACACCAACATTGAGCTTCCAGTTCTTGAATATCAAGCCCAGCAGTATCGTTTATTGCCATATTTGGCCGCTATTTATGCAGCGAAACTATTTTCTACCTGGTTGTCCAAAGCTAGCGGAGATATGACTGTGAAAAATTTAATGGGGGAAAGGGGTGATCCAAACTTGGGGATGGAGATGCATGCTTTATCATCAGCTGCTAAACCTGTTGTGACATGGTTGGTGAGAGATGCTATTCAAGAGTGTAGAGAGGCGTGTGGAGGCCATGGATACCTTAAAGTAGCTCGTTTTGGAGATTTAAGAAACGATAACGACGCCAACTTGACATATGAGGGAGAAAATAATGTTTTACTTCAACAAGCTTCTAACTGGCTTTTAAGATTTGCAAAAAATCCTGAAGAAGCGGCAACTAAATCTCCATTGAATAGTGCTAGCTTCTTAGCAAATGCGAAGGAGATCAGAAAAATGCAATTCAAATGGAAGAAATCAGAATGTGCTGTGAGACCTGAAAGTAATTATTTTATTCTTCTAAAATAATTTCCTTCAAGCTAAAATTCTTTTGTTATTCTAGACTTGATGATAGCTTTTGATTGGATTTGTGTGTATTTGCTAGAGCAAACAGCTAAAAGAGTTCAAGAATTAAAGAACGATGGAAAATCCAACTTTGAGGTTCGGAATGACTCTCAAGTTTTTGGCGCCAATTATCTTTCCATCGCTTATGGTCATGTAAGTAGCTTCATATCATATTGAGCATAAACCAAAAATTTGATCCACATAATAAAGTTTCAGAATTTTGAAAAAACTTTAACAGTGTAGAAAGCTTTTGAATTTTTTCTCAAATAGTATTTCTTTTTTGTAGCGAGCTCTTGTGAATATCTTCTTCGAACGAACTAAAGAACTTCCAGCTGGCCCAGAAAAAGAAATTCTAACAAAGCTGGTATCCCTCTTCGGAGCCAATTTAATAGTTCAACGATACATTGGGCTTCTATACCAAGGAGGATTCATCGTAAACGATCCAAACTCAATACAAACTGCAGCTGAACTTTACCAAACCGGCGTTTTGAATTTACTTCCGATGCTTAAGGATGATGCTGTCAGTTTGGTGGACTCAATTGCATTCCCAGACTTTATAAATAATTCTCCGTTGGGAATGAGTGACGGTGAAATTTATAAGAACTTGCAAAGCTCAATTTATCAGGCGGAAGGAGTTTTTGAGAGACCAAAGTGGTACAAAGATATTGTTCACCATGAATCTTATATTAAACCAAAGCTTTAAATATTTTACTCAGCAATATTTACGGATTAAAAATGTTTTGATTGATTTTAATAGCAAATTTGTAACGATTTTATTTTTATTCTCAGGATTGAAGCTTTTTTGAAAACATTGTACTCAGTTTTAATTTATAAGCAATTTTACGGTGATTGTTACTGAAATAAAGATATTTTTATACATCGAACAAATAGTTTCGTTCCAATAAATTCAAATTCCAGAAATATTGATCAAAATCTTTATTTCGAAGATCTGAAAATTATACAAAATACGGAATTACACAAAAGTTTTTTAATTAAATTGAGGATTGAACATCCTGGGTCCATGCATCGGAGGACCAGGCATCATATTCATCCGCATGTGTTGTGGGGGTGGTGGAGGCAACATGCCCTTATTTTCCAGCTTAAAAGCAAACTGTAAGAAGAACTGTCTGGTGTCTTTGTTAAAATGCACCCAGAATCTACCTTCTTGCTTCTCCACTTCTCGAGATGGAACTTTGAAAGAGATTGTTTCATAGGGTTCAGCAGCGAAAAGCAAATATTGCCACTTGCGGTCTGGAGGCTCGATTTTCTGCTCGTATGCGGACATAAAACGATGCCGAGGTACTATGTTATCAGAAATCTCAGGATAATCAATTTGGAACAGCAAACTTTGCTGACCATTTTCTGGATCCCTCTGTTTTGTGACTCTGTAACCAGGTCGGCCAATCTTCACGAACTTCTTCGGCTCCACACGAGGCTTATCTGGAGCAAGTGAACTGGGAGACTCTTTCGCTTCTTTTGCAGCTCTTCTTGCCAAATTAGCTTGATGCTTCTTGCCTTGTGTGTGAGCTAAGTAGCTTCCTTCATTGTTGTGGAGAGTCAAACACAATTTACATTCATAAGATCCCAAATGATTTTTCATGAAATATGGATCCTTGTTCAGATCGATAGTCTCCAAAGCGAGTTGCCGGAGACGCTCCCGACGATCTCGATTGCTTTCTGACCATGATGCTTGTCCTCCAGTTCCAGTTTTACCACCAGCTCGATGTTGAAAATCCATGGCTTATCGGCAAACTGAAAGAATACAATTAAGTTAGTTATACTTAATTTCAGACAATTGTAAGTTAAGGATATGAAAGATTCATACTTTACTGATGCGAATAAAGATGATCTATAGCTTAATGCAGCTAGAAATCCCGATATTAATTAAAGTTTATTTTTATTTGCTGTCAAGTGAAGTTATCAGTTCTTGTGTTTCACGCGTTTGTAAACGTTTTTGACATTATCAGGCTGAGCGATTTACAACAAAAACATTTTCATAGAAAAAGTGTTTTGCAAATGATTATTCAGATTAAAGCAAGTTTCCACTAATTGAGTAGATAAATTAATACAACAACAAACTGCTCAGCAATGTCGCTGTTCAAGAAACCCAAGAAGACGATGCAGCGGCGGGTTTTTAGCGCAATGGACGAAGATCAAGATGATAAAATGGAAGTAGATGAGATGCCGCCAATAAAAGAGAAAAAACGTGATAAGAATCATGATAAGGACAAAATCAAGCCCACCAAGGCGTCTTTGCTCAGCTTCGGCGATGAAGGTAGACTAAATTATTGATTTTCAACTTCCAGGAGCTGCTCACATTTTCTACATACGAGAAACGATTACAAATCTTACAATACAATAATCTATTCAACGACTAATTGACTAATTACAATTTAAATATACTTTAATTATACTAATGCACCCTTACATGTTTTTATAGAAGAAGACAGCGAAGAAGTCTTCCAAGTTAAAAAGTCATCGCACAGCAAAAAAATTATTAAGAAGCTCGACAAAGAGCGTAAAAAGAAGACACCTCATCATAATACGGCCAGCTCTGCGGCTAACGACCGCCTTGATAAAGAGAGTAATTTTAATAATAATTTTAATTCCAATTCAGATAACTCTGTGAAAAAGGAAAACACAGATAAAAAGTCTCATTTAATCCAAAAAGAAATACGAACTGGTGATTTTGTGGTAAGGTTATTATTATTCAATTTTTTAACTATTAAACCATTTTATTTAAGATTATTTATCTATTCGCTACTTGCATTTTGAATTTGGCTTTTGTTGGTTCACTTTGTGAGCCAAGCATTTTTATTAAATGTTGATTGTTTACAATATTCGAATGGAATCTGACAATCCAATAGAATATTTTTTACAATCCCTTCCAAATTTGCGTTACAAAGATGAAGATTAAACTTATAATGAAAATCTTATCTGGAATTTTAAGATTTATTTTCCTTAAAAGTTCAGTCTTGACCCTTTAAAAATTATTATCAATTGTTTTTTTTTTGAAAAGTAGCATGAGTTCAATTGTTTAATGGTTAAGTAACTTCTTAAAAAAATTTCATCAATCTTTAAAAATATAAATTTGTGGTGTTTGGAGAGCTCAATAATTAAAAATATAATATCATTTCAAGTTGACTATCTAATGTCTTAATTGAAATATTTCCCCCAAGACTCCTAGATACACTCTATTTTTATTCCATTCTACAACAAAACCAACCACTTCTTTTTTACTAATTCTTCCTTATTTTTATTTTTTGATTTTTTGCCGACACTATAGCTTGTGGTGAAAAACTCAGAACCTTCAAACTTGGTACTAAATGGACGAGCCGCTTTATGTGCTGGTCGAGATGACATGTCATCTGAAGAAGAAGAAAACCTAGTAGAGAAAAAGCGAACTGGTAACCACAAATTCTCGCAGCCAGCAAACTTAAGCTTTGCTTTGGAGAGTGGTGCAATCCCGGATGCTGCAATGATCCATGAAGCGAGAAAAAGAAGACAGAAAGCCAGGGAACAAGGTTTGTTTAATATTTTTCATCAATAAATCTTTTAAATTAATCGTTATTTTTTAAGGAGATTTAATTCCAGTTGAAGAGCCAGAAGATCCAAAAAAAGGCAAAAGGCAAGTTAGAGAGGAAGATGCTGAAGAAGGCGGGACTGACGAAGATGAAGAAAGAATCGATATGGTGAATGTAACAGGTGTTAAAGAACGTGAAGAAAGAAGGGAAAAGTTTTATTCTGTACAACAAGAATGTGAGTTTATCCTTAAAAAAGAGAAACTTTCTCAAAACATTTCAATTTAATTAAACTTAATAATTTTATAATTTTTAGTTGCCAGTGATGACTCAGATATGGAAACCAACGAATGGGAAAATCATCAGATCCGAAAGGGAGTAACTGGTGCTCAACTAATTTCTGCTCAGCAAGAGTCCATCTACTCGCAATATATGATACAACCGTTCTCCTTCAGCAGTAACACAAACGGCGACAAACCACCATTAACCACAGCAGAACTTCTTGAACAAGCTTATTCGCACATTAACTATGAGGTGACGAAACATGAAAAAAAGCAGAAAGCACAAGAAAGTAAAGCAACTGGGTTAAAAACACCTCAAGAAATTTTACAGGCACTTCAAGTTAAACTTAAAACATCGAAAGAGTTGAATAGTAAACATTTTGAAGAAATTGAAAGAATTTCCACTGAAATGAATGCAATTGAGTTGGATCTAAGTGATTGTGTGACGAGCGCACCTGCAGCTGCTGCCAAATATAGATTTTATCAAGAGCTTAAGCATTATGTAGGGGATTTAGTGGAATGTTTGGATGAAAAAACACCAGAAATAAATGCGCTGGAGGATAAAGCGTTGGCTCTAATGGGAAAAAATTCTAAAAGGCTGATTGAGAGGAGAAGGCAAGATGTCAGGGATCAGGCCAAAGAAGTTATGGATACAAGTAAGTTCAAAATTTATTTCTCAACTGTTATTTAAATTTCTTACATGTATTCATATATTTTCATCAGAAACCTCTAAAAAATCTACCGATGATGAGGAGCGAGTGCGTCGAGCAGCTGAACGTGAAGGAAGACGCACCAGACGCCGCCGAGACCGAGAAAAGTTTAATTTGACTGATCATAACGACGGAATGTCTAGCGATGACGAAATTCCAGACCTTGAAGCACAACAATATAAAGCACAACTAACCCAACTTAAGAATGAAGCCACCTTACTGTTTGAAGATGTCGAAGAAGATTATTGTGAAATTTCACATGTCAAGAAGAAGTTTGAGGATTGGAAGCAAAAAGAACTGAATTCATACAAGGAAGCTTTTGTGAACCTTTGCCTGCCTAAAATTTTTGGTTCAGTGATCAGATCAAAGTTGATTTTATGGAATCCGTTTGATGAGAATTATGAGGATGTGGAGAAAACTGGGTGGTTCCATCAGCTAGCGATGTACGGAAAGAAAGAAGCAGAAACTGAGGAGAGTCTAAGGAATGATCCTGATCTGTTCCTGATTCCAACTGTTATTGAAAAGATTTTATTGCCTAAATTGACGAGTGAGTAGATTTACATGATCCTAGTTTTAGTAAATTCGAGTTTTAACTCTATTTAATTTTTTCAGAGCTAATTGAAGAGATGTGGGACCCTTTATCAACAACACAGACTTTAAAGCTAGTTGGTCTTGTAAAGCGACTCTCAACAGAATTTCCTTCTCTTAGGATCACCAGCAAGTCGCTGCATGTGATGTTTACAGCTATGCTAGATAAAATGAAGGTAGCACTAGATAATGACGTTTTTATTCCAATATTCCAGAAGCAGTAAGTATTTTTTCATTAGAACATTGGTTGTTGAGTTCGATCAGATTCTTAATCATTCCCATGGTTTTTTAAATTTACGTCACGATCATGTCAAATCTTTTGACCTCCATCATCATCAAAAACCGTAAAAAAGATTAAATATTCTAAAAATACCACAAACCAAAATTATTTTTAGCTTAAAAAATTCATTCAAAATTGCTTATCTCTCTTTTCTAGAACTCAGGATGCGAAGACTGCCTTTTTCCAGCGCCAATTTTACTCGGGTGTGAAACTCTTCAGAAATTTTTTGAGTTTCCAGGGAATTATATCGGATACAGCTCTGAAGGACTTGGCCATTTCGTCGCTTCTTAATAGATATTTGCTCAGTGGAATGAGGGTAAGTTTTTAAAAGCTTTTTGTTTGAAATTAATTTAACAAAAATTTAAAATATTCCAGGTCTCAACTCCTTGCGATGGCATATCGAAAGCTCACACAATTGTCTATACTCTGCCTCGTGTATGGTTCAGCTCAGATCGCAAAATTCTGGATAGCATGGAAATGTTTATAATGTACGTCAAAAACTTGGACGGACAGCTAGACAAGAAGAATCCATTGCATTTGTGAGTATTTTTGAGATGTTTTTTAATTTTTTTGGAATTGGGTAGAAATTTTAATGTTGATTATCTAATCTTATGATGATTTTTGCATTGACTGGAGAGAAACTTCATACAAATCAATTAATTATTTCCTAAATTCCATTTTCAGGGATTCGATAGAAAAGATAAAACAAATTATGAGCAACCTGCAGCCGATTCTCAGAGCCAATTGATCTTTTACGATGTACTTTTAGTGAACTTTTTGTTTAATTGTAAAAATAAAGAGAAAAAGTTTTTAATTTTAAAATGCGCACAATTCTTTTCAGTTTCCGTGTTTTCGTATTTTGAATAACATATTTTTCAATGTTTTTGTATTTATTTGGAATTTTTTGGATGATGTCATTTTACTCTTCTGGAGTGACACAAAAATCGTTGCAGATAGTAGAAACAATGGGAAAGGTCCAGGTCGTATCGTTTGAGTGACTCTTATAGACTGATAACGTGAATTCAATTAAGAGTAATTTTAACAGCCACTTATTATTTTATTTCTCTGGTATAAGAGATAGAGTGCTGGAAATTTATTGAGATTGAGAAAGGTCGCCGAGTGGATTAGGGTTGCATTGTTTTAGGTGCCAAAAGGTCTAGTATGGATGTCGGTTTTCCAGTTTTTCAGACTGAATGATGTTGAAATTTTTAAATGAGAAACATTAATGATATCTAAAACAAGATTTTGGTCACAAAATAATCAGATTCCTTTGCCTCGTTTTACAACTAATCAATATTCTTCATTAAACTAAAATGCATGTATCTGGCAATTTTTAAAATGATTCCAAAACTCCCGCAAATATTCCTCGCTAGCCAGTTTCCTACAAAAAACATTTAAACAGCATTGAAAAATTCACAAATTTGATAATTCCAGCTTTAAAATAATTTCCAGTCCCTCTTTCAGCTCAAACCCTAACTGATAAGAGAAGTAGCTGAGCATAAGACTGACGAAATATCATTTCATCTCATTCGCAGAGTTGCTTTTAAACTGTTCTGACTTGAAATTCGTGAAGTGCTAAAATTTCTTATCAAAAAGTTTATTAAATTTTAACGGATTTAATATCAAGTGTTAAGCGATCTTCATAGAAAATGAGGATCCAGATACTGTTTCTCAAGATATGTACGTTAAGTTTACGAATTAAGTTTACCACGAATTATATTTATCTTAGTGCAAGTCCCTAAGTACCAGCAAATGCATGGCAGTTGGACCAAAAGGAAGAATGAACCAGTAGCCTTCGAGCACTTCAAGTGAAAAGACTACTAACTGGAAACCGACAAAGCTCAACAATTTTTGCCAAAAAAAAATCCATTTTGAAACGCTCGTCAAATTGATAAGCCTTAAGCTTTAACCCAGAAATTAATTTAAATGAATTTAATGTTTTTTCTCGCTCATGGTTTTCAGAGTTTTTTGTGTGTGAATTATATTTTTGGACAGTGGAATCCTTATCAAATGTTTTGGTTACAACTTTGTTGTACAAAATAAATTGCAATTAAAATAAAGCGCGTGATTCATTGAAACGTGATGATGGACACACTTTTTAGAGTTATCAAATTTATGGGCTGATTAAAATAATACGACAGCCTTGTTACTATAAACAAGAGTTGTCTGATGATTTTGGAATCTTTAATGTTTTAAAAATCATTGTTTCGGAGTTAATTTAAACGATACCGATCATTCTATTGAAACATAAATTATCTTTCCAGTCCTCCTCTTCAAACATGGAAGTACTTATGATCTATTCCCAATGAACAATGTATTTCGATACAACTTGCAAACCAATGTAACAATCTTGCCAGACGAAGTATCTTCTTATGGGACAAATTGGACCTTAAGCGGAGTCCTAAGTGTTCAACGAAATGACGTCAATAGCATCAGTTTGCATTTTAAGTTAACGGGGAGTCGTTATAATATTTTGGACTCGGTGAAGTCGTTAAGCAACCCTTTTAAGATGATTTTCAGCAATATTTCAACACCCAGAATGATGATTGAACTACCTAGCTCAGAACCTATTTGGTCAGCTAATATTAAAAGGGGAATAGTAAGCTTGCTACAGCTTGATGGAGAGGCTCATAATGGAGCTTTTGTATCACACGAGGTTTGAGTGATATATTTTTGGAGCAAAACAATGCTTTATACATTTTAATTTACAGTTTGGCCTTTTCGGTGTCTGCCCAACGGAATATTTTGTAATGAACCAAACAGATGGCCTTTCAGTCTCCAAAATCTACAATATGGATCGTTGTCAACCTTACCATGGTGGAATATTCAAGATTCGAAGTAATCTACCGTTGAATTTTTGCCTGAATGAACAGAGCAAACCAGCCCAGGCAATATCCTCAAGATTAGCCAGCTACAAGCTCAAAAAGAACTCTCAACTATATTTAAGTGAACTCGATGCAGAGATGAGAACAAATGTGCAAGCATCTGAATCTTACAATCCTCAGTTTATTTACACAAAGATCACCATGTCTATAATAAATGAGGAACCATTGACAGAAGAAAATGGAATAAAATTCGATGAAGCTTCGAAACAATTGAGTGAACTGATGTATGATTTTCCAGTTGGCGACGCAACAGGTGGACGAAATAAGCAATCTTCTAGTCAACTTGTCAAAAGAACTAATCGGCTGTTGATCAGTCTTGCTGAGAGCATGGAAAATATTGAGTTAGAGTTTGAAGAACCTTATCAAGAGTTGGTCTCTGAAATTATTAGATTGATGGAAAATATGGATCTTCCTACATTAACGGTTAGTTCTTGATGTTAAATAAAATGTTTGTATTTTAAATTTTTATGTTTTCAGACTCTATACCATGAAATTAACATTGGCACATCAACAATTCAAGAGACTGCCAGAAACTTATTTCTAGAGATACTTCCAAGAACAGGAACCACACATACTGTTCTATTAACAAAAAATCTCGTGGTCAATAAACTCGTTAGACCAACCACAGCAGTCCAACTGCTGATATCACTACCATTCTTTATAACTGAGCTAAGTTTTGAGATGGTGAAGGAATGTGAAGCTTTTTTGACTCTTGGTCAAGATAGACCAGATGTAAAGCATGCTGCAGTTCTGAGCTATGCAACGATCATCAATAAAGCTTTGATTCAAGGAGTGCTAACTGTGGATCAGTTTGAACAATATGTCAAGACATTTTTCGATCTTTTTCTGAGTAAGATTAAAAATTATTTGGTATTGGAACATGAATTTTTATGCATTTATCCAACAGACAGTTTTGATTACGAACAACAAATGCTCTACCTTGAGTCTCTTGGAAACTTACAGCTCGGAAATGTCGCCAGCTATCTCGAACCTATCATCAAAGCAGATTACGCTCAAAATACAGACATTCGCTTCTTAGCTATCCTAGCTCTTCTACCAACAGCTCACACAAGACCAGATAAAGTGTTTGAGATTTACTGGCCAATTTTTCAGTCAAAGTCGACGCCTTTGCAACTTCGAGTAGCAGCTTTGATGATGTTGTTTTCTAATCCCACACCTGGAAGATTATTGGGACTTTATAATGTCATTAAGGAGGAAAGCTGTCCTCACATTATAAATTTCTACAGGACAACTGTTTTGAGCCTATCAGAGACAACCTATTCATGCTATCAGCCATTGTGAGTAATGCAAAATCGTATTGATTGTTTCTATTTGTACTTAAATTATTGACCAAAAAAATACTTTCTAGACGTCGACTTATATCGTACATGAGACGCCACTTACCCGAAGAACCACCGAAAAAATACTGGATCACAGGCAACTACATTTTTGACTATAAAGATAGGAAATTCGATATTGGGTCAATGTTGCAAACTCTTCTAATCGGAGACAGCAAAAAAGACTTACCACTTGTAATGTCCATGAGATTTAACACTGAAGCACTTGGAAGATTTACTGGACAGTTAGGGGTAAGATATAATAGATAATTAACTAAATAATATAATCCTCAAACTATTTACCAATTAGATCTACATAAAAGCTCGAGGGCTTTCTGATGCTGTAATGGATAGAATGGCAAAAATAAATGCGGAAGACTTGAAAATTGAGCAATTGGCAAAAATCTTAAAGATCATGAAATTAACTACCATTTCTTCAACACCTCTGCACTTGGAGTTCATAGTGAAATTTGAGGAAAAGTCTGTACTAAGCTTCCACATAAATCAAACCAACTTTCACAATTTGACCGATGGAGATTGTAAGTAAAACATTTGATCTTTAAGTAAATGTGTCAATAATACAATTTCATATTATTTTAAAAAGCATTTCAAGATCAATTTCATTTGATCGATCTATTTGAATTATTGCCTAATTAAAACTGTTTTTTGTTTACTTGCAGTATTGAATCGCATCAACTCATTACTCAAAACGGATACTTACTTGAATTTGCAAATCGTTCGCCGACCATTTATGATAAAGCACTCTTTAGCCACTCTCCTTGGAACACCAGCTGATATTTTGATTGAAAGTACAGTTGTGTCAAGTTTAAGAGGCAGCACCACTCAACAGCTCACTCTGGATAAAATCACAAGGAACAATAGAGTAGATGTCAGATATTCCTCAAACGCTGTCGCTAAAATCAGGAGTTATCATCCAGTAGAGGACATTGAGTATGCTACCATCAGAGAGCAAGGATTTTTGGTTTTTCTACCCTTGAATAATGAGATAATTCTTAATATTTCTGCCAAAGCCATCACGTAAGTTACTTTAAATAATTTTTTGGCGGAGGTTAATGGTTTTTCCTTGAAGATTCTCATTTTATCGTACCGAGACGATAACCAGTGGAATTTCATTCAAGTCTCGGTCAAGAAACTATCCAGCTAGTCGAGATATTACTCCACAGCTCCCAAAAGCTGCAATCAATCATAAACTTAACCTGGAGGATATAGGAATTTTATTTGATGTTAGTTTTCATGAACAGTCATCAAAGAATAATCTCTTGTTCATGCTAGAAGCTGATGTGTTGGATAATGCCAAGTAAGATCGTTCAACTGCCAGAAATACCAAAACTAAAACACAAATTTATTTGCAGAGTACTTTCAAAATCTCCATTCTCAGCAATGCAACGTTTATTAACACTAATAAGCTTGATGCAGCTAAACTCTGTGCACATAGGTCGCGACAAACACTTTACAATTTTGTTAACAAATCAGCCAAAATCCAAGATCGAGGGACATCTTAAGTTAGAAACTGAAGATTTCTCTAAAAATGAACTCGCAAAGGAAAATCAAGTCTCCAAGTTAGACTTCAGCTTGATGCATTTGCTTGACTACAATGATCCCGAAAAGATACAGACATTACACAAGTGGGAGGTTTCCTCCCGTTACAGTTCCATGAAAAACAGCAAAGTCAAAAAAATTATGATCAGTGTGAATCGAAAAACAGCAGGCGGGGATAAGTGGAAGGTGAGTTTAAGCAGGTTCAATGAATTCCTTTTCAAGCTTAATAAGCTCGCTAATTCCATCTTGAAGCTGTTTAACGGCTTCGAATTCAGTCAATCCTAAGCGCTTCTTGTTAGAGATGTCATAAACTCCTTCTTCTGATTCAGAGTGCTCTCCAGCAGTGCCTCGAATCTGCAAGAAATGTTTTTTAGCCAACTTCTCAAAGGCAATCTTATCTGCTGATAGTTTAGGGAGTTTTCTAGAAATAAAAAGGTGTTGGTTAATTTTACGAATTTGATCGGAATATATTTTAAATAAAAGATAACTTACATGTGAACTGAAGCTCTGATTGTAGTTCCCAAGTTAGTTGGGCAAAAAGTTAAAAATCCCAGACGTTCATGACGGCTGAACGACAAGCTTCTTGATATCTCAGCTACAGCTCTAGATAAACGTTCGTACACTTTTGCTGTTAAAAAAATATTATCAAATTTGATTAATTTTGCAAAAATTCAAGATTCTTACCCAAATTGCCCGACGATTCCATCGAAATGATCCTTAAATGATCTTCTTCATTTATCCAGACAATGAATGTCTTCAAATCATTCATAAAAATTCCTCTACCATGAGCCCAGAATCTAGATGCTCCAGCTGCTTTCAAGAACCGATCACCTTCTTTGAACAGAACATGACTTTCGATCAAAGTCTTCTTGTCGTCTTCACTCATGCCTTCCAACGGGTAAAATGTTCCTTTGAGATCATCGCCCAGACCCATCAATACATTCTTAACTTTTTCCATGGTTTCCATGTAATTCTCTTGTGTCATGCAAGGATTAAAAGGAACACCTTCCAATGATCTTCCACATCGAACTCTAGTTGATTGTACAAATTCTCCGGCTGGGTCTACGTCCACAAACAAGCTGGCGTCACCCCAATCAGAAGCTGGTTGGACGGCTTCTGAATCGAATCCATGATATTCTTCAATGATTGGATCAAAAAGTGATGCGAAAACATCGTAAGATTCAGCGTCTGGAGCATAAACTCCAATTGAAGAGTCATGGTTTTCCAAACCAGAGTTGATGCAATCCAGTAAGGTGCATTTTAATTCGGTTGTTTGTTCTTGAAGTTCTTCGAAGACTTCCTCCGTCAAGTATTTCTTTAACATGGAATTGCAGTCTTCATCTGCTGTGAGCTCTTCGTAGCCTTTCGTTAAAAGTACGTTCGTTTTGCTCTCTGTGTGTTTTCTAAAAAGAATTCATAAGTTCAGTACATTCAAGTGTTTTAAATTCAAGTGTTTTAAAAAGTTTTTAAATAAATTTTATGGTAAAAAATTTGACCCAATTTGCAAGTTTAAATAATTTTAAATATTTCAAATATTTCTTACACATTTCCTTTCAAAATAACAATCTCTTTTTGCAACTCAACAATTTTCTTGTTGGCTTCTTCAAGATCGGCCTGCAAGATCTGGAATTGTTCGTCGTCTGGACATGATTCACACATATTCTTACGGATGAACTTGACAGCATCTTCTGGTTTCTTTGGTTCTTCGTATAATTTGATTAAAGCTTTAGTTAAGGTGTCGATGGCTCCAGCTTGCTTCAAATAATTGCGGAAGGCATCGCGCTTTTGCTCCAACTGATGAAAAATTTATAAAATATTTTGATGAAAAAGATGTCACGGCCTGATACGAAAAGAGTCACGAAGACTCATCTAAGGTGTGAAATTCGACTCAATCAATACTCACATTTTCTTGAGTCATGGTTTTTGGGTTTTCTTGCAATTTTTTGAATTTAAAAGCTAAAATCCCAAATATTTACACGAATTTACTTCTTGCAACTATCAACAAAAATACAAGTCATCTATATTTTAACAATTCTTTCACAAATTTAAAGAAATCACCAATTTAGTGACTGAAAAAAAGTTTTCTAAACTGGCTTTTGCAAGAGCTTCTTAATAAATGAATTTGTGTGTCATTTTATTTACAACGGTTGCTACGACAACCCGAAAAGGCAAATTAAGTGGAAAAGTTAAAAGGCTTCCTCATTGCCCATAACATAGTCTATTTTACTCATGCCTGCTCATTTTTGTGAAAATAGAAAATGCGTTGTTATTTTGCGAACAAGTATTACACAGTTCATTAAATGCTGAATAATGTATTGAGATTTGCATGAAGCCGGCTATTAGGGCCGTTTAATGAATTTTATCGCAATCGATAACCCAAAATGTTTTATGGAATGGGAACATCTCTTTGTGGTATTTGGATTATCTTCTGATTCTTAAAATTATTATTCAAAATGTGGCTTTTATTCCACTTTACGATTTGTAGCGGATCATTACATTTACTTAATCGAGTATATCTTATTCATTAAAAAATTTACCTTCAGTATAATATTCTTTTGTTTAACCATTTTAGATGTGCGTGACCTCAACTTTAGATCCACTGATCTTCATGAAGAAATCAATGAATTTTAACAGCAACATTGTTTTTGGCAGTTACAATAATACTATGAAGAAATGTCCAATAGATAAATCGAGAATAGATGTTAATTTAAACTATGGATGTTATAAAGATGCTGTAGATTTGGAAGTTCATGTGCCAATTGATAAAGATGATCCTTGCTCACGGGTCTGTTATAATTTGAAATAATTTTGTTTTGAATAATCATTATATTTGATTGAAAATAGGAAATTGTAAGATTTACTCCGCCACCTTATACAAAACAGTGCAATCATGAAAAGTTCAAGTATTTGACTTCCATCACAAATTACGAGCTAAGATTGAAGTTCGAAAGGGTAAATTATTTTATTACAACAAAATAATACAGATTTACTATAAATTTAAATTATAGATCCCTGATGTCTTGAAAAATGTCCTTGTACGAATCGATCACCTGTTTACAGCTTTCCTTCCAACATCCGTTGAAAATCTGAACATTGCTGATGGAATTAAGCTTGCTGTTAAAATGCCGCTGAATGGTGAAGATTCCACACAAATTATTATCAACAATGTGACCACAAAGATTCCTTTCTCTTATTATCTGGACGCTAAATATGATGTGAGTTGTTCAACCATAATAAATTTGACGCAAACAACTTATCAAAATCCCTACATTTTCAGATTGATGAGACTTTTATTAGTTATGGAACTGTGAGCTCCTGCAGCATCATCAATGACAAAATCTCAACTTTTGATCATAAGTTCATGCAACTCAACGACCATATCAAGCTAAATTTCACCCTCAATCAAGAATTGCTAATGGCTGGCGATTGCAGTGAATCTCCAAAATTAGCAGTTTTTGTCACTTACAAGGAGAATAGCACAGATTTCAAGCAAGTGAAGATTTACATTGGAGGAAATCCAATCACAATTGAAGCTACTACTGAAGAGCAACCGATTATTGAGTTTGATGGGTTGAGGATTGATATTAGTAATGGTACTTTTCAACATCCAATTATGGAGGATTTTTATAATTTCAAGTGAGTTCTAGATTCTCTCAAATAAAATAAAATCCTTTACTAAAAGTATTTTTCCACAGAATTTCTCTAAATGACGAAAACATAGTAGAAGTTGAAAACAAGTTGGTCAACACAAAAATCCAGTACAACATGCAGAATATTTTAAGTATTATTACACCGACAATCTACAAAGGCAAATCTTGCGGTTTATGTTCATATCATAAAAATTCCGGATGCTAAGTTGAAAATACCTGAAAGTTAAATTAAAATTAAAAAACAATCTCTCATATATATAGTATCCTTGTATAAAGATAAGTTGTATTTATAAGTTTAAAGCATATAGAAATAAAATTTGGAATAATTTGCTACAAGAACATTTCTAATTCACTGAATTAGCTAAATGCCACTAATTTCGATAAGTTCTCGATGCCGCCGTTTTTCATAGTTATCAAGGAATGTTTTTGCATTATCGCTTTTGCCCAGCAGTTGTTTCTGATGTTTGAAATGGTTCTTGGCCATCAACAGCTGGACGGATACTCTTTGGAAGTAGAAAACTGCACCCAGTAGCTGCCATAACGTGAATTCTGGCCAGAGGGTTTTGGTGAAGTAGAGAACAGTGGATTCAGACTAAAAATTATTAAATATTTGATTAACGTTGCGGTTTTAAATAAAGAAAGAAATTACCTGCCAAAGCAAAAAATCACTCAATCTCACTTCTCCGCTTGTTCTTACTAGCAAATCTGGATCTGTGCAGTTCTTGGTGTACATACATTTAGTGATAAGTTCCTCGTCTATATCATTTACATCCAATTCTTTTTGATCCACAGCTTCAACAATCGTCCTTACTGAATCAACGATTTCGTCTCTTGAAGTATATGCAAAAGCAACATTTAAAAAAACTTGATTATTGTCTTTGGTCATCAGCATAGCTTCAGCGACAGTTTTCTGCATATCCATAGGCAGCATCTTTAGGTTACCCACAACACGTATGCAAATTCCTTTTTCGTGAAGCTTGTCTCGCTCATTCAACAGCTGCTTAAACTTGTCTCTCGCTAATCCCATTAGCGTATCTACTTCTTCTTGTGTTCGTTTGAAGTTCTCAATGCTGAATGCATACACTGTCACTTCTTTAATTCCTACTTCCAGACACCATTGTAATGTTTCAGAAAGTTTTTCAAAACCTTTTGCATGGCCCTCAGATTTACGCATCGAATTCTTGGTGGCAAATCGACGATTACCATCCATAATGAAGGCTACATGATTTGGAACCGGTCCACACTTAATAACATTGATTGCAAAGCGCTGGAACCACGTCAATTTATTTTCTTCTTGGATCCACACCATTTTTAATATTAATCTTTATCACAAGCAAAATGTAGATTGTGCACGGAAGATTTTGCAAATAATCTATTTAATTAAAGTATCATATTTAAGCTTGAATCTATTAATTTAAGTGTTTTGAACCACTGATCATATAAATTTCATCAGCAGATCAAAAACGCACAGCCTTGTACTAGCTGTCAATTTTATGAAAGTCAAAATGCGAAGTTGACGCACAGCCTCATATTGACACAGAAATTTAACAAGAAAAAATCGCTCCTCACAAAATATTCTAATTTAAATCATTTGAGGCTCTGAAAAATGAAAGAAAGTGTTAACTAAGTGGATATGGACCAGCAGCTGCGGGACGCTGTCCTTGTGCCAGGTAATTATACAAAGAAAAGAAGAATTTTATGAGTCGAACAAATCGCTTGCTTCACTTTTTTCATCCACTAACAAAATGGGCTGAAAATAATTTTATCTTTTATTCCAGAATTATACTTTTTGATCGTGAAGTTCTTGTCCAGGTCACCATTCAAAGAGACTAGTGAGGTGAGTACTACTTGGCAAGTGCCTCTAGCTCCTGAAAATTAACTAATCTTTGTGATAATTTGTCATTTTTAGGCACTTGTCAGACAATTGGAAAATTTGAATGTAAGTGCAGCAAAATAATAACAAAAAATTAATCAAAAAAATGTTGTTTAGGATTATCTCACATGTTTTTCACGTGCTGCAAAGTGTCAAAACAACCGAAATAAACAAACCCCCAGCAATTTTGCCCGGAAAGTTCTTCGACCTCGCCGTTTTTATGGCTGCTTTGCTGGGCTTTGTTGTTGTTGCAATTTGCAGTGAAATGTGAGAATTTCACCATAAAAGCTTATTCGGGATGTTTTATCCTTCCAGGTGCTGCCCAAGAGATTGGATTGGACTGGCCAGCAACATGATCAAGGTTTTGAAGAACTGGTGAGTGATTTTTTTGTTGTGGTGGAAGGGGCATATTGCGTCATTGGGCTTTTTCTAGACTAAGTGGTTTTGTGAGCTTTTAGAAGCTGGGGATCTCTATGTGATGTTTTTAGTGGCTCAGTAGTGTGATTGTGAATGAAATAGTGAAGTGTTTTGGATTTTTCTTTGTATTCTGATAGAAATCGAGCATTTTCAAGTCTCATGAGCTTTTTTACGTGTTATCCATCGATTATAAGCTCTGTAGGGTTTCCCCCAGCTTCCAGAGATGAATATTACCAGTTTCTAGACTCTTGAAACATTTTTCTAGAATTTTTTCAAAAAATTCTCAATTTCTTGAAAAAATCAAAAAGTTCTTATAAAAGTTGGCAAAAGCTCCACTTGAGATTTTGGGGAACCAGTTCTAACATCCTGACCTCAATTGAGGAGCCCAGACAAACCTGAAAGTGGTGATTTATTTATAAATTTATTGCATTTCGAAACCCGTCGCCATATTGGCCTCTCGTAAATGAGACGGAATTTTCTTAGATTTAAAAATTTAAACAAAATCAGGAATTAAAGATTTCCGGGATGTCCTCAGAAATCTTAAGAAAGAACTTTAAGAAGCAAATTGAAACTTTAATTGTTCAATATCGTTAAAAATGCTCCAACACCAAAAACAAGCAACAAAAAATCATGAAAATCCGATATTTCGAATAAAAATTATTTAAGAAAATGTAAATGCAATCCTTAAAATTAAAAGTAAATTTTGGCGGTTTATTGGAACAATTGTTGCGCTGATAGTGGAAAATAGTAAAAGAATCAGCGAAAATAGATTGCTTTTGTTCATTTGTGTCTGCGCTGAAGGTCGAGCGTCCATTTTAACTACATCATAAAACTATTCAAGTAGTAAAAATCTAATTTTCGGGAATCTTTTAATTAAGATTTTGGTCCTTAATTAGCCGAATTATTGATCTATTGACAATAATCGATAAATTAGTGCAATAAATACATTGAAAAGTCGCAAAAAATTGCAAAAAAAATTTTATTGTGTTTTTGGTTAATTAAATTAGTGAAATGATGGGCAAAAATAATTAGCGGTGGATTTCAATAAAATCAATTAAGGGATACTGTCGTCAATTATTTGCAAATTTCTAGTCACGCATGGAATGACGCGATTTCTGTGCGTCACGACTAGTTTTCACCGTAACGCAACCCTGCTATTCAAATATTGACCGTTTTTAACGGTTCCCCATTTTTTATTTTTTAGGAGCGCCGTTACCCTCATGTCGGACCAGAACACTTGATGCAAATATGTTTGCGCTTAGCGCCATTACTACAGGAAGAAGTCGTTCCAACAATTCCCGGAGGCATAAATTCCCTCCTCGGAGCAGGTCGACAAAGTTTGTTACGCTCCAAAGAGAACACAAGACGTCCAAAGGCCCTCATCGATTATTGTACCAGAAAACATCAATCTCCACTCTCAGATGTCATTAGCAAGAACAACACACACAATATCATTAACGTTCTGTATGGTAGAGAAAGCTCAGGGCCAATAGTAAGAAAACAGGCAATTCCCACGAGTTTTTACAGCAAGCAAGAGTTGCTGAGAAGAACGTTGGGACATTTATCAGCTGTATATTGTGTTCTTTTCGATAGGAGTGGGAGATATATCATCACGGTAAATATTAGATAAAATATTTTTGGAATTCAAACTGATATTTGATTTTTCTAGGGCGCTGATGATTTACTCGTAAAACTTTGGAGTGCTGTTGACGGTCGTCTTTTAATAACGTTTCGTGGAGCTTCTGCTGAGATCACTGATATAGCCATTAACCTTGAAAACACAATGTTAGCTGCTGGCTCTCTTGATAGAATTCTTCGTGTATGGGATTTGCAAACTGCTAGTCCAATCGCAGTTTTAGGAGGTCACAATGGTATGATAACTTCCGTGAATTTCTGCCCATCCCCGAGAAGTGAGTACAAGTATTTGGTGACGACAAGTACTGATGGATCTGTAGCTTTCTGGCAATACACGGCGCCAAGAGGCTGCAAGCCAGTTTTCCATCCAAAACCCACCCAATATCACGAAAAACTTCGTCCAGGACAAGCGCAGATGATATGTGCGTCTTTTTCACCAGGTGGTACATTTTTAGCGGCTGGATCTGCCGATCACCACGTGAGAGTTTATATTATGCCTGAAGATGGTCCGAGAAGAATTTTGGAAGTAGAATCTCACACAGACACAGTAGACTCGATTCAATGGGCTCACAGTGGACTCAGATTTGTGTCGGGAAGTAAAGATGGTACTGCATTGTTGTGGAACTTTGAAAGTCAACAATGGAAGAGTCAGAAGCTGGCCATGTCTGATAGATTGCCAACTTGCCCTGTGCCTGACGAGGAAAATAAGTTAAAGCTAAAAGTTACTATGGTCAGCTGGGATCAGTCAGACTCGTGGATTATTACAGCTGTTAATGATCATACTGTAAGTATTTTTTTTTATTGAATAATAAATAATAAATTCCTTAACTAAACAAATAAATTGATAATTTTAGATAAAAGTATGGAATGCCAAAACAACAAAGCTGCACAAAGTGCTGCGTGGCCATTCTGATGAACTTTATGTTCTAGAATCTCATCCAAAAGACTCTCACGTTCTCTTGTCAGCTGGTCACGATGGTCAACTATTCATCTGGGATATTTATCATGGTATCTCCATCACAAGTTTCATTAATCACATTGATGGTCAAGGACATGGTGGAATTTTTGACGCTAAATGGTCTCCTGATGGCAATATGATCGCTGCAACTGATTCTCATGGTCATATATTGATGTATGGCTTTGGATCGGGACATGAAAGATTAAAAATGCTACCGAAGGAGCTCTTCTTCCACACTGATTATCGCCCTTTGATTCGAGATGTGAACTTTTATGTACTGGATGAGCAAACTCAATTGGTTCCACATTTGATGCCACCTCCATTTTTGGTAGATGTTGATGGAAATCCTTATCCACCAGCTATGCAGCGTTTGGTACCAGGTCGAGAGGATTGCTCTAATGAGCAATTAGTTCCAAATATTGCTTTAGGCGCTGAAGGTTACGAGATAGATCAAGCAAGATCCGACATTGACAGACTTATCGAAGCGTTAGCAAATCGACAAATAGGACCAGGGCCAAATGAGCAACCTGATCCTCGTGATCGTCCACAAAACTCACCGAGAAGTAATAGTAACAGGAATGCGCCTAGAAGGAATGGAGATGTTGAAGGAGTGAGGCAAAGTGTTGGAAATTGGCAAAGAGGAGATGGCTACAAGCCAATCAAGAGAAACTTTGTTAGACCTATAAACTACTCAAATCTACAGACTTTAAAACATAGCGTTCATTCAATCGGGTTGCAAGAGCAGGATACTTATAAGTAAGTTAATTTATTAATAATTTATAATTAAATATTTCCTAACAAATCTTGTTATTTTTAGACGAGAAATGCGACGTCGTCCCTTGATGATCAATACCGGAAATCCTTGCAGCTCATCAAACATTGGTCCACCAAAAACTAAAGGTCGTGGAGGCCGTAAACGTCACCAAGCGGCTGCAGCTTCTGCTTCTACTTCTGCTGCTGTTTCTGGAAATAATGAGGTTGCTGGCTCTTCTAGTCGGCCTTCTACATCTCGAGCACCTGCAGCTGCACCCATGCCACGCCACCAAATTGACGATGATGAAGTTGAAACATCTACTAGCGAGTCTTCAGATGATTCGACAGCTGTTGAAGATTACAGAGATTTGGAGAATTCAGGTAGTTCGAGCTCTGACACGGAAAGTTCCGAATACTCTGATTGGATCGCTGTAGAAGATCAACAAACTTTGCAACCACCTAAAAGATCCAAGAGAAAGCCAGTTGAAAGAAGAACTTACTCTCCTGATAGCGATGAAAACGCTGCTAACAAAAAGAAGGGATTAAAAACAAAGAAAGTGGTGCTGTTGGCAAATGGAGAGATTCCCGATGAATATAAGCCTCCAGAGTGGTTGAGTGAAGTTATTCCCAAAAAAGCACCGTACTATCCGCAAATGGGAGATGAAGTCGCTTATTTAAGGTAAATATTTTTTTTTTTTTAAGGCGTATTCTTAATAAAACCAATTTCATTAAAATTTACAGACAAGGGCATGCTCGTTACTTAGACTATGTGAAAGATAAGAATCTTTATGAAATTGGTGAAAAAGAGCCATGGCGTCAACTTGAACTGCGAGCTCATGAATTCTGTAAAGTGATTGGAATAAAATACGAAATACGTCCACCAAGATTATGCTGCTTAAAATTGGCTTTGCTGACAGATGATGGCCACTTGACTGATAAAACTTTCACCATCAAGTATCACGATATTCCAGATGTTTTGGATTTTTTGGTGCTTAAGCAAACTTTTGATACTGCGATTGGACGGAATTGGGGTCCGGGTGATCGATTTAGGTGCATGATTGATGATAAATGGTGGATTGGAGAGATTGAATCACATTGCGCTCTGCACGATACGTTGCCAGACTCGCTGTTTATGTGCTTCAAGGTAAAAGTTCGTTGAGTATAGTTTTTTATTCTTTAACTAACTATTTTGTGTATTATTATATTTAAAAACATTTTGAAATTTACAATTTTTAATTTTGAACAAAAAATTGCTTTACTGAAATAAATTACTAACCTTTCATACTAAAATAAAATCACCAAAGACTAATTGAAGTAAATATTTATTTCAGGTTCGATGGGATAACTCGGAGTATGAATTCATGAGTCCTTGGGATTTAGAGCCAGTTGATACAGAAAGACTTCCTCCTGCGATTGGTGGAGGAGTTTTGGTGCTCCCTGAAGAAATTCAAGCAACTTTGTACCGACCTAAATCTGAAGAATGGCCTAGAGGCGATCGTGATGGTTCATGTCGAAGAATTGTCGCTGGAATGGAAGAAGTTATGGGTTTGGCCATTGCTGATCCTTTCCTCACGCCAGTTGATTTGAATGCTTATCCATCTTATGCTTTCTTAGTCGAATATCCAATTGATTTGCAAACTATAAAAGCGAGGTTTGAAAATCATTTCTACAGACGTATAACTTCAGCTCAGTTTGATGTCAGATACTTAGCTACTAACGCAGAGAAGTTCAACAAACCACATAGCATTATAGTAAAACACGCTAGAATAATCACAGACTTAAGCTTGAGAATTTTAAGGTTCGTTTGAAAATATCCAACGATTGAGTAGTTGTTAAACAAATCCCTTTTGAATTATTTACAGAGACTTTAACCCAGTGGATGTACCAGCAGTTTATCACCAGCTGTTGGACACGTATGTTTCTTCAGAGTCTGAGGATGAAAGTCAGCCAGGCCCTTCAACAAGTGCCGCTAGACCATCCACCAGCCGAGTAAATGGATCGAGAAGGTAAAATCACTCGGAAAATCATTCAAAAGCTGTGTTATTAAAACGTTGAACAATTTCAGATCAAAAAGACTGATTCCTGAAGGCGGTGACTGGAGAATACACTGTCGAGAGCTTTTGCAGATGATCATTGAATGCAATGATTCAACGCCTTTCAGACAACCGGTCGATACAATTGATCATCCAGGTAAATTTTTTTAAAATTTTACCTGGATCATTATTAACCTCAAAATCTCTTACTTCTAGACTACCTCCAAATCGTCCAAAATCCGATGGATCTGCAAACCATCAGAGAAGAACTGCTGGGCGGTAATTACGAGTCTCCCAACGAATTTGCAAAGGATATGCGACTGATATTTACCAACTCTAGAAACTATAACACCAACAAGCGATCTCGGGTAAGCATTTATTGCAATAAACTTGGCACCTTGCACCATCATGTCATGGAAAATACATTTCGCTCATGGCTTGCGGAGGTGGATTTGATTTAATTTGAAAATAATTGGAGTTTGTGGGCATTTATGATTTTTTGGGAGTGATTTGAAATTTTGTCCTTGGAGGTCAAATATATGTTAACATATTGCTTAGTAAATTGTAAAATTGTTAGTTTTTTTTTCAGATACTCAAAGATACTTGACCTTTTAGACCAAAATAAAATATTCCACCTCCCCTTGACCTCTTGCCCAGGTCTCCTTATCCTTATAATGCATGAATATAAATTCCGTTTTTGACTGCTTACGAACCTAGAAAAATCTTTTAAAGATCGAGCTCCAGTGTGTGTGTTGTTCTTTAACCATTTATTCTCTTTTTCTCGATTTTGTGTCTTTATATTCATGCTATTCCATTGACCACTTGCTAGGAGAACGTGTCGGTAAGAAGGCTGAAGACCTGAAGACGTGTCATTCATTTGTTCACATTCTCCTCCAGCAAAGCCGCAAACAAAGATAGAATTTACTCTAATTTTCTCCTTCATTTTTACTTTTTAAAGATTTACACGATGACTTTGCGTTTAGCGACTTTGTTCGAGGACAACATTAAACCTTTGATGTCTGGATACAAATCGGCTAAAAGACGCGGTGATAACGATTGCACACCTAGAAAGCGTGGTCCACCTCCAAGGCGACCAACAAGAGCTGTAAATGGAACTGGTTATCATATGTCGGGAGAAGAAGACGATGCCAATGATGATGATTATACCGAGACTACGAGTAGGAGACCTCCTCAAAGATCAAGAAGGCAGAACACCAATGGAGTTAGTTCCAGTAATATTGATGATCAGCCCGGGCCGAGTAGAAGAAGCAGAAGGGTGAGTTTTCAAACATTTCTGTTTCAATCAATATTTTGAATTAATTCATAAATCTCTTTTCAGACCTCACAGCAGCACTCATCTTCAGATAGCTCTGGCTCCTCTTCATCAGATAGCGAGACTAGTGGTGGAATTCCTTTGGCCGAGTTGGATGTACGAATGGCACAACTCGATAACCGTAAAACGAAGCGTTCGAAACGCCGCAGCGCTACAGTATCGAGTTCTACTGTGAAAGCGCCAAGACGTACGGGACGATCAAGCCGCCAAAATCCCATCGATGAAGAGAATGAAGAGGAGAGTGACTCGAGCAACTGTGATAACGCAACGGGCAACTCGAGCGAGACCCAAGAACGACGCCCAAGACGTCAAAAGAAAGATAAGAAGCCGGCGAAGCGACTTGCTTCGAGTTCCGATGGAGATGGTAGTTCTGATGGGCCAAAACGACCGAGTAGGAGGAATAGATATGAGTCAGATCAGAGCTTTAAAGTTGATAAGTCGAAGAAGAATCAATTGGAGACGGAAAGTGAAGAAGAACCATCGAGACCGACTAGAGAAAGTGCTAGGAAGGCGCTGCTGGAGTGGAGCAAAGCTGAGAGTAGCCTAGATGACGATGAAGATCAGAGACCACAAACTAGTACGCAAAGAGCTTCCAGGAGTGCGCCTACAAGTAAAAAATCAGAGACGGTAAGCTTTTTCTCTTTAGTTTTTGCAATCATATTATAATTATAATTTTTATTCCATCATATTAACAGACCACCAACACTGCCAGTATATTATCTCAAGATGAAGCAGCAGGAACTTCCCGTCGCCTTCTTAGAGTGACACGTAACCAAACCTCTCAATCTCAAGAAAGTGAACCAGAAGTGAATCAGCCAAGTACTTCCACCTCTTCTAGCTTCCGTAGTCGACTTACCAATGGCCTTGCCATACCATCACAACGTTCCACTAGAAGTTCTAGTTACCAGAGACCACCAATAATTGCTGATGATACGAGACCTCACGAAGTGGATCACAATTATGGGGAGCCAGGTCCTTCTAGCTCTAGTTCAAGTCACGCCATTCCACCACATCGCATGACTAGAAGGACGATAATATCACGCCACCAAAGAAATGCTGATGAGCTGGATATGATTGGAACGCCAGATGATCCACTAAATATTCCTACAACTTCCACAAGTCGCTCAGCTGCCTCAAGATTACGGAGCTCTGCGTTACCTGGAACTTCCAGCAGTTCATCATTGGTTAATGGCGCCTCATCTATGACCAGAAGAACGACCAGAAATCGACAAGCTGATTATTTTGAAGATGATAGCGAAAATAATGATCCTCCAGCTCAAGCGGCGCCTAAAGTGAAAGTGTCTAAACCGGAAGACAGTGATAGTTACTCAGAAGAAGACAATACACCACTTAAGCAAATGACTAGTACTAGTAAAGCGCACCAGCATAATACTAGAAATAGTAATGGAGTGCAGAAGGTTAAAAGAGCTCTCTATTCGGATGATGATCAGGTAAATAATTTCGTTTAAAATTATCGTTTTTCGTCTTCGTCTTGTATTCTGGATAATAAGAAGAAAACAAACACAGCTAAAAAATTTATTTATTCGCTTATCAAAGCTATCTCAAGAAATGTTTTTTCTTCAGTTTAAGTCGTGTTTTTTGGAGCGCTTTTATAGCGCAGTTGCCTAAGCGCTCGCGACTCGCAAATTTGTTTGCTATCATTTTTCATTTTAAGTCACAATTAGGTTAGCAAATATTTTTCTTAATAAAATAATTTGCATTCAAGATTGTGACAAAGTGAATTCATCTTCATGTCCGGGTCTAACAAATTCCAAGATTGTTGAAGTTGGACCCATGGTCTGTGAGGATTAACAGAATTAATTATTATTTTATTTTAATAATTTTTCTGTTTGTTTGAATTGATCTTGTTTTAAATTTTATTCTTATTTAGGTTTTGATCAAAAAATCCTAATGAATTCCTTCTCAAATTTTAGCCTGGGCCCTCTGGCAGTGGTGGTCCTCCTCGAACTACCCGCAATATGAAGCGTCCTCACTACAACGAAGACACTGATGATGATAAACAAGCAGCTAGCGCTCAACAGCGAAAGTCCAAGCGCAGAATAGTCAGTGTCTCTCCTACGCCTCAATCTGCACCTCCACATGTAGAGCAGCAGTCTAGTAGTGATAATGAGGACAATGGGGTTTCGGTCAGCAGCCGTGGACGAATCCGCAAAATAACTGCCAAAGCGCGAGGCCTTTTCAAAGAATAAAATTTGGAGAAATTGGAAAGATTTGCAAAAGAAGCAAAAAATTCCAAGAAACTTTGTAAGAACGCGATAAAACTGCATAACATTGCAAAAAAACTGAAGTCTTTAAAAAATTGATGAAAAAATTTTGATTTCAAAAGCTGAAAAGTGAAAAAAATTGGATTAAGAATAATTGGTCACAGCGCCCCCTAGTGACAATTTAAAATAATCTAAGACGCCATTTTTGAAATTTGTCACAATTTTTCGAGTTTTTGAAACCGCCGCTAATTGATTAATCGATTTATTAATGAATACTTTTGAAGACAATTAACAGATTTAACTGAAACTAGAATTTAAATCGCGAAGTAGTTAATAAGGCACTTGTAAATAATAAAAAATTTACCGCCACGAATAGGAACGTTGATATTGATATTAATTTGGTGATAAACACATGGCAAAGCTTGAAATTTGTCTTGGGGTTTTCTGGATTAGGGGATTTTAGAAGTTCAAAAACGATTTTTTATTCATTTTTTTATTTTCGAGATATTTTGAGCAAATTTTGTTCTTCAAACAAATTTGAAATTCAAAATTTTTTTCATTTAATTCAAGTTGAAGGATTCAAGTGATGTCATAAAAATAATTCAATCAAAAAATTAATTATCAAATGTCTCAAAGCAAAAACTTCACCCAAAAAACGTAAAACCCCAAACATACAATAAACTGATGAATGCAAAAAAGAAAACTAAATTTAAGACTGATTCATCACTAAATTCGCTGAACAAATCTAATATCATATTATCGACTCAACTTTTCATCAGCATCGGAATTTTGTTAATTTTAAATACTTTCTCATTGTTTGTCTTTTCCTTCCCTTCACTGTTACTTTTTCTTTTAAACTGCGATTTTGTAAAAATTAAAATGAAATTCTTGAAATTGAGAGTTTGGAGATTTGCGAGAATTTCGCGAGTTTTCGCAAATTTCGAGCCAACTGGATTTTCGGCGTAAAAATATTTAGGCAATTAATAACACGTTGGATGACATTATTCAAAATTTCTGTAAAACTTTTAGAAAATAAAAATAGTTATGTTCTCGCTAAAAATAAATTAAATGTGTTTTATTTTTTTTCAGGTTCTTTTATTAGGTATTTTTTTCAATAAAAATTCTTAAAAATATCTTTGGCTGCTATTTCTGATTTTTCAAGCATATAAAGTACAAAAGTTAAAAAAAGTGAAAAAGTTTATTTTTATTTTTGAATCTACAAAACCCCTGCAGCCATCGAAGACAATAAAAATTCAATAACCAATAGAATGTTTCGTATGTATGCTATGTTGAGTTGTCACGGATTATCCCTTCTTCATGTTTCCCCTACATTTTGCATGAAAATACCAACGTAACCATAGTTTAGAAAATATTCTACATGCTCGTTATTTGAAAGGGAAGTTATGTGGATTTGTAAATTTTGGATATTGAAATCGGCCTTGGTCATTTTAGATTTTCAATTAAGATTTATATTTGATGATTGGATAATTGATTCGATTGAAAAATATTGCCAAAAATTATTAAAAATTAAAAATTAAAAATTAAAATTTTAAATCTAATCAGGATATGTTTTAATGAAAAGAGGATTAAATGAAATAAATTTTATTGCAAACCATTTGAATAATAACATTTCAAGACATTCCAAAAATCTTGAGAACTTTTCAAAAAAATGTATCAAAAAAAGCATGTCTACCCCAAAAATCAAGACTATCACGGAAACACATCCTTTCCCAGTTATCCTTTTTATTTTAGAATGTGTGTATCCTTTGCTTTTATGTTGTGTGTATGTGAAACTCTATAACTCCGCCCATCGTGCATATTAACTTTTCCATCACATGAAATATATCGCCACATGAGAAATAGAAAAATCAATAGCAAATAATAATAAATAATTCAACGAAAAATTGCATCTTGGTACAATGAAAAAATAGAATGGGTAAAAGAAGAAAACTGATATACTCGAAAACTTGGCAAAAAAGTGCTTGGGAAAGGAAAATAAACGAGAAATGTTTGAGATATTCGAAATACTGAAGCATGAATTGAAATTGAATGGGATCTCTTTTATCTTGCCTAGATAAAAAGGATATTAAGGGATTAGGAAATCGAATAATTGATTAATTTAGATGCTTTCCAAATCAATGTTTCGTTTGAAGTTATGAACTTGAGTCCCTTTTTAGGACATAGCATTTTTTTCTACAAGTTTTTCTAAATCCTCAATTTAAATAAATTTTTCAAAATATGTTGCATGAAATTTTGACAGAAATAATAACATCTGATAAAATTTTTCAAAAAAGTGATAAGTAATTAAAACAATCACCCTCCACATCCTCCATTCTTATCAAAAGTTTTGTTGAGTTGATATAAATTGCATTTCCTTCAAACATTTTCTTTTGCATGAGGAAGTTCAGTTTCACGAGTTTTCCACGAGTTTTCCAATTTTTTATTGTGTTTCGCTTTTAAATTCTAATTGGTAAAAATAGCTTTTGACGAGAATTCAATCAACTGTATGATTTTTTGAGATTTTATTGGGTTTAAAAGTCTTATGTTTCTTATTGTTATATTTTTCCGGATTTTCATTGTCCTCGGATATTTTTCAGTGTCTTATTATTTTTTACTAGATAACGTATTTCCTATATTGCGATGCTTTCTTTAATATTACTTTGGAATAACTTTCAAATAGCTTTCGAACACTTTGATGTTCTCGGAGGGTGAAACTTAGCAATCATTAAGGATACAGCAATCGACGGATATCCTTGACACAAGATCACATTCTCTAGAACAATAATGAAAGTCAGAATATGGAAAAATAATAAAGATAAATTGTCGTAGCTTCAAATCAAATTAATTTGGGTGATTGAGTTTTCAATGGTTCTTTCTGTTTAAAAAAACTTCTGGCTTGAACTAACTTCTTTTTAAATATCCAAGAGCTTAATCAAAGATAATACTAGTAAATATAAGAAATCTATAAAATGTGAAAATTGTAAAGTTGAGCTTATTTGTTTCACAAAATTTTATATATCCAATAATTATTTCGAGAGCTCAACGGCTTTCATCTTCAGGGAAATTTTAACTAAAGACATAAAAAAAAAAAAAAATAAAAATAAAATGTGGATTGAAATAATATTTTAAATATATCAAACGGGAAAAATGTAATTGTTGAGGGAATTTGTTATTGATCCGCAGATCAAACAAATTACAATTAATTTTATGCAAATTTCAAACATTTCCAGTTCACTTATCAATTTAAAAATTTTCTCTTAATAAACAAAAATTACGAATTATCCGATAATTTCAAAAAATCACAGATCAGAGGGCCATAATACCATATCAAGGATATTAAGCGAAAAAATGAGAGATTCCTGAATAAACTAATATTTTCAAGGATACAATATACCCTATGAGAATATTGTGCGACAATCCTATGCTGAAATCCGCTCAAAAGGTGCGATTGCAGGGTGCGAATATCTGACAGAAAAGGTGCTACAATCCAAGCGATTTTTCACGGATTTTCGCACCTATTTCGCACACTTTTGTTTACCATTTTTCAAAAAATAAAATTTTTCTCAAATCAGCATATTAATTGACTTAATTCGTTTACTAATCAACTTGTTATCGACAATCCTTCTCTAGAAAATATTAAAATAATATATATTAATATATATGTAAAAAATTCAAACAGTTCAAAATAATATCTCTTTGATAGAACAATTTAAACATTTTCAAGTTTAAAATAAAACAAAATTTTCCATACTATATCCTTAATTTCAAAAATTGTTATTTAAGTCTTTAATTAAAGAATCAAAATTTTAGAAAAAGGTAAACAAAAATGTGCTACACAAGTGCGAAAATCCAAAAAATATCGCTTGGATTTTCGGTGACAGCCAGCACTGTTCGACAGGATTCTCATAGGGTAAAAATACGCATCTGTCAAATGAAAATTGGATCCCAAATTATTATGCAAATGAAGGCTCACAAATGTCTGGCAAAAAGTTTGATAGACTAGTGAGTCCTTTTTGCAGGTAGTTTTTCGCTTAATTTATTCAACGATTGAGCAATTTATAATTTGTATACACTGAGGTGACTGAATTGTTGCAAAATTTAAATTTTTGAACGAATTTTAAATGTTTATAAAAGTTACAAATTATTTTTTTGGTGTACAGTTGTTCGTTCTTCATATTTATGAGGTTCAAAATTTTGTTCAAAGAGCAAAATAAATATCCAGGACCCTGCTCAACAAACATCCAAAAGTTTTCTCCAAAGGACCTTTCCAAGCCCGTGCTCGACATTCAAATGTTTCTAGAGCGCACCGTGCCTCATTTGCATTTTGTGCGTATTTTGTAACCGTTCTACCAAACTCTTTTCCAAATACATAAGCGTCATGTACCCTTTCAAACAAACGAAAAGAGTTTTACAAATAGAATTTCTGAATATGATACCATAATCAAATTTTTTAACAGAATTGTTGCAGGTAAAAATTATAATACATTGTTGTGCAAACGTGAATAAAATATGTAACAATGAAATTGAATGAAATTGGTGCAGATGCAAATGGAAGCGACTTGCTGTATTTAATTATAAAATTTTGTGGAAAATTTCTATGCATAAGGAAGACTGTTGGTTATATAAGGCTTGGATTTAACAAATTGGACACATTTCATCTGGAGGATGTGAGTTATTGAATTTTGATTTGATGTTTTGTATGCGAAAGGATTTCATTAAAATAAATATGTCAAATTATTAAAGTACTGTCGCATTTTAGAATCCCATATGAAAATATTTAATACTACTGAGCTAAATAATTTTCAATGCTTCGTGTACCTAATTATGATTTCTTTGCAATGAGACTACTGAATAAAACATTTGACAAGTAATTATATCACAATTTTTTTCAATAAATTTTTAATCAGTGCATGAACGAACAAAGTTCAAAGAGCTCATAAAAAATTAATTTTTCTTGGTTTGACAAATTTTGCTGCCAAATTTTTTCAAAGGCGGTAAATTAATCTTACATTCAGTTGAGTTAATAATTTTGAAGACTTAATACTTATAAAATGATGCAAAAATATTTTTTACAAGTTTTTCTACTAATGACAATTAGTGGACTCATTTCTTGCCAATTCATTGATATCGGATCATATGGTGAGTTCTTTGACTATTTTTAGACTTTCAAGCACCCGTCATTATGGTCAATTAATTATTTTTTTAAAAAGGTGTTGGACAAATTAATGAAAAGAAATATTTTCATAAAAAGGAGAAAACAGTGAGATCTTTGATAAAATAAAATTTTGAGTCTTATTGAATTTCATTTTGTTTTCGAATCTAGTCTTGGTACAAAGCTCAAGAGGAATGCTTGCAAAATGGAATGGAACCTCTTCGTATTGAATCAAAAGCTGAAGAACTACACTTTTACTCCCTCTTGCTACAAGATAAGAACGTACAAACTGGGATTTGGCATCATATAAGTGGAATGAGATTAGCAGATAAATGGGTCTGGAAGTCTGATTTATCCGAAGTCTTCCCAGACATGACATGGGCACCTGGTGAGCCAAACAGCGCATTTGGAGGTGAATTTTGTTTGGCAGTGATGAAAGCTCACAGTAGAGAAAATTATGGATTCAGTGATATTCGTTGTGACAAACATAATTTGGGTTTCTTCTGCCAGGCATCTAAGAATCCATCACCAAAGTCATCATCAGCCTACTCAGCAGGTTCATCAACTGACAAGCCTAATTCAAATTTAGGAGCTTCCGGAACATCAGAGACTTCTGGAAAAACTGCTCGGGAGTTGGAACTAGAGAATCAAATTGGAATTTGCAAATTACTAACTCAAGTTTTGGACACAATGTTGGTTACTGGTAAAGGCTCTTCACTGCAAGCTACTGATTCCTATAATGCAAGAAAATATAAAACTACCACAGTTTCTGTTGTTACTGATGAATATGAATATTAATTAATAAATTTAATTTGACTTAACGAACATAAAAATTTTTCCGTTTAATTTGCGATTAAAGTTTATTGTTGTTGATTGAGTTTGTTCCACAGAACTTTTATCGCAATCATTACGACTGCACTTATCGCTCTGTACTTTTTTAACTCAGAAATTTACTTTCAAAATTATTTTTACGATTAAAACACATTTATTCGACATTTTAGTGAAATTAAAAAATATTCAGTTCTTCATGAAACTTGAACTTGAAGATAAATTACATAAAACACAAATCAATTAAAAGCATTTATAAACCTTTCATGGGTAAAGTCAAAACTCGTTAAACTTCATAAAACTGACCCAAAAAGCCAATAAATTATAAATAAGTAACAAATTGCAATTAATGACCATGTTTTCTTGCATAATAAACAAATCCCGAAAAATTACCTCTACATTTCCAAAAGGTTCCAAAATGTAATATAGAAACCATAATTTCTATAAACTCATTGTCGGCCATAAATCACAAAAAACTAGCACATAATATTATTGGCGTGCGGACTTCATCTTTGGTCAAACAAATGTACATAACGCTCCCTCAGCATTTATATCAAATCATTTTACATTACAAAATGCATTCAATATAGTTCTTTCTGCAAATATTTTAAAATTTATTCAATGTATTCAAATCCTCAACCAAGAAAGGGTCACTCCCATCAAATTCATTAAATGTAAAATATATGAAAGGCGCGAGTTGCAACTTAGAAAAACTACCTGAGAGCAAATATACAAACGGGAAAAAAATGAAGTTGAACCCTTCTAGGCCTGACCTTTTCAACTGACCCTTGTCCAGCTATTTTGCAAACTCTGAGGTAGAGAAGGGAGACCCTTTGTTCAGAATAATCAAATCAAATGATAATAAATGGTACGTTTTGCGCTTTGTAGGATTTAATGGAAATTTTTTGTTGAATTTTTAGGGTTAACATTTGAATTTTTGAATTACCAAATTTGTGAATTCGGACTCAAACAGGATTTTTGCTTCAAACTTTTGATTTTTTTAATACTATTCATAATTTAAATAATTTAAATACTTGAAAGTGGAAATACGACTTGATAAATTAAAGACTGTCTTCCAAGATGTTAAAGGTTATCCACGTGGTAATCCTTTTCAATTGGACTTCTTATTAATTTGTGAACTGCAATTTAATGTCCGGTCAACTGGTCAACTGTGGCTTGGGTGATTTATTGAAGTTTAATTTGAAAATTATTTTTAGCTCGAATATTTGATCAAAGACTCTCTGAAGAAATTTTTGGTGAAAATTTATCAAAAAATTTAAAATTTGTTTTTGATGAAATGTGTGATGTTGTTGATTGAGAAATAAATTATTCAGGAGGTGTTATTGACATATTTTACATTTTATCTAAATTTAGAAAGCTCGATCCATCAATTTTACTCCAAAAATATTTTTAGGAATGATATCATTTTCAACGTAAAAATATAATAAGTTTTGAAATAAATAACAGATTTTTTTTTTGAATAATTGATCAACATTGTAATAAATCTATGAGATTTTTAAGAGGCACATGTTGTTAGATTGAGAATTATAAATTATTCATTATGTTTTTAAAAAAAGTTACAAAATGTTTTCAATAAACTTTAAGTCGCAATTCAATATCGCAATTAAAAAAGTTGACAATTCAATAAAATTCGTTAGAATTTTCCAAATTGAATATTTAAATCTTTGTCACACTCAAATCATAAAAGTGATGGGACTAAATAGATAAACCGTGAAGCGTTCCTATTATGTTTCCAATGAAATATTCTAATTTAACAAAGCTGCACTCTATCTCTTTTGCAGTAAAACTTGGTAAATGCAGGACACTTTCAAAAATAATTTTAACTGAAAAGTTTCAAGTCCTTTTTGTGGATTAGATACTTTATTTAAATTCCCATTTCAAACATTGAAAATTAAATTAAAAATACTTGATTTCAGTTGCCCATTTGTGTTGGTTCTAAAAATTTCATAGAATAAATTATGATCGGATTGATTGATAAGGTAAGTATTTTTCAAAAGGACAAAATGTATAAAATCATTTAAATTGTTTAAATGAAAGAGTATGGTCTCAATTGGCCCAGAACCACATACTGCAAAATATTGCGACGGCATTTCAAAGTATTTTTTTTGCGCGTTGACTTTTTTAGCGACGTTCATGTTGAGAGTTTTCGCGTCGCTAATATGAATAGTATGGTGTTGATGATTTTAGACTTTTTTCCATCATTTATGAGCTTTTGATTTCAATGAGAGAAGCCAAAAACAATTCTTGAAGCGTTTTGTAGGAAAAATTTTTATTTAACTTATTTTTCCTTATTTTTCTATTATATCTCTGAATTTTTCTATTCAATCGCAAATATTTTCTAATACCCTTTATTTTACTCGATTCTAAATGATTGATAGAACCATCCAAAAGAAATAATTATTATCAAGTAATATTATGATACAGGATATTTCACATTTTATTTTGTAATGAGCATAATATTCATCTACTTATTTTTCCCCAAAACTTCTCAAAATACTCCAAAATCTTCAATTGATAATAATAACATGCTATTAATAAACTCAAAAAATAAACCTAATGTTTCTATTTAAATACTGAATACATAAAACATCCATGCATAGAAATCTTATAAAAGAAAAGCTTTTAGCCATTAAAATCCAACAGCGCGTTTCACCATAATTTCATAAGAAAACTCCAATTCATTAATATCCCGCAATTTATACAATTTCCTCAATTCTACATCCCTTAATTGAATCACATGGTAAAGACCTTGCACAAAAAAAGTGTGCGGCGTGCTCGAAACAAATATAAATGCTGTGAATAAAAAAAAATGTAAATTGTGCATTGGAATTGAAGGTTTGAAGGTTATGAGTGTAAAATACAATTCATTTTTTATACTTTTACTCACAGCTACATTAATTTCAATCACGTCTGTTCTTAAAAGATTCTTTTTGCACTGAATTTTAATATTTTCGCTCTCGTATTTGTGGCGCTTCATAAATGTATGAAGAATGGAGGTTAAAGGGGTTGCTTGGGAAGTATGGAGTTCTTCTTAAAGTTTCTTTTGAATATTTACTAAGATACAATATCTTTATCTCTAATAACAAAATTATGATAATGCATAACTACAAAAAACTGACCAATTTTAAGTTTACAAAATATTTCCATGAGGAAGTAATTTAATTAAATATTCAGATGAACTTTGAATTGGTGATGCATAAGCTATCAACGTTGAAATTAAACATAAATAATTACATGTGCTACTTGTAAATCTGGCTCAAAACACGAGACATCAATCAAAACTTCCCTAAGAACGAAAAAACTGGGTCGAAGAACTTCTTTTACATAAAAAACTCAAATATAAAAGAGTGAACGTAAATATATAATATATATATATAAAGTACACAGCCCTATGGAAAAAAAGCTTCCACAGTAATATTGAAATTTTCTGTGTATTCTTTGTACCAGAGCTATACTTATAATTTATGCATAAAAAGGCAGCCAGCAAAAAAATCATCAGCTGATGATGGCATAATTTTTTATTATTTTACAACTTAAGTTATTCTTTTTTTAACTGTTTTTATACTTTTTTTCTCTCCCGCTAATTATTATCTGAAATGGGGGAGCATTTCAAGGCATCGTTATTGTAATTTTTTCGTAATTTTTTTAACGCTGTAATTTTTCTCGTCTCTGTTTTTTTAGCTTCATTTTTTATAATTATGCGGATTTCTATGTCAAGGTTCTTTGGTGCTATTTAAATGTTTAAAGAGTTTTTCGAAGGAAAAATTCAAGTGGAAGGAAATTGAATGGATGATGAACTTGTTTACAGATTATTAAGTGGATTTGGCAAAGGGACCGGATTTCTTGTATTTTCTTGTCTAGGATTATTAAAGTGTACAGTGTACATGAAATCAATTCTACGTTTTGATATTTAATTGAGATGGAATGAAATTCAAGTACATAACCTATTTGTGTGAATTTAGAGCAAGAATCGAGACAAACACTTTTTTATTATTATACAGAAGTATTTCAATGGATTTAATATTTATTACATAAGTTTAAAATAGAACAAGTTCTTACAATTCTAATAATAAACTTCATTGCGAATTCAACCAACAAATTATTAAACAGATCAAAACATCACAATAACGCACAACGTTATCAGTCAATTAATCATAATCATAAGGCACCTTTTCCGATTTGGCTTCTTCCAACTTTTCGACTTCTTTCCATAAAAAAATTATATGAAAACTTTCTCTCCACGATAATTCCATTTTTTCTACAGAAACCTGCAAGTTCTCGTAATTTCCATCCAACAGCAGAAAAAACCTGGAATAAAATGCAAATAAAAGCAAAAGTGATTTATTAAACACTTTCGCTAAAATATTTATGTTGTTGCTGCAACCGGAAGAGAGTTTTTTGGGCAGAGCGCACGTTTAATATTTAGCTCCGATTAAGTTGTCTTTATTAATACAAAATAGTGGGTTTTAAAGATTTTTTTTTGAACAAGCATAAATCTCAATAGCTTATCAACAAATTAATATAGTGCAAAACTAAGAAAATCGTTAAGAAAGTGTGAATTTTGGCTAAAATGTGAAATTCAAAAGAATCTATAGAATTTCTTCTTCGAATTCCGCAATATTACCTAAAAATTGCCTAAAATAGATAGTGTATAAAAATGAACAATAATCACCAACACTAAATGAATATTCCATTGTCGTTCTTATCTTAAAATTGCTACAGCAAATTCAGTTGTGTGTGCAAAAAAAATTTTATATTTTTTTTTTTTTTTCTCTCCCTCTCGTAAGTTTTTTACTGTTCCTTTTTCGCATTAATGCCCAAACCACAAAAATCGAAAACACCAAAAAAAGGCGTTAGAACCTCAAAAAGAAATCTTGCCCAAACTAGTTTTGTGGAGGAGGCCCCTCTCAAATTACCAAAAAATCCCAAAATAAAAGCTACACCGGAAGAATTTCCAACAGACTCGAAAATTCCAACTTTAAAGAGTAGAGAAGTATCAAAAACAATGACTACAAATAATGATTTAAAAGTTATGCTAGAAAAAATGCAATTGGGAAACCAAGCAGCTAAAGTAACGGCCGATGAAACTCTAGAAAAAATAATTTCAATACAAACTGATCTTAAAGCCGTAAACGTTACTCTAACACGGCATGATAGCGAGATAAAATCCTTGGCCATCTCATATAATGGAATGAGCAAGGATATTATGTTTTTGAAAGCTCGAGTGAATTTCTTTGAGCAAAAAGAGGTCGATAACGATTTATCAATCACGGGATTTAAGACAATACCTGGAGAGCTGGAACTCGATAAACTATGCCAAATCTTAAATTTTCCCAGAGAATGTATAATAAATGCAAGCTCATTCCAAATGGCACAGCGAGCTGGATCACTTACAAACAATAATCGAGGAAATATAATAAAATTACTTATTTATTTTAGTTGCAAGCAGAAACAAATGGAGTTTAGATCAGCAGCAACCAGATTTGGACCAATACATCTATCACATCTTACTGATCAAGGACCAGCAGCTACATTCAGTGAAGTCGCTGGTAATACAGGAACTCTGAAGATAACCAACTGTTACTCTCACACCAACCGGAAAATAAATTGGCTACTGCAGCAACTTCTAACAGCCAAGAAAATTCATTCTATAAGGTATAGAAACTGCGCCTTTCATCTGCAAGAATCGCCAACTTCACAGTTAGTACCAGTGAGTACCCTTGAGGAGGCAGAGAGAATTACTAGGGATTTGAATGCGGATTTAAATGATTCTTTGCGAACAAATACTGCTTAAATTTAAATCAATTGCAATCCAAAAATATGGAATATGTAAACTTGTTATAATAAGTCGAGGACTCTTAAACTTGATTTGTACTAAAAGAAGCTTATTTAAAACTTCTCATATAAAATCACTTGTTCTGAATTTAATTAATTTACTTGGAATCTGGCTAAAACAAAAAAATATAATGAGAATCTTGAATATTGAATATTATAGGTTTTACTAAATAGTTATGATGATTGCGACACTGGTGAATGATGCCTCATAGTAGACTGTCTTTTAGTTCCTTGAATGGATATTATACATTATGACTGGCTTAATTTAGGAGGAAAAAATATTATTTAAAAAACTAAACACTTCAAAATCTGGGGAATGTCGGTCGGAGTGTGGGAAGAAATTCAAGTGAGATCCCAAAATTAGATATTTAAAAATTCTATTATTTGCTTTTATTGCTGGTTGAACCTTAAATTAAACGATCAATTGAATGGCATTTTGATTTAAGCACAAATTTCATAAGATCTCTCACCTTTTGGCACAATGAATGAATTATTTAATAAATCACATGTAAAGCAAACATTTTTCTAAAACATTTCAAATGGCTGGAATATTTTATACAAAATTTCATGGTAGCAGCGAGTGGGTGGTGCAAGTTTTATGACTTTTAGTATTTTGCCCATTGGTAAATTAATATAACCAGGTGATGCTTTAGTTCACGGCCTGCACTTAAAAATACACACCTTCTGCGGGAGAAATATCAAAACTAAGTTACATAATTTAGTTGATTTTCGCGAATGGATATTAAGCATTAAAATACAAACATATTCTCGAAAGTTTGTAATTCATAAAAACTATCAAATGCTCCATTAAAAACTACCATAACGAGATTTTAAAAAACAATTAGCTTTCAAAAATATTAATTAGATTCTTTGTCCAGAAGTGCCAAAATTGTGACTTTTTCGATTGAAATGCGGGTTTTGAAAATTAATGATAATAATTTGAAAGTTGAAAAACTGGTAAAACTGTAATAAAATGTGACTAATAACTTGTACTTGGAGGCTGAAATGTCATCACTATTTAAATTGGGATCCATAAAAGACCTGCAGAATAAATATTTATTAATTCTTTAATGTAAAGCTCTACTCGAATTTTCTTTCTCATGCTACAGCAAATTTTCTCCAGATATTAAATAAGCATATTCAAAACACAACAAATATTAACAGCAAACTATTAAGCTGCAGGCTTTCAATTGTGTAGGTATGTTCACCCCAGTGCTGCAAAATAAATAATTAAATACACAATTACTTATAATTCTTAAATATTCAAATCTTAATTAAATACTTTACATGAACTAAATAAAAATAATATCCAAGTGATACAGAATTGTAAATATTTTGGCTTAAGAGTCCGTCCACTAATATTATAATCAAGTTGATAAACATCAACAAAACTATGATGATTATTCAACATACTGAAATTAAATTTAAAAATTCTAATGGAATCATATATTTCGTTTTTTTGAAATTCAATAATGAATATACTTTTCAATTACACATGAAGATATTGCGGGAATTAAGAAGAAATCAGTAATTTATAGCGCTAAACGCTTAAATTACAAAAACATATAATATAAGTATAGGTTAAGCTCAATGACAACAACTCAAACAAGAAATCTTATCAAGAATATTGCTCACCATCACCTATTCGATAACGTAAATAATATTCAAATCATATATAAAGATCACCTTAAAATATTCTACCTCAACATAAATTCAATTAAAGCGGCCAAAACATTTGCTAAATTTGAACATCTTCTTGGGACATTAAATTGTAATTTTGACGCGATTATTTTGGTTGAGACAAATCTGGATAAAAACACCGAACCTTTTTTACATAATCACAAATAATTCAGCTCCACGTTCAAGAAAAAAAAATCGACAAAAATCAAAGAAAATAATGTTTTATATGAAAATGAATATGCTGTTTCTAATCTAATTAATAAATTTTTGCAAATGTGGGAAAAATATAATCAAATATAACAAAAAAATAACTCTAGAAAACAAAGACAAGATACTATTTCCCTAATCTCCCAAATTATACAAACTCTTTTTACTATTTTCGAAAAAAAAAATATTTTAAAAACAACACAAGAAGAAATAAAAGCTCTAATAAATTCCCTTAAAACTGATTGCTGTTTCTAATCTAATTAATAAATTTTTTGCTGGGCACGATAAAATTACATCTTCGTTTTTAAAAACAAATATAATATTTTTCTCAAATTACTTGTCACAAGAAATAAATAAATCATTTGAAAATGCTGAATTTCCTGATATCTTGAAACTTGCAAAAATAACGGCTATATTTAAAGACGGAGATTCTACCGAAATATCTAATTATCGACCGATCAGTGTCTTATCTGCTATATCTAAGATCTTTGAGCTTTGTATTAAAAACCGATTAGTAAACTTCCTCACCATTAATAATATAATTCACAAAAATCAATTTGGTTTTATCAAAAAAAGCTCGACAGTTTCAGCCGTTACCACTTTGGTAAATAACATAATGCATAGCATGAATTCTTCAAGGAAAACTTCAGCAATCTTCCTAGACCTCAAAAAAGCATTTGATTGTCTCGACCATGATTGTTTCGGTAGAATGCTCTCAAAAATTGGTATCAAGGGGTCGGCATTGGAATTATTGAAAAATTATTTTTTTAATAGAAAGCAGTTTGTTGTTGTTGATGGAGTCGAGGGGGGAGTGTTGGGCATTAATTGCGGTGCGGCACAGGGGAGTATACTAGGACCACTTTGTTTCACTATCTACATTAATCAAATCTTTTATTTGCCCCTCCAGGGAAAAATTCAGTGTTACGCTGACGATACATGCTTAATTTACTCCGAAAAAAACTTTTTTGACTTAAAAAAAGCAATGCTCAGCGATCTAAATATTCTTATCAATTTTTTAATGGATATTAATCTTGTAGTTAATGCTAAAAAAACTAAGTTTATAATATTTAAATCAAGAAACATGCATTTGAACGGCATCTTTAACGAATTATGGGTTAATAATGAAAAAATAGATTCCGTCAACACATATAATTATCTTGGGTTAGTTTTTGACGAAAACTTGAATTGGAGCGCGCATGTTTCTAAAGTAGCCAACACTATTTCCCCCTATGTTGGAGTTTTAAGAAAATTAAGACACTTTGTTGATTACAAGACACTTTTATTGCTTTATTATGCCTTTATAGATTCACATCTTACTTACGTGCTGCCAGTTTGGGGATCAGCCCCAAAAACATACTTAAAAACGCTAAAAGTATTGCAAAATAAAAGTTTAAAGACAATGTTGTGGAAATCTCCCCTAACTCCCACTGCTGCATTGTATACGACAAATCTTTTATCATTTAGCCAAAAGATTATATATGAATCTATTTTTTACATTTTTAAAATTAAAAATTCCCTTTTAAAATCGAACTTTGATTTAGTTACGAATGTACATATCTCAAGCCGCAATACGAGAAACTGTGAAAATTTCAAACTGCCCCCTTTTAAGAAAGCATTAGCACAAAAAAGTATTTATTATCGCGGTCAAGAGCTTTACAATAAATTGCCAGAAAACATCAAAATTATTACCGAAATCTCTAAATTTAAATGCGAACTAAAAAAACATGTTTTCAATCATTATGCAAATTAAAACATGAATTTTAAAGCTTATGCATGGTGAGCAATAGTCAATATTCTTGATAAAATTTTTGATAAGCTATAAAGGATTTAAAATACTCAAAGTCATTGTTAGGTTTAGTAGTAGGATTAGTTCAGTTCAAAAAACTTTAAAAAAAAATTTTATTCAAACTTGTTCTTCGCATAAGACAATCATTGCAATGATTGGCTTTTGAAGGCAAAAATAAAAAATTGTAAACAAACTTAAGAAAATAAAAACTGGAAAAAAAAAACAAAAAAAACCTTATTTTTATATTTCTCATTTTTTTCGCGAGCTGCTGGAAATGAAGAAAAATATACTTACAGTTTTTTCTGCATGAGAACTATGACGATAAAAAGTGGAAACATGGAAAAATGTACATTAAAAACATGTTGCATTCATGAATATAAGCAGTTTCGAGGGAAAATTATTAGGTGAGATTTTTAAGTGTTGAAGGAAAGTTGAGAGTTTAAACTAGATTTTTTTCTGTAAATAAATTGGAAGGAGAAGTTTTCTATATTAAAGTGATGTTAATTTTTTTAATAGTACCTTTCATTGAGTTACAGTCTATTTATTAGTTTTGCACTTTGGACTTTCAATCAAAACCTGGATTTCAAAGGCCAAATCCTTGTCAAATTCCATAAAAAACTGTTTTATGTTGTATAAAAATATTTGTGGATTTGAATCGAAAATTATTCAAAAGTCAAATATAATATTCAATATTTATATTTTCAAATCCCTGATTTGTTTAATTTGCTCTCTGATCTGACAATTATGTTGAATGAATCAAAACTCAAGTATGAGCACAGGTACCCACTCGTCAATAAACATACACCTACTATGAAAATTTATTAATCTCTTGTGAACATGTTCAATTATTAAATTAAAGGCTCATAAATCTTTAATTGCTTCAATCCAATTTCCCAAAGTCGAAAGTCTAAAACTCAATGCTAAAAAATATACTCTATAAGCGCCAAAACTTTTCCATTTGCCATTTAACAATATCAAAAATTTCATAAATTTCAACAAAATCACATACAACAATTAAAAAACTCTTGAAATTGCCAATTAAATAATTTCCACAAGGGTAGAAAATTAATTGAATTCGAAGCAGCATTTACAAAGAAATGGTAGAGTTTGGAGAAAATTGGAGCTCACACAAAGGAAAGTCTTGGCACGACAGGTTTCCATACTTACCATATATTCTCTACACACATGTATATTTTATATATACATACGTGATGGCATTCATTCTGTTATGCCCAGGCAGGCAATTTCACCCACGTTCACCTTACCCGCTTCACCCATTCGATTCAAAACAAAATGGCCGTCGGACTTGTCACATGATTGGATATCAAATAATATATGTAGAACATACATAGCGCACAACAACGCGCTACAAGCAGTGGAGAGAAATGGCTTGGATGGCTTGCATGTGTCGTGCAAATACATCATCGGATAGAGCAAGTACAGTAAAGCGAGCCATCCTCCATATTTATTTTCCTATTTTCCTTATATGTTCTCCACAATTTCATGAGTATTTGCTAGAGCCATCACAATGCGAACCATCTCGAGTGGATAAAATAAAGAGAACATTCCGACATTCGGATGTTTGGGATTCATTTGGCATTTTAGCGTTTAGCAAGGAGAGCTTTCATCTACATGGACTAGAAAATTGTACAAAGCGTTTATAAAATAGAATACAAATCTATGCGAGTCTATATGTTAAATTTGTTGTGGGAAAAAGTAGACAAAAGCCACCTGCAAAACCTGTAAGAAAAGATTACCATACCTATTACCTGCCAGTTCTCCACATTAGAGCTAACAAAAAGCTCAAACTTAATAAATTCCGTCGTCTAAATGAAATACATGTTCCATTCAGTCTCAAATGAATTTTGCGAGCAGCAACCCAATCCAGCAGCTACATCGCCACATCAACCCACTTCAAATGCGAAGAAATAACCCATCACAAGGGATGTATGTAAATTACGTTCATTTGTCATTCGTTTGATCTTGGATGCTGTTTTGACTTTTCAAAAATATTCCAACTAAATTTTGAAAGTTTAAAATTTTTTGATGATCGAACTTTTGACCACTCCCTCTCCTTCTAAAAGTTACTATATGTTACTATGTTCTCTACATCATAATGTATCGTACGCCAAATATATGTATATTTATGTGTCGCACTCTTAAAATTTTTGAGGTGAGAAAAATGTAAATTAGGTTGAACTTATAGATTTTTATTATAATTTATGTATCGTTTAAAAAGTATATATACTCCTAAATAAATATTTATTGCAGTGCTACGGAATAAATGTTTAGCAATTTCAGCTTCGTTTCCATACTATAAAATATGTGAACACTTTTGCGAGCGCTCGCGATTGTTTGCTGATGGAAGACTTGGTGGCTGGTTGGAGGGCGATAAGGGTTATTTTTCGGGTGGTACTCCTTCAACTGCCAACCATTCCCCAAAGAAGTCAAGCATACCCATCCGAACATACATGTAGCTATTCTACCTTAGCTTTGCTACTGCTGATTAAAAGTTGATTTGCTGGAATAGAAAATGTTTCTATGGTGAATCAAACGGCAAAATACTTGAGCGTGGATCATGCGAGCATACAGTAAAGCTTTTAAAAGGTTATTTGTGTCATGTGGTACAAGTAAGGCCACCTTGCTCCCCTGACTCCTTGCCAACTAAAACTCCATCTCCAAAATAAAAAGGAATATCTCGTTTTGGAAAGGCTGAAATAAATTGGATTACCTCGACATCCTCTGCACACAAGTTCTGATGTGTACTACATACTACACTGTACACACATGCGGCTGACGGGTGAAGAGCGAGGGCTGCCTTGGGAAAGTTTATAATAAGCGTACATTAATAACAGACGATGGTACAGGTATTTTCGAAACTTTTTTATTGTTGCCATTCTTGGTGGATTTGGCTATATATTCGAAAGAGAAATGTGTGTAATTTGTGATGCAAATTGGTTTTTAGCAAATTTCGGGTAAAAAATAATTCTTGGATTTTTTGAGGGGTTTGAGGATCGATTTGTGTTCTATAGAGTTCCAATTTAAGGTAATGTGTTATTGACCCAATTTGTTACGTGAGGGAGGTAAATGCGGAGTAGATAAGAGATGATTTAAGGCTTTTTGAGTTATTAAGGGTTGGGTTGGTGCAATACTGGGCACACACATTTTTTATTGTTTAAATTAGAGATGCATAAAATAAATAATGATGTATTCTGTATTCGATAATTCAAATTGAGAGAACAAAGCTCCAAAAACTTTTAAAATAAATCCATTATCAACTCGTTTTTGAATAAAACTTCATCGTTTCCCAATTTCCACACAATCTTTGATGAAGAATCAATTTGTTTGAAATGCTATAGAATATAGATAATAAAACTTCTATAAAAGCTTCATTGTTGAAAAAGCATCCAGCAAAATTGAACAAAACCAACATATCCACAGAAAACCGCACAAAATGCCATTGAGAAATTGCACAAGCGAAAATGCTCCATTATTGCAAAATGATTCAAAACATCGAGATTCCTCGAGGGACTTATTTGCTAGCTTCCATCGTTCTATCTTTCCACAAGACTTCATGCTTTTCAGTATTTCCATATGAACCTTTTGCATATTGTACTTACATCAAATATGTATTTTCCAAAGTAAATAAAATTTAAATTATAGTGAAATGTATTCATCGGGAAAAATTGTCGTTGCAGGTTCTCTCGCTTGTATTTTTGTACTTTTTTGTTATTTCATGCTGTGGAGTCTTTTGTTCCCAGGCCATAGAGCCATAGATTGCGAGAGTCTTTGAACAATATTTACGTTTTGCAAGAATTCACGAAATACATACATTGTGTAATGACTAGATTTGAATGCCATTACACAATATATAAATATTTCGATAGAAAACATTTGCAAAGCACCCAAAGCACCGAAAGCACCGAAAAAACCCAAAAAAGTGTACAAAGCTGGAACAGCGTCTATAATAGAATATTGAATCCCAAGATTTATATGCTTTATGTTTTATTATGTTTTATATGTTTTATACATTTTTAATAAAAAATTCATTCAATTTATAAGATTCATAAACATAACGACAGCGTAGATACAAGGCAGGCAACATAAATCTCATGTATTTTGTTACATTGTAAAGCTCAGGCTTTCTTCGGTGTTTCAGGGCATAAAAGCATAAAGAGTAACAGGAAGTGGGTGAGGATCTTATAAATTGAAAGTTCGGTTCATATAATCATTGCAGAAGGTGTAATGGAAATCAGGGGAGTTTTTCAGTTATAATTTAATTAAAATATGTTTAATATTGATATAATGCATTATTACTTGATGAATTTTTCCTGAAGTATCCTACGCAAAAATATGCAATTATTTGTTAAAATGTATGGTTTTATGTTTTATGTATGCTTTTATAATCAAGCACTTATATGCTCCTACCATAAGTTCCCTTCACTTTAATGCCTCTCTTATCATATTCCATAATACTTCAAAATTATCCTGCTCGAGCTAATTTTCAGCTCCAAACTTTTATCAATTTTAATTTCAACAGCGAAGTTTGCACACAGCAAAGTTTTCTAATTATAATTAGAGATGAGCAGAAATTATCTGTATGAAGTCTATGAAGTGCAAGGAGTTTTCAGTTTTTGGATGTAACGAAACAAAATAGTTTGAAATCTAGCAAAGAAATTTCTTGTATGTAAATTGGCAAACATGGTTCACATGAAAATTTAGCAAACAAAATCATTCACGGAATTTTCTGGAAACTTCCAAAATTCTTGCGTTTAATTTCATTAAAATTAAATCTGAAATTTCTCCAGCTATACTCAGTCAAGTACAAAACAATCCTCACATATATGTAGCAAACAAATTCTAACTGAATAACAATATATACGCTTTAATTTTACGTATAAAATGTATAATAAAATATATAAAATTACGTGAAATGCTGCAAATTCCGAAAGTGCTGTGTGCTGTTGGCCCGCCTACAAAAACCACTATATCTCCTCACAGAACCAAGGCATCCAATCAATACAATAAATTTACGTAAAGTATTTACTAACTCGGTCAAAATAGTAAGGTAGGTAGCCAAATTTCAACTGAGACAAAATAAGAAAATATAATAAAATTTAACTTTTTTTTGTGAAAAAAAGTCCAATTGAAAAAATAGAGTGAAAACAAAAGTTTAAAAAATATTTCAATTGATTAAAAAAGTCGTTGATTAATGTAAATCTTTTAACAGGGTAAAAAACAACCGATGTAAATTTATCCTCCTTCTAACATGGCGAAGAATAGAGTTTAATTAGCTGCCTTTGTTAGCATAGCTCGAAACTAAGAATTTATGTGCATGTGTGAGCACTGGCATTTATTTATGCCGTACACTTGCTGGTGCCTTCTTATAAATAGCAGATAGCAGATAGCAGATAGCAGCCGAGCGACACTCGTATGTGGTGTCTTAAGATCTTTATATTTTTGGGGAAAATGCTTAAACCACCCAACTCATCCTTACTCGACGCAGCCACCACCAGCGCTCATATTCCGAATATTCTCAGAATATTCTGGAAATTCAGTTTGCAAGCAAAATGCCAGGCAAAATGTATAAAATATCATATAAAGTTTTGAATTTCTATAATGAGAATCTTTTATTTTATTCGTCTTATGGCAACGACTATATGTACACACAAAGTTTTCTTTATCATGCATGCATACAAACTTTATAAGCACACACAGTGGATGTTACAGAGCAGCTCTGATTTTATGTTGTGCTGATGAAAGGGGGGAAAGAACTGGTTGTATACGGTGACGTGTGTTCAGAAGAATTAAATCAGAACATTAAGAAAAAATTGATTTAATTAAGAATTGTGGAAGATGGATATTATTTAAACACAACACCACCCCCTCTTTCAATATACGATGGTTCCCAGGTTTTTGATGGCAAACCCAGCGAATCTAACCCAGCGCTTGCTAATTAATCGCAGAGGCAAAATTTGAAATTCAAGCAATTTCCTTCGCAGAGTTTATTGTCAGTCCTTCACTGTTCCATTTAAACATAATATAGCAGAAAACCATATGAGCCATGTAACATTTTCCACCAAAATTCCAAGGATCGGCAGAAACTTGTACGAACGAAACAAGCAAACACAAATTTTCCTTCGAAATGTTCTCAATTCTCATTACACATAACTTTTAATATGCATACATTAAGAATTTCGCCAAAATATTCGCGTAACAAACGATAATGATAGGATATGAAAATATGAAAGAGAAATTGTATGCAGACTACAGGCACATCATATAATTGAAAGGATGTGGAAGGTGTACACTTTCTGATTTGGCTGCTTTTGACATAAGAGTGGAGGTTTTCATGATGAAGCTGGGGGCTAACAATTTGCATTCAAAAGTCGAGCGAGTATAATGAAAGACTAGAAAGTTTGTTTGAGAGCTTTTGATTGAAAAGTCGGTTCCGTTGCCATGAATTTGAAGATTAAAAAACTCGTCAAGAACTCGAATATGTTACTCGGAGGATCGTTAGGAGAATCAAATCAATCGACACACCATGTCTCCATTATTCGTAGTTTTCGGTTGAAGGGTTCGTTAAAATGTGCTCAATTCCAAATCGAGTCCCCAATTGACATTTATTGAAACATTGACATGCAGGCAAACAAAGATTAATGATGTATCAAAACAGTCAAAGCATTGTATAATAAAATTATTGAGATTTGTTTTGGGAATCAAAGAAATTTATGGTGTTTTTTATTTGAAAATAATTCATGTTTGCTTTCTGTAAATTTGGACACAATTCTTTGAATTTTAGACTGAAACTTTAAAATAAGTTGAAGTAAAACAATTTGTTGTGATACTTGATTGCATTCCAATTATTCCACAAGCATATTTCAAGCCTTGTATTATTGTCGTTGTATCAGCTCACTAAGCAATATGCAAAACATCTAGAAATTGCAAGTCGTTCAGTTTTCTCAAGTTTCCTTTAGTTTTTGTTCACTCCCAATAAAATACAACGAGCTTTTCGCTATTTTCTCGAGAAATAACGCTATTAAGACGAAATCAAACGTGACATAAGAAATAGTTTTCAACTAACGAAGCGTGTGTGAGTTGCATGAAGCAATAAATAATGACGAGAAATCTATTGAGAAATAAAGATATACAGGCAAGATCCTTATTTCCGAGCATTCCCGCTTATTAAAAGGAATTCACTCAAATTCTCAATTCAGTATGTTCGCTGGAGAATGCATGAACATCGTTATTCTTGGTTATATTCTCGGATATGCTTGGATATGCTTAGATTGGATGTATACCTCTGACTAGTTTTTGATATTCACTGCACAAATTTGGTTGTCGAGATAAGTCTTGAATCATTCAAGGGAAAAATACATTTCTTTTTGAAGAGCCAGCATCTCGTTATCCTATTTTTCTAGGGTGTTGTGGTAAAACAAGGTTTTTATTCGCATTTTTGAAGAGCTTTTGAAATAACAAGTATCTGATGGGTCTATATATTGATGAAGGAACAAATTTGAATAAAATCTGGAAATTTAGGCTAATAAAAATTGAAAAAAAGCTCATAATAAAATCGCGATTTGATTAGTCAACATTTTATTATTCTTCATTGGTTGAATTGTTTGTATAAAGTGATGTTGCTTTTCTTAATAAAATCTAAAGACAATCAATAAAATTCATAACATATTTTTTTCTGGAAGAATTGCACAATATTGTTCAATATTTTTTATGCATTTCATTGGAAATCGCTAATTTATTTCATTTACAGTAAAAGGTACCCTACTCTACATAAAATCTCATAAAACATAAATATCTGCATCACATTCTGCTATTTAAATGTCAAGGGGTAAGATTCACGGGTAACCTTTTTTTGTGTTTCCACCAAAAACAACCCTTTGAATCCTTCGTTATTTTTGGCACATTAACGAGATTCGATACTTTCGCTTTTTTGGCATATTGTATCTGTTTTATTTGTTGCAGCAAATTTTTTATTAATATTATGTAAATCAATGTTGTATTGTATTCAAATGAAATCGAATTAAAAAGGATAAATTATCTTTTTATATTTTTTTGTGTCTGCAAGGCGGCAGAGAAACCCAAATATTGACAACCCCTAATATTAATCAATGAACGTGCATATGAGAATCGAAGTTCAACGTTCAGGAAATTTTAAATTGCAAGGATGTTATTCAGATGATTGGTGAATGCTTTTGTGGGGTATGTTCAAGGTTGTCTGATTTCAAGAGATTATTCTAAATATTTATTAAATTAAACTTTATAAATCCTATGCTCTATGAATAAAAATATTGACAAAATTTAATTTAAAATTGTGTTTCCTTTGAATTGTGTTTGAAATATGGATATATATCTTTATAGTATCATTCCAACGATTTAGAAACATATAAAAACGCTGCACTGTGGCAGAACAAACACGACACAAACTCTTTTGTTACATGGTCTTCAAATGTCATAAATATTCATTTCTATTACTATTCATAAAAACATCATAATTTATACAAAAATGCCAATATCCAATATTTAAAAATATTTAAAACACATTTCAATGAAATTTTAAAAATCCTTTATTCTTGTAATATTCCCAATCAAAAAATGTCTACCGAGGGTTCAATATTCATAGATAGTTATCCAGTTCACATTTTAATTAATGGTCCTCCACGCTGCGCTCTAACGCTGTTATAACTTTTTAATTACGGATGATCGAGCGTCAAGCTGCCTAAATCACAATTGAATCACTTTTTGATGACTATCGGGTTGTTGGAATTAAATTTTATGTTGTTGAACTTTTTGCAACTTTAGCACTTGGAATTACCTCTGGCAGCCGCAAACAACAACAGTCAATAGAGAAATATAGCAATACAGTGTCCCAAATAGGGGCACAGGTAGCTATTAAGCCATGGCAAAGTAATAATGATTATTTCCTGAAAACACTCCGCTTATCTTTTTATGAATGTTTTGCTTGCTTGACTGTCTCGAGGTGTCTTTCATCCGGCAATAAAGAGCCAAAAGTTTCTTTGCTTTTTCGCTTTGCTGACACTTTAGTTCAAATCTTAATGAGGGATCGCCAATATAGCCACTTCGGTAGCATTTGGCAGCTTCTATTAGATTTTATGGGAACCCTTACCAGGTTTTCGATAGCTTGAAAGATGATGTTCGATGTATTGGAAAGGGTGCAAAAGGGTACATAAAGATTTATTGATTTGGAGAAAATAGATTAGTTTGCAGGTATGTTTAAGGTATTTGCAAAAAGGTTCTATTTTTACTAAGCTAAGAATCAAAAATTGAGAGTTTACTTCTATTATATTTAACAAGCGGATAACAATAAACAGCCTTTGCAAAGAAAACCAACATAATTCTCCTTAAAAATAAAATTTCAATTAAACGCAAATTTGTAACAAATATATTTTATTCAGTAAGTATTTCTGCAACTCTAACCATCTTCATGTATTTCTTATATTTCAAAGTTTCTCATTAATAATTATACTCAAGACAGTTTCCATCCACACGAGCGAATCCATTAACATTAACGTATTAGTTCAGAATTTGACATTAGCTGTGTGTAATATTAAGACTAGTAGCACATTACCAGAATCTTCAAAATAACACATATCTATTCTATAACATTACCCATTTTACCATTTAGCTTAGCTCACTCTCTTGAAGGAATAGAAGTAGAAACTCGCAGGCAAAACTTTCTAATTAATTTAAAACTGCTGGAAATTTTCCTCAGAATCAATTTGGTGCGCTAATTAAAATTCTTAATGAAAATGGATAACATACATACGATACGAGGCACATGTGCGACAAAATGGCTGCTGACTGGGCGAGAAATTTGTGTGGGCCATATACATAAAACACGCACCATGTACTTTGCATGGTGGATGAAATCGCAGAGGATTGTGATATGGTGATATGGTGGAGATTGGAAAGTCTCACATGGGCCAAAATATATTCAGAGTTTTCCTAAAATTCAGAAAAAACATAAAATTGGTTAAAACAACAGCAAGCAGCAGAGGCGACGCGAAAGGGGGTGAATTTCCCAATTCTGCGACTATTAAATTTTAGTTTTCGAGTTTTGCTGAAATTAATGCCTTATATGTTATTATATGCTGGCTGCCATATCCCACATGTGCTGGGAGAGATGGGTGTTTAAAATACCACAGTAGATGCCAGTATATGTAAACTGCTTAAACAATGTGTATTTTCTATAAGACTGGCTAAAGACACGTACGAGTTATAAAATAAAGCGTAAATGGTTTTTCTGTAATTTCTGTAATATTATAATTTGAGTGTAATTCTAAGTAATTTTGCGCGACCCTCGGCATTGTTTTCACAATTTTAACATTTTACTCGCATTTAAGGCAAATTTCCACAAGCAGAGTTTATGAGAGTAGGCATAATTTGCCGCTTTTTATTGCGTATGTCTTGGGGAACGCTCGGGCATAAAAGTTTACTTTATGACCGTAGGAAATGCGGAAATATTTGGAATTGCTTTGAGTTGCTTTAGAGTTGTTGGAAATTGTTTGGAGTGCCAAGGAGTTGTAATGTTCTAATGTTTTAGTATAATGTGTAATGAAACCCCGACATAGTTTTAATATGGTTGTTTGGGCTGCTTCGAGCATAAATCAACGCTAAGTAAGTAAGTGAAGGCAAGGGTTCATATTGAAAAAACGCCCTCTCAGAATTTACATTATTATTGTTTTGGAAAGGACATGTATTCAGGATATAGAGGATGTTTGGAGAATTAGTTTAAAAATATTTAAAGATAATTTTCTTAAAAATGACATTAGATTTAATAATTTAAATTTTTGATTTGTTGCCAAATTTAAATTGAATAAAATGTTGGTTTCCACACTTAAATTGATTTAATTAAATTACGATTTCTTCTACATAACCCAATTTATATGCGTCAAAACAGCTCTGTTTTAAATGTTTTATCTCTGGAAGATGATGATACAGTTTTTAATATGCAAATGCTTAAACGCTGTAATGTCAAGGGAACATTGGAATTTAGTAACGGTCACATCTAAATTATACTTTTTAATAGTTCAGACAAGGATTTTGGTCCCTACACAATTTCTGCGAGCTATATTGTTTTTTAAGATGTCAGAAGAATAATGGTTCAATAGTTTTAATTAGAGAGTCATATGCATGCACACATTGAATTATAAAAATATAGTTTATTCATCAATAGATCCGCATGATGTTTTTTTTACTGCGATTATATTTCCATCAAAGCGATTGAAAGCAATTAAAATGCATACTTCGTAAAACAGTCCAACTGTACTGTGAGATTGACAACTAAACTAATTGAACTGTCAAGTAATTTCAATAATCTTGTTGTTTCACATAATTTAAAACAAAAGTCAAAGAATCCGCAGGACATTTTTCTCCAATCCAATCTAAATTTTACAAAAAAATAATTTGACAAATGCACAAAGGTTGACAAATTCCCCCATTCCTTTGCCACAAGTCTTCTATTCTCAAAAAGTCTTAAAAATCGAACATTCAAGCAAAACTTGGAATTTATAAATTCACAAAATTTATATAAGAACCTCGCGGGATACGAGGATATAAATCATTTGAGATTTTGAGGTGTTCTGAGCTCCTAAAAATAATGCATACATAAATAATAAAAAAGATCCTTCACGACTCTTTTTACATTCCAGTTTCTACGTCACTTTATTGTCATTTCAAGCGACATGCGAGATTTTTCATGCTCTCGTTTTTATGTTTGCAATTCGCGAAATACAGCTAAAACTCGGCTACAAATCCTAAAAACTCTAAAAAGACGGTGGCTCGATCCACTTTAAATACATTTATTTTTATATTTTTCCAATCTTAATAAAAACGCCGGAATACGGGAATAGTATGCAGATATAACAAAGTGCTATGTTACCCCCACGAGGCGCACTTTTTTGCGAGGTTTGTAAGGTTTGCAAGGTTTGTAAGAGTTCGAAAAATTTGCAAAAGGTTTGAGGTGAAATCTCCTCTAAAAATTTGATTTCTAACATTTTTTCAATTTGAATTTTATAACGTTCATGTGCACACAAAAGAGCTGTACGAAGGAAGCAGAACTCATTCCAGTCAGTGAATTTTCGATATTTTTATGTTTTTGAAGGAGCCCAAGCTGCATTTGCGGGTTGATGAAATTATTGATTAGTTTTTTTAAGATGGAAAATCAATGAATTTTTTTAAATCAAGCATTACAAAAAATATAAATATGAACAAAGAATAAAACAGCAAAGTGTAGCTTGGGTTTATCCCATTTAATTTAATTCTTGAGTATACTTTTTGTCACACATTGAAAAGTGTGCAAATTTTTTCCATTATATTTTCGATAAAAAAATAAACAGAAGTATGGAGAAGGTAAATAAATTATAAAATTTTTGCGAAGTTGACAGGCAAAGCTCAAAGCATCGCCCAAGAATTGGTAAAGATTGCTGGAGCAGTTGAGGTGGCACCTCTACCCACAACCTGTACGAGGTAACAATTTTCAGTCCTCTTTTATCGTCAACCGGAAGAATGAGCCTTTTCACAGAACATTTTGCTATATGAATAACATTTTATCTGCCAACATGTTTTACGATTTAGATTTTTATATCATTTCTGGTGCTCGCAATGCCGAAATACCGAAATATTGAATTAGGAAGCGCGAGGAAAAATAAATGACAAAAAGCGGAAAATGTATAGAAGGGATGTCAAATATGCAAAAATATTAAGGACGTCGCTTTTTTACTTTCCTTTTTCTTCTCTAACATGCTGGAATAATTTTTTATATGTGCAAAAAAATGGAATTAAGTATAAGAAAACATAAGATTGTTAAAAAAAGTATAAGAAACATAGTCAGGCGAAATTATATTCGTTGAAAAATGGAAATTGGAATAAATTTGCGCTCAAGTGGCGCAATCAAAATGAAATGGCAAAAGTGGCCCGCATCTCTACCCTCACTATCCTGAGCTTCTGCACAGGCAACATTCACTGGAATGCTTTTTAATAAAAAGACATGTTATAGAATTCCTGTAATTTCCCTTTGTTTTCTTAATATTAATATGGATCCTTGCGATATACAAGCGGTACACGCGATACATGCGAGCTTAAGGAAGTACACATGATACTGCTTAAAATAAAGCAAATTTTCTGCGAATCAGCTCAGATGAAATTTCTTCGGCTTTGTTATTAAAAATAAAACACAGGCAAAACTGAAGAATTTAAATTGAAAATTTTATGCCAAAGTCTAACGAGAATAAATGTATGCTCAAGAAGCATATTTCATATTGGGTTGCGTTTTAATGTAACAGTATTATCAAAGTATTGTGATTTAAAATAGCAGGGTTTGTTGGGCCTATTCCTCTCCTTGAAGTTGTAATCATATTGAATCGAAACAATCATTGAATTGCTAAAGCAATTTAAGTAGCTTTTTCTATCTTAATGGAAAAGCTGGATCAAAAAAATTTTCTTACTTTCAAAGATTCTCTAGTTTTCCTAAGAAAAACCTTTACTTCATTTTAATAAATGGTAAATAATCATAACTAAGAGAATAGTTGCCATAGCCCTGCCCTCTCAAAAGAAATGGCTGCAAAAGGATGCAAAAGGGAAAGAATCCTTAAATCGCCAAAGGGTATTTGCACGAGACGAGATCAAAAATGAAAGCGAGGGTGGCAGGAGCTCAGTTCATCCGTTCATCGTGTGATATATGATTTTTTGCGTTGTAATAATAACTGCTGCTGAAAAGACGGGAAAATACGAAAACCGTTGAAACTCGCAAAAATTGAGAAAATGTGAGAATGCTTAATGTACCAGAAAATATTTTCTAGAAAGCACACAATATCACAGTATCGTATAATATCGGATTTAAAAGTATTGAATAGCGCAGAGGATAGATAAAGTATTTGCATGTTTTATGGAAAATGGACTCTTATTTCACGTCATGTAGCATTATGTTCGCCTTTATCACTTCACAACAAAATGGTGGAAATTGTGTATGAAAAATGTTGTGACATCAAAATAGATAAATTGATATTTTGTGCTGGTTGCGGGATGATAAATGTTGGTAAGAAACTGTGTAAAAAGTGTCCAATTTTTGCTACAACTTTCAAAATGAAACTTTGATCGGTACTTTAGTTACCATCTAGGTTCAAAGTTTGAATAGTTAAGATCTATTACAAGATTTATTCACCTATAACTTTGAATTAAATTCATCAAGAATAAAATCCAAACATATTCCAGCAATTAATTCAAAAAGCTCCCTAAACTAAATATTCGCTTCTCAAACTCCAGAAATTCTTGACAAACATCTGAAAACACACATATCCCTTAAGAATAATCACGTAACTCTCGCTACCAAAGTTATTAATTATAAACTACAGAATATTTGTATACATCAAGACTTGTACATTAATTACAAAGTAGAGAAGTCTTTTATACTTATATACTTGATAGTACAGCAAGAATATTGAAGTTGTCACTGCTTCTAAGTTTGCTTTACCATCCAAGGCTGGGAGCTGGTTGAAGTTTATAATTAAAACCGCAAAACATTTGTTCGCGCACATCTCGCAAATTTCACGAATTTTGCAAATTTAATTTATTTTCCGAACATAAATAAATTTTCTAAAACATTTGAGCATTGGAGCATTGGTATAGACAACCAACTCACATTTAATACATTTAATATGCAAATTTTGTCGTCAAGACTCTATAGATACCATAGACTCTGTAAGCTTAATATATGAATGCTTTAACGGCAGAAATTTTGAATCAGGGTGAACAAACTGTGGCTCGTTGGGTGGAATGTAAATTTTGAAAACTGGAGTTGAAGTTAATAAAAATATATGCTTTTGATTTTGATTCCTTGGGTTTCTCAGGTTTCTCTGGTTCCTTTGGTTTATGGTTCAAATGCTACCTACATTTAGAAATTTTCCCAGATCATTCGAAGAATTACACGAATTCCTAATTATTTATATTTACTGGCGTAAATATCTAGTGCTACGAAATGAAATAGTGAAGCTTTTGGTAAAACTACAGAAAACTATTCAGAAATTTTCACAACTACAAACAATTTGGTTTAATTGCGACTTACAGGAATTTCTATCGAGAAATAGATTTTAATTTGTACCAAGCAGAAGTTTCTGCAGGAAAGTTTTTAATTGCGGGAAAGGAATAGTTTGAGATGTTTTTGCGATTAGAAAATATTGGAACTATTTTATTCTTAGTCTCAAGACATAGACATAGTTTTAAATGCTCCAATAATATTTTAATTGGTATCCTTTGTCCTTTAAACTACAAAATATTAATATTTCAAAAATAAATATTTTCCATTGTTAAATTATTCTGATATTTTCAAAAAGTTTATATCTATAATTTCATCAATTTGATGATTTCTCATCAGCTGCATTCATAAATTACTTACAAAAACATTTACAAATCTTACAAATCTCTTGAGAGCCTTCAATACCCTTCACAACTCCCGACACTCTTAACTTTCAAAACTATTCCATCAGAAACATAAATTTTAATTAGTTTTGGTATTTCACCTCATACCTCTTCAGATTTCCTCCAAAAAACTTAGTTACGTAAGTTGTTGAGACCAAGAAAAGCCTTTACTTGTATCCAGGCCTTATATAAAATCACCTACATGCTCTATGTAGCACTTGTTATGTGTAGTTAAGCTTGATGCTGGCAACCGAACGGATGGAAACGGGTGAACAAAATTAATTGAAAGCATTTGTTACATAAACGCCATTCAAAAATTCCGTTTGTGGAGTTTTATGTTCATATGTGTGCTTTAATAAGATAAGCACTGTTTCTCAAAATTAATTCTATGTGCTGGTGAATAAAGATAGGAATTCTCCAAGCTATAAGGGTGGGGTATTTAAACTTAAAACTTTCTTTATTTGTAAAATATTGAAAAGCCTTAGAAGAAATGATAAATATTTAATTACCTGCACTTAATTCACTTTTCTAAAGAATGGAGCATATTTAAAAATAAAATTCCCAAGAACATCATTAGAAAATGTTCACAAAAAAAAACTTAATTACGGAACTCCACGATCCCTTGGGCTTCCAATATAAAATATCCTCCACACAAGGACGTGTAGCTTTATGTAGATTGCGATGTTTGTATAATGTTTGTGCAAAATAATTTCGAATAAGGGTAGTTAAATGGGTGATAAATATATGAGTACAAAAACCATACATTTATCGCAAAATTCATGGAAACTCGAAAAACTTGAGAATATTCAAAGAAAATTCAAAGATGAATTGAAAGTAATTTTTTTCTAAACATTTTCCAACAATTTCCCATACTTTTTGCTGGCAGAATTAAATATCCACACTCTTCATGTGCCCTGGATATTCGAGTCCTCCTAGCACTGCGAACTTTCTAAATTTTCAACCATTTTCCATGTACTCGGCACATACGTGGGGAGCTGTGGTAAGCACACATTATTTATGTATTATGTTCTGTCGAGCTTAAAACCATTTTAGGCGAAAGGCCCAGGCAGGCATCCGAAGGGGGTGGGCAGATTGCTTGCTTGTTCCATGGCAGTTGAATTTTCAGTTAAATTTTCTTCTCAATTTTTCTAAATATGGTAAATTCCGAAGAAGGAGATGCGAGTAGCAAATGAAGCAACTCAATCTTTCACAAATGTCACATTTGGTTAATTTCTTGCTTGAGATTTTAAGGCACAAGCATTTTTCACAGAAAAGTTTGCTTAATGCAGGATGTGTCATTAATTATGTAGCGGAGCAATTAGGGATTTGAGGTGGATTATTATATATGTGGCTTTTTGATAAGAAAAGTAATGTTTGATACGATGGGGATTTCGTTGGGGGCCATATGTGCTTAATATATTTTTTGCTCTTTTGAAGGATTTGCCTTGAAAAGTGATTTATAATGAAGTATTTCCTTATTTATTTTCTAAATTAATTGTAACTCCTTTTCAATTAAAAATGGTTTTGCTATGGATCGGTTCCTTATTACAAGCAATAATATTTAAATACCTACCAGTAATGTAGATCAAATCTTTGGAAACTACTACTCTGAGGAACATAAACCCCTCTACTTTAGTAACTCCAAATAAACAACGTAAAGCGAATCCAATTAAACTTTTATCTGTTTGCATAAACTAACTAACTAAATGACACGATAATACTTTTTTTTATTAACTGTACAAATATTATGCTTCTCTCATCCCACGTCTGTATCCTTATATTTGCAATTTATGCCATTTTCCCTCCTATAGCGAGCATAGTCGTTTTTAGAGGCAGTAGAATCTCCTCATATTTAACTGGCAAGGATGGTATTGCGAAAATGAAAAAAAACATGTTTATTGAATCTACGTGTTGTGTATTGAAAAATGTTAATGCTTTATGCTTTCACGGTAGGATAATGCAACCCCACTCTCTGCCCAACGACATAAAAGCGCCATTCTACAATTCTCCATTCAATTTCTCATCCAGGATTCAGAAATATCCTCAATTCTCGCAAACTCTTTCACCAGTATTTGTATATTTTGGTATTTGTGCAGTTTATAACCATAAACCACCCTCGCATTTTTTCGTTTTTGCAAAAATCACCCTTCGATATCGCCATATCGCCATATCGGTCTTGCCGTATTTTCCTGCTCTATATGCGAAACCACCACGTATATTTTCCACGATGCTCTCACATAAAAAATGCACCGACTGGTGAAAATGCTTAAGTAGGATATGATGGGGTGGAAATTTATTTATTTTGAAGAATAATGTTTTCTTTGAATTGCAATAACATTATTTTAATCTCAAGAAAATACTAGTTTTCCATCCATAAAACACCGCTCTCGAATCAGTTGGGTGAAGCTGCCGGTCGATGTTGAAGGGGAATGGTGAGCAATTTTGGTCAGGCGTTGCTTTGGTAACCGTGCCATGGCGTTTTGTGGTCATCCCCCTACGCTCTACAAGGGTGAAAACTGAGAACCAGCACACTGTACAATGTATACAGAAATATCAGGGTATTCAGTATATTCAGAGAATTCCGAGTATTTTCCAGAATATTTCACCATTTCGTCTTACTGCTGGGCGAACATTCGGGCGGGGGATGAATAGCATGAATAAAATGGCAAGCTGAGAAAATGGGTAAATTCGTAAATTTATTGGTATGAGGAACTCACATATGGATGGCTGGGTAATGGCAAGTCTTTTATACTTTATGGCATATAAAATGGAGTTGCGGAGCTGGGGATTATTATTTTTAGGTGGAAAATTTTTTGTTAGAATATTTGGGAAATTTTTGAACATAAGAAATATTTAAAAAATAATATGGAATATATGGAATATATTCGTTTCGGAGAAGCATTAAATTATAATTGATGACTTTCGAGGAAGGATGAGCAGCTCACGAGCATCACAGGCGAAAGAAGTGGATGTAACTTTTGTGCTAAATGTGATGGCTTTCTGCCTTTGTGAGGGAATTCAGTGCTTTGTGTTTTCTGTAACTTACACTGTTTTAAATATTACTCAGTCGTACACACAAAAATGTGTAGCAATGCAAAATTTTGCTCTTTGATAGGAGGTATTTTTTGACATCTCAAAAAATTCCTCCTATCAAAGAGCAAAATTTTGCACAAGAATGAATAAAAATGCTCTATCATAGAAGACTGTCGGATTTTGACGTTTTCAGAAAAAATATTTTAAGTCACCGCGTGTATTGAGTGTTTGTGAAAATATTCAATTAAATTAGTTTAAATCACGTTTAGTCTCATAGAAAGTGTGTTAAAGTGTTCATAAACAACCATTCATCTAGATTCGGTAAGTTTTAATCCATGGAGTTTGCCAGAAATAGTGAAATATTCAAAATGTTAAATTTGGTTATGAAATTGATATTGAACAGAAATCTTTTTATCTTTGTAGCTCTTCCAGAATTTCTTCAAGGAGCTGATAACTTCCAGAACAGATTTTTTTGGTCGGAATCAGTGCCATCAAGTAAGCTATGATTTTTTATATTTTTTGACACAAAGTTATGTAAAACTAATAAAATTCTCTTTATTTCAGACCCACTGCAAGATTTGTGATATCCCCTAGAATATCTCCTATTTTTAACATTTTCATACAATAATATAGTTTTTAGATTATTTAGTTTTTTTTTTGTATATTTTCTAATTAAAATCTTTGTTTAATTATAAACTGAATAAATAATTATTGATAGTAAATTTTAAATCTCTTTGTTTTCATATTTGATTCCCTATTTTAAGCCATAAATTAAAAAAGAAAGTTAAAAAATATTTTGCCTATCGATTATCATTTTTCTCTCCTATCATAAAGCATTTTAATGCAAGCGAATGCACAAATAAAATGTGTCCGAACTAAATTCGGTTGCCTCCTATAATAGCGCACTTTTTTCCCTATCGATAGACAAAAAAGTGATTGTCGGTCGTTTCGTCAACTCGCATTTCGTCAACCCCCATTTCGTCAACCACGTTTTGTCAACCACGTTTCGTCAACGCCACGTTTCGTCAACTCCACGTTTCGTCAACTCTCGTTTCGTCAACTCCACGTTTCGTCAACCCCCATTTCGTCAACTCTCGTTTCGTCAACTCCACGTTTCGTCAACTCCACGTTTCGTCAACTCCATATTTCGTCAACTCCACGTTACGTCAACTCCACGTTTCGTCAACTCCACGTTTCGTCAACTCCACGTTTCGTCAACCATGTTTCGTCAACCACGTTTCGTCAACTCCATGTTTCGTCAACTCCACGTTTCGTCAGCTCCACGTTTTGTCAACTCCACGTTTCGTCAACTCCACGTTTCGTCAACTCCACGTTTTGTCAACTCCACGTTTCGTCAACCATTTTTCGTCAACCACGTTTCGTCAAATCCACGTTTCGTCAACTCCACGTTTCGTCAACTACCCGTTTCGTTTGCAATGCTACAATTTGAATGATGCTAGTACTAATAACCAATAACAAAAACTGATTTTGAGGATTAAACTGAAGAAGAAATCCATCGATGAAAACGCCGTTCCAGCAGAAGGGTTAGGGACACACTTGAAACTTTTTTTGGTTGATCTACTATATAAAACTAAACTTTTTGTGAATTTTTAGAATTATAGTGCATACCGTTGGTCCACAGTACATGATAAAATCTTTAGAGAAAATGCATGTATTTTTGACTTTTCTGACTTTAGAGTCTTCTGTATTTTTAAGCACTACTTAGATTTTCACCAAAATTCATATATTGGTAGATTATGACCAGTAGATCATCAGAAAAATATTTTTGGACTTTTACCTCAAATTGATTTTTTGAGCTCATGCAAGCGCTCGAACATGCAACATAAAAGGGTGACTGTTGGTCACGATTTGGACCAAATTTTTTCCTGCATGGCTGAATGTATCATCTTTCCAATATAAAAAGTTGGCTTTGAATTTCATTTCTGTCAGTTAAGAAATTTTTCGCTCTGGCGAAAATTTCAAGAAAAATCTACTTTAAGGTGTCCATCAACAATTATCTTGGCATGAAAAACTTTGGTCAACGCACTTGTTCCGGTGGAAGATGGAGTCCGCTGGAATTTTGTTAGAATAACAACAAAATATTTTTTACTACTGAAGAAGCAAGGAAAAGCTTCCAAACCTGCTCTCTATAGTCTTTCATGGAGAGGTCACTACTGATTTAAAGCAAGGACCAGCTAGGAAAAACCATTACTGTGTAGCAAGGAAAAGCTTCAAACCCCGCTCTCGCAAGAGACGTAACTGATTAAAGCAAGGAAAAGCTTCAAACCCCGCTTTTGCAAGAGGCGTAACTGATTAAAAGCAAGGAATAAAGCTACCAAACCACAACTGAATGAAGAGGCAGAAGATGGTGCCATCCATCAGAAGTTTCTTTTAATTATTATTGATTATGTTATTGTGCAAGTTTTAATAGCCTAGTTGCTGAAAAACTTAATAAAATTCAAATTAAATTAAATTAATTAATCTACCAATATATGAATTTTGGTGAAAATCTAAGTAGTGCTTAAAAATACAGAAGACTCTAAAGTCAGAAGAGTCAAAAATACATGCGTTTTCTCTAAAGATTTTATCATGTACTGTGGACCAACGGTATGCACTATAATTCTAACAATTCACAAAAAGTTTAGTTTTATATAGTAGATCAACCAAAAAAAGTTTCAAGTGTGTCCCTAACCCTTCTGCTGGAACGGCGTTTTCATCGATGCATTTCCTCTTCAGTTTAATCCTCAAAATCAGTTTTTGTTATTGGTTATTAGTACTAGCATCATTCAAATTGTAGCATTGCAAACGAAACGGGTAGTTGAAGAAATGTGTAAATAGTTGACGAAAAATGGTTGACGAAACGTGAATTTGACGAAACGTGGTTGACGAAAAATGGTTGACGAAACGTGGAGTTGACAAAACGTGGAGTTGACGAAACGTGGAGTTGACGAAACGTGGAGTTGACAAAACGTGGAGTTGACGAAACGTGGAGTTGACGAAACGTGGAGTTGACGAAACGTGGTTGACGAAACATGGTTGACAAAACGTGGAGTTGACGAAACGTGGAGTTGACAAAACGTGGAGTTGACGAAATGTGGAGTTGACGAAACGTGGAGTTGACGAAACGTGGAGTTGACGAAACGTGGTTGACGAAATGGAGGTTGACGAAACGTGGAGTTGACGAAACGAGAGTTGACGAAACGTGGAGTTGACGAAACGTGGCGTTGACGAAACGTGGTTGACAAAACGTGGTTGACGAAATGGGGGTTGACGAAATGCGAGTTGACGAAACGACGCATCACCAAAAAAGTGCTCTATGATAAGTGGCAACAGAAAAATGCTCTTTGATAGGAGGGATTATGTGTACACGATAGGAGATTTTTGTGTGTACGACTGAGTAATATTTAAAACAGTGTAAACATTATGAAGCTGAAAGGGAGGGACAGTTTGCAAATTGGATATTAAACATTTTTTTGAAATATTTCCTGACTAATTTTCATAAGCCAAGATTCAAAATAAAGTCTCGATTCTTTACTGTGTTAAGCTTGAAGTACATTTCATACACTTCTATGATGCCTAAAAAGTTATTAAACTGTTTTGGTTGAATAAACTATACTCAGAATGTTATGTCATTCAATTTATTTGATTTTTAAATTTGTATTAAATTGAACAGATTGCCACCAACCTTCCCTCTCAAATGCCCACAACTCCCAAAGCTTCCCACAAAACGAAATTGCTTCGCCGAAAAAAAGTGTTCTCCACTCTTTCAGTCTTTTATTATGATTTCGCACACCATAAATATTATTTGTCACTCGATTCCAGAGCGTAATCCGAAATATTTTCATAAATATTAAATTTTTCATATTAAAAACGATGATTAATGTGCTGTTGGTACATCTCTGGGGGTATCTGAACGGCTTTCTGGTGACTACAAAAATCAAAAATGCAAACACAAACTCAAATAGCTTCAATTCAAATATTCCAAATTGCTAAAAGAATGTCGTAAAAATGATAAATCTCTGATTTATGTAAAGTTGTTGCAATAAGGAAGTCTCACTCCCTGCTTTTATGGCCATTTGCATATTTGCATATTTATTCCTCGTCTACTAATCACTGGTCAACGTATATTAAAGCTTATAGGTCATCGTGTGCCGAAAACATTGGTCAATTGACCCTTATTTTCAAACTGACCCTTTCTAAAGTTACACACATTGCACACATGCTCAACAAAAATCCCTCAATGTCCAGTCCTTCGTCATTTAATGTCCTTATAGTCCTTATGTAGTTGCTATGATTTCGACTGTTAGGCAGTTTGTGTGCTGTACATTAAATTTGAATAATTTAAATATTTTCTAATTTTTTGATTATTTGCGTGCGTTTGCCTTCAGTCAGTTTAAAGCGGAAATTTATGACGGAGAATTAATTTGAATATGATGAAGAAAAGGTTTGACTGGACATTACGCAAATTATTTCAGTTGATTTCATCCCAAATTGTCGTTCATAATTTGATTTGTTGGAAGTGCGTTTCGGGGCATTTGTGCGTTTGATTTATGGATTTTTAGGAAATATAAAGGATGTTGATTGAGTTTTCTGTTTTAGAAATAAAACAATAAAAAAGTTTGTAGCTATCTAATACTATTTGTTTATCAACCATGGATTATATTATCGAATGAATGATACACTTCAATTTTTATTGGATTCTGGTTCAATACCTCTATCTGTTTTTTTATTTCTTCCGCATAGCTAGATGTTAATTATTGGTTTTTTTTTATTTTTATTTTTTTTCTATATGTTAGTAACAGTTTTGAGTTCATAACTTTTAACATTGACACTTCATTTATCCATAAATCCACAAACTCCACTAAAACCACACAAATATTTCGAAACTACAAAATGCGTTGTGATCATCCCGAAAGAGTGTTTTATTATGATTTCTATTTCAGCTTTGAATAAAATTTATACTTTTATTTTTTACTTACCTGCACAATTTCATTTGTTCAGCCATAGTTTTACATAACAATACATCGCAATCTCCATATATGCGAAATGGGTTAAAAATTATGCTGAATCAACCAATATGAATTAATTCAGTTAGGCAGGAAATCAGGACAACTCAGGCGTTCGTTGATATTTGTTGTTGAGTTTTTTTTAAGTGGAAAATTTCATATATGTGTTATGTTATGTACTGATGGTAAGGATAATGTATTGAAACATATTTACATTATGCAAATGAGATGTTTGATAAATAAGGTTTGGGTTCATTAGGGTTGCCAGTATTGGATTGCACCTTTTGATGAATATTTCATATTGTATTTTAGGTATTTCACTGTAAAAAATCAATATTGAATATTTTATTAAAAAATTACAACAGTGTGACGATTCTACATGAATGAAATAAGTTTTCAATCATGTCAAAAACCTTTCAAAAACTGATGATTGCAAGACACCAGGAAGACAAGATAATAGAAAAACTCTCCTTCAGCAAGCCAAAAATATATTTTACAAAATTTAATGTCTCTGCTTCAGATAATAATAGAGTCGTTTTATTAAGGTGTCACTGATAAAGATCTATCGAATCCATTTCTGAATGGAACAAATTTAAAGGTGAACAATGGAAAATTTCTTATTTTCTTGCACGTCGTCTTTTGATTCATAAGCAACCCAAACAATACCTAAAAGTATAGAGTAAACTGTATCACATTTTTCACTGCTAGCGTAAATAAATCAGGAAGAAAAGGGTTCCTTCATTCCTTCGTTCATATCTATCAAAAAAGCCAAACAGCGATTGTTTAAATTTCGGATTTCTGGTGTCTGAAATATTTTGAAAGGGTTAAAATTAAAAACTCTCCGAAATTCTGTGAAATGGATGAATGTTTTTGATAGCAACTTCTTTGTAAATTATTTGTGTTCCGCAATTTCTCGAGCAGCAAAATCTAAAATTTCAATATTCTTGTATTCTGAATATAAATATATTTAAATAAATGGAAATCAGGAGAATAAAGGCAAAGGGTCTTGATTTCAGCACATTGCACCAATTTGGCAATTTCTGAGCAACATCTGAGCACATCTGAGATCTAGGGTAATTTTTGAATAATTTTCGTGTCACGTTGAAATCAATTGTTGCAATTTTAAATTTTTCAAATTATTTGCGGGCCGTTCCTGTTTCATGTTACAACATCATTTTAATTTTCTTGAAATATTTGATTATTTCGATTTTAAAATTTGTTCAATAAAATCGGGTAGGTACACATGTAATTTTTGAATTATTACGATTAAAATTGCAAGCAGTTCAGACAAGGCTCATAAATTTGAATTTAATTTTTGCAAGAGCAGGGATGTCATGTTGTAACAATTGTTAAAATTTTGAATGCTAAATTGGGTCACACATGTCGATAAAATTTTAGTTGGAAGATTTTTTTAGTTTTATTGGATATTTGTAGAAAAGTTTTCATGGACACTCGTTATAAGTAAAATCCTGAAAAAGCCATTTATTTACCAAAAACCTCTGTGTCAGCAAAACCCAATCTCATCATTAATTTCTCTTAAAACTACCAACTCCCATATTATCCAAAAAACATTGATAAAACACCAAAATACAATCCAACAAAATCGCAAAAAACCCAAAAATTTCCATAATTGAAATTCCTCTCAAGTGTTTTACAAATGGCCGCCAAAAATCGATTCCAGATAAAATTCACCACTTCCAAGTTCCAACTAAATAAAGTAAATAGAGGAAATAGTCGGGATAGAAATGAGAACAATTCCAGACATTTTTCGAATAATTTTCATTGTATTAGCGCTCTTGTGTCGTTTAGAATATTTAAATAAAACTGTATATTGTAGAATATTGAACAGCTTCCTTAACGCTTAGATTTGACCACATAGGGCGCTCTTAAAAAGTGTTGCTCGAGTACTGTACTCGAACAACTTGAAATTGAATTAATTTCCTCGAGATAGAGATCTTTGAATATTTCGAGTGCATTAGCATTTTATATGGAAATTTTTGACTTTAAAGTACATTTGACGCAGATTTTTTAATTTGACAGCAGATTGTCTGAGTTTTGTTCGAGTTTTTTAGAAATTTATTTTTTTGTAAATTTTGTTGAAATGAATTTTATTTTATTTTAAGAGAATATTTTTGTTCTAGGCAACTTTAAACACAACTTTGGTCGGATGGAGTTCAAATCTCAACATCTCTCCTATGCCTAAAGGGGGTCGTAGATATAGGATTTATTCCCTAGGAATTATTCCTTCTGAAACGTGTATTTACGGAACCAACACTTGTACAAAAGCAACTCGAAAAATTCAATTTTTGATGGCGATTATTCAATGAATAATTAAAGTATTTTTTGCACAAAAGGTTAAAGCAACTTAGAACTAGACCTACATACCGCTTTAGAATTTGCTCAGAGTCATCACAATGTGTGGTAGAACAGTCAAATCTTCTTAATATTGCTGTATTTGGAAACACAAAACTAATTTTTTTTTGTTTTTGTTGGCAAATACAGCAATATTAAGAAGATTTGACTGTTCCACCACACATTGTGATGACTATAAGCAATTGCTAAAGCGATCTGTAGGTCTAGTTCCGAGTTTCCTCAACCTTTTGTGCCGAAAATACTTTTTACCTACATAACCATATTTGAGATCCAGGCAGTTAAGATCCAGCAGAAACAATATTTTGAAATTTTAGCCAAAAATGCTCCAAAAATACACAAATCATAAAGAGAAAAGTGTTGTGAATTTTCTTAAAACTGTTTCAAGTCTTATTTCTGTTTGAAGAGCTCGTGTTTTGTTATATTGTGCAAGGTCGCCTGGATAGAAAATGAATGTTCGCCCCTCTTTCTCCTATACAGGTCTGGCTGTAGAATATTGAGGTTATGTCTAGCTTCTGTTGAGGTTAAGTTTTCAAGGAACTAAATTTTAAAGATGAACAGAAGTAAATTCTTTTAATTAAAGTAAACATTGTTTTTTTTTCCATTTTTAACATTCTTTAATGAATTAAAAAAATCTGACAAAAAATATGTTTTGTGCTTGGCAACCTTTCAACCGAGTGTTTGAAGTTTATTTGAAAATATTCCGAAGCACGGGGATATGGAACAGTGGGAGAATTTTTTTTCACAACAAATGATCGTTTAGTACTATAATTGATCTTTCTGAGACATTTAGTGTTTCTAATCATTAAATATTAAAGTATAAAATCGTTTCTCATATTCAGTTTTTCTCGTTCACTACAAAAAAATCAAATAAAAGACGATTAAAATTTTTTCAAGCTGATTTCACCACATCGCTCACCACTAGGTACAAAATATTCCCCACATAAACAAAAATAATATTATTTTGAATTTCTATGTTTATGAATGCAAAATGCAAGTGCCTCTAACTAATTTATTCATGCCCATATACCTTAATTCATTAGTTAGCAAGGTTGCCTCATGTTGCCTCATCGTTGTAGTTCGCCAAAATCTAGTTAAAATGTGTTTAATATTGATTTTTAAGTTGTGTTTTCGTCAACATTGATTATAATTGGATCTCATCTGGGAAACTAAGATTTATTAGTGGATCCGAAAGCTGTTTGAGGTGTCAATTGTACTACATAATCTATTCTTCATTGAAATACTTCTTCGTTGCTCTCAAAATCTCGAACATTATCATTTAAGCCAATATTAACATTGCTGGATCTCAGAATTTACAAAACATGAACCAATTCCTGCTGATCCTGGATATTCCCCCAATTTCTTATGATTCTATCATATACTACAAGTGTTTCAATTGATCTGAGATGTCATTTCTGCATTTTAATCGAGTTTTCAAACGATTTACAATGATCCAGAGCTCGATTTTTGGTTTCAGGTCAAATTTAGGTTCCTTAACATGGATTTCAAGGGAGCTGAGCTGATCAATTTATATGTTCGTTACTATTCATGAAATCTACGATTCATTACACAATTTTGCTAGCTGAAAATGTCATCTCGGGTGACTTTGGGTACCAATATGCTTTCCATCATCATTCCTCTACCTGCATTTTCAATCTTTCTATGCTTCCCAAACCAATTTATGAAATATGATTAGATTTTTTATGCTTCCAAATGGTTTTATGCTTTCATGTACGTTCATCTATTCTGTTTAAAGTGACCAATTCTATTGATTGCATGGATGCATCTCCATAATTTCCCCATTTTTACCCAAAAATATCCTGATTTCCTACATTTACTAGCTCTTGATCCATAATCTGTCTGAATTTAGTCCTCAAAACTGTTACCTTGATGACTGACAAGTACGTTAAAATCAATAAATGTTAAAATGAACCATCAACTGCATGTCGTGATGGATGCATCTCTAAAGTATTATCGTTTTTTGATAAATGCTATCAAATAATTACTTCCTGAAATGCGATTGATCTGAAAATTTACAAAAACTTGTACAAGGAACCAATCTTTCAAAATAAAATGTATGGTGACCAAGAATCTTGGAACTTCTTCCTGATTTCTGATCTTTTGAGAAATCTTAAAATTTCACTAGTTCTTGATATTTCATAAAATATTTTTTAATGGCACCAAGACTGAATATGATCAAATTATACGGAAAAATTTTTATGTGGTGAAACCAACTCCAGGATGGCTTCATCTTGGTACCAGAAGTGATATTTTTTGGAAGAACCACGAATTTTTGGACTTTGACATGTTTTAAAATTCCAATTTTTTTTGAGAATTCATAGAATCTATCAGTCTTCATGAAAAAAATATGTGCTGACCAAAGATCTTGGTTCAACTTCCTGCTTTTTGATCTTTTGAAAAACTCTATGTTTCCGTTACTTCGGGTTTATGTAAAAATTCAAAAATCTTGGAATCCTCTTAAAATAAGCCCAATTGAATATTAAAAGTGTCATCTCATTCCTGGAAGGTCAGGGATGAAATTTTTTTCCAGCTTTTGGAGCCACTAAAATTTTTCACGGAAAATACTTGCAGTTGTCAGAAAATTCTGAAATTTTGTAATCAAGCTTAAAAGTGACCAAATGTTATGGAAAAAATGTCACCGGAACCGGATATCAGCTCATTTCCGGTTTGGTAATGGGTGAACAAAAACTTCTGTATAAAATCAACCCGTTTTTTGATCTTCTCAAAAATTCATATCCTTAATGTTTATTAAATTTTCTTTTTGAAAAAAAATAAAAAATTCAAAAATTCAAAATGGCCGACAAAATAACGGTCAAAATATTTTTTAACCTAAAAATTTATAATTTTCTAAATTTTTTTATAAAAATTTTTTAATATTTTTAAATAGCCTCAGGTGTCAGCTTTTCAGGAAAAAAAAGTTTTTTGAAAAATGTTAAGTAAAACGGGAGATATCAGCTGGGAAGCAAAGTAAGATTAAAATTGATGTACAAGATGAAGGAATCGATCGATTTTGCTGAAAACTTGTGAAAAGCTTTCTGTAATACTCATATTTAAGGAAAATAAAAAAAATTTGACCGGAAAAAATTCCTTCATCTTGGGCGTCAATTTTATTCTTACTTTGCTTCCCAGCTGATATCTCCCGTTTTACTTAACATTTTTCAAAAAACTTTTTTTTTCTGAAAAGCTGACACCTGAGGCTATTTAAAAATATTAAAAAATTTTTATAAAAAAATTTAGAAAATTATAAATTTTTAGGTTAAAAAATATTTTGACCGTTATTTTGTCGGCCATTTTGAATTTTTGAATTTTTTATTTTTTTTCAAAAAGAAAATTTAATAAACATTAAGGATATGAATTTTTGAGAAGATCAAAAAACGGGTTGATTTTATACAGAAGTTTTTGTTCACCCATTACCAAACCGGAAATGAGCTGATATCCGGTTCCGGTGACATTTTTTCCATAACATTTGGTCACTTTTAAGCTTGATTACAAAATTTCAGAATTTTCTGACAACTGCAAGTATTTTCCGTGAAAAATTTTAGTGGCTCCAAAAGCTGGAAAAAAATTTCATCCCTGACCTTCCAGGAATGAGATGACACTTTTAATATTCAATTGGGCTTATTTTAAGAGGATTCCAAGATTTTTGAATTTTTACATAAACCCGAAGTAACGGAAACATAGAGTTTTTCAAAAGATCAAAAAGCAGGAAGTTGAACCAAGATCTTTGGTCAGCACATATTTTTTCATGAAGACTGATAGATTCTATGAATTCTCAAAAAAAATTGGAATTTTAAAACATGTCAAAGTCCAAAAATTCGTGGTTCTTCCAAAAAATATCACTTCTGGTACCAAGATGAAGCCATCCTGGAGTTGGTTTCACCACATAAAAATTTTTCCGTATAATTTGATCATATTCAGTCTTGGTGCCATTAAAAATATTTTTATGAAATATCAAGAACTAGTGAAATTTTAAGATTTCTCAAAAGATCAGAAATCAGGAAGAAGTTCCAAGATTCTTGGTCACCATACATTTTATTTTGAAAGATTGGTTCCTTGTACAAGTTTTTTTTAAATTTTCAGATCAATCGCATTTCAGGAAGTAATTATTTGATAGCATTTATCAAAAACGATAATACTTTAGAGATGCATCCATCACGACATGCAGTTGATGGTTCATTTTAACATTTATTGATTTTAACGTACTTGTCAGTCATCAAGGTAACAGTTTTGAGGACTAAATTCAGACAGATTATGGATCAAGAGCTAGTAAATGTAGGAAATCAGGATATTTTTGGGTAAAAATGGGGAAATTATGGAGATGCATCCATGCAATCAATAGAATTGGTCACTTTAAACAGAATAGATGAACGTACATGAAAGCATAAAACCATTTGGAAGCATAAAAAATCTAATCATATTTCATAAATTGGTTTGGGAAGCATAGAAAGATTGAAAATGCAGGTAGAGGAATGATGATGGAAAGCATATTGGTACCCAAAGTCACCCGAGATGACATTTTCAGCTAGCAAAATTGTGTAATGAATCGTAGATTTCATGAATAGTAACGAACATATAAATTCATCAGCTCAGCTCCCTTGAAATCCATGTTAAGGAACCTAAATTTGACCTGAAACCAAAAATCGAGCTCTGGATCATTGTAAATCGTTTGAAAACTCGATTAAAATGCAGAAATGACATCTCAGATCAATTAAAACACTTGTAGTATATGATAGAATCATAAGAAACTGGGGGAATATCCAGGATCAGCAGGAATTGGTTCATGTTTTGTAAATTCTGAGATCCAGCAATGTTAATATTGGCTTAAATGATAATGTTCGAGATTTTGAGAGCAACGAAGAAGTATTTCAATGAAGAATAGATTATGTAGTACAATTGACACCTCAAACAGCTTTCGGATCCACTAATAAATCTTAGTTTCCCAGATGAGATCCAATTATAATCAATGTTGACGAAAACACAACTCAAAAATCAATATTAAACACATTTTAACTAGATTTTGGCGAACTACAACGATGAGGCAACATGAGGCAACCTTACTTATTAATGAATTAAGGTACATGGGCATGAATAAATTAGTTAGACGCACTTATTTGCATTTTGCATTTATAAACATAGAAAATCGAATAATATTGTTTTTGTTTATGTGGGGAATATTTTTAACTGGTGGTGAAAAATTTTCCGCTCACCGGGAAAAAACTTAACCTCAACAGAAGCTAGACATAACCACACTTTTTTTTTTGGCTCTACAGCCAGACCTGTATAGGAAAATAGAAAAAGCGAGGGGAGTATGTTAAGTTTCTATTCAGGCGACCTTGTATTGTGTAATAAAACTGTCTGATTAATCTCATTCTGATTAAATTTTTTTTTATTCCTCTAAATCGGCCGATAGGAATAAATTTATTCCTCTCACTAATATTTGTTCAATTTGAAGGAATAAAACCCACACTACAGACCAAAAAAATGAAACCGCACGCACATTCATTTAGAAATTGCCTGTAAATACACGGTAGGAATAATTCCTAAGGAATAAATCCTATATCTACGACCCCCTTTAAGGGAGCCTATTATTTTTATTTTTTCAATTCAATATTTAAATGAATAAATTAGAATTTGCAATTTGTAACCAAGAAACATTAAATCTGCTATTGCAAATTTCTTAAGCAAGGACCTTTTCTCGTAGTTTTTCCTTATTCAATAAATTCTTGAAGCCTTTTCCCATCAAGAGGATCGTAGAAATCGCAAATTGTGAAATTACGAAAGGGTTGAGTGATAATAATATCCATGAAGAAATAAAGAAGTGTACATAAAGATTCTGCCGAGATTATTATGTCGCAATGACGCAAAAATCAGAAATGAAAAATAAAAATCAAGTATTGTGAAGTATTGAAGTAGCTCAACAATAGAATACAATAAATCAATAACACTGGAAAACAGTGAAACAGAAATACTGAATACAGGTATTTAATCCTCAGCCCATACAATCCTCACAATTGAATGCCAGTCAGAATGTCATGCCAGCCGGAACAAAGAAATCCTTTTGTTTGGACCAAAAAATATACAAAAATATATTTACACCAGCAAAGCACATAGAGAAGCAGCAAACACGGTAGTTTATTGATTCGGAAGATTACTGGTGTTTGCTGGTTTGCTTGATGCCTTGATCTGGGAAAATGAAAACAAGGCGATGAAGAAGAATTGGCATCCTTTTTTGTTTGTATACACCAGTATTTGTGATATTGTAATGTTGGATTTTGGCACAGGTAACTTCTATAATAGATTTATCTATAGCAATTTCATACTTTTGAATGAATAATAGATAAGGATGGGGATTTGCTGTGGGAAAGGATTATGGAATGTTTGCTGAATACAATGAATACAATGACTTTATAATTATTTTTATAAGGTTGTCGGTGCTTGAGGATTCTTGAGGATCCTTCAGGAAGAGAGTTCAATGATGCAAATCAAGGACTTATTAGTATGCCTTCAAGAATTTTCAAGATTTGAAAATACGTTTCTTCAATTTTTTATTTTTATAACAATTATTGTAGCAGCGATATTTATGATAACTTTTTATGGTTGAGTCAATAAACTCTGTGGAAACTTTATTCCAAACATGCATTAATTGCTGAGTGATTGGTTCTCAAATATGCTAGTTATGCTACATGTACTATATATTATATATCATAATAATTCTACTTACACTACATATTTGAAGTTTGAACTATCGAGATCAAAATTAAGTAAACGAAACCTCCAATATCCTTCAAAAAATACTAAAATCACCATAAAATGATAAAAGCACAAAACTGCTTAAGTAAATAAAAACAAATGCAAAATTTGCTATCCTTGAGACAGCAAATGAAAATCAAAAGTTTTCCGAGAAAGTTGAAAAACCCATTTTAAATATTTTTCCGCGTTCCGCTGTTTTACATAAATTCAAAAGTTCATTTTTTCTCCACGAATTCTCAGCATTTTTAGAGAAGCAAAATATCTCGCTGCCATAATAATTCCATAATAATTCCATAAAACTCATTGAAACACATAAAAATGGAACAAATTGTTTAAAAATGTTTAAATTTGCTTCAAAAGCTTTAAATATCCACGATAGATGTCAAGGTCGTTGGCGCGGAGGCGTTAATTAGAATCGATTAACGATGTTCTACTTATTTTTTTCAACATTTCTTTTTCTTAATTTTTTCCTCGTCGTCTGTTTGTTTTTTTTCTTGAAGAGCAAGCACCCTCTTATTAAGGAACTAGGATGATTTCTTGGAATTTTGATGGTGAATAAATGGATTTCAAATCATATTTAGTCTGATATTTAGGCCATTTTTACTTACTTTGTGTAGTAGAAGGCTCTGGAGAAGCTTTCAATAAGATGTGGATCTTTTACAAGAAAAATTCTTCAAGAATAAGTGATAAACAAATAAAATGTGACAAACATACAAACAAGATCTGTTCTTATTCAAAACTTTCCCTCAAACTTTTTTTCATTCCATTTTTTCGCGTGAGCAGTTTGAGAATTGGGTGGTAGCGCGACTTTTTCTTGCGCCTTAAAGATGTGATGTGAATAAGATTTTTTTAATTGTGTTACGAGTTCATTTATTCTTTAATGTATACAGCGAGGAGCGCGAAAGAAAAATTTGTGCCGGCACAGAGAAAAAAGAAGTGATAATGAAAAGTAAAAGATATTGTTTTTTATGTAATAAAGAAAAGTGAAAACGCAGACGGCAAAAAAATGGGAAAAATGTGGAAAATGGAGGGAAAAGCGCTTTAATAAAAAAAACTTTGCTTTTGTAAAATTTATTCAGTTTGAGTTTTTGCATGTTTTCGCCGACTTTTCAAGTTTTTTTTTCGCGTTTATGAATATTTTTCTTGAGATTTTTTATGCAAGACAGGAATAGCGCTTTAATTTCTTTAATAATTTAATTTGCGGAAAATTGTATTTTGGGTGTTTTGCTATTTTTATCATTTTTTGCTCGGGCCAAATTGGATTATGCTTCGATTTTTGTGCCAAATTTTGAAATTTTCTCAGCAATTTGGAGAAAATTAAGGAGTTTCGTGGTGATTTTTGGTTTTGTTGTTTTAATACAATGAATTATCAAAATTATTGAGAATTTGAGGCTTTTGCAGTATTTATGTAGAGAATTGTTTGGAGTTTTAAAGGCAATTAACTGAATTCTAGGAATTATTCTAGAATAAGAGTAATTTAGCAAACTTGACATTCGCCAATTTATTTATTTACCAACGGAAATAAACCCAAATAGATTTTAGGCAATTAAAAATTTCCATGTAGATTCCCAAGGATTTCAATTATTGACATTCGCAATATTTAAATCCTTCAAACAATTTCCAGAAGGGTTGATTGAATGTTCGATGAGAAAATTAAATTTATTCAATTTATCCAATTTATTGACTATTGTCAGACAATCGAAGGAACTTTAATGCAAAAGCAAATTCTAACGACATTTTAACATTGCAAGTAAAATATAATGTTCCTGAATGCAAAATATTTGTATGCAGATCTCAGGGAAATTTTGTCGGTTCCATAATTTTTTAATGAAGGTCTTAAAGGATCTTAAGGGTTCAAAAATTGCATATGCAAACTTTATTGCAAACAATGCACAGATTGAATTTTTGGGAAAATAGAGGCAGTGAAAGGGTTGCACCTTTTTGCATCTGACTATTTCTACATTTTGGGAACTCGGAAATTATATTTTCGCATAAATTATGTTACCTGTGTGGAAGAAAGCGTCTTAAAGAGATTTATAAGGGAATTTGTTTTTTAAGCATCTGCGCGAATGTTGTCGATTGAATGTTGGGTCCGATTACTCTGAGAATATTTAGATTAAATTGATATTTGATCGTATGTTACAGAATCAACTACTTTATGAATAAATATTAGCAAGGACTTTATTTAAACTTAAATAATTGTATTATACGTGCATTTATCTTATTTGAAGCCACCCTCTTAGGTTCCCCATGGCCCCAAATTCAATAAAAAAGACTCGTTGATACAATTATCCCTTGCAAAAAGTCCATATAACTTTATTACACACAAAGCAATAGACATAAAGCCATAAAAATTCCAATAAAATTTATGCGCCAAGTCGCAAAAAGTCAAATATCGCCCAACTTTTCGAACGCAAAAAGCGTCAAGTTAAAAAATGCGAAATACTCGTGATATAAGCTGCAAACGGCTGAAGCTCGAGGATATGATACATAAGCGAAGAAACACAATAAAAAAACTTTGCGCTTTGACGCGATAGAAAATTTTCCGCCAATACATTTTTATTGTCATGGCATTAAGCTTCATGTAGCTACGGCAGCTAGCAGGAAGATCATATGAGCACAGTGGATAAGACTTCCGTTTGCCTGATGCCTGGCAACAAATCTGCTAACGATAATATTTTCTTTCATACTCAAGAAAATCCCCCGGAAATGCCTTGAAAGCCTTAAAAACCAGAAAAAGTTGGTAAATGTTGCCGCTGGCAACTCTGCATAACCTTTTTCATTAGAATTTTACACATTTGGGAAAAGGACGGGCAAAATTGCTATGGCTTCTTGGTTGCCATTCACTCGAGCATAAACCCAGCAAACATGTGAAGGATTACAGAAATTTTGCCATCAACCCTCGCATTTTCTACATTTTCTACATTTTCCAGTATTTCAGCATTTTGCTGATGCGAATGTTCATAAAGTGTTCACCTACCAAAGACCAATAGCCAAGCTTTTCTTCACCCCTCCCTATAGTCCACGTTCAGTTTTCCTTTTATCTAGATAGTTTAACTGGCCATGTGTTGGTGCCTTTCGGAAACTACACTAGTGTGCTTGATATTGTAGAATGTTGTGGCAAAAACGTGACGGCAGGGCTCTGGAATTAAAATTTATTAATGTACAATTTTACTTATGAAATTTTTAAATTTTAAAAAATTGTTAATTAAACTTTTTAATGATGAACCATGTGTTAAATTAAAATAGTCAAATTATGTAGATAAAATTAGATGTAAAATTAAATTTGTAATAAAAGCGGTTCAAAAATATGTAAAAAAATAAGTATTAATCAAAAATTCGGATAGAATATTTAAGAAAACATATTTTGAGAAAATTTAACTCTAAAAACTTCTAAAACTATCCTAAACCCTGCGTAACCATAAACCATAATCAATTCCATTCTGCCCCAAACCCCCATGATTGTCTCGACCTGGTATATTTCCCACTAACTCGCTGCAAAAAGCGCCCGGCATACCAAAAAATACTGGCAATATCTCTTAGAAGCTTTGTACCATTTGTAACATGGCTTTCTTAAGCATCAAGCATATCCAGTATTTTCCCGAGCATCTTCTACATTTTCAGTATTTTCAAAATTTTCCAAATTTCTCGCATTCAAGCACAATATTATAACAAAGAAAAGCAGAGAAGGAAGCTTGGAACAGATAGCTAAAGAATAGAAGCTCCACTAGATCCCACATAAAAAATCGTCTGAATTGAAGGAAACCCTGCGAGATATGGTAAAATTTCCACAATTTTGTACTTTCAACCATTTCTATTTTGTGTGTTTGCTATTCGACAAAATGTACCTTCACCCATTCATGGCATTCAAAAGCATTCATGGCAATTGCCATAGCCTGCTGGCGGGAGTATATAAGCCGACGAGATAAAATATAACATTTGGCAAAAGGGATGACATTGTGTGATTATGTATAAAACCCACCCCCTCGGTTGTCGCCCTCCTTTGCCGCTTTCCATTTTCCGTACTCGCCCGTTCAACTTTACCGATATTTCGGATATTTCCAGTTATTTCGGGGGTGATTTTTCTGCTTTTTCTACTTTATTATACGTAACTGAAGGCCCAGTGGTACAGCGGTACAGAGGGTACATAATTGTGTGGGTATTTCGCATGTTTTCGCATAGAATCAATAATAATGATCAGCTCTTTATGGCCAGAATGGAAAATGGTAAACTGAAAACGAGAAAATGTTTTTTGAGGCGATTTTTAGTAATGGGGGTGGAAAATTCAGTAATGGAGGACAAATTTTGGTTTTGAAACTTTTGGATGTTGCAGTTATTTTTGAGATAATTAAATTAATTTGAATTCTGGAAAGTGAAAAACAATTTTTCAACAAAAAAGTTGAAACTGAAGAATTTACTATCAGTTTCACTTTTAAAATATTTAAGTGTATTTTAATTAAAGTGAAAATAACAAAAATTTGATTTCAACCAAGTTTGTCCGAAAAAAATATTTACGCTATTAAATTACGGCAGAACAACGAAAATTAAATTAGAAATTCTGATTTCTAATTAACATTAAAAAAGAACGATTTAAATTATTTGCGTAGAGTATTTAGAACGTTTATTTCCTTCATGAGTTGATCGGTATCGAAACTTATATCATTATTTTAAGATTCTATCCAATAATAATTGAAAAAGAAATCATATTCAAGTCATACTTAAGTCCCATAAATAGTTAATCCCAAATAAAAACCAACTTTCACTTTCACTCAAATTTGATTTCAATTTAAAAATAACAAAAAAGGCATTTTCCTAATTCATCTCATCAAAGTCAAATTTACACTCAAAAATCCTCATTCGAGATAAGGATATGCGAAAAACTTGTCTTTTCCTGAAAGCAATCACGCAATCACCCTCGCAGTTTACGAAGACGTTGGAAGATGAAAATTGTGAAGTTGTCAACTGAGACCATTAGATGCTCTCCATTTTGTTGCCAAAATAAAGAATCGCGCTAAAAATCATTTGGGTGAAAAACTGAAAAAGTTACCATTTTCCTGCTAGCATTTCCTTGCCCGAATTACCCCAAAGGAAATTCGCATTTTTGCACCCTACTTTTTATGGTTCGCGAAATTCTTATCGATAAGAGAAATTTAAGAGCAAGGGAAAGGACTTTCTTCTTCTCGGCTTTCCACAATTCTTTAAATTACACATTTCTGCTAGAATAGACTGCGGAATTTAATGCAGTGCAATTTAAAACCTTCATAAAATATTCAGCAAATGTAAATTATATATTTTTTAAATTGCGAAAAGTATGTAAATTGACAGATATTGGTTATCTTTTCCAATTTGCAATGTCCCTTGAGTTTATTTGTATTTTCATTGTGAGGGTGTGTTTTGTGAGCTCCGAAGTTAAAGATACCTATGCTCATTAGGTTGAAAAATTTCCTTTTGATTTTAAGATGCACACATTTAGTCAATTTATTATGAAAGTTCATGTTAGATTCGAATTATTCAAAACATTCTTTTATTTTCAATTAAAATTTATTGTCAATGATGTTTTATTTCAGGTAGAACTAAATATTGGTCCAAATACAATTCCACGTTAAAATCTTAACAAATACATTTAAAAAAAAGTCCACCCAACAAAGCTCTCTACCCCCAAAACAATAACAATCAACTGCAAAACTTCAAAGCGCACAAAAATGCCAAATTGCCATTAGCCTCCAAAGTTCCCTCAACTCTCGCCAAATTCTTTTATTGACATAATTACGTCATGATTTATTCCTAATTTATTCTGCGAATTTGTATTTACATTTTTTAAATTATCTTCACTCCCCTGCATTTGAAAAACATTTAAAGGACTTAAAACATTTAAAGAAAATCCGAAGCATATCAACATTATTTAAAAAGCCTCCAACAAATTTATTTCTCAAAGTTGCACTCGCGAGGCAAATTAAGTGCCGAATTATCTTTATAACGAGATGAATAAACTTCTCGCAAAAATTGCGTCATTGTTCATTTTTCTTCATTGCTATATTTTCCACCATTTATCAACAAAAAAAAAATCTCTGGTGCTTAAAAACACCCTCCACCCTGAAAAACTGTGGAAACTCAGAAAATTGGGAAAACTCGTAAAACCCGCCAACAAATACAAAAACACCCAAAAGCGCGCTCTCGTTCAAAAGTACAAATAGAAATGCTAATTAAAAAAAAAATCCGCGAAATGAAATTTTTCTTCTTTTAATTTTTATATTTTTGTAAACTTGGAAGTCTCGCCGCCTTGTCTTAGGTTATGGTCTTGGTTATTAGAAAAGATTGTTTCACTTTTTTATGTGCGCCAAATTTTTCTTCCGCCTTTTTTAAATAAGCGAGAGTTCTTGTATTTTTTTGTTTTATGTACTGGCTGCAGCTTTATTTAAATTTTTATTTTTTCCCGCAAACAACTTTCATTATGATTTTTTTGTTGTTTTGCCAGCTTGGGCGCGGAATATCTAATGAATGGAAATTGAATAATTGAGGGATTTTCAGTGTTATGAGAGATTTTTAAGGGAGGATGGGGAATACTTGTTGGATTGTTGAGTTTTTATTTTTTTTTTACGCTTACCAGAGTAATTAAAAATCAGTTGAGAGTTTTTTAGTTAATTTGGGTTTATTATGGTCCGTTCAACACTAAAGGTTATATTAGACCTAAATCAGTTACAATTTATTATCCATTGCTAGATTTGATGATTTTGAAACTTCTGTTGGCTACGCCATCGTCTGCCTCTTCATCCAGTTGTGGTTTGGTAGCTTTATCCCTTGCTTTAATCAGTTACGTCTCTTGCGAAAGCGGGGTTTGAAGCTTTTCCTTGCTTTTGATCAGTTACGTCTCTTGCGAAATCGGGGTTTGAAGCTTGTCCTTGCTTTTGAACAGTTACGTCTCTTGCGAAAGCGGGGTTTGAAGCTTTTCCTTGCTTTTAATCAGTTACGTCTCTTGCGAAAGCGGGGTTTGAAGCTTTTCCTTGCTTTTTCAGAACTTAAATTATTTTTGTTGGAGTTCTATCAAAATTCGAGTGGACTCCATCTTCCACAGGAACAAGAGTGTTGACCAAAGCTTTTTATGCCAAGATAATTGTGAATGGACACCTTAAAATCAGTTTTTTGGAAATTTTGGCCGGAGCGAAAAATTTCTCAACTGACAGCAATGAAACTCAAAGCCAACTTGAGTTTTTTCTTGCGAGGTTTTAAGAAGGAGGAGAAGAAATTAATCGGAAGCTTGAAAGCTTTGAGATCTTATAAGATTTTCTGTTGATACAGTCGTGCAGTTGGAATCTTCTTGGACTTTTAATTCACTCAGAATTATTAAAAATCTATAATTACTTTTAAATTTTTAAACGCAAAGTTAATATATGGTGAATGTTTCTTTAAAATATTTTTAAAATGTTTTTTAACTTACAAAAATAAAAATGATTGATAATAATATTACTAAAGGAAATGAAGTTTCCTGGTTATTGAAACTTGAAGTTATAAATCTGTAAACGGTATGTTTTTAAAAAAAATCCAACAACATAAAGGACACTAAATATTAAATAATATCAACACAAAAATAAATGACTATAATTGTACCAAACCGTAAGTCTGCGCAAACGATATTCAAATTGCGCAATGCACTTAGCCGACGGTACTGCCATCTCTGTAAAACAAAATAGTGCTTTCATACTTCACGTTTATGCTTTCCTTCGCAAACATGTTTTGCTGGTTTAATGTTAGTTGTTTTAATGTTTTTAATGTTTTTATTTTTATGCATTTCTACTTTGTGTTTTATTCTTTGCCCAATTATGTGTATTCTTTTTCATTTTCGGAGGGTTCAATAAACTTCACCAAAATTGCACAATACATTATTGAAAGAAATAAAGAAAGTGAGATTTTCGGTAAGGATTTGCATGAAATGATGAATTTGTTCTTTGTTTGGTGAATGGCATTGGATTTTGATATTTATGGGAATTGGATGGATTTTTGTCGCATAAAAGTTTTGATCGAATAGTGACGATTTCAATGTTTTGAATTTTAAATGATTTTGGTATTGGTAATGGAGTAAGTACTATATATTATATAATTTTAGCCATGAAAATCCTCCGTAACCATTATTTACTACACAAATCAATAAATTCTCCCGTTAATTCCCTCAAACAATCTTAAACTCATCGATCCAACGAACCTAAATTGAAAAACTGCTAGCCGATAATTCTCCTCAATTTCCTCAATATCCAAACCTTCAATTTGTAGCACACTTTTATCGTTTTATCGACAAAACTACTATCAAAGTGCCGTGGACAGTGTATAGCCAAATTGTCAGGTAATTTTCCTAAATTTCCATAAATTTTTCCCGGCAGCCAACATGCAGTTCCCAGATACTCAAGCCACCTTCGCGCCAGCCACGAATTAACCTAGTTACACGGAACAATTGGAAAATCGTGTTTCCAACGAATTTTGATATATTTTTTGCTGTGGGCACTGTCAAAAATAAATTGCAGGAATAAATTATTAAATTTTCTTGAATAACTCGAACTTGTTTATTTCACAATTTATTTATCACAAAAAATGTTGAAAAGTTCAAAAAAAATTTAACAGTGTTTTTAAAACATTTAATTTTGTTTGAAATTTCTGTAAAACTTTATTTGATTTTGCTTGATTTGCTTGTTTGTGTTGGCTGGTGGGCCTTGGGTGGAATAAAGCATTTGACCACTGGATGGGAATGTCGTGCCTAATGGTCTAATTTCGAAAATAACAAGAACTGTTTGGTGCAAGGTACGGTGTACAAATAAAATATTTCAACCGAAAAATCCATAAATTTTCTAATAAAACATGACATGATATTTCTATGGTTTAATTGTTTGCCTTATGAGTATTGGGTAGTGGAGGAGACGAGGTTTTGTTATCGGGTAAATTTTTGAATTGATTTTTTTTGGAGTTTTGTTCGAGTTGGGGGTTGTTAAACTTGATATAATAATTATAAATTTATTCCAGATAAATTCATTTGTAAGAACTCATTACGCATAAAACAAAAAAAATCTGAAACGTACCATAAATCACTCAAATCTAGTTCCAATTAGCCACCAAAAAAAATGAAACATGTTTAGAAATCAATCAACAACCAAACGACAACTTTGAAATCAATTAAAATGAAACTTAACCCTTAAAACAGCCCTAAAAGTCTTGAACCGAAGAACATTTTAAACAAATTACCAAAACCATTCAAAATCAGAAATTTGTCTCAGTTTTCAAGAAACACTAACAACTTAAAAATGCATAAGGAGAATCGGAGATCTCCAACGTCTTGAGAAATTGAAAGTGATGGACCTAAAACATGTGTTATTTATCATATTCGTTGATTTCATTAGAATTTTAAAAATAAACATAGACAACAGAAAAAACTGTAAAATTTAATTTCTTTGCGTTCTAGAAGACCCTAGGTTAGTTTTATGGATTATTTTCATAATGTGTTGTCTCTAAATTTAGAATTTACTGTAGTTTTACGGCAGTGTAATAATAATGCACAAGAGGAGATCCATCGGAGATTTTCTTTATGAATTTAGTTTGTGACTTGTTGGAAATTAATGCTTAGAAGACTTTGTGAGACTTTGAACTTCATGTGGATGACTTTATGTTGCTTCTTTTTTGGAGGAAATTGAAAGATTTTGTTTATTGAGCTACATTAAAATGATTTAGTTTAGATTTTAGAATGCAGCTAGGGATAGTCTTGGGGTGAGCTATTTTTGGACAGTGAGTTTTTGGGAAATGACAAATTTGTAGATTCTTCGAATTTGAATTTTTTTGGGAGATATAGTTGGTGATTATATACGAGAATAATCTAAAATTAACGAGAACTGTTCAATTATTGATACAAAACTGATTTATTATTTGAATAGTCAATTAAAATCACAAATCGTTGAATATTTATAGATTTTCTTCTAAAACATCTTGAGAATTTCTCAGAGCACAAAAGTCCATCTACAAAAAATAATATAATGAAATAACCATTCTTTGTTCTTTTTCTTACTCCATTTTCAAGCAATAAAAAATAATCCAGTTGGTTATATAAATGCAGCAAAGCCTGGGAGTCTATCAATCGGACAGATTGAGCCTCGGATTGCGTATATCTCCAATCAAATCGACTACCCTTTGCCAACAAAGACCACAATAGCCCATTCTTGCAAGAATGCATGCAATTCAGCATCTAGACTTGATCAAAATTGCTCTTTGTTGCAGTTACAATAATCCTTACGCAAACCGAGAACCAAGCGATTTTTTTGTTAAAAAATCTAGAAAATTAGTTTGGCCTAGAAATAAAAAATTGAGGGATGCCTCTAAAGTGTGTCAAATCATACTGTTGCAACAACAAAATTTAGTTCTTTAAAGAAAAGAAATCGAAGAATAAATCCAATATGAATCCAACATTTTTCAAGACCAGCCCCCAATAAAAACAATTTTCATCGTAAATTGTAAATACAAAATTGATGTAACAATAAAGAACACAATAATCCTGTATTTCAAAACTTGTAATCACTTTGGTCCGCTGAAAGGATGAAAAGAAACATTTGTTGTGTATATTTTGTAAGAAATTTATAAAATGTTGCACAAAGCGCATTTAATTGAATTGTGAGTAAAATTGATCCAAGCGGATTGCAATATCAAAATAAAATTTCAAAGAAACTGTGAATGCATTAAAATTGTATGAAAAGTATTAAAAACGGCCAAATCATAAAAAATATGTGGGCAGGATTTTTGTTGTAAATATCGTGAAAAATGAGAAAGGATGTCTGGCAAAAAATAAGTAGGACATTTTTTTCTGAATAAGTGCGGGTTGAAAAATATTACAAGAAAAAGGATTTTTAAGATTTTTTGGAGATTTGGTGGTTCAGGTTTCACAATATCATGAGTTTTATGAGTTTATACTTTTTTTAAGCGCGTCGTTGGCAGCATCTGTTCACTTGATGTTTTAAGGAGATTTTCGTAAATAACGTTGAGGTTAGGACAATATTTAATGAAAAATCACTCAAAGGTTTGATATGTACAAAGAAATTAGTAGCAACAGCTGAGAATGATGCAAATAATATCTAAAATTTATCTCTAATATCAGCCCTGTATTAACAAGCTCATGAAGCTCGTGAAGCATAATGAATGGTCACTTTTTCAGCTGATTAATCTACCAATTTTGCCAATTTATTTGCCCAATTCAACAAAATAACAAACTTCATGCAAAAAAGTTGAGGGGTAACAGTTTTTTCCTTACTGTACAAAATTGTGAGTATCACCAAATCTGCTTTGCTTACCCACAAGAATCGACAAAACTATTGCAACTGTGTCACCCTAAATTATTCAATATTTATTTTTTGTGTGTTAAGCTCTTCGTCAAGGCATGTGGATAAAAATTGCACAATTGAACACAATGGATAATAATGCACAATGCAAAGCGTTGGTCATTTTTCGGAATTGCATTTTTTAGGTCAAAAGGTTATTTGAAAGAGGACCAGAAGGGAATTTTTATGAGTGGACTAGGAAGAAATTTCACATTTTATCATAGTTTTATCATAATTTTGATATTTTATCCAATTCATTTATGACGACAGATTTCTTTTGAAAATTATAGTAAAACTCAAATACAACTCCATTCATAATTACGACGAATCTTAATACAAACATTTCCAATCGGTTCATGAAATGATTCAGTATTGACCGTTTTTTCCGCACAGAGCCCCTCTACCATACTTTGGACAATTTTGACAATTAATGAATGCAGTCCCACACAGCAGACGTGAATCTGCATATGGTTCTGAAACAAATTCATCACATGCTCGATATATTACCAAAGTTTCACAAAATCTATAACTACATGAGCTACTCGCACAAATGATTTACGATTCCGAACGCCTTCCATAAAACTTTATCGTTTCTGTAATTTTTAGTGATTGTTTGCTGAAGCTTCTGGTGGCGGTTTATTGCTCTATTCCAGTTCTTCACTTTAGTTTACGAGCCTTGTTTATAAAAATCTTGTATGAAATTGTATCTAATTCAAAAACGCTCCATAAAGTCTCGCAGCCAGACAATAGCTTATCCTTTAACTAGCATATAATTATTACCCCTAAAGCAAAGGTTATTTATAATATTTATGAATACACAGTTTTTTCTATGAATTTGCATCACAATCCTTTAACAAACAGAACTGAATGAAACTCTCTGTTAGGAAAAAACGGAGAGTTGCATAACAATACCGACAAAATGTAATTTTTTCTATGGTTTTTTACTGACCTTTTTGCCCGAGACAAAAAACTATGAAACCCATAAAAACTTTATTTGTCACTATTTTTGTAGCTACAAAGGAATGAAAAAATGGAAAAATACTTTATGCATAATTTATGGAATATTATGGAGAAAAAACTTCGTAGAGGGTAAAGGATCCTGGCGACTTGAATAAAAAATTGTGAGTATGCGGATTTGTGGTAGGTGCTCTCAGGTGGATTTTTATTTTGTAAATTAAATTAATAAATAAAGTGAGTGATTAGAAATGTTTATTTAAATTTTATCATCAATTTTCGTTTACTAGAATAAATATTATTTAAAAAAATTAAATTAAAAACTATTTCCACCCCAAAGGCTCCCAAATATTTTTTCCAAAGTTAAAAAGAATTACTTTCAAATTTCAACACAAGAAAAATTTCTCTAACAATCTAATTAATTGTATTGAAGATTTATTTTTCTTATGTTTGTTGGCATTTGCTAACAATTTACTAAATTTCCTTTAATTTATGCAGTTCAAATCACTTCAGGTTCTTCAAGTCTTCAGGTATCTCTCAAGAGCTTAAGAAATGAGAAGACTGATAAAAAAGCTAATTTGAATATCTCGTTGGATCTGGAAAGTTGTGGCCAAAAAATCCTTACTGGTTATTTTCGTGAATCTTTGGGAGATCTTAGAAAGGTTCACCAAGATACACGACCAGAAAAAAAGTAGAGAATATTCTACAAAATTATAAAAAGTATCGAGATCCTTAAAAAACTTGAAATTTGAGTTTCAATTGGGAATTACGCTTAAAAAATCCTTCATACTTTTTATTTAACGGTCGCACCTGAAAAGTTGAAAATTATAAAAAAAAATTTGAAGAATTAAAAACGATACAATACCAGTTGCTTCAAAGTTCAAACAGAAAAAATATGGGATAGACGTTGGATGATTATTCGTAAATTGTATGTAAGACGCATCACTCATAATTTCATAAGCACCCACATCACAGCTCAACCTAGTTCCATCCTAAACAATGTGGCAGGTCAAGTTTCTTCGGACAATCAATTCTTCTTTCTTCTTTAACTGTGAGGTTCTTCCATTCATTGAAATCAATTCTTCGATTCTTGTTTCGTCTCATTTTCAATTTTTCTATCAAAAACAGTCTGAAAGAATTTATAATATTGAAAATATGAAAGATATTGTAGAATTATGAATTATTTGAAGAGTATGAGATTTATGAGGAATATCAAAAAATATGTATTTAGCCCAAATAAAGCGAAATAGATGAAAGTTGAGTGACGGCTCGATTTATGCAATTGGACAATACTTTATGCATTCCATAAAGGGCAGTGATGCAGTCAGCAGAATTTCTTTTCTGAAGCATAGAAAAATTATTAATTTTAACTTGCTCATGGTTGGTGTCTAATTTGCTCTAGCTTCAATAAATTTTTAAATTGTATCTTAAAATTTTCTTTATTAAATACAGTCCTGTTCATCTGACTCAGCAAAAAACAGAATAATATTTTGAGTTACCAAATTTGTAAAGAAGAGAAAAATTTGAAATAAAAATTCTTTTGTTTGGCTTTGATATTTTCATATTTTCCACAACTTTGAGAATTTTGGATTTTTGGCCGTTTCGTGAATTTTTCGTGCATTTCTGACTGTTTTGGACATAATCGCATAAAGCATTTTATATGGACTTCAGATTAAACATTTACACATATTACACATTATTGACACGGACGAGACCCTAAAGCAGCTTTATTTGAGCATTTTTCGATGCAAGTCCATCGGTCGATTGCATTTTTTGCTGGAATTTCAGAAGTTTTTAGGAAATTTGGCATTTTTATTGGCTCGACCTTTGTTCAATTCTGTTTTTTAACAATTCGTTCAATTGAGTCGATTCATCCAATTTCTGTGCCGAATTTTCTATGTTTTTGCGTGTTTTTTCAGCAGATTAGTTGCGTTTGTAGTTTGTGGTTGATCCATGAAAATTGATTTGATTGCCTGATTTTGAGGGAAGTTTTGTTTGAGTTGCAGCAAATAATGCATTTCAGTTTTTTGCTGATTTTGTGTTAAGATTTTGAAAACTAAAAAGGACGAAATTATCTAAAAAGATGAAATCAATCGAGGAAAAATATTTTGAGTTCATTTGAAAATTAATGTACTTCAATTTTGCTTGTAGATCATTCTGAAGTTGATGGACATTTTCCCAAGCAACTTGAAATATTTCTGAAAAATAGGTCAATAATTTGGGAACAATCTTTTAAAAAAGGATTTCTTTATTCATTTAACAATGTCCTTTTATTCTTTTTATTAATTTATAAAGAAGTTTGAGTGAATTCAAAGGAAATCTTGAGAATAGAAATTTCGTCATCAAAGTTTAATTGAAATATTCTTGCATCCTATATCTTAGGAAGAAGAGAACAACGATGAAACTGAATTTAAATTTGAAAATGTTAAAAAGAGAAGGACCTAATAAATCTCAAAGAAATTTTATTATGCTTTTAAATGCATTTTTTTACACATAACTTATCAAAAAAGCAATAGCATAAATAATTCCATTCACGTCCACACCTGGGGACATTTTTCGTCAATCCAGCCAAAATGCTGTCTTGCTTGATAAAATCATTTTAAAAGTTATACCCCTAATTTTTTGGTAATTTTCTAAGGATCTACGAAAAAACAATTTGAAGTGCATAATTTTAAAATTTTCTTCAGAAAACGATAAGATTAACAAGCAACATCAAGTTTTATGAACAATATTTGAGTGGATATTTTTTTTTAAAACTATTGAAATTTATGGGACTACCAAATTGACAGGATATTACGTCTGCGTAAGCAAAACACATTTAAGGTCAAAGATTGTCGATGCAGCGTGTTTTTTGATGAGGTTGTTGTTGCACATGTGATTTTTCATTACAGACATAGATTCTATGAAGACAAGAAATTTTCATTTTCGATATTTGATGATATTTGATGGCTTTTGAAAAAAAAAGTTTTTTATAAAAACCTTGCAAGAAGCCCAAATCAAATCAGCGGACAACTAAAATTAATATAAAATCTTGCATGAAACGCAACCTAACTGATAAATGCCACATAAAGTCTCTTCAAAAGTCCTTAACATAAATCAAAAGCCGACGTGCTCCTCAAGATCTCCGCAAGGATTATGCAAAAACATTTTCAACTCCGAACAAAAACTGACAAATTGTTATTTCAGGCGACCACAACACAATGCAATATTGCAATAATACCAATAAAAGATAATGTTTACATTCTCCCACAATTTAACAATATAAAACATTTTTAAGGACACCTTTCAGGATATTTAAAATGAAACTTAAAGACCACCCAATTACATGGCTAAATGCATAATTCCCTAATTTAAAATGTTTGCTCTGATTTCTCTGATGATTCCTCTCACCAGATGATCTATTGATTTCCAAAGATTGTGTAGTTGCCTTTGTACTCAAAAGATAATCCGTAATATGCTCTAACAAACATGCATGTGGTCTTTTAATTGCCATCTTTATTCAATATTTCAATACTTTATTGTAATAAAAGCAACATTCAGTAAAATCTAACAATATGTTTCATAAAAGGCGCTCAAGATTAAGTTGAGTCGACAAAATGCTACAAATTCTTGATCTTTTGGTCGCTATCTTGGCTCGTGAAATTGGTTCGGAATTATTATAGTTGTAAGAATATTGAAAAATCTGCAAAATATTGAAAAAATACAGAATATTGAGAGAGTCCCATAGAGAAAATTACAAAACAGCACAAACTATACAAAATAACAAAATTGCTCATTTTACCCACAAATTTGACTGCACGATTGCCAGCAAGAGGTCAGGCTGTCCCCTCGTTTAGGTCAAGTTGGCGAAATGCACCGCACTCGGCTAACAACACAAATCTGCAATAAACTTTGTAGTTTCTGTTATTTTTCGAGTAATTTTTGTAATTTCTGTAATTTTTATATTCAGTTTTGCATATTTCAGATGCATATTGTTCTCAAAATAGAAAAACCAATAAAAATTGGTAATTTTTGTATAATTTTTATAGTTGTGCAATATATTATGTTGCATATTATTTGCATGATCTTGGACAAAGTACGAATGTGAGTATATCATCACAAAAGGCTGTATTGAGCATCTGCATTTGTTTACAGCTATTGATATGTGGATTAACTAGGTGGAAGAGACCCGTTTGATTTAAAATGGTCAGTATTTTTTAAATAAACGCGAAAAAAGTAAAGAATCCAATATTCTCGACTAAACATTGTATGTTTCCATTGATTTTCTTAAACAAACACAAGCTATATTTTATATCAAACTTCTAACTAAGAACCATAATTAGAAATAAGACAAACCATCAATAAATTACTCATCAAAGCCCTCGTCGAAAAAGAATAAAAATTAGTTTCGATTGCATTTCCATGCAACAATTCCAACATTTTCTCATATCAAACCATAATTATTTTGACACGCGCCAAGCACTCATTCTATAATATTTTTTGCCTTTAATTTATAGCGGATTGATTACAAAATTGTTCCACTAACCAATAAAGCCAATAAAACATGCACAAAAGTTAATAAAACAAGGACCGTATGCAAATTTCAAAACTCGACCAATAAGACCGAGATTCTTCAACAATACCCAAAAACTCGTTAACAAGCAGCGTGTCGACTGATTGGCAGTTACAGCGACAATATTGTGATTTTATGGCTCAGCCAAATCTAATTGAATTATTATTTGCCCGCTCAAAAAAAGCACTCAACATTTATGATGACTTTTCACTACTTTCGGCAGCATTTTACGTCGATTACTCGATTACATGTGAACTTTAAGTGCCAGGAATGCGGGCAGCGATTGATTTTGACGTTCGGCGGGAATCAAAGGATTTTCCAGGGGAATGTTTATTAACGTTAGAAAACATTAATACTTGTAATTGTTTGATTGCTGAGCATCTGATTTTTTTGAATTTCTCTATTCATTCCGATTTGTGTCGATTTATGAATTGTGGTTGCGGGCGACTCGCGATTACTCAAATTAGGAGCAATTTTCCATGAAAGTCTTTCTTTGACTTGCTTTAAGTGTTTTTGATAGTGTTGAAAGACTTTTTAAACGGTGATTCAGTTCTGTAGGAGCAGGGTTTGGTAGTTTTTATCTTGTTGAAAGTGCAAAAAACATTTTGAATGCGGAACTCTACTTAGAATTTATTATTTTTGCTGCTTGATGCAAAAAAAAACAAGGGTGTTATTAAAATTAGGTGATAATTCAAGAAGGATTTGAACTCAATCCTAATGTACTTGAAACATGATCATATATTGTGCTTCTGATCTCTATAATCAGTGAAGAATAGAAATGGATCAGTGAATACTTGTCAATCTCTGCAATTACAAAAAACCACCAACATAAACACATAAATGAATAAATGTGAATCACAGCCGAGCAGCTTCTGAAGGGTAAACGATTCGCGAATTGAGTTCGCAGTTTTTAAAGTTTTGCTGCAGTTTTAGGCGCAACTCGTGACCAGCTTAGAAGCAGATAAGTTGCATTTAAGATTTAAAGCCAACAATACGAAAAAATACTGAAAAAAGAACAAGCCGTAGTGGAATGCGCGATTTGCAAAATTTTACAAAATCTACAAAATTTATAAAATTTGCAAAATTTTGCAGCTATCGCCTTAACAGCATATATTTAGCATGCTTTATAGCTGCTTTTTTGGTTTATGCAGTTTCTGCCTGGCGTTTTTTGTGCAGAATTTTAAACAATAAATTTTTACAGAAATTTTACACTAAACAATCCTCCATATCCGAAGCGATTCGCGCACATATAAAAATGTCTTGAGGCATTAAACATTTTCTTGCCAGCTTATATTTGCTCTTACTGCCTGTTTTTTTTGTTTTTTTATTATCAACACATTTTATATTAGCTCCTGTGTTACAAATAACAATAAAGATGTAAAAGCATTTTTTTTTGTGTATGCTTTTTATGCAATTCAGAATTAAATAAAAACAGATATTATGGATGCAAAATAACGCTGAATAAATAATATTATATCACAGAGGGGAGGGTGTTGCTGTAGATTTTCTGGCATCTTAAAATATTTTTAGTTATGACCGATCAAGAATTATTTTAAGTTCTTTAATAAATATAGAAATATATTATTAAAAAAAAATCTACTAGGAAATATTTCTCAACAACGTTTTCGCTCAACAAAAATTTTCTCCTTTGAATACAATTACGCTATATCTTCACAAAAGGCGTAAATTTATGGCACGTTTTTTTCGCTATGTGCATAAACTGCATAAGGTTAATTCTGACAATTTATCAGAACATTTACGGGAATAAATGAAATTGCTGGAATTGTGTATGGTACAAGGCAAAGTATTCCAAAAAGTATTCAAGATATGGCAAGCAGTATGGAAATATATGAAAACTAAGATATTTTCCCATTCACCAGCAGCTACAAGAAAAATACAATAAGCTACATGGTTACATATAAGCTGGGTATAAGAACAAGAGAGTCAGTGAAGTCAGCGATGGAACATGTTGATTTGGGTTTTTGTGGTAAATATTTGGTTGCATCTTCAACTTGAAATTGATCATCTTTCTAATCTTCTCAAATATTAAATTAAACGCAAATAGTATCAAACTTAATATTTGTTTGCATTTGAAATAGATAAATTTCAGGTCCAAAATATTTTGTTTGCCATCAAAAGTAGAATATGGTAGAATCCTGCAATATTTTCGAGAAATGTTCGGAATGCAACTGAAATATCAGCATTTTCTATGTATTTTTTGAAATATTTGAAAATACTTGAAATGTTCAAAATGTTGAAAATCAACAGATATTCAACAAATTCCAAACTTCCGGTCGGTCTAACGAGAGTAAACAGAAAAAACTGACCGACATCAATAATTTTCAGTTTTGCCAGACGATTTTGTTGGTGTTTTTTTTTTGTTCAACTTGAAAGAACGAAAGAATCTGGAAACGAAATAAAAATTAAATAATTTTTGACGAACAGACTTGTGCTGAATTTAGCTGCAAGAACAATATTTTTGTTATAGAATTAAATCAATTTATGTTAACAAGTCCTTGGAAGTCCAACAAAAAGTTCACTCGAAGTCCGCAAAGGATATCCAGATTATTGTTGTTTGCGGTCTCGTTCAAATTAGTTTTCTTTGAGCACCAGTACAATCTAACGGCATCATTGCTGCAATAATAGCACTGGCAAAACTATCAACACTAAAAGAGAACTATTGACAGACAAACTACAAGACTATGAAAATTAAAAAATATTACACATAAACCATTTTTTGTGTTCTTCTTTTGATATTTTGAAGAAAAGTGTCTAAGAAATGTTTAAGAAACGCATAAGAATCATAAAATTCACAGACAATTTAATTTCACGCAATGGCAAAACCGCAAACTTATGATTTTTTTTTCTAAAGAAGCTGGATAAGATGGAACTGGAGAGGAAAAATCACAATATTTTGGTTGTGGTTCGGCTACTGCATTATTGAATTATCGTTGCATTCTCTGAACATTCTCGTAATTATCTTTAGATTTCTTAAATTTTTTTAATGATGGTATTTTGTTGTTTGAACACCTTTCGTTTTGTTTTTTATGGTCTTTTAAGGGTCGCTAAGGACATTTTAGATAAATTAGTTTTGATTTTTTATAAGATGACCAAAACATTTTCCCAAGATCTTCTTTCCCACGAGTGTCCCCTCAAGCATATTTTTTAATTTTATAATTCGTCCTGTCCTCTCAAAAAAGAAATCCATAAAAAATTGATCATCCAAAATTCTAGAGGCCAAAGGACATTCTGGGACGTTAAAATTATAAAAAATCTAGAAAAACCTTCGGAGTTTTTTGCACGTTAATTGAAATGGATTTCTATAAATAACTCATAGTGCCAGACCCCAAGTGCTTCTCACGCAGATTCCGGTATACGTACGGTAATAAAAAATCTTACCCTCGGATTGCAAGTCTTAGGACAAACAACGGTATAACAACAACAACTGTGTATGCCAGTTTTTTATTAATAAGGGTCTTTAGCCGTTTTTTTCTATTTGAGTTGAAAATGCAGAAAAGAATAATTTGGATGATTTACAGATTTAGGACTTCCAAGATTTTACTTTTTCTCGAACAAAAGGCCGTGAATTTGCTGGAAATGATTTAAAACTTTTTTGCGAGGAATTAGCTCAGTTTCTCAGTTTTTGGACTAAAATATTGAAATATTAATCAGAAATCCAGTTTTCCTTGACAAAAAAAATCATTAAAAAATGTTGGTTGCCGCTGCGCGAATCAACAAGCATCTCTCCATTGAAATATCCTACATCCACATGTTGTTTGATTAAAAAGTATTTCCTTCCTCCGAGCAAATGCAAACAAACTGAAAAAAAACTATGCAGATAGAAAATCATTTTTAATAGTTATAGAGTTAAAAATAAAGCACAGCCATAAACCTATCTAATCCCTTTATCACATGAGTTCATATAGACTTACTGATTCATATGCCAGGGAAAAAACTCGATACATCTCGAGCATCCGAGCTGAAAAATTTCAAATGAGAAAAAATGAGTAAAATTGTGTGGAAGTCGGAAATAAAGGATGATATTACATGTCGCTGATGTATCTAGAAAGTCCATGTGTGCCGGTTAAAATGTTAAATATGCTATATCTATTAATTTTAATTTATGTTGGCTGTAACGTATTAAAGTGTTCACTTCCACGGAGTTTATTATGCTCGACGATCATCGATTATCGCATCCATCGCGTCGACCAAAAAATATTAAATTATATGCAAACAATAGGCGGAAATTTTGGCTTTTTCGAGGACTAATGGGTTATCCGTTTAAATGACGAGCTGTGATTTAAATAAATAGTTTGGGTGATGCTTTATGTAGTTTTTCAAGAAATTTTTCCAGTTTTGATCATTTTCTTAAATTTACAGTGCAAAAATATGCACTGAACTTATTAGAAATATTAATTTAGGATATAATATGTGTATTTGAGGCTATAAGAAAATGGTTACAGACTCCCAGATCACCCATGACTATTTTTTTTGTCCAATGAAAGTGCTGCGCAGTTTCCACTAACTACAAAATTTACATGTACCCCTTCATTGTAATATTTCCATAAACCATGAATTGAAAAAACTAAAAATGTGACCCATGTCATTTTTTAAATTTCAAATTTTTTTTTGTTTGTGGGTAAAAAACTAATAAATTAAATTAATGAAAGGGTTTTTTATGCAAGAGTGAAGCGAAATAACTAAAAAAATTCGACAAAATTAAAACTGATTGAGGCAAAAAATAATAGGGGTAGTTGATTTTTTATGGCGTGGTCCAAAGGGTTTGCCGAGGAAAATGAGCGTCATCTCATTTACATGCGGGACTTTCCAGCTTCCTCATCGAAATAAATGGAGATTTTTAGTCAACGTCATTCTTGATGAATCGTTGTTAATTAAAATGTTCAAAAATGAAAATAGGAGAGATCAATTGTCGTTTCTATTATATTTATGGCAATTCGAGACCGTGGGTAGTCTTTTATCATATTATGGCTTGAGCAGCTTAATATTGCTTCAATAGTTACACAAAATCTCTCAATTTACAGAATACCATGAATAGATTGTGAATATAGTCGGTGAAACTTTTTTTGAATCCTTCAAGATCTTACAATTCAAAGCGCGAAATTAAACTCCCGTTACTTTCTTAGTCCAACAAAAAATTTAATGCGAGTTTCCGCTTACAAAAGAAACCCGAAAAACTATCAAACCAACAAAGAATTATAAAATATCACGAAAAATTTACAAAGCTTAAAGAAATTAAAAGAAATGTTGAGCAAGGTTGATTCCTTTCAAAAATTTCCAAAAAATCCACTCAGTTTTTTATTCGTGATGAATTTAATCAAAAAAAAAAACCAAAGTGCCCAAAACTTTTCTTTGGCCATCCTTGAAGATCCATCAAAGGTCTTTTTATAAAAATTCTTCAATTTGTGGATAATTTGATCTTCTTACTGTGCAGTTCTGCGAGCCTTTGTTCCAGATATTCTGGAGTTTTTGTTGGCCATCTGCGCTGTGGATCAAAAACTTTAAAAACTTCAAAAATTATTCGATTAACAAAGATTTTCGGATCAAATCTCATTTCTTTTGTGTTAAACGGAACGGAAAGGTTGAACCATGTTTAACAAAAGGATAGCGATTGGGCCAATTGCCCGATTTTTAATGGATTTTATTAATATAAAACTTTATTTTGATGAATCTGGCAATTTGTCTTAATGATGGAGCAAAAAGAATATTTACAGTTATTTAGGATTTTCAGTTATTACTTTCAGATTTAAAGGAAAAAATCAGAACAAGGTCCTTCTTGGGGTTTTTGGGTATTTTTCCCATGAACAAAATAAATAACGGTACTGACCATGCAAATACAAATCCAATTAGTTTTTCGAATGATCCTTAAGGAATTGTTGATTTTTTTAATCTCGATGAGTTTCATTTCTTAAAAAATTGATAGCTAGATTTAACGAAACATAAAATTTTTACAGAAAGACTCCCAAAAATTTATTTCATAAATCAAAAATTTTTCATTTCAACAAACACCATAAAAATCCGATTCTTCTAATTTTCTTACCCGCAAAATATTTATCTATTCTGCAATTAATCCCAAATCACCAAAAACACATTCCATCTAATTGCATTTTATTGGTTGCGTAACATTGCTTATTGCATTGCGCAATTTTTCTTAAAAACTCTAAAAAACTATTGCTGAAGCGGCTATTCAAAAAGTCTCAGGACCTTTCTGTGACCCTTTCATTAGCCGAGATTTCTATTTTTTCCATTTCCAATTTCATTTGTCTGGCAAAACTCTATCTTTATTCTTTTTTTTTATTTTTGTGTAGTTTTTTATGAACAACAATAGCTGAAAAGATGATATTTTCAAATAATTCGTGCATCTGTTTTTTATCCACATCGCTCTCCTATCCAAAATGTGCATATTTAGCCAGAACAATTTTCTTTGAATCACAATAAAACTACCCCTTGATAAAATATGAAATAAGGAAAAAAGCTGCATACACACCGATCATCTTCCGGGGTGTGTTGAGACCAAATCATAAGAAAACTGGAAAGCATCTACCAAACTGCATGTCTTACAGAGTCCGAATGCCGTCTCACCCTACAGCTTGTGTGTAGAAAAAAACGTGAGGGTCCTTGCTATATGTGTTTACTGTGATGAGATAGTGCGTCGTTTTTTATTAATAGAATTAATAGAATATATGTTCTTTCTCGGAAAGCATGGGAAGATAAAAATCTTATACCGAAATTGTGTAATACCTGGGAAAAAAAATTATATCGCGTATTTTTTATGCGTTCAGATGGTTTGTGGACGAGCGTTTTTTTATTGTTATAGGATAGATAGATTGATGCGTTCTCAGGGCTAAGATTACCTAAATTGTATGTGAAGGAACTTTTGCATGCAATAGGGATTAATAAAAGAATCTATTTTTTATGGTTTTGGATTGGTATTCTTTGTTATTTTAAATTTATGCAATTTTGATTTGTTAAGGGCGGAGGAAATATGTTGCAAATTTAATCTTATGTCAAAATTTTATGATTTGATGGATCTTACATGTAATTTAAATCATTTAAAAAGAAATTCCTTTCAGATTTGAAATGTGATCTCTACAAGTTTATTTGAATACTCCATAAAAAATCTTTTGCCAATATCCAAAGCAACATTTCAACCTTAAAAGCCATCCCAACCCAAAATTCTAAAATTCCAACATCAACCAGCAAACTTATCATAAATATCATCAGATCAGGCAATTCCACGAATGCTGTGATTGCGAAATTGCATAACACCTTATTATTATTTCTACTGTAATGCAACAGTGCAAGAAAAACCTCAAAATCAAATTCACAAACTCAAAAATAAAAATTCACAAATTCACTTTTCACTTTTTAAGTGTTCAAAGTGTTCAAAGTATTTTCTCAAAAATAAAATAAGAAACATAATTTAAATTCAACGTCGATTATTTTGCTGACCTTATCTTAATGTCAACGCTTTGGTGAATCATTACAATGTGCATATTTTTTGCCACAGAAAGGTCAGCGAAGGCTTGTTTGTATTATTCAACAGGAAAGGCATTTGCTTGCATTAATCTTCTGCATAACTTAATTAATAATCAGTTGCCATAGCAAGTATAGCAAACATTAAACAAATATTTAGCAGAAAGCAAGAATCTCGTGACGTACGAGCTGAGAAAGATGAGGAATTTGGCCATTTGTCGCTTTAAAATATTCAAATCGCTAGAAAAACTAAGCTCATTAGAAGTTTCTGTGTGTTTTTTGTTCCAGACGCTAGACAGATGATTATGCTCCTTAACTACAAAACTGCACAACTGCAAAATGTACACAAAAAAAACTCCAAAATTATTCCAGCCAAACAAATAAAGCATTCGCTTCATAGAAATCACGAAAAAATTGTAACAAGAAAAGATCTTTCGCTGAAACAAACAAAAAATTTATAATATGCAATAAAAATACATAATGCACTTATGCTTATGTATTTTACTTGTGCTTGTGATATTTTGTTGTGTATTTTTTTGTTGGGATAATGAAAAAAATATAAAAAATTATAAAAAACGGCAGAAAACATAATTTGAATTTTACTTTCTTAAATACAGATTTGCAAACTGAAAAGTAAGAAGTGATATGTTGTGCATAGATTTGTCTTTGGTAAAGTGGCAGGGTTTTTGACTTTTATTTTGTTTTGAGTAATGAAGGCCAGATATTTTCCAGAAATTCTGAAGTTGCTAGGTGTATTAATAAAAATTTCTCACAACTTTATTTGAGAGGAATAATAAAAAAATGTTCTGCATTTGAAGTATAGTTGACAAAATAACACTCGCAAATCCCTGTCAGCACTTAACCCATCTTCTTGCTTCAAAATCTTCTAGTTTATTGTTATTTTATCGTTTTATTGTAGCAGAAATCATGTTAACTGTTTGGAACTAGAAGAATGTCCCCAACCATGCAAGCACATACTCAAAAAGACAAAAAACTTGAAAAATTATTTAAACAAAACTACAGAAAATATGAAAAACAATATTAAACGACGAACAAGAAAATTACATAATTTTCCTAATACTGAGTATGCTTGAATGCTGTGGCTCGGAATGGTTCTTGGCAAATATGCTCAACTGTGTTTTATGTGCTGTGGCAAATGATAAACGTGATCCCAGTCTGAGTTGTTATGTGATTTGCTACAAGTATAAAGATGCATTCGAGAATACGACAAAATAATTCAATTAAATAGCAGAAAAGCACTATGCATAGCAAAAAGAAGCCAGCAAGAGCTCGCCTCAAATTAGGTAAAAGTGCAAATTTATAATTTCATCATAAGTTTTCCCTGTAAAGTGCCTGTGCATGACATCCATGGTATCTACAGTTGCAAAGTGCAAAACAGCAAAGAAGTCAGTGGAGAGCTGGAGAGTCACCTTTAACTGCCTTTAACTGTCTTCAACTGCTTTTAACTGCCAATTGGGTGCTTAAAATATATGAAGCAATTGTGCAATTAAAAGTTGAATGAAATATTCAGCGCAAATAAATTCAAATGCTTTCATTTGATCAGTTTTGAAAGGAAAATAGCAAATAGTCCAAGCTGAGCTTTCGACTTCATTTTTAATAATATAAAACTATTTTGGATACGCCCCTTTTCGTAGTACTTAGTGGATCATTTATATTCTCTTTGATTCTCTATTTAGTATTTCTCTCACTCTCCAGATGATGTAAACTTTTAAAAAAATTATTGAGACCTACTAGGGTCCACTAAATCACAGCACAGAAAAGCATAGAATTGAAGAAGTTCTCAGGCAGTTATCAAAAGTCAAAATCTTAGTGGCGCATAAAACGTGATGTGGTTTTACCACTGCCAGCCACAGTATAGCGCTTGTAAATGAAAGCCATGGCAAATGCAAACAGCAAAAGTCAAATGGAAACTTGGAATGACTCTCAAGATTTGAGGCTGCAGAAGAATCTGTATAAAAAGTATGAAGCGATTTGCTTGTTTTAGCGAGAGTGAATGGGCTTTTGATGATTCTGTAACTACAATGATTGCGCGTATTCGGGCTCACCGTTTGAACCTTTTGGTATTGGCGGATGATACTTGTTCTCTTTTTTGCACAACTGGAATGATAAAGTGGTAGTCTTGATCTGCATTCGACAATTCCATAAGTGCATCAAATTCATTTCTAATCCAATTATAGAGCTCGCTATGCAATTTTATTGTGCTCATGTGCCTAGATCTACTTGATACACCCACTAGCAATTTTTCATCTCACAGACGTTAAATTTAATTGAATGCAAAAGTAAACGGAAAGCAATTAAATGAGAATTGTGTGTGCTTGAAAGTAAAAACACAAACTAAGTTGCACTTTATAATTATTATGTGCATAGTTTTTTAGTTTCTATAGCTTTTTTGGTTATCTTATGTATTTTGTTGTGCTCGTAAATTATATTTTGGATTCGTGGATATAGAATTAAGTGTCTTTATGCTTGTCTGTGAAGTGCCATCAAGAAAACCCCATTAATTTTCATGATTGCTCAATTTTCCAAGAGCTTTGCGAAACTACTGGCAACGGCTTTTCGGAGATCGTTCTGGTTCATGTTAATCTAGTTTTAAAGGAATCCATGCGTTACATGTTATCAAAATTCTGCTAACTCTAAAAAATGGCCTCAAACCGTTACCTTAAAAATTTATTTAAGATTACATAACAGTTTTAAAGTTTCCATAACATAAAGGTATTGCACTGCCTGGAGATTAAAGATGACTTTCTATACTCGGTTCTTCTGCCTACAAATATTTTCTTTCCCGCCAGCCAAAAGCAACATAGACCGAAAAAACTAGACGATCAGTTGTAATAAATAAATCGTGCTAAAACAAAATCAAGCATTAACCATTTTGCTGTATGATTGTGCAGTAATTTTTCATTTGATCTTCCCATTATGTGGTTTAGTTTAGTATTCATTCACTTGAGTCACTTGAAGCTTGTGCAAAACACACACGAATGATGTATTGCATTTGTTTAAATGGCTTGAATGGGTTTGAATGGCTTGGGATTGATAAATGGTGCGCTTTTTGGGAGAAAGGTGAAATCTCAGAATAAAATGGAATAAACGCTACAAATGCAAAAAGAGCTAAACGTCTTGGGAACGAATGTAAATGTCTAATTACTCTTCTTCTGTTTAAATGTTGATTGAGAATTGACTGCAAGTTATGTGCATGGAATGAGTTAGAGTTTTTGATGGCAGGGATGTTAGTATTCCAAGGAGTTGTGTTAAATCAATTGTTAAAATTACAAAAATCATCTAGATCATCTTTTGTGAGAAAAAAACTTAAGATATACTTCACTTAATATCAATATAAAATCCATTATCCGAACCTTCTATTCAATTCCACGGTGATATATTAGCTAGATAATTTACATTTTAATTCCTGGAGGTGAAACATCTCATGTATTTGAAATAAATCCAGCTAATTACTAGCATATTAGCTGATTATATGTATTGTATTGGCACAGCACACAAAAAAAATCGAAATCACGAACTTAATTTTTCATGCAGCTCGAAGATTAACATAGACGGGATCGCATTAGGAAGATGTGGAATATGTGCATGGCTTGTGCAACAGGCAGAATCATGAACTATCAATTTAAATCGCTTCGCCTGATCGTTTATTAATTTGCTTATGGAAGATTACTCAAACCCAACTGCTTTTTAGCAGAGATTGAGCTACAAATGCTATAAATACGTTTAGCGCTCTCAAGACTCTGCTGGAATTAATTTTTCGATGTTTTTTCTAACATGTCACGTGCTTCAAATTTAATTCCAACTTAACGTGTTCGTTTCATGCTCTAGAGCCACTGCCAGCCAACTGCACTGTAATCACGCCACAATTATCTATCAAAATTACACGGTAACGCATATTAATGCTTTCTTTGTAGTTTTGTAGTTTCTTTTGAAAGATCTTTTTCTTCTAGCTCTAGTGAAGGAGCTCAGTTTTGAGGCGATAAATTATTGGCATCGATCGTAATAATAATGTTGCAATAATTTATTGTTTTAAGCGAACCGCTCAGAGCACTAGCACAGGCACTTGGAGGCACTAGAGGGTCTAGCTGTGAGATCTTTCAGTATTCAATAAGAAAGTCTTAAAATTGATGAGTTATGTAGAGCGCTTGGGGGTTTGTAGTCCATTATGTTCGATAGCTGTCAGAAGGACTGTGTTTATGTTTTTTTAAAAGTATTTGCAGTGTATAAAATACCGTTTTGATGTTTATTGTCTTTTATGAGGAAGTATTGATGCTGTTTTGGATATAAAATAAAATTGGCTAGATTTTTCGCATGTCCGACACATGCAACAAGATCTGATGTTGCTTTTTATATTTTAAAAATCTCATAAATATCTGAACATTTCAAATGCAATTTATTCGCCAATCACCATTCGTCAGCAGAACATACTCCAATAAATCCAGCAAATTAAAATCAAAACCATAAATATTATGACGTAAATTGAATAATCATATATTTTCCCGATCCCTTGACGATAATTAATCTTCTCTTTCCATTGTAACGGCGTTTCTCGTAGAATTTAATTGAAATCATGTTTGCGTTCGAGACGCGAGCATCCAAAACATGAATGGAAGACATTGAAGGCAAACTAGGATCGTTTGGCGTTGCACAATCGCATAATGAGACAGACACATCAAATTATGTAGGAAATAGAAATAATTGTTTAGAAACAGAATTGAGAAATAAATGTTATAACGAAATGGCGCCCACTCGGCCCAAAACTCTAACTGAGATCAATTTTGATTCATTTTGAGGAAGATGAAATGCTTGAAAATGTTAAATATCAGCCCGTTTATCGATAACTTTTCTTATGATTCTTCATTATTTCTCCATTGAAAGTACAACTTCATTTATTATTGCTCGCTGTGTCTTTTTTCGTCGTTTTGTCTTATAAACGATATATTTTCCAAAGCACAAAAGAAGGCGCAGTTTCTCTTAATTCTCTAATTATTCGTTATTTTCACCCACTTTATTGCTAGTTTATTGTGTTTGCAGGTAAATTTAGCGTTTTATCGAATTTCGAAATGGAACTGCAGTTTTTATTCAAGCTTTTCTAAAATGTTTCGCTAAATGTTTCTAATGCTGCACCGCCGAGATGCTGATGATGAGTCACTTTGGCGTGGAAGTATAGTTGTTTTTCAATATTTTCTGGTTTTGCTTGCATTGATAAGGATGGCTTGGTTTTTTATGGCGATATATTATTTAGCAATTATCGCCCAAGATTGATGACTCATTGAACGTTTAATTGAAAGCGCTGCAAAAACACACTAGAGGAAGTGATGAAGTGATTGGTTATAATAAAATTGAGTACTAGAGTTGCCTTCTGTACTTTTTATTATAATCAGTTGAGTTACAATAATTCAATAAATCCACGAAACTGATCTTCACTAAATCATTAAAGAGTAGAGAGCTTGATTAAAGCAACTGATACTCCTCACTTTTATTTTAATTGCATCTATTTGCTTCGGCTGCAAATGATGATATGAGTTGGCTCAGCTTTTATTCCAGGCCCGTACTTTCTTCCTCCACTTAAGAGCTTACAACAACTTCCTTCTGACCGCTCTGCTTAATTGCCTGAAATTACCGAGACTACTCAACTGCTGTGATGCTTTGAATTGTTTGGATAGGTTTGGGTTTCTGTAAAGCTCGTGTAATACTGTGTGGATTTGTTTTCAAATCAAAACACCACCTTATTATCTGTCAGCTTCGATTTGTAAATACTATTAATTATCTGTTTTAGAAACTATAGTTGTAATTATTTGTTTCATCTGCTTTGGAGATGCTGCTTGTAAATTTTCTACTTCTTGAGAGGTGGCCAATTTTTCAATCTTAATTTGATAAATGCAATGTACAGTAGTAGTTTGCAGTATAAACAAATATTTTGATATTGTTACAGTTTTTATAAGAAAGTAATTTGGGTCCGATCAACGCTCATGAATTTTAAATCAATTAATAAATAAAAGGTATTCCTAATTAAATACACAAATCTTTTTTTCACAATATTATAAAAATAGAACATCTCGAATGATAATTTAATTCTACATAATATTGTCCACCCAAGCATACATGCAATTTACCAGTATTAAGAAGCATTAAGCTCTCTCATAGCTTTCCCGAGCAAATCATTCAGATTGTTATTTTGATGGACATAATTGTTTTCAATTATTTTTAGTCATTCTTCAAATGACAATAAAAACGTAGCAATTGTACCTGTTTTTCTATTTTTCTGTTCTTATGTTTGTATCATGTTTTTCCAAGTTTTCCCAGTTTTTGTTCTGTAAGTCTTCGTTCCGTACTTCTAAGCACACGGTTAATCACTGTATTAAAAATTATAAATATTATTAAAAGGCACAAAAACGCGAACAAGCACAGTCAGATAAGAATTATTAAGAAGCACAGTAACTGCGGCAGGCAACAACAAATTGTTTGGATTTTAAACGTATAACAGCCAGCAGCCATCAACGCAATAATAGTGATTTATTGGAGGTACTAGGAAGCTTGTTGGGGTTGTAATTTAGCAAAACTGTTATTGAAGAATTGTATTGATTGAAATGTTTAAGGGTTTGACGCTATTCATTTAATTGAAATCCTATTTTAACTCTTTGTTGCTTAAATAAACATTCATATAACATTCAATTATTTATTTTGAAACAAACAAATACCATAAAATATTCAAAAATACCCCAACTCAACTATAATATCCATCTTAAAGCACCACACATTCTGATTATGATGGTAGTTGGTACAATAAAGCACAAATTACGTTGATATGGTTCAAATACATTTTTTATTAGACAGACCTTAATGCCAGTGAATTAAAATAAAACTATTTCTGTGCCGTTTAATGACAAGACTGAAGACATGACAACTCAAAAAAACTGAAGATTGAAGACTAACTGCACTGTAAGATTAACAATCATAATCATCGCACTCCGTTTTAGAGTCTTTTTTTGGTGGCAAAATCAGAAGAAGTGTACATTTATGTTAATTTATAAACTCTTGAACAGCAAGTTTGTAGGTTTGTAACAATTTGTGCGCTATGGTTGAACGAGAATCTTTAAATAACCATCATCATTTGTCGTGCAAAAGTGTTAAAACATCTTTTTACGCTTTTTTGGTGCTGTTGGATGAAGATGTGGTGTTTGGAGGATAATTACGCGCTGGCCAATTTTCCGGTAAGTGAATCATTTGATTTGATGGAACTAGGAAAAATCAGAGCTGGTGAAGATTGGGCTGGCCGATTGGGTGACTAAGATTGTTGAACAAAAAAGTTGTACGAGATACAATTCTAGCTTATTTCTTTCAAACCATAGTTTTTCCAGATATTTCTTAAACAAGCACGTGAGTGCAGCAAATCAGGCACTACCAATTGAATCTTCGATTAAGATCTTGCACTTTGACTCAAATCATATTAAATCTTTTTTGATTGCGCGTTATTTGCGCCGACTATTCTTAAAACAATGCATTTGATGGCTGGCATCAACTAAAAACTTTCGATATTTCGATGACATTTTGGATAGCAAAACTGCAAGAAACTGTGAAAATGCACAAATGCTATTCCTAATGCACTTTATATTTAACAAACTTTTCATTGCTTTATAGTTTCTATATCCAATCAGCTTTTTCTGTTGCTTAGCAAAGTTTTTCTGCCAGAAAAACGTGCTTTAATTAACATTTTTGCTAGTGAAGCATTAAATTTTATTTTTCATCACTCTGTTTTCAGTCTGTGGAAAATTTGCTGATCATGCAACAAATTGCACCTATAAAATGCATGTTTTGGGATGAAATGAAATTAGTTGGGCTTTTGATCTATATTTTGAAGAAAATTTTTCAATAATTTTCTTCAGATATTTGAGTCACATCACAATCAGGCTCTTTTTATTTAGATGAAAACAATTAAATCAAAATTATCTGAAAAACCATAAATTTATCTGTAATTTTAATTTTTCATAATGTCGTCTTGATATTATATCACACTTGAAACATCTTCAAAATATGCAACGACAAAAAAGAGAATGCAAATGTCATCACTTAACATTTTGATTTTCCAACCAAAAAGCTCAAACAAAAAAATTGCCAAGCGTTTTCTTTGATTTATCAAAAACGATTTTTGCGGACAAATTTCCAGCATTTTTGCATACATATTTCATGTTTCATCATTTCGAACAATTTTGCTCTTCTTTCCAGTCTTTTGGTCTTTGGTATTTTCAGAAAACAATATTTCAAACTTAATTTAAAACTTTTCATATTTTTAATATTTTCCACATTTTTTTTCTATTCCACAAAGCTTAATATGTTGCCAAACGCTTTTTTGCTGGTGCTTGTCAACCAAGAGTCGACACACTTCTCTTGATTCTCTAATTAGTCGAATTACACGGTGAGTAGTTACGCAAAACGCTTGACAAAAATGTGTTTTTGAACAATTTTCTATGGAAATTATACAAATTATGAAAAGTAGTCGCTCTTGAATTGAAATGCGGGTGCTTTATAGCTTTATCTTATGAAACAATTTAACATAGCGCCCTGCTTGCTCACTCTGGATTGTGAACTATTTTTGAGTGTTGGCTATCTTACATCACAAGAAACAATAAACAAATTATGATAAAACGCGAGTTCTGACGTATAATCATTTCATAATGACCTTTTATGTTCCTTAGGCTATTTATGTGCTATTCAAATGTTGAAGTATTTTTAAATCCTTTGTTCTTAATCTACGTCATATTTCTTCAAAATCTTTTATCTTGCTAAGAATGGCAAAGAAAACATAAAAATTAGATTTGAGTTTTCTTCCCCAGCTTTCAATTATCACCCGTATGTGATGCATGTATTTTTACATTTCTAACCACATTTAGTTGACAAAGGAAAAAGGTTTTCTTGGCCATAATTTGTAAATTTTCAGAGAAAAGACCCGAGTGCAAAATTGTATAAATTATTGAAAATTAATCAAAATTTTAATATTATATTGATGAATCATTTCCTAGCTTACAAACAGATTGAATTTATATCTAAATACAATTTATATGCATGAATTTCCACTAGGTACTCTCAACAAGTGCCAAGATAACACAATTACACAATTTCCTTAAAGAAAACGCTTTTGTCCCTTTGTCTTTCCAGAAACTTGAAGCTTGTGTCCTTTGTCATGCAAAAATCCCAAAAAACTTGTCAAAAGAAAATGTTATCATCATGGCTATTTCCAACTTTTCCGACTTTTCCAGCATACTTTACGTTTTCAACATCACCCAACAATTTTAAGATTTCCATCATTTATACGAGAAGTTGTGCCAGGAATTTTAATAGTTTGTTTTTGCCGTAAATTTGGCATTGTCTTTTAGTGTGGCTGTTCTGGTTTTTGTTTCGGATGTTTTCTGTAATTGAATTTAGCTGGTGGTTTTTTTTAGATTGGAAGGTGAGATATGACGTTGTAACCCTCATGTATCTTAAAGGCGGTATGTGGATGCGAAAGATTATTTTTAACACTTTTAACAAATTATTCAAAGAGGTTTTTAAAAAACTTTCTGTCTTTCTGTCTGCTATTTTAGGATTTAGCGCACTTTTTTATGTTTTGTAAAACATAGCGAATGTTGGCTGATTATTTCATTTTGAAAAGGTGCTGAAGACGAAATGTGTTTGGAAAATTAATAAAATCTACAGTAATTCATAAAATGTGTTTCCTTTCCTTGAACAAATTATCCTAAATTTTAAAATTTCAATGAAATGCAACTCAATATGAAATAGAAGTATAGAACCAAAAGCAAACAGTTTTAAACATCAAAGACAAATTACATTGCAATTTCTTTATTCGCTTAAAAAATTAAAAAAATCTACGAACTTAGACTCAAAGAAATTTAATGGATTCTTCTAAACATTGTTAATTCGATCTCCAAACAAGGACAACTGAAAGAAAAATCTCCTTTTTTTCGGTCAGTTTCAAAAATCACAAAATCATCAAATCAGAAAAAATCACAAATTCTTAAAAATATCACAGAAAAATCTCCGAATCATCTAAAATTGGATTATAAAATCATTGTGCTTCTCCGTTTCCTTTCCGCATTATTTCTCATTATTCCTGGTGTTTGTGCAATAAAAAAAAAACTCTGGCCAAAGAAACTCAAATTAGATTTACTCGAGAAAGTGTGTAAAGAAATTTTTCACGCAAAAATTTGATTAAAAGTTCTCTTTCACTGTTTCAGAGATTAAATCATTCTTATAGATAGATTGTGGAAGGCTGGAAGTGATTTAAAATGATTTAAAATTTTACAAAATGTATCAGAAGGTTTATAAGATGACGAGAAAGGTTGGGTTGCTGGACGGCTTCGTGGTCACAACAATTGAGTGGCTGGTAGTCTGATAATGTGATTAATAGCGTGATATGTCACGATCTCTAAGATTGATCGAAGGCTTACGAGAAAAAAGGCGAGGGATGGTGATTATTAAATGGAAATCGATTTAATTTTGTAGATGTTGGAATTTAATTGAATTTTTAAGTCTGATGGATTTGAAAGATTAGTTGAGGAATTCTTAATTTATCTATACTAAATTTGAAATTAGTTCAGAGAAATTTAAATAGTTATTATTTGCTTTGATTAAAATATACTTATGGTTATTCGCCACAAAATCACTCTATCTGCTATAATAAGCCACGCTCGATTTACTCCTAGATTCTGTAAAAAGAATCCAAAGTCACAACCAGAGCCACTTTGTCTCCGTTTCTATGTTCTTGCTCACTACGCTCTACTGCTTTGGTGCTTTCAATGTCTTGTGTTTGGTGCTCTGTTGCTCTGGTGCTTTAGTGTAGCTGGTAATTGCATGTGGAATTCAGAGTTGAACAAAACGTTACATTTTCCTACAATTTTCTATTATTACTCCATTTAATAATTGTGTTGATTTGATGATAATCAGTTACTGAAAATCTGAATGAAAACTGTACAGTGCGATGGTAATTGCTTCAGTCCCAAGCATAGCTTTAAAGTTTTTTGAGCATCTTCTCGAGTTTTCCTCAAGCTAATATTGCAACATTTTTAATTTAAAAAATATTATTTTAACTTAGACAGTGCAGCTTGGGTCTCATTCATAGTCTCATCCAAATGCTGCTTTTGCCATATCACTCATAACTCAATCATCAAATCGCTGTAAGCGGAAATAATAGCACAAAGATTTAGAGTTTTTGCCATCATATTTATTGTGTGGAACTATCTGAAAATGACATCAATTATTGCTTCGTCTGTCTTAGACATCCAGTTTCTCTCCGGCAGCTCAGTGGAAGCCTTTGCTGGTGAGATTTATGGCAAGGCAATGGAAGTCACTGGAGTTAAACACATTATGATAAAATTATATTATTTGGTCAGGTGAATTATGTGATATTGCATACACTTTTTTCATTCATTCTACAAATCTACAATAGAATTACAAACATTACCAGGAATTATAAGCAAATTACAGATTGGTTGTGTCGCTGGGGCGAATTCCTCGCCGAACCAAACCGAGACGATCAAATAAAACATTTAATTTCTATAAATGTGGTCGCAAATTATTCACCAGCCAGCAAGACAAAAAGACAATAAATTGATTCGATTTTTATTATAAATAAAAATTTATATTAATGTTTTATGATTTTCTCAATTTAAAATGTTTTTTTATGATATTTAATTTGAAAATTTTTATTTTTTAAAGATTTTTCAATTTGAGAGAGACTAAAACCACGATTTAATAATAAAAAATAATTTATCTGCAAGACAAACCGAACGTTAATGTGCAAAAAAACTATAATACAAAAAAAATAGTCACAGTAGCTGAAGACTGAATTATGCCTTCGTGCTCTTTCTTGGTGCTTGCCATAAATTAACATGTTCTAGATACCGACTAGATAGATAGATAGATGCACTAGAGTGTACTAGAGATTTTTAAAAGTTTGTTGGAGTGGAGATGTAAGGAAAAGTTTTAGTCTTCTCAGTTTTTTTTCTCTGTTTTTCACCAAGATTGCCTCGCTTGATGATAATAAGCAGTGAATTAAATGCCATGGGACAGTTTTCTAGGCTAGTGGAGATTGGAAGATAATGTAGTTTGGATTTATGTTGAGTTGTTACAAAATATTGAAGCGTTTGTAAGTATATTAAATTCTATGGTTTTTGAGATATGTACACATTTTTTATTGATTTGATTAAAATTGAATAAGATGATGATCATTTTACATTTTCTTTATGCCAAGTTTAAGATAAAATAATGAAGTTCAATAGAAAAGTTTCACTTCCAGACTTCTAGCATGTTTCAAAAACATATTTGAGTCTTAAGTCTTGCTATTTGTTTATTTATAAACTGTAAGAATAACTCGAAAAGTTCAAATATAAATTTAGATCCTTACAAATATAGATCAATAAAAAGTATTGAATTCAAATTGGATTTACTTGCATACATTTGAATAGATGTAAGGTAAGATTTTGGACAATATGGGTTAAAAATTTTCTACCTGTGCCTTTAAAATCTCATCAATCTTCTATTGCAGATAATGTCCTTTTTTCATTATTTTATGATTTTAAAATTTCTCTTCCATTCAACAAAATTTTACAATATTTTTAATATTAACTTTTATAAAAACTAAATGACCACTCAGGATTATAAAGAATTTCAAAAATTTAGGGATATCTCAAATAATTACCCAAAAATATAACATCAAACTTCAAGGATCCAAACAAATCGGTTGATTGATTTTTAGTGTCTTCCAGCATAAACATCTTTGAACCTTTTATAAGATGTCTAGTGACAATCCATCCTGTGCATGAATACATCAATTCATCAAGGCATCAAGTACATACATAAGATTCTTATCTAACTCGACCCATTGTGCTGCAGAATACAGAAAAACATCTCATAACATTATTTTAATTTTCTCGAACATGATATACAAGCGCTTCCCATCGCTCCTTTGAATTCTCCACAGAGGACTCTTTTTGAGAGTTTTTGCTCCTCTAAATCACATCCTGTATTTATGATATTTATGAATTTAACGAGTGTCCTCGTTTCGTCTTCCTTTTTAGCGTAGGATCCTTTTGATGCAAGTACAAAAGTACAAAAACAAAAACGTACACAGAAAGAAACTTCTCGAATGACAATTTTTCTTGTAGACCGTTTTTTTCAGTTTTCCATTTTAATACATAAGACTCGCTAGAATAGTTAAAAATAATTAGTCCTGCATTACCTGCATTCAAAAGAACATTTTCATTCATAAATGGCGATTAAAAGATTGTAAGATACATTTTAGATACAGGAAAGTGGAGGTGGAAAAACTGTTGAATATTGCATCTTAAATAAATTCAGAGTTTGACAGGGACCTGCACTGCTCATTCATATTTTTTACAATATTTTCAAATCAATTTAAAAGCTATTATGTTAATGTTTTTGCATGCAATATTTCACACTTTCCTGGCACATTAATTTGAGTATCATTCACACATTTTCATAAATTCAATTAAAATTGGCAACAAACATGCAATTGCTAGATTTAATTGCATTAGAATCTGCAAGCAGTTATTGCAACATTCACCCAGACTAGAAAGAGAAATTAAATAATTAATCATTTCCATAAATTGAGTAAAATTTTCTTTTGATCCTGCCAAAGAACCAAAAATCCATAAAACTATGAACCATGTCCATCTATTTATTCCATACATCAATGAATTAAACATTTGGCAGCAGCATTTACAACAAAAAGTCCAGCAAAACTATCGCTCGATTCATTTATTTGCGTTAGTTTCAGCGTGTCAAGCATTTATTTATTCAAAATATGTTGTGATTTTGTGCAGTGTCATTCGACGACAAATGGAAAACATAAAAACGATGTAATCGATTTCATAGGAGAAAACAGTTCTCATTGAATCATTGATGTCCAAAAAACGTTCCATAGAATACATAAAAGGCCAAGAATTCGGTAGAAATCTGCAAAATTGTTTGAAATCGGAGAAACTGCAGGCAGTACATTGAAGTCGTTACGTTTAATTTTTATTAGGCTTTGTGTACATTTTCGTAGTTTCAGTTTTCGTTTTGTTGCCCATCTAAAAATCTGTATGCACAATTGGTCACTGCAAAACCTATTACAGTATATCACGAAGATGATTGATGATCTTACAGCACATGATGATACAAATAAATAGCAAAAGTAATGTTCGATGTTCTGCCAGTTGACCTTTTTATGGATTTTTGTTGCTGGTTGTATCTTTTATGTTAATGGTCTTAGTTTTCAGCTTATTGATTTATTTTTAATGTGATGATGAATTTCATGATCAATTAGCTGTTATGATATTTATTTAAACCGAAGTATTGAAATACCGCATTGAAAATGTAAATAATTGTACCTATATGATTTGAAAAACGTAATAAGCAATGATTCAAAAATTAAAAATTAAATTCCACCCATAAAAATTCTTATGCAAAAATGACCTAAAGATTTTCTCACAAATCCAATTTATAGCTTTAAATTCAATTTTCGTCAAATCATTCCCGCAAAATTGAATAACTTTTTGAAAATACTTTCCCAAAATTCCCATGCTTTCATTTCACACCATTCACGCCTGAAAGTCTCGTTAAAATATCGAACAACCATAAAATAAATTAATTAACTCCTCCAATTTTTTAATCGGTAATGAGATCAGAAACAAGTTCACCCAACGAAAAGAACATGAATTATAATTCATGTAAATATTATTACATCTTGCAACAATTCGTTTATTTATAGGCGATTACTAAATAATTTAATAATTTCATTAAAAACATTTATGGGTGTATCAATCATCCGCTGCTTTAAAGCGAAGAAACTTTGAAATATTGAAACGAGTATTTTGTATTTAATAACAACATTAGCATTTTGATTTTTTCCTGACTTTCAATGCATCATCCGATTATTTGGAATATTCCGAGTATTCCGAATACTCCAACTGGTCTAATATTTTAATTTTGTTGAAACAAAATTTATTCATCGAAACTGATTCTCATTCAAGTCAAACTATCCCATAAGATCTCGAATTATCCACCAAAGATTCAGACACTGTCGCATTATTTATTGTAAAGATCATAATAATGATGGACTCTGCCTTAATTACAGGGAAGGAGTAAGGAGATAACAGTTCATACTTTCAAGGAAGTAAATTAATGAAATTTTTGTTGACATATTTGGTGTCAGAATTATTGTTGAAGAAATATTTTGAAATTTATAAAATATGCTGTGATTCAAATTGAAAGTAAATACCATTCTACCCAAACTCCATCTCTGTTAAAACAAATTACCAAGTAAAAAAATTATAACATCGAATAGGTCATACTCTGTGATTCAATCGATATGTATAAGCGATCGGCTTGAATATCAACCTCTAACAATAGCAGGCCGAGCAAAATATGGATTGCTGTCCAAACGTTCGTGAAGCGCTCGATAAATATGAAACAATCATAATTTGTCTGTACTTATTTAGTTGTTTGATGCTGGAGACTCGCATTGACACTCCTAAAAACCCAAGTAAACCAAGAAACTGCGCTCACAATAAATGCGAGGATGGGATACTATGAAGTGAGTGTTTCAGGTCTCTTTCGTATTACAGAAATATGATTTATTGTTTATTTAAATATTTTTATTGAATTTATTATAACAAAAAGAACGTTGGACATAATTATTGAGTACACGAATACTCATGTTATGTTACCACGTAGGAGATAATTATATTATTGTTGAGCGCGAGAATGCCTTTTTATTTGGAACTTGAATTTGGTTTTTAAGTTAATTCCGAATAATTCACACAGAATAAATCCTTCAATTTTTGTACTAGTAACATGAAATGCACACTCATAACTGGAAAATAAAGATAAAGTGTTCTGAGATTCGAAAAATTAGTATAATTAAAGCATCCTGATTCCTAATATTCATATGGAAAATAATAATTTCCTATTCAAGTCATTTATCAAATATTTAAAGAATTTCCTGTCAGAAAATTTCTGTTCTACTTTTTCCCATCATCTTAAAAATGTTTTTTTTTGGCATATTGTTTGGGCACACTAATCCAAACAGATCATAATTGAAATTCACGTGATAATATGCAAAACAGTTTTTTCTCATTGAAACCAAAAGAATCAAAAAGTTATTTTAAATAAATTTTTTTAAAGAATTTAAAGAGCCAAACAATAACACTTGAAAGTATTTTGTTCAACACTATTTCGATGAGTTTCGGTTAACTCTAAAATAAGAATTGCTACCATAAGCCTTGAGACAGATTTATTGAAATCTCACCATACTTAAGCTGTTTAAGGTGTATATCGTAAATCCATTAAACCAGGAAGTTCTTGAAGAGTTTAACAAGTTGTCATAACGAACGGTTCTTACGTTTCTTATCAACCCATCCTAAAAGTCTAAGAATGGAATTATCGTAGCAAATTAAGACAATGATTACAATTATTAATCTCCACTTTACAATCAAACAATCAAACAATCTGCGGCAACCACAGGAAGGTGCTTGCGAGAGAGGCATGAATGGAAAAAAAGGATTGACAAAAATTATCATTACTTTATTGTGTTTTTCGAGAGAAAAAGCAACAACGAGCCAGCAGAAAAATCGTTTAAAGGTGGGGCATTAAATCACGTCTAAAGTAATGTGAAAATGTCGAGTAACGTTCAAACCAATTTCCAGCATTTTTTGTGGATGTTGGAGCTTGGATGTGTGGGCATCGCTGAGAGATTTTGTAACTAGCTATTGGAGCTATGGAGGGCAGTTTTGATTTGATGTCAATTGATTTTGGGATTGAATTTGAATATACTTACCCATTTTGTGTTAAGGAAGTAATTCTTTGAATAATCTTGAATAAGTTAGGGGTCAACAATAAATTAAAAATTCAATTGAATATGTATTTAAAAATCAAAAATCATTTGTTGATAGCATTTTTTAAATTGATATTGAGATGATCTGATCGTTGAATTAAATCAGTTCTATTAATGAATCCCCTTCATACAGAGTTGATGATTGATTGATTGTCCACGAATAAATTCATTAATAACTTATTTTCATAGTCCTGAACTTAGAAATTGCGACATCATTCCAAACCATCTCTAAATCTTTAAACAAAAACCTCACACAATAAGACTCACAATTTCATTATTTCAGTTTCGTTTATAATACTTTTTTGCACAACTTTTGATTAGAAAAGTAGAAAAATAGAAATTGTGACTTTTCTAGCGAATCATTTAAAATACTATAAAATATTATTAATACTGTTTATTTATTTTTTGCGCATACATTTGGAATTTTGTGATATTTTCATGATATTTTACAATTTACATTTTACAAGCTGCGAAATATTTTTTTGCAAGCTTGTGATGGCAACAATGTATTTAAAAAAAAAAAAAAAATATCAAAATTGAAGATGATTTTAAATAATTTTTTTAAATCAAAAATTCTTGCAGTAAAAAAAATTTTACATTGAGGAACAATTAAGTACGCAATAATTAAAGAATCGAACCAAAGAGCGTCTGATCGTTCATATATCATTTATCAGGCGCATATGTTACTTAAAACAAACGATTCATAAAATTGATTAAATTATTTATTATATGCAGTATTTAATTATACAAATTAACGTTCGTCTAGTTTACCAAACATAACAATTGCATTAAGTACTGATCATTTACAGTAAAACATTCATATATAATCCAATAACATTAAAATGTGCAATATCCAAACAATTTCTTATCTCAAATCAAAGATTTGCTGGCTGCCGTTTCCAAAGAAGTAAAATATTTTCATGTTAAATTGTAGAAATTTTACAAAGGAACTCCCAAAGAAATGAAAAATATCAAATTTCTCAGTCCCATTTAATTTATTTTAATGTTTTCAAATTTTAAACACTTCTTTAAACACCTTTTAGTGCAAATACCCAGCAAAGATTTCTGTATTACGCAATTGAAGTAGTAATGGACCCAAGTTCTCATTCAATATCTTACCAGCAGTTTTCAGGTTCCCAGGCCGCTTCAACGATTTTCCAATGCAAAATTGATTTATTTATTTTCCCATTTTTCTTCAATTCGCCGACTGATCTTTGGCGAGGATCTTTAAGATCTGTAAAGATTTTCATCAGTACTTAGTTTTAGCAGTTGATCAAGAGAGAAGAAGTTCTGTCAACAGTTCAACTGTTCAGAAGCGCTTGGAGGCATCGATAAGCATTAAAGCAAATAGTAGTTTGATGGGAAGGATCTTATCTAAATCTAATTATTGTAAGCAGAATTGCAAAGATATATTAAATACGTATTCAATAAAGTTTTGGGCAGGGATTGGGTGTTTTTTTAAATTTTGTAACATAATGGAATAATGTAGTGTACATATTCTCATTCTTGAAAGTTTCAATCGTCTTAAGATTATCTTTAATTTATCTAAAAACACTCGAAAAATTTGAATAGACATTTTTTTGTCAGTTCAACTGTTCATCAGTCATCTAAATCTAATGAAATATATTAAATACGTATTCAATCTTTTGGGCAGGGATTATTTTGTAACATAATGGAATAATGATTCTTAATCAAGATTAAATCTAATCATTTGGTTCAGACATCTTTTGTCAACTTTCCGCACATCAGTCATCGTGAAATTTTGTTATCAAGATTCTGAGCATTTTAAACTTGAGATATTAAACTTTAATCACTTGTGCTTAAAAATCCACGATCTAATCATAGACACTATATTAGCCGACCCTCAGATCGCATATAAGCAATGAAGTTACTCGGTTTTAGTTATCCGCTAACTTCACTTACTTCATTACTTCGACCCGCGAAAAAGGAAAGGTACTGAAATACATGTTTTAGTAGAAAAATCCGTGTCGCATGTATTCAAATTTTTTCGGTCTTTTCAAATTAGAAATGTCAAACTGACAAACGGGTTTTGCTAAACTTCACCGGGGTAAATATCAACCTTATATAATTTTCCTCGAAAAAAGATTGCTCCATAAAAAAATAGTCCTTTTTAAAATCATTATTTTGTTCAAAAAAGTTGCATGTGGATTTTCTTTTATGGTGAAATATCAAAGATGAAGAGTCAATTGAACTTCTGTTTCAACAGAATTTGAATTAGGCAACGCTAAAGTGGTATAATTTGAGTGTCTATTTTTAAATCGAAACACTCCGTCTAAAGATACATATTTCCTTTATCTTAAAAGTCGAAAAATGAATCAAGTTGATATAATTTTATTTGATCATCCAATCCCTGACCGACCCAAACAGCAAAATTAATGTCAAAGAACATGAGCAGCGAATACATGCGAAAAAATCTAATCTGTCGATACAATCAGTATTTGGATATTTTTAAAGGAATTACATTTTTTTGCCAGTTTCTTATTCAGAAATTAAAAAAACTAAAAAAAAAATCAGAAAATCTAAAATGTTTTTTGCATTTATGGAAACTATGTTATTTTCTCTATTTTCATTATTTTGCAATATTTTCTAGGCAAAACATCGAAAAATTGGATTTTACTGTACGAGATTTTCTGCATTTTTATGACAATGAGGGCAAAACTTAAGCTGTTTTTTGGGTAATAAAAAGATGTATTGGTCCATTGTGCAGCGATTGTTAAAAAATTAAACACAATAGTGTTTGTTGATGCTTGTTTTGAGGGCTTAGCAATATTTCTGGGATAAATATCTGATGGCTCAAAATGCCAGGACTTTGAGACATTGTGAGACTTTATGAAACTAGGACTGTGAGACTTCAAAACTTTAGAATACCTTAGAATACCTTGAAAAGCATTGATTATGCTCGAGGCGTGAGATTGACCTGAGACGAGTAGATTAAAAGTAAATAAAAAATGTGTTTGCTGTTTTATTCGTTTATTGGGCCTTCAAAGAAATAAATTAACAAAGCTGAGATTCTGTGAAAAGCTGAGAAAATATTTATTTTATTAGATCAGAAATGCAATCGCAGCTGAAATTTGTTGGCTATGATTAAATTTAAAATCAAGAACTTGAATCAGCAAGATTTGCAAATTGATATTTAAAACGATAAGGATTTTTAAAGATTCAGATAATTATTCGAGAGCAATTTTAGATAATTTCAAGATAATTAATATTTTCTATAACTTCTCCAGAAACACCATCAAATAAAATTCTACATCTCAAATCAAAATTAAATTGAAAACGAAAGTGAAATTCAAAACTTAAAATAAAAATGCCTCAAATGTGTTTGTTGTGGCTCATGGAAAGCACAAATTTGTGTAATTAAAAGAATCATATGGAAAATCATAAATTAAATGTAGAAACGTGCACGATAAATTAAAATGCAGAAGCAAGTAGATTACCAGAAAAATGCGGGCTTTTTCTGATTGAGTCAAGAATGCATAGGTTGAAGGATGAACCATGATGAACGTTTAGTTTTTTACACAATGAACGAATTTTGATGATTTAAAGATTGTTTTATCATCCTTTTAAATTGTCATTTGATAGATTTTAGAATTTTTGTATATAATTTTGCTCACCTAAAAGGTTTGAAAAATTGCTTTAAAAGTATCAATACTCCTTTCAATTCCACTCTCCTTATCCGCACCGCCGCATATATTTTATTTTGTCACGTTTAATTTGTAAGTTTTCACCTTTTTCTTTTTTGTTTGCTTTGAAAAGCGATTAAATGTTGGCTGGTGGTTTACACAATTTAATGTGCAACGTGTATCAGAGTGGATAAATTTATTAGTGCTACGTAACGTGCTAAACAGATTTGTTAGTTTTTTAAATAGTAAAAGATCATGGAATCATCGATTTGATCGAGTGTGAAGAGACATCGATAGCACTGGCTGTTAACAAAGTTAATTTTGCATTGAGAAATGTCCACTCTGGTGTAAATTTGTTGAGGTTATTTCGTTTTGATACATTTTATGAAATTTTTCGGAAATTTTGTAAAAAATAGATTTAACAATTTTCGCTGAAATTTTGAAATGCTCTATTAGAAATTGAGCAATTCAATATAAATAATTGAATTCTCCAAATTTTTAAATTCGTTGTAAATACATAATTTCACCGAAAAATATTCCATACTCTCTATATTTTTAATCGATCGGTATTTTTGCTTTGATTTAAAGTATTAATTTTGACAAGTACGTTATTGCATTGTTACTGCACAATTTCAAACATAAATAGCTGTATAAGTTGCTATTAGTTGCCTCTAAGTTTAATTATTAATTGAGAAAACAATTTCATTGTCACAGTATCGAGAAATCCATACATGAAAGGAGCCGCAGAGGGCAATTCCGTTTAGAGTCTAAAGTACATGCAAATGTGTTTTCCACTTTTGATTGCGAACTGTTAAATTTAATGTGTTAATGCGTAGAGCTTTAAGTACGAGGAAATTGAGGGTTCACTAGGAGGGCCGTATATATTTCTTCAACATTACCAACATTTCATTATTTCATCTTTATTTAGTGCTATACAAATATAATTCAAGTCTTCAATCAAATGACATCTGTATTAAATGTATAGGTTGACATCAATTCATAACACTTTTCTCGGATACTGATTAAACTGCGTTTAAATTTGTTCATTCACAGATCTTTGCTCATAAAAATGAACAATTTTACATAACGTGCATTAATGTCATTCATAAGCCATCAAACTAATTATTTTCGAAAGAACCCTCTCTCAAGATAACCAACAAAATATAAAAATCCAACAAAAAATGTCAAAGGAACACGAAAACTCTGAAAATTACTCCACACTGTCCTCAAGACTCAAGATGACTTAAGAAATGTACCGTAAAGTACAAGAAAAAATTTCTAAAGTAGTGCAGCACTGAAAATGTCGTTGGAAAACTGAAAACGAGACATGTTTTTCACATTAAATTAATGCATTTGCGTTCTCGAAATCTTAAAATAAATCTCAAAGAAGATGCAGCGGCAGATACCATGAAGAAACTCAAAACTAACTCCAAGGGTTGACTTCAGACTGCTTCACTTCTCAAGTGGTCAAAACTCTTCAAACAATTTTTAAATCAACGCTGAGACAATTTTCCATAATTTCTTGAAATTTTTCATATTTTTCATACTCGCCCAGACGTCGTTAGCTTGCTTAATGGATTTCTGCGTTTGGCATGTTTGACTCACTGCTAGAGTGACTTGAGCTACTCTTTCAGCGGCTCTCGAATGGAAATTGGGTAGAATATGGATGACTCTTCCATGAGATTAGTTTTTATAAAATTGGGGATTGTCTGACTGTCCATCTGTATGTTTTTCAATGCAAAAGTTGTACAATGTGCAATTTTTGTGAGAAATTCTTAAAAACATATTTAAACTTTCTCAAAAATACGCAAATTTAACTTTCGTTGAAAATCATCGTTCAGCAATCCTATCTCGACTTTTTCCTGGAAAATAACTTATTTATGTGCTCAACCTAATAATCTCATGTGTCCATTTACGACGATATTTATGATCTGTTTTCTTGACAAACGAAAACATGTGTTCCGCATGTGTGCATCTTCTTTTCCCGAAACATTAAAAATAAAAACAAAAGCAACCGAATCAACAAAATCCGACGAAATCTGTCTCGAACAGTTTTTGAAAACATCCAAACATTATTATTTAGAAGTTCTTGAACTTGATCAAATTCTTAGATTATTCTTGGATGTTTGAAAATTTATATCAAAAGACTCTCCTTAAAAGTTATGATGCACAAGATGCACTGAATTATTTACGAATGTAGCCGCAAGTGAAAGCATTGAAAGCATGTGCAATTTGTGGCATGTAGACTTTTGCATACAAATGGGATAAATGGATCTTTTAAATACAAAGAACGTTCACTGAACTGACCCTTCATTAAGAATTCTATTTTTATTTTTCTTTACTTTCCTTACTTTATCCGATTTTATTCGAGTTTATCCAAAAAAGTGTATTTATAAACATTGGCTAGATGCTTGGATGTGCTAGTTGTGGAATTGTGCATAATGCCATATAATGTGAAATTGTGAACTCAGTGCAAGCACATGTGTTCAGGCATTTGTTTTTGTTCTTTCAATTTTTTTTGCTACTGTAAATGAATACAAAAAATATCAGATATAAAGAAGATTGTGATGATACTGCGAGGAGGGGAATGTTTTCGGATTAATTTTTGATTAAGCACGACTCAATAAAACTGTTGATATATGAACGTAAAATATTCAAAATGTGTTTATGATAAATTTCAAATCAAAGCTAGAAGACATAAAATTTTTGTTAATTGTCATGAACACACTGATCTAGCGAAATTAAGAACATTTCAAGCAAAATATCAACCCACTGACCACTTCGCAATAGCAGCCCCTTCTAACGCTTCATATGAGAAACCATAGCCAACATTAGTCGGTTGAGATTTTTGTTTGTTAATTAAAAATGCACATAAGATTTTTTTCTACACAAAAAAGACCAAAAAAAACTTTTATAAATAAACATTTGGATTTGAACAATTTTAAATAAACATTGCAGTATTATACATTTCTGAGTTTTTCAGTTTTCCATATAAAAAGCAGACAAAGACAATTTTGTTGGAAAATGAGAGAAAATTTGTACTAAGTTTGAATTATTAATGGTTTGTTAGGAAAGTGTGAATTTTTGAAAGAGTTTTCTAGGACAATTCTACTGTTTTAACTTATTTTTCTTTCACTATAGCTAAATTTACCTCTAAAAACGGTTCATGAAGTCTCCATTAAACTTAAAAAGTGTATTTATAAATAACATGGCCCAAATCTTCCAAACCTAATAAAAATTCCATTTGTACTATAATATTGCATATAAATCATGTGTGGTTAACATGAGAACCCCAAGATATCCTTTTCTCAGCGATGGTCTCTTGATTTATTCCAGAACAGCTAAAATGTTGCCAAAAAGCACATTTAACATAGCTCCTCCAAACATTCTTGCTAATTTATCTAATTTATGGCCTGTAGCTTTTCTTCCCATAAATGAGGACAACTCGGGACAACTGGAATTCAGAATGCATTTTAAATTTTGTTCTTGTTATTGTAATTTTTCCGTCCGACCATTTTTTTCAGTTTTCATTTTTTCCAAGAAAAATATTTTAATGTGAATTTATTTGGAAAAATAAAAAATCGTCCAAAAAGCGTCTCTTGAACATTTGCTGTGACTCTTCAACGATTTTTTCAGAGTTTTGTTGGCTTGCTGGTTTGTTGGTGTAACCTCAGTGCATTTCAGCTATAATGGGAAAATTAATTTGAATTATATGGAGAATATGATGTCTATGGGAGCATCTTGAATGGTGTGGCCGAAGTATAAATTTGGATGTTCTTTTTTTATGGAAATTATTGAAAATTCAATTATCAAAAAAGTTTCTGGGTTTGATAGGTTTAATTGATGGTTTTTTGACATGCAAATTCTTTTGCTATAATATTTTTTTTTGTTGATTTGTATACTACATAACACAGTTTGGCCACTCCAATTCCATACCATTTCACAGTCTCATCATTGTTCGTCTGGATCGCAAGACTTTTTTCGTCAAGAATTATATGAAAAAATTTAAAGTGCCTTCTTTCAAGTAAATGTGTGTCCGGGAGTTCTGGCCGACGCTTATGGGGAGATAAAAATAAATATTTTGAAAATAAGTCATTTTAAGAGTTGAAATTTGTAACATGTTGGAACATTTATGAAGATTTTAATAGTTGGGGGAAGGTTTATTTTTAATTTTTATGACACATTTTCTTAGAAAAGTGTTTTCATTCATCGTCCACAATATTCCTCGGTCATTTGCTTGAAGTTTACCTTTTATATTATTTTAAGTTTGACGCTTTTCCAACGGATATTGCAAGAAATCGATTTTCGCCTCGTTATTCGTTTATGTATTTTGCTCCATTATTTTTGGTCAATAAAAATAACAAATTGCACAAAAAAAAACTTAAGCAGCGAGCCAGACAACCAGGCGATGTTATATCGATAAATTCTATGACTTCAGGTTCAATGACTGTGGAAAAGCTGCGAAACAAACAAAGTTTAGTTTTGGGTGATGTGCGAGGAATATTTTGTCAAGGTGGATTTTAATAATTTGAATAATTTGGTCTGACAAGGATCGTTTTTGATTTATTTTTATTTTATCAATACCGGTGGTGAAATTTTATATAATTTTTTATTAAACTTAAACTGAAATTGTGTCTTACATTTGAATACATGTATAAAATTATGAATTAATGGAATAAACTCAATAAATTATAATTATTAAGAACATTTTAAAACCCTGTACATAACAAAAAATCATCCTTCAAGTCAATTATAAAACTATCCATCTCCGTCGTGCAACCGCAACCCAAATTCCTCGCAAATTAAATTCAAAACTCCTAAAATTTCATACAAAAGACTCTTCTCCACCATCCCTCATTGCCATGCATAGATTCCCCAAACAAACAAACAAAAATCTATCTATTGGATTGCATGGTAAAAACCATCTCCCGGGTGTTTCGCCAAAAAAGCCCGGCGATGATTTGCGCAATAGTAAGATCGTGAGGCTGCTGTACATAAGCACATAAGCGAAAGATGTTTGATTAGTAACGTATAGAATGTATAGAATACATAAAATATATTTAACCCTCCTACATTATCCGCGTATGAGTTTCTATTGCATGTGTGTTCACGACTTTCGGGCCAAAGGAAAACCCGATTTTCGGGTGGAAAACGGACCGAGAGACATCTAACGGGAAATGACAAATTTTCACTTCGGTTTAGATTCTGACCGGGAGTTTGAAGCAGTTCTAAATAATGAAGCCAATTATGCACAATATTATGCAACATCACACAATTCCGTTGCACCGAAAAAAAAAGAATCGCTTTACACTTTTATCGTCAGCGAAAAAACTTATTTATCGCATTCAACAATTTTTCTTTCCATTCCTTTTTTCTTTACATTTTTTTTTGTATTTTTCTGTATTTTTTCAATTAAACTGTTGTTGTATTTGCGCCATCCAAGATTAAAATGTTGGTGTACTCGGTGGAAAAAATTATGAATGAACCGAAGTGTCTTGAATATTATCATAAAAAAATTGTTTTACTCTTGTAGTGCAAGACAAGTGATGGAAGAAGGATGAGCCTTAATTTTTCATTTGATATGATATTATACGACAAATTATGAATTAACTCTTAGAAAACATAAACATTATATTTGTAATTTCCATTCTAAATGACAATCTTGCATAAAAACGAATGACAAAAAACATAAGTTGTTGAAGAAAGCTGAAATCATAATTATTATAAAAATGTTTATTACTATAAACAACATCCTATTCTTTCAAAACTCTTGTCAATTTACTCATCTTTTTACGATAATCGAGTTTTTTTTTTCTTTCTCGCTTTTCTGTTGGATTTTTAATTCATACTTTCAACTTCCCATCTACTCTTTTTTCGTGTTGTTGCTTCATTTTCAATTAACCAAAGAATAAGAAAAGCTATGTGAGCGCGAAAAAAAAATTGTTTAATAGCAATAATTTATTATTATCCGTTTGCATGGTGTTTTCGCCTGTTTGGGTTGAGAATGAATTAATTTGAATGTTTGTTTTGGTAATCAAGGTAATTGGGAGGTGGATAGAACCGTGGAGAGTCTGTCAGGTGGTGAGTGATTAGCTGGACACGAGGTTTTAAATGCTATTTTTATGAATGTTCATGGTGATTTAAATTATTTATGGGTTTGTGTTCTATGCAGCGTGTAGTTTAATGAAAATTTATCGACTAACAGGAAAAGTCATTTTATATAATCTTTGCGATTCTAGCAATTCATTAAAAATTTCCATTAAATTTTTCATGAAATTTTCTGAAACTCGAAACAATCAAAAATAAAATTGTGGGTGTTCTAAACCAGCAACCATAAAAAAAATTTTTCCAAAAACTTTGTTAATTATTGATTCTACAGCCCAAACTATAATTCTACCCCACAATCATATCAAGCACCGCAACCTTCCTTCATTCTCATAAATAACAAAATAAATCCCCTGTCCACCTTGCTCCCTCTCGCCAACCCCCCAATTACTCAAACCCTCCAAAAAGATCACCCCCATCAAATTTAAAATTCAAAATGGAAAATGGAAAATAGCTCGTTGACCACAAAACGCCGCTGTTGGCATAAACGTACAAAAAGCTCGGGCAAGTGCTTTGCTCCTAATCCCATCCAAACCACCCACTCTCTTCACCCACTAACACCACTACTATGTTTGATCGTCCACACCGTTCCTCCTTATTTATTTTCCTATACACCCCCGCCCAGCACTATCCGAGTATCCTCAGCACACATTATACATTATGCTTACAAGGCAGACAGAAGTAGGGATATATTTATTCCTGTGGAGGACAATTGCGTGCGCATCAATTCTCTACTTGGTCTTCATACTTGGCCAGTGATCATGTGTGATGAAAATACATGAAATACGACAGCTTTTCGCTCTCTCTGCATTATTCATGTGTTTTTCATGTGTTTTTAGCCTCATTTTCTGGTGGTAAATTGTACTCCATGTATGTGGAAAAGGGATGCTGAAAATGTTGGAACGCTGTTAGAGGGGATTTCTCTATACTTCACGTGAAATTTACCAAATCTCGTTATTTTCAAAATTCTCGTACTTTTAGAGCGAAAAGCTACTTTTAGGTGAAATTTCCCTCTTTTCTTATAGTTGAAACTTCTTTGTTTGAAAACTCACGTGAGGTTTAGGGAACGAGGGAAATGAGAATGTATTGAGGAGATGGACCATTTAGGTTTTTTATGGGTTTCGTTTTTTGGATGGTGGACGGCCACACATGTGTGGACTAAATAGGTATGGAGATGAAATCTTATGGCGTGTAATTTTAGCCAATTCTTGAAGTCTCTTTTATCATGCTAATTTATAATTTACCAATAAAAAAATTAATATATTCAAGCCTTTCCTTTTATGAATGGTTTATATTATTATTCAAGGATTTCTACAACATTTAATTGTGACTTGGTCATTCCTGTCTCTGAATATTTCAAGCAATAATTTTGTAATGATTTCATTATATTTTTAAAACATTAGTTGTTTATGAACAATCAAATTAAAATAAAAGTAATTATTGATTGAAGTTCACCTGGACAAATTAACAAATAAATTAAACTTTTCAACGTCCAAGAATCTAAAATTTTCCGAAATCAAAAATTTCCCCAAACACTATTCCACACTCTTCAACCCAAATACCCTCTTCTAACTTTTCCTATCCACGGAAAATCCAAAATACTATCATTTCTATGATTCTCCACTACCAGCGCGAGCAGCAACAACCCACTCTTGGCTACTTGAAACATGTGGAAAAGGCGAAAAGCAGCGGGAAAGAGACCGAAAGATACAGCATCCTCTCTGGTCCAAAGAAAACCATACCACAACGTCCACCCGAACGAGAAAGAACGAGCTTGAGCGCTAGAGACACACTAATACCACCCGGCAATGTTTTTTGCTGTATTTTGTATTTTTTGTATTTTAGTTTTTCTTCACGTTGCCTGCGCTAGTAGGGTTTTGGATTCGATACCGGCGTGGTGTATTTCGAATGTAAGTGCGCTCGATGTAATAAATTTTGCGCTTAGAAAATAATAATATCAGAATTTCGGAGGTTGTTGTGGGAAAAGTCGGCAACGGCGAGCGAGGAAAATTCTGTGCTCTATCGGTAGATGGAAAATATTTTTTTTGGGAAAAGCCCGAGCCATATACCTCGTAGCTCGTGTGTGCTGGAGTGCTCGTCACATGCATTGTTCGCTTCTATGTATGTGCCTAGCAAAGAGATGATGTGTTGTTTTCAGATGGGGACATGTTAGCCATTTAGCGAGTCCATTAACATTTTAGAATTAAACGGACTATCGTGCAGTGAAGACGCAGCACATGTGGAGCCTCGAATATTTTACAAAATTTCAACTTTTAAGGAGGAATAGTGATTTGGATTAAATATTTATTTGCAAAAAAAGGCAAAATAAATTAAAAAACCGTTAAGTTTCCTTTTGTTAAATAAATTATTTTTGGACTCTTTTGTTATTTTTTGGTCTAAAAAAAAAATTTTTTGAGGAAAAACTTTCGTGACCAAATAGTGAAAAATCTTATAAAAATTAAAAGATTTATTGAGGAACTTTAAAGAAAACCAACTAAAAATAATTAATAAAAGTGGAAAATCGGAAAATCGGAAGAAACAAACAAATCAAAACAAAATAATTTTTCTGAAAAATTCAAGAAAATATAAACAAACCGAAAAAACTGGATAATCAAAAAGTGAAGAATTTTCCAAAAAAAAAAATTCTAAAAAGTTTGAGAAAAATCAAAATGTGATAAAACCCCAAAAATTATAGAAAAACATAAACATTTTATTTATCCCAAATAAATTATTAAACAATGCTGGAAAATAGTGATCCTGCTCCTTCGTGAGTCTCAGGACCTGGGAAATAGTGAATATATTTGAATACTGTGAATAAAAGTGTAATAAACAATAAAACTGTGGCTGTGCCACAACGGAAGTAGGAGACGGAAAATCCACCAAGATGAGAATCAAAATGCCAGCTGTTCGCATTGCACAAGGTAATTATTAGTTCAAGGAGTTTTCTTCATTAATTTGTACAAATTAAATAGAATTCTATGGAAATTTGTAAGAAATGGGATTTCTTGGTTTCTGCATGTTTGTGAATTTATGAGATTGTGGAGTATTAAAGTGGGATGCACAATTTTGTTGTTTATTCAGTGTTTTGTGAGAATTTGATTAAGGTGATAAGAAGTTTACAATCAGTCGTTGTACCGTGCATTAAACTTAAAATTACAAAATATTTCATTTTTTAGTTGAATTATTTTGTACAAACTTTTATCAGATTTTTCAATTAAAACATTTTTTTTGAGATCACTTAATAAAGTAGATTTACTCATCTTCTAAAAATAATTAAAACATTTTCTGGAGGGCCCTTCTAGTGCACTTCACTACTTACTTGAAAAATCTCAAGAATGTCCCAATAAACAAAAAATAGAACCACGCTTTCCACAATCCAAAGTATTTGCACCAAAAAAATTCTCGCCAACTGACAAATGTATTATTCATGTTTTCAATTAAAGAGAAAGTCGTCGACTAAAGACAGCGCGCAAATTTTCCTTAATGGTAATTACTTTTCCTTCTTGCTGAGCTATTTTTTTTCTCTACAAATTTTTATGTATATTACTGGTACTTGGCACATTGTTCAGTTCTCTCGAGATTCACTGCTTTGGGGAAAGAAGTCTCGTGGAGGCAAAAGTCGCGTGGAAATTTCGCAGACGACACACACTTTTCCTTTCATTTTCCTTCTTTTTTCTTTGCCAGCTCCGTGTTGGCCTCGAAAATTGCGCGCTCGCCGTTTTTTAATTAATTTTTTTTGAGCAAAAGTTTTCCGCGATTTTTTTTTCCATCACTTCTCAAGTCTGTTAAGAATTTTGCAGGCAGATTATGCTCTAGAAATTGTGCTTTAAATCGTAAAATCTTGAAATTGCCAAGTGCCAGTTTCGCCATGTGCAAAATGTTTTACGAGCAAGGCGAACTGAATGAGCTGAATGGAAGGAAAATTGGTGTATTCTTGAATTTTTGGTTGTATTTTCCTGTGTTGAGAGGAAAATCCCATTTTCTTTCCATTTTCCTGAGAATTTTCTTCTCCGTGCGACTTTTCCTTATTTATGCAAATTTTTTTTGTTTAAGAATAAACAAATAACAACTCAGACTTTTCTTTCTTTTCTGGTCAGACTTTTTATTATATTTAAGAGAATTTTTGTTGCTTCTTTGGATGATTAATGAATTAATGAATATGAATAATATTTGCATTGTATTTTTGCCAAGTTTTTTGGTGTTGGTGCGGAGAAATGTGAGTCATTACAATTATTTTGTGGAAATGAATGGAATTTTTTGAGATTTTCTTTTGGAGAATTATTAAAATCTTATGATTATGAACTGTTATGGGCTGTTTTAAATTAATTTCATAATCTTGACAGAAATTGCTCATATTTTAATATTAGAGATTTATTTAAAAGCATGTTTAGCTGTGATTCATTTAAAATTAATATTTGCATTTATACAGTAATTTTAATGACAACGAAACCCTGAAAATTTGAAAAAACCTCCATAAACGTGTCATAAAACTCAATCCATTTAAAAATTAAATTAAATAGCCCGCACTCAGCGAATTTAATAAAACTATAAAATAGTCCAAAAAATTCCGAAAAACATATTATTTAATTTTATTTTCTAGAATATTGTGTAAAAAGAACATTATGTAAATACTGATAACACAGTTTTCTAAAGCAAATAAAGGTAAATTGCCTGTATGGCTGTATGTGACGACAGTCCAATGTAAAAGTGAATAGTTGAGTGTAACTGGAGCGATGGGCCCAGTGGCTTCAACTGACACTCGCTGACTCGCAATGTATGCCTACCTTTATCACCTGTTCCAGTTTTTATAATATTACTGTCATATTGTCATACTGTGTACTGTGTTTGCCCGTACGGACGACCGATAACGATGTGCTCAAACCAAACATTTCTCTGAACTATATTTATTAGCAATTTTAGTTAGTTTAGTATTTTTAGTTTGTTTGGCTATATTTGTATATATTTATGGTAGTTTTGTAGCCTAAATGGTTTGAGTGAATGTCGGCTTTGAATACCAAATAAATCAATATTTCCCCCAGTCCACTATTAAATACAGAAAGTGGCATTGCAGTAACTTTATTGATAACGCAAACCAATTACAATGAACCAGAATGCGGGTTCAATTTCTTTGGGTCGAAGATCTCTTTCTAATTTTCTTTATTGATCAAATCAATTTGTACTTAAAGTAAATTTAATTTACACATCTTTAATATATCTTGATCCTAACCCGACGCATAGATATTACACTATCATTGAATAATTGTAAAATATTTTAGGTTTTTTTTATAAATTTCATTAAATTCACATATTGAAAGTATAACTTTTATACATATATTTAATTTAGTGGATCATCCCACGCACAGAAATTCAACCCCTCCCCTACAATAAACACTCGATAAAATCCCGGTCGGTTGGTCGCCCGCGCTTTGCTAACGTCAGCTCGAGCGAAATTAAAATATTAAATCAATACTGTTTTTCCCATTAATTTATGGTAATTTTCTTGTGGTCATAAAGGTAGAAGTTGGTTCGCTGTTTATCGATTCAATAAAATCTACAACTTTAGTTCAAATTTCATAAATTTTATGAATTTTCTGCAAACACAGAGAAATTTTATGGAAAATGAAATACAAATCATAAATTGGTGGAAATTGCATGTAAAGTGGCTTTGTGTTCTTGGTGCCGTGTAGAATGTTTCAAGGAATCGATCAAACTTTCAAGAAAACGAAATATTTAAATATTTTTGTTTTTATGCTGTTGGGCTGGTATTTTTGTATTTTTGGAAGAAATAATTGTAAGAAAAGTTTTTTGGTTTTGGTAACAAATTTTCTTGTTATGAAAATTTATGGAAACCACCTGCCCGAAGGCGAACTAAAATTTATTTGAAAATTGGGAAATGTTTACAAGGATTTTGTATAATTTTGACTTTTTCTTATGTTTGGCATACATTAAAATTTTTTATGTGCGTACATTCTTATTAATATTATTAAACAATAATATAATTATCAATGAAAAGAGCTCCATTCATAAAATCATTAAAACTGACATAATCATCAATTCTTCACAAAGTATTCACCACTTCAACCATGAAAACCTCTATTAAATATCTATGGTCAACGTGGAATCACTGAAGCGCATCAAATCAGTTACTCTTAGTTGGTCGCTTGAGAATTTTCTTTAACAATTCTTTTTAAATTTCTTTTGTCCGCTTTAATTTTTAATGATTTTTAATATTTACAATTTTATGCTATTTGTGCATAAAATTTAAAAAGAAGTGAAAAACTGGAGAATACTTAAAGAATATGAGAAGAATTACATAAAACTATAGAAATCTATAGAAATCTACAAAAATCTACACAAAACTACATAGAATACATAAGTACGATATTGAATATCAACTGCAAATACGATATAAAAAAAATTATATTCACAAGACTTTTAAACTTTGAGGTCAAATAATAACAAACAAGTTAGTCGTTTTTTCAATTTCATTTATGTTTATTGCCGGATTTTTATTTTTATTATTTTAGCATTATTTTTGAATGCATGAACAATTATAACATGTAAAGACATACCACTGGCATAGAACTTTGCTTGCGTAAAAGGGTTGAGTTGTTGGTCTTTTGGATCTTAAATTTGATTTTAATCTCATAATGCGACGCTTTGATTAAAATTTTCCTCAAGATTCTGGTTTAAAAAGTATTTAAATAATGACTTTTTTTCACGTACAGCCGTCGCATATTATTTTACTATTAAATATGAAATTTTCAAAAGTCCAATCAATTTCTTGACCTTAACTCTTAGTTTCCAGAACACCGTAAGAAAACGACATTACTCTCAAAAAGTCTTATTGCATATTTGCTGAACCCTTTCATTTTCCTTTCAGCATTCACAGATTTCTTTATTGTTCTTTTGCGAGGACAAAGGTCTTAAGGTTTATTTGGTTGTTTGCTTGGACTATTCTTTTTCACATTTTGGGGTTTGCATAAGGGCAAGAGAGCAAAAAGACCGGGCAAACCTCTAAGAATCATTAAAATATGAAACTGGATTTCACCAAGATTTAAAGATTCAAAGATTTGCAAAGGAAATCAATGCTCAAGTTGCTTTAAGTCGTGTGGCCCGGCTGACAAAGCGTCCAGAGCTCGCCGTTTTTTTTGTGTAGTTTTTGAATTTCTCAGTTTCTTTCATTAAATGCTTGATTTATTGGATTAATTCTTTGTGCGAATGCGAACCCATTCACTATGCATTCAAGAAACAAAAGAGACTTTGTAGGGAGGATGTAATGATCTTATGTAACTTTGTGACTCGCGCGTTGTGCCAACTGACTTGTATTCATGGATTCTTTATTAATAAAACATAGAATGGTTTCCAGGTTAAGTTTGTATAGTATTTAATATTTTGACTTATTATGAAGTAAAGCCGACGCATGCAATGTTTTAAAAACAAAGCACCAATACCTAGTATTTTAAATTTTAGATGAACCATTCTCAATGAATGAGAACAATTGTCATAAAATGGAGTATATGTAAATTTTCCAGAAATTCCATCCTCCAAGAACCCACCTTTCTTCACAAACCGGACAAAAGCAATATAAAAACTAAAACAAAGCAATAAAGTATCTCTAATAAAACCTTTAAGAATCTAAAATAGCTTATGCTAAAAGTGTACGCGGAAACTTTTCTGCTCTAATTACAATTCAGTTATTGCTGGATTGCTGAACTGCTGGAAAATCATTGAATCGCAGAAGAAACAACAAAGCCAATATTTTTTAAATAATCGGCCAACAAAGTAGATTCAAAATATTTTCAGCTTCATTAATTTTGAGTTTTTGCTTTTTTGTTGAACTGTTGGATAGTCAAGAAAGTCGCGAGACACGATTTTGTTGTAAGTTGTGACAAAATTATGATTGCTATTTGGTTTGGAAGACAAAGTTGAATTAATCAAAGAAAGCTGCGGTGGAAACTGTCATAATTCTTTTAGATCTGGCTAAAACTGAGCAAATAGCTTTCGTTAAGTTTCCTAGTTCCCATTAAATATTTACCATAAAGTCCGAAAATCTTTGTCCCAACTTTCACCATTTCACACCTTCCTTTAAATATTCATTATCTTAATAAAACAAACAAAAAACCTTGAGCAATTGAAAAATTCACGCGCCATCCCAAAAATATCCAAACCTACAATTTTGGATTCTCAAATTCTGCTTTAATGTTTTAACGTTTTAATGTTTGTAAAAATAGCACGCGACAATCAGCAAACAAAAAAAGGCATTAAATACCTTAAAGAACCCAAAGGAAGGTGAGCTTGCCCCGAAAAAACAAAACAAAAACCGAAAACGGTTTAAAGAAATTTAAACAAATGAAATGTAATCTTCGCGCATCTTGTAATTTTTTCAGATGCTCGCAAATTTCGATGAGTTTGGTAATTCTTTAATTTTCGCATCTTCCTCCAATTTTTCTTCTCATTTGTTTTTAAACACTTTTGATTTCATTAAAGTCTCGTAAATTTTTCTGTGTTTTCTGGAAATTCTTCAGTTGGATTTTTATTTGCAAATAAAAATAAATGTCTTCTTCAGAAATTTCAAAGACTTTAAAATGTCTCGAAACTGAAACAGTTAATCAAAGATTCCGAAAAAGCCACAAAATAATTTTCCGATTATCTCAACTTTGTCGGAGTCTCGCCAAATCTCCAATTCATTTATCTCATAAAAGTTTGTTGTTGCCTCTTATTCCGCGAGCATATTTCAGCTGATTTTAAAGTTCACAGCGCGAATCGCGAATTTTTTAAATAATAAAACAGCATCTCGTGTTTTTTGCACTCGTAAATAAATTCCATTGAATTTGTCGGTGTTGATTTTTTTTATAAGGAAATATGGAAAATATAAAAAATGTGCAAAAAGTACATAAAACTAACACCACAGCAGGCTGGGGTAGATTTTTTTCCTTTTTTAATTTTTTATGCTTTCCATGATTTTCTCGTTTTTCACTGAGTTTTGTTGTATTTTGTAGGATTTCTTGCATTCTGTGAGTATTTTCAATATTTCTGTATTAAATGCTCGAGTATTTACATTCAACATTCTCACTATAGACTTTTCAGGGGAAATTTCCTCGTTTTCTCATTTTTACGGTTTTTATGGTGCTTATGGTGTTTATTGTGTATTTTATATATTTTCTCTGATATGGCAAAGTTTTTTGTCGGCCAAAAGGAGAAGTTGTGCCTAGTTGAATGGAAATCGGTGATTTTATGTCGTTTTTTAGGGGTGGATTTTGATCATCTAGCTATTTCCAGATGGCATCGGAGTCGTCATAGTTTCTTTATCTGTGATTTATCAGAGTTATGTAGTTTTTTGAATTGTTTTAAAAACTCTTCATTTTTGAATAAAGATTGAGCGCAGTTCTAATCGCAATTGTGTTATAATCATTTTCGTGGATTCTTGGACTTCCAAATTTGATTGATAAATCGGACTTTCAAAAATGATTGTCAGTCCTCGTTACACTCTTTTCAATCTTACATTTTCAAAATTCTCTTCAAACCTTGTCAAAACAAAAAAATAACAAAAAAATTGTGAAACAACTGCGAAAACCGATCACTCCAAATTTAAACCGCAAAAACTCCGAAAATTCCGAAACCGATCAAATCCTTCGAACAAACAAAAAAAAGTCAACATTAAATAACAAAATGGAGTTTCTGGTGGGTCTTGTCAAAACATTCAGCAAAATTCAACAATTCCAAATAATGAAAATCCCCTGTAGCTCTAAGCGCGGCCTTAACCAGTTTTGGACCAATCTGGACCAGTTTCAAGTATTCACTGAATTGTTTAAATTATTTTTTTTCGAAAATCTCAAAATTTATGCAAATCAATTCTGCCGAAAATAAAAAATAAACAAAAATGAAGTTATGCGCCAATAAAGCGTCAATAATACAGCAAAATAATAAGAAAAAATATGCCGATCGCCTTGAGGCCTGGAACGAGGCGAGCGCTTGTACTTTTTTGTATTTGAATTTTTTGTTCAGCTTGTAGCTCAAAGAGGTGTGACCAGTTGAATTGAAAACATTTGACTCATTACAATCATTCAACTACACGAATTTCAAATTTGAATTCCTGATTTGCATATTCTGGGCAAATGCTGTAATTTTTCTAATAATTTAATTCTCTGTTTATGATTTTTTTGTTTTACCGATTTTCAATAATTAATGCGTTTAACTTTGAAATTAATTTATTCTTAGCAGTGCATTATTGCAATATGATATGTTACGGGATGATTCAGAGGCTATTACTTACAATAATAGTCGATAATAGTCAATAATGACTTAATTCGATAACATTTATCGCGTTTAGCAGGGTATTCATTAAAATATCTTTTAACTCATCGGAACAGTCATCAACACTTTAAATTAAATATCTTCTGTTTCCATTAATTCTTAGATTCATCATAATTTATTAAAGACTCTTGATTAAAAAAAACTGCAACAACACTTCAAATACTCTTCAGCCCGCCAAACAATCCACTACGAACAGTATTTATATTACAAAAACCTCCAAACCTCGAAATCCTTCAAGAACTACCAAAAATGGCGTCCACTCCGAATTCTTCGTCGATCTCTACAAAATACCATTTAATCAGAAAAGTTTTCCTTCAGACCAAATTGCAAATTGAATATGTTACAAATATATAACACAGAATTTTGCCAAAACACAAATTGGAAAGTTTATTTGAGTTTTCAATTTTGAACTGTTTGCAGAAAAGTTTGTTCCTTCGCCTGGCTGTAGAGCGACTGGGAAGGGTTGCAGTGAGCTTTTCTTAGTTTCTTGGCAACTCACTGGTGGTTTGTTTTGGAGGATTTGGCAGGGATTGTATACGTTTTTACAATTAAACCAAATAAAAGTTTTACTCCGAAAAACGCATTTTTTTTTGGAAAAACACTTAGATTTTCCTGTAAATGTTGAGATTTATCAGAACTTTGTCAATCCCTGCCATTCCCACATTTTCTGCAATTGTACAACAAATTAAATATTTTTCTGATGTTTATTTTGCCGAAGAAAACTGTTTATAAAACACATTGCAGCTCGGTTTTCCACAAAAACTAAACTTTTGCGCCTGAAAGCTCTTCCTTCTCGTCCCTCTTTTACCAATCATTCAGGACTTGCTTTGCTTCTCAGTTGTTCAAGCTTTCTTGAAACATTTTCGAACATTTTCGCTGATGGCAAATGTCTTCATTTATGGCGAAAACAAAATAAAAGTGGGAAAGTTGCTTAGGAAGGACTAGGAATACGATTTTGGAGCAATTACTTGAAGTTGGCGAGCCAAGTTTTGGTTATCTACTGTGTTAAAAGAGATTGTTGGGATTTAAATGAACATTTCTTTGAATCTCACAGGGGTCAACCTTCACTCCATCCAAATTCCAAACAAAAAATGAATTTATTTCTTCTACATGGTCGCAAAGTGAGTCTTCTCTCGAATCCTCCGAATCATCAGCAAAGAAACCGTAAAGAACTAAACAAAGTCAAGCCAAAGAAAATGGGAAAAGTTTTCTTGGCCAAAGCATTTTATTAAGACGTTAAAACTTATTCGTTACATTAATTTGTTTATTTTTCTTGGAATCACTTTTATTACAGAATTACGATTTGCCAGCGGAAAAAAAAGTTGCGTCAAAATATACTTAAATGGCTCTTTTTTGCGGGTAATTCATTTATGGTGGCGAATTTTAGGCTTTGAGGGTGGAACTTGAGTAATCCGTGGAAATTTATGAATGAAAGCTTTTTTTTGGAGAATTTGAAGAGATAATTTGTTTGTAAGTCAATGAACTTTTAGGAAATTCCGAATAAATTTTATTTACTTTAAAAAGCAGAGAAATTTCAATGGACGTTCGAAAATTTCATGAACTTTTATAATACTCATATTTTCAACAATCTTTCAAGTTTCTACCGTAAATACTCCGAAAACAATTTTGCATAAATTTCTTTACAAATTTATCCAATTTTCCAATCAACCAAAGTCCAACAAAAACTCCAACTTCCGTCCGCAATCATAATAAGGCGCTCATCCATGAATCTGCTTAACTTTTTTAACTTCTTAAGTCACCGCTTCTTGCTAACGGTCATCGCAGTATTGCATCTTAATTTCTGCGAACAAAAACATGTTTTCCATTGTTACGCGATTCTCACTGCAAGTACACAAATATTGCGGATTTAGTGCGCTTCTTTGCATCAATTTTCTAATTCAGTTTTAAACTTTTCACTGAAAAACTGCAAAAATGCTAGAAAAACTAAAATAGTAAAATACTATGAGCAAAAATTAGAAGAAAAACTGCATACAAATTCACAACATTGGAAAAAAGTTAATTAAAAAAATTTATATGGAGTTAGTTGGTTCAATGAGGCCCTGGTAACCATTTTCAATGTTTTTTCACTTTAAAATTTAAATTAAAAATTTTTTCGGACTTTAAATTTTTTCATAGAAGAATCCATAAAGATCATTAAATATGATCATTCTAATCAATTCGGACTTCCAGTATAGTATACTAAAAAGTACACTCTTCAAAGTCATGAACCACTGGGCCCGTGCAATGCTCTTTTTGCAACTGCAGAAACTCAAACCAAGAAATAAAACGAAATTAACGTTTTTCCTGGCAAGACAAGTAACTTTTGCTGCACTTTTATGTAAAAAGTTCGTGAGAATTTGATGCTAATCGCGATCTGGAGAAATTAACCATTTATATATTTTTCACATGTTCATAAATACAAATAAATGCAAGCCGAGGCAAATAAACAATGCTCACACAGTGGAGCGTCTTGCGAGGTGCAATTATAGCTTGTAGCTGGTGCAACTGTAAATTTTGATGGACGGTAGCAAAATAACTTCCTTCTGCTTCCCAGGCCACAAAGAAAGGTCCTTTTGTCACGCAAAAAGAGTTTAATTCCATTAAATCTACAAAATATCCTTCTTTTGGGTCTTTTTCTTGTTTTCCTCCTTTTTGCTCCCTTTGTAAAAATCAGAACGGTAAAAATATTGAAATATAATGATCTTTCAATTTTTTGAGGTTAAATTTTGAGTACACCTGCAATATTTTCCCAGGCTCAAGATTTTTCGGCCCTCGCATTAAAAATTCCTTGAAATATCGACAATTTTATGGGTATTCTTGTTTTTATTGTTTTGTTGGTCAAAAACCCATTTAAATTTGGGATTTATATAAAAATCTGATAAAAGTTGAAAAAGGATATTTTCGCTGGTTTAAAGTAATCTAACATGTGGTTTTGCAGAGATGCTTGTCGGATCAGATTATTGAGATAATTATTTTTTAATCAAATTAGAAAAAAAAAATTTCAGACTTCCATTCATGTTAAATCTTTATCAGAATATTATTGAGGTTATTCGGACTTTTAATAGAATGATAATTGTTTTCGGACTTGAATGAAAAATTCACTTAATTTGAATTTTATTTGTCAAATCCTTTTTAAGCTTCAATTCAGCTCCCTTTTTCACTATAAAATTCTTATCCCCTAAAAATTCCTCTAAATATGAAATAAATCTGTTGCGGGTCATTTTCTAGCGGTTCTCTGTTTTGACCTGCTCCTTCTTCGTCCTTTGTTTGCAATTCGGACAATATAAAATCCTTAAAATCCTTTGTTGTTCAAATTTCAAAATTTCAAAAAAAGTTTCGAGTTTGCTGGCAAACAAAGGACATTTTAAAATATTTTACAAAGCAAGGACGATTTAATTTCACAGTTTAATCTCTATATCACATTGAAACATTTGTTGAATGGACAAGCACCTTCAGCTCTTCGAAAACAACCAAACAAGTGCCACAATTTATTGAAATTTTATGCTTCGGCATTTTTAATATTTTAAAGTTCCATAAAAATTGGAAAATTGTTAAAAGACTCGCGACTTACAGATAATTAATTTAAATATTGACTTTAATTGTCCCATAAATTATGGTCGCGTTGCTAGTTTTCAATTTCTGTTCAGTTTTCGTTCAGTTTTGCTCAGTATTTTCTCAACTTTTGCTGTTTTTTGCAGTTGCTCTACTAAACAATAGAAATCGTTGTCCAATAAGCCATTAAATTTATGTGATAAATCAATTGGCAGTAGAAAAAACACAAAATTGGCGAATGGAAATGCAAAATCGCGAAATAATTAAGCGAACTAAACGTTTACTCTTAGTTACATGCAGATTATGAAAAGTTATTTTTCTACTGGAAAAACATCTCAATGGCAACTTTGGATTTTTTTTTGTTGAATGGAGTGGGGGGAGGGTGGTGAGGTCATTTGACAATTTTTAATATTACTGACATTTCTTTTAGTCAAAATAAATTTCTCGCAAATAAAATTTTCCATCAAATTAATTTAAACTAAACCTCCAAAATTACTTCGTCCATTTAACCACCACCCTCCCCTCGTTGCTCCAAAACCGTTTACAATTTATTACTCTCCATGCACAAATAGCAAAGCCTCCGTCATGTTGCCACAACAAATTAATTATCGATTTAAACATACAAAACATAATTATTTCTTGTTCGCTTCGGCAAAAAAAAGGTAAAAATGGTGAATAATGTAATCAAGATTTAATTTATTATTTAAAATCAATTTGAATGCTTAATTTGCTGGGTAACTGGGTAACTAAATGGTAGCGCAGTCCATGTGTGTAAAATTATTGTGGTCAGGAGGGAATTGGGGTTTTTTCTGACAAATAATTAATCAACTCCGAAAAACTTAAAATATTTACAAAATTGCGTCAGTTTCCAAATTTATTTAAAGATTTTCCTGTTTTGTCAAAATCTACTTTTGAATTCAAAAAATCCCTCCCTGTTAACCTAGTCCATTTATCCCATTCAATAAATAAGCCAATAAATTATGGCTTTACATACTACTTAGCCAATCCAAAGATTTATGCTCTGAGCTCGCATTTTGCGATCTGAAACGTCCAAACGTGCTAAAGCCAGATAGTTGAGTTATTTCCAGTTAATTTGCAAGTAGCGAAACTGGCAGTGACTTGAATCGTTGAATTACATTTCTCAGCTCTGACTTTTCACAATTTTCAAGAAAAGCCGAGAAGCTTCTAAAAAATAAACTGAAATTGTCTGTAAATTGGTCGGGAAAACGCTGAAAACTGTCTCAAGTTAATTTTAGTTTAATTTCCAGCTTTTCCCTCTGCCAGTTGCTTCCCATTGTTTCGCGGGTCAATTGGCCATCACAAACCGATCGGAAGATTTCCATTCTAAGCTCTTTCAAAGTAGCTCCGAATGAGTACGGCAAAGATTGTCGAATATAAGGAGGAAATGTTTGTTTTTTAGATTTTCAGATAAATGACAAATTTATAGGACTTTCAAGTAATTTGGGGATTTTAAAAGTTATTTTCGGAATTCCAAGAAAAATTATTTAAAAAAACATTTTATTTGAACTTCCAGATCCATTCGTTCAGTTTAGCTCAGTTTCCAAAAAAACTCCGAAACGTTCATAAAAAAGTCTTCCATCCTGCCAATTGAACCTTCTTCTCATTTGACTACAATGTTGAGCCAATTGTTAAGTCAAATGTGAGGCAACTCTACGTGGACGGTTATTTATGCATATGAAGCATTAAATTCATTCTGATGCTCTGCTCGTTCGACCGTGAGAAATGTTATGGTAATTTTTCTCCTTTTCATCTTGAGCTTTGTCGCCGTTTGCCTTTTGCCATCTCAAAGAGCTCAACCGAGCAACCAAAGCCAGCCAAAGCAGGCCATTCAATTAATGGAGCTAAAGAGACCGAAATGTGACAAATTCTCATTCACCAAGTGTGATTTATGAACTTCACCAAAAACGTAAAAATAAAAGTAAATTTTTTCGGTATTTGTTGAGTATTTGTTAAACTGGACCGGCGAACAAAGCGCTGGAGAACTGCACAATAGACGATCATGCTTGTGAGTGATGTGGCGATGATTAAAGAGTTAAGTCGCTCACACAAAGGTCCGTTGATGGCTATGGGAAATTGTTTGGGAAGAGGATGGAAGGAATTTTTAGAGTTTTGTTAAGAATATTAAGTTTTGTTGGTTGTGTTTTTGTTTTGACGGATCGAATTGGATTAGAATTTGTCCGAAAATGTTTTATTTATAAATTATTTAATGTACACATTATTAACAGTTTTCTTTTTCTCTTTTTCAGGTAAGCATCCGTGAAAATCTTCAATACAGATCAAAATTAGACTTTTCTTCCAAGATCATCAAAGAAACTATTATGAATGAAAACACAGGTTTTAAAAATATTTTAATTAATTTTTTTGCAAGTCCAAAATACATAAATCAAATATTGAATTTGAATAAAACGCAAAATTATCAGTAATTCCCAAATTGTTTCCTATGAAATCCATCTTCAATTATGCATTTTATTAAATTCGAAGCTCTTACAATCAAATACCATAAAAACATAAATGATATAAAGAGTGATGACTCATAATGACATTTTAAAAGCTTACAACAAAAATATCTTCCGCATTTTCCAAGCGAATATTAAAAAACATAATTACAATACTGTAAGAAGGAAAAAAAAGTTAACCGCACTCCCAGAGTTACTCTAACTAACCACATTATAATACCAAAAGGTGATGCATTTCTTCTTCCATTTATGCATTTCTTGATTTCTGCATTCAATTATGATATTTTTCATACGTTTTTTTACAACAATTTTTTAATAATTTTAATTAATGAGAATTTTCTCACCGCCTGCTTTGAATGTTTGATTGTTCGGCGAGTCTTCAAGCGGCCACTCTGGCTGACAATGAGTTGTGAGCGTAATTTGCAATCAAACTTGCATTAAACAGTAAACAGTAATATTTGAGATGCTCAGGCTTAGCCACTTAATCGTTATAGCAGACCTTTGTTACGTTATATCTTAAGGAAGTGTTCAGAGATGGATTGGGAGGGTAATTTATCTGCAAATTCAACTTTTGGGTCAATTTCGTAGTTTTTTCATGTGTTTTGGTATTTTTCGGAGTTCCAGTGGAATTTTAATTTTTATTGTTAATTTGTTAAGTTTTCAAAAAGATTTTACTTTTTTTTGGAATATTTAGTTGAAGATCAAATATTGATCTTATCACTTTCAATCATTTTTATACAAAAATCCTCCCCTGCTCTTCACTCAATAAAACCGAAACTATGTTGCACTAAATTTGCACTGAGTTGCATCTTCTTTCCATTCAGGGGTAATTAAAATGGAACTTCTCGACAAAAACTTATAAAAAAGCGAACAATAAGAACGCAAGATGAATTTAACAAGATAACTTCATTTTTTACCTTCCCCGTCTCTTCTTGCGCAGTAATTTTGATGCTTTCCGATGTTTCTTTCTGTTGGCTTACGCATCTGATTATACCTTTACTAGTCACTAAAGTCTCAAGCGCGGCCATCAAATTAATTCATTTAATTTCTTTAATTTATGATGAAATGACACGCGATCAAGTAGCGGATAGTTTTTTCTCTCTTTATTAGTTTATTTGCCATTAGAATTGTTAATGTGCAGACACAATATGATTTAATTAATTGCTTGGAGCAGACAGTGACATGAATGGTGAATGGTTCACACTTGGTGGTTGTGCATAATGAATTATGATTTTTATTGTTTTGATTGACTCGACGGACTTTTGACTAATTATGTTTGAAATGGTCAATTATTGCATTTCTTAATTGAGTTTTATGAAATACAATCTGAAAATCTTTAAATCATCTTGAAAATGCTCAAAAAAAATGTTTCTAAGAAAATCTGCCAAAATAAGAAAATCCGAAGATCATTTATTGTTTGCTGACATTGCTGAGATATGTTCTAATTAAGCAATAAAATAATAGGAAAATTAAAAACATAAAATCAGTAAAATAATAAAAAACAAATGAACAATTGTCGATTCAACTGCTTGTAACTATTTTCTATCAATTTAGCAAAATTTCCAACATTTTAATCATTTGTAATCTTTACCAGACTCGCCATAATTTCCAATTTTTCGAAATTGAAATTTACAATGAAAAGAAATTACAAAAACCAACCGTTTTTGACAAATCTTTGCTTTATTATGTAAATCTCTCTGCCTATTAGAGCGCAATTGCCAACCAACTAAGCTCACTAAAGATTCTACTTCTGCCCGAGTTAATTGAGCAGAAGTAGAAAAGCATAATATAGCATTAAACAGCAGAACAGCATAAAAAGCATGAAAACACAGAAAGCATAAAAAACTGCAGCAAACTCCACGAAAAATTAAGAAAATAGCAAAAAATGGCAAAAAACTACGAAACTCAGAGAAAACTGCACAAATAAAATATATTGGCGAATGTATATCGTGAGAAAATTTTTATTTCCTATCCACAAAAATACATAATAAATGGAGGGGCAGTTCAAAATGATGCACTAGATCATTAGTCTAATTTTATTTGAATTAAAAGCAAAACAAGAATTTTTTGAATTTTACTCCGAATCTTAACGAAGCTTATCGACTTTTCGGACTTGACTTTATTTTTGGAAATTTTTCATAAATAAAACGAGAATGGATTAAAATTTTGGATTACCAATCAAAGTTTTCTAAAATTGTCCCAGTTTCAAAAAAAAACAATTTTTAAAGATTTTTGACAAAGAAATAATTACCTTCCGTCCCCTCAATAAATGTGCAACAAATAAATAAAACTACAAATAAAATTAAATGATTTATTAACTAATAAGAAGCAAATATAAAAAAGGCAAGCAAAGAAACCTCTTAATACGTATTGCATATTATTCCTCTTATTGTGCAATTGGTGCCTGGTGCAGTGCATTGAAGAACAAATATAAGCAAGCAAAAAAGCTGCCAGCTAACTATATATAATAAGGAAAGTAAATTAATTATACAAGAAGCTTCTCAAAGGGCCACGCTGTCTTCTGCCAATTCTCTTTGGAGCAGCAATTAATTATAAAATGATAAGGTTTGCTTCTGTGTGCTTTTAAAGAGCTAAGTTGGCTTTTAAGTTGCATTTAAGTTGAGTTGAAAGAGTTGAAGAGTCGGCCTGAAACAGTCAAGTTGATGGAGATTCAGTGATTCTGATTATTTGATTAAATAATTGAGAAACGAGATTTGCTGTAAGGAAGTATGGATGAATGTTAAGAAAACTATTAAAGTTGATGAAAAGAAGGATTTCGGAGTTGTTACTTCGAACCTTCAAGTTAGTCTAATAATAATTAATAATAATAGTCTTGGAGGAGTTTTGTTTTAGAACATTCTCAGAGTATTTTGCGACAAATTCCCATAACAGTTAAATTTTTCAATAATTAGGTCAGTTTCCAACATTAAAAACTAATTTCCTAAACTTCCCATGAAAGCCACAACTTTTATCAACACATTTTAACGAACCAGGTGATACCTTGATAGCTTCTAAATTAATGGCATGATTTCACTGCATCTCATATCAGTTCATCCATCAGCTGGCAAAAAAACTAAAAACAAAAAAACAAACAGGCAATAAATATTAAAAATTAAATAAATATAATAAAATTTCCTCATGAAGTCATGAAATCATGGAAAGATCGCAAAATCGCAGATTCTCTAAAATGTTCACAAAATGTAAAGGAAAATCTACAAAAAATACTACAAAACTATGTTATACAAAACTTCAAATATAAAAAAGAGCTAAATTGCATGTGAATTAAATAAATATGCAGCGTTTTGCTTGATACGTTTTCGCAGCAACACAAAGTGACTGTGCAAATGTAAAACAGCGATTTGGATTAAAGAAGAAATTTATTTGCTTGTTGAGCTCGAGTAGAGCAAAAGCTCCTAGGTGGTGGATTTAGTTTTATTATAAAAATTTTCGAAATTATTGGAATTTCAGAAAATCTCTTGAAAACTTACACAATTCCACTTTTTCCAACTTTTTCCACCCATCAAACCTCCTCACAATTGAATCAGTTGAGAATTGTAACTGCGGATATTTTGCATTTGATATGACTAGCGGTCAGCCAACAGAGGAAAGATCGCAATCTCTCCCGGCAAATGCAAAAGCTGAAGAAACTGCAAAAAACTGGAGATTTATAGCCGATGAATGGAAGTTTGGAAGAAACATGACTCTGAATGACCATACATCAATGCCGCAAACTCTCAAAGCGAATCTGATGGTGAAGTTTTGTGAAGTTTAGTGTAGTTGGAAATGTCCGAAGAGCTGAGATTTCAATTGTTTTGTTGCAAATGACAATTGTTGGTCAATTAGGGAACAAAACAAAAGTTGAGATGGAATAAGATTTATTGGTTTTTGTGGTTTGTTGGTAGGGTTTTGAAAATAAATCATAAATATGAGAAATATTGGAAACTGTAAGTTTGAAAAATTATTTTTGATATTTTATTGAGTCAAGTAAATATTTAAATGAAGATTATTCTAAAATTGAGAACTAGAAGTCCTATTTCATTACAACTTTATTTAAATTCCGAAAAGCATCATTAAATAAAATTCTAAGACTTTCTCGAAGATTACAGAAAAAATATTTCCATCTCATTATTTCTTAATCGCATCGTTTTACAAGAAATTATCAGAAATATTGAAGAAATCACAAGAAACAGATAAAATACAAAATTACAAGAAAATTACAAAAAATCTTATTATTTCAAACTAGATTGATGAAATGCAAATACGATTAAAGAATTTGCATTGAAAGCATTCGAAAAACATGAACGAGAGCCGACAAAGGCGAAAGATGAATGACAAAAGAAAGCAGAAAAATATCTTCAAGTGGTCAAAAGTGACACTTTCAAGCATTCCAAAGCAAATCTAAAGAAACTCCAAAGTATTTTCACAAATAGTATCACAAACAATTCTCAAACAATTCCAAATTATTCGGAGAAAAAGACAAACAGACAAAAAGAGCTTGCACAACTGTTGAGACGTGTCATCTAATTATGCTCTTTTAACAGTCTATGATTGATTGCCAAAAAAAGTCAAAGACTTTAGCTCTCAAGGGAGTTTTTTGTGCAATAATCTGTTAGGCAATTGAAAAAATGTTATAAAAGTCCGACAAATATTTTCAAAATGCACATTTTTCTTCAAATCGTCGATTTTTTTAGTTGAATAGAAATTCATAATTCAAGTTCTCAATATTTCTAAAAAATCTTAATAAACTCATCAAACTTCCAAAAATGTTGTTTTTGCTTGAAACTGCTAAATTTCCAATATTGCAAAGATAAAAACTGCAACACTGCAGAACAAGCAATAAATTAATGGCCCCCGAAACACCATGGGAAGCCCATTCTTCAACAAACCACCAGTTCTTAAACATTTCAATAAACAGATCATAAATTTCCAGTACTGGCCAAAACAAAACTCATGAAAAAAAACAAGATAAACTGCCTAAAAACAGAAAAAGACACATAATTGTGTTTTGGGAAAGAAATAACTGCACCAATAATTTATGACCATCCTTGGCCAAAATTGTCCAAAAAGTAAATTAGAAATAAATGAAAACTGAAAATAAACCATAAAATGTCATAAAATAATAAAAACCTTAGGAAATAGTAGGCGTTGAACTGTCCTTTGGTTACTTTTCTGTTGTTTATTTTGTTTCAAAATAAAGACGGGCAATCAAAGCCAACAATGCAAAGAAAAGTTTGCTGGGAAAGATCGCCGGCTCCTTTGTTCGAAGTTCGAAAAGCACTTTTATCTGGTTTTATGGTTTTATTTCGACTTTATTGAGTTTATTTGAATTTTATGAGGATTTTATCATTTTATTGCTTTCTGACATTTTTGTGTCAATTTTAAAGATTTTCGAGTTTCAGGGAATTTACAAGAAATTACAGAAACTAGAGCAATTAAATAATTTTTGCATCTTTCTTTGCATTTCTTTAATATTCCTTTCTCAGTTTCTCCAATTTCTTCGATACCATAATTCTATGCCTTTGTGTTATTAATATTTTTGTAATATTTTGTACTTTTCTTGTCAATAAATATCGGTTTTATGATTTAATAATTTTCGAATTGTTTTTAATGATGGCATTGTTTCAATGATTTCAATGTTTTGAAAACGGCACTTGGACTATGGAGAACTGGAATTGGTAGAAATTGAGAAAAAAGGGCTTTTTGTTGATACTTTGAATTATTAGGCGATCGTAAATATTTTATGGTTCTTTTGAACCGTTTTAAAATAATTTGAGCAAAAATTAGCGAAGAAAGCATTGAAAATGGCTACTTTCAATAAAAACGCAAATTTTCCCAATTTTTGTCGGTTATGCAGATTACCGAGATTTCAGAGCCTCCTCAGAGATTTCGATAAAAATTTTGCGGGAAACAAATAAAAAATTTTGCCTGCAACAAAAAATGAATAATTAAATTTCGTTAAGCTTCAATCACTCAGCCATTCAAGCCAACTCTAACCCTGCAAAAATCTTAGGGTCACGAATTTCCTTTGGATGAATAAAAAACTATCCCTACAGTTTTTACCTTTATTCAATCCAGTTATCCAGAAATACATGAGCAATTTAAGAAATTAAAGAAATGGTAAAGATTTGAGCAATTGCCATACATGAATAAATCTTGAATAATAGTTCCATAATTTATGCATGCATTTGCTCGAAATTTATTCCTGTGACTTTTTTATGATTCGCATCAAACAAAAGAATCAGAAAAATCTACCCAAGCTAGATAAAAAGTCTCATACCTCATCATAGCTCACATTTATCTAGGTACCGGTGAGAAAAAAAACTGAATAAAAAATCACCGTTATGAGAACAAGACGCACTTTTTTGCTTTTACGGACGCATCATCTTCGCTAGTTAGATTCAGTTTTATTTAGGGGTATCAAAATTCAAGGAACAGAAGAAAAATACAAGGAATACAAAAAATAATAGCAGGAGAATCGAAAATTTAGAATAAGCGTTAATAAAAAAACAGCAGACCTAATAATGAAAAATAATCACGCACCCCATAAAAAATCTAAATTTTAATCTTTTGCTGGGGATAAAAAATCACCATCCCTTCCTTCAGCTTTGAGCATTTTTCAGAGGTTTCTTGCGTTTTTAAGATTTTCGGATTTCTTCGGATTTTGTTACGTTACGAAGTTTTTTTTTGAATTGTAAGTATTGTCTCTTTTTATTGGACTTTTGAAATTACATTAATTAAACATTTTACTGCTGTATTAGATTTTTGGAAATTTTAATTGAATTAATTTAAATTTGCTGTCCATTAATTGAAAATTTCTCAAAAATACTAATTTTACATCAAACTAAAGTTTTTGCATATTTTTTAAAAAAAATTAAAGATTTTTTCGAAAATCTTATTGATAATATAAAATCAAAAGAGTTCAAAAGGCTTTGATATTAATAAAGTAAAAAATTTAATTTGTTTTTAACAAAATTAGATTTATTATCCAAAATATTTTTAATTTGACTATTTTTTACTGCGCCCAAATAAATAAAATTTTAATTGAAATTTTTTTATTTCAGTAAAATCAGTTAAAATACAAAATAGAGAAATTCACCAGAAAACTTGTTGTATAAATAAATGTTGCATATAAAAAAATTCATAAAAAAGCTAATCCCAAGAAAAAACAGAAAACTATCAAGAGAGCAAATTTAAAGGAAAATTATAAAAATTATAATAAAATCTCGAATAAAATAGAAAATTAGATTTCTTACCTGCAAGGATCTTTGAAAAATATCTCAAAGTAATCTACCTGGGTCTCACCTCTCCCTCTACCAAACTTCCACAGTCACATTCACACAACTTTTGTGATCGTATTTGATAGTTTTTCTATTCAAAAGTCCTTATAATGGTAAGCTAGAGGTATAGTGAGCCGTGTCACCCCTATAAAGTAATTTAGCTACCCAAAGCGAACACAGAAAAACTGTGAATTAAAAAACCTCATCCCTCAGCAGACCATTCAGTGCAATTCTGGAGATCACACCGTTAACATCGTATATTAATTTCTCGAAGGATTTCGATTTAAAAAAATATCGGACGTTTTAAAAAAATAATTTGAATTGATAGAAAACTCAGTTTAGTGAATTAATTAAAGAATTGCCTTAAATCAACCAACAAAACCTCAAAGAACATTGAACTGACAACAAATTAGTGAAACAAAATATTTCAAAAGTTATTTCGAAGTTTCTAATAAATAATTCGGACAGTTTCCAAAACAATCAAGAATTCCCCAATATTAATTCTAAACGTGATTAAGTGTCGCTGATTGAGCGAAAGGGATGATTTTGTGTGTTCCTGCATATTCTGTGCTTTTCATGTTATGAGGCAAAAGTTTCGCTTGTCGAATATAGAATAGTTTGCCTATCCAACATGCTCTCCACCAGCGACGACGCCGGATTTAGTTCATTGAATCGTAAGTTGAGCATAATTTATAAGTTTTACCAGTTTGTCGAGTGTTCCCAGTTTTGCCCAGTTTTGTGCAAATTGTTGCAAATTGAGCTGCAGCTTTTGCTCCATTAAATATTCTGATGGTGATTTTGTTAGCGATGATGTTTGTTGGAAATATTGTGGAGTCTATGGAGAGTACTGGGGGATGCTCGGAAGTTTTTGGTGATGAAAAATGAATAGGATGTTAAATTTCTATTTTAGAGCATAGTTTGTAGAGTTTATGTTGAGATTTTATGTAATTTGGTAATTTGAATCGAAAAATGTGCCAAATAATTTCAATAAACGGGAAGTCCGAAATTTGGACGACGATTTGTAATTTGATGCTCAATCTGAATTTTGCTTTCATTGGAAAAAAGGACTTTTCCAGCATTTTTTATGAAACATACATTGTGACAATTTAACGTACTTGTATTGCAACTTAAAAAATGTCAATAAAATTATTAAAAGTAAATGGAACATTCTAGTAAAAAAAACCTTGTCAAAAACTAGAACTCTGGATAAACACAAAGTTTATGACCACTCCACTATTTACTTTGCGCGAGTATTTTTAATATAAATAAAAGCTGCGGCCGCACTACAAACTGATAACAGATAATGTATTACAAATTGTTTAGTTTATTTCGAAAAAACGCTACAAAATACATCAAATACGACTAAATACAACAAAAAAAGTATAAAACTGTGTTGAATGTCCGCTTAACTATGCCTGGCGATAACACGTCGAGCGACGAGCTGGAAAAGCATTTGGAAAGTTCAATATTTGCTTTTTGATTACAAAGAAATTCTAATGAAATTTATGGCAGCGACAAATTAGTGGTGGTGGTTTGGGGCACACAGTTGAGCCACAGATAGGCAAAACAAAAGCTGTATAGTATATGGTATATTTGCATTTTATTCGTGTCAGACAAATACGTTGCGGCTGGCCTTATAAAAAGCGTCTTTAATTGAACAAATGGCTCATAAAGATTCTTGAGGAACGTGAAATAAGATTGTGTTGCTTTCAGTGACCACATTCGTTGTATGAATAATCTGGAAAAGTTTGTATAAAGTTCTGTTGAATTTTTTGTAATCTTTTGTTTGATTATTTAGGCAATTTTATTCAGTTCGTAGAAAAGGTGAATAAGAACGGAAATTGATCATAAAAGTTAAACATATTTTGTTTCAAGATGAAATTTCTTTTGCAGTAAATGACACGCAGCCACTGCAACGATGCATTCTTATCTCATATTCTATTTATCATTCAGATAACACTAACGAATCAATATAAGTCATCGGAACAAAAAGGCAGTTGTCCATACAAAGTCTTCGTGCCAAACTAAAACTCGCCAATTTGAAATTTCAAATATCTCTTGATCAAACCAGTCCAAACACACAATAAATTATGTTTCCACAAAATAAATCAACCCTATAATCTTCTAATCCTGTAATCTGCCATGTCAATTCCTCCAAGATTCCGAAAAAATTATCATCCATATTTTCAATATATCCGAAATTTGTCCAATTTCTCATCCAATAATAGAAAATAATAGAAACACACAAAATAATCAAGAAAGCTGGTCACAAATCGCTTGCAGCTAAATTGCTAGGCAATATTTACTCACGGTCGTCCACCAGAAAATAAACAGTATCATTTACACATCCTAATCAAATTTATTTACTCCTATTTGTCTATTTGTGGTCATGAATTTGATACAAGCAGGACAAAAAAAGGCGACAAACCAAACAGTTTTTTATTGAATAAATTCACATAAATTCCAATAAAAGGTCAAATATGCTGAGAGTAGTCGTATCTATGACTTATTTAACTGAACTGTGTATCCGTCCAATCCACCCTCTCGATTTCACAATATCCACAATTTGCCAGGCGATTTATAGACTGTTCGTTTGAGCTCACCCCCATTTTTTCAATATTCGATCGAATGCATAGATGAACATTAAATAAAATCAATTGGCCGGGAGTTTTCATTTTTGCTAGAAATGAATAGAAATTACATGAAATTGGTAATATCGAATAATTTCAAAATAATTTAGAAATAAATTGGAAAAATTACGCAAAATTCACAATATCGGTGACATAATTTTTTGTTTCTGATCGCATTTTGATTGATTTGGCTTCGGTCGCGACAAATATAATAAAATATTGAAATTATTTAGAGAATATAATGAAAATACCCGAAATATACTGAAATTAATGAAAATCACGAAAATAATGGGTCGAGTCAGCGACATTTTACCATTATCATCAACATTATCGCCTAAATAAATGTGATTTGATGTAATTCTCGACTGTTCCTACAATTTTATGTATTTTGTAGAATTCCAATTTATTTGCAAAGGAGTATTTATTTGGCATTTGATTAATAATTTTTTGATATAAATATCCACTTGGGTTTGTGAAAATCCATCAAGTTGTAAATAACCGACAATCTCATCGGCCACATAATTGCGTGGATTGTGAGAGTGGCGGGCAGAGATGTATTAAGGGATAGATATAGAAATATTTGATCAATGCTGCCATATTTTTTAAAACTGGTATTGAAAGTCCCACTCTGTCCTTTTAACAACCGCCACCGAATAACGTTATCAAAAACCCCCGAAAAACATAAAATCCTCCGGAAAACAGTGTTATTGGCTGCTCATCCAAATATAAATTAGAAAAATATATCCGTCCATATCGACAGCCAAATTATGCGTTTTCCTCGGAACAAGCAACGCACGCGAGCTCATTGAATCATAAACCAATATTGTTTCGATTTATGTGCAAATGGCTTTCCACAGAACATCACAAAAACGCGAAAAACTCACAAATATTCGCAAAAACCTCACAGAAAGTTAGAAAAACAAAGAAATAAAATTACATCTAGCTCCATCTAAATTCTAGTTAGATAATATCAGCGCTTGATGATTTGGTAGAAATTTGGAAATTGATGAAAATCGAGATGCCATAAAATTTGTGCAAAATAGTCAAATTAATATGTTAACTACCCCAGAAAGACACTAAAGATGTACAGATATCAACCGCCCTCATGCTTCGTGCATGAAACACGAAAATCGATACATTTTATACACAATTTTTATGCTTTTTGCTGGAATGCTTTCAATGGATTCAATGGAATGTGTTTTTTTTTTACAAAAAAGAAAAATACATAAAAAGTAAGGAAAAAAGTATCCAAACGTGTTTGCCATGCAAAGGGCGTGTGTTTTGCTATTTTCGCCTTGAGCTCAGCCTTATGTGTGTCCCCGTAAAGGCCAATCATCCCCTCACACAGAGAAAATAGTGCGCAGTTGACCAATGGTCAAAAGAGACAAGGGTGCCGCCTTGACCACTACATGACTTTTATATATCAACCCTTTGTCAGAATTTGTACTTCTTGACCAATCTGATGACAGGGGAAGGGAAAATGAGAGATTATTGAATAAAAATGTTATTGATTGGCATTTCGTTTCACTAGTTTAAACTATTCAAGGAACTTTAGTAGTTTAAAATCAGAACGGTGTTTGAATGCAATATTCAGGACTTTTAATGCCTAAAATATTATAATGCTTAATGCTGATGGAGAGTGTGGTGCCACGCCAATTATGAGCATCAATTTATCATCTAAAATGTGCTTGCTTTTGTTGCAGTTTTATGTTTTTCTCTCATAAAATTTGTGATGAAATTTGTTGGAATTAGGATTTTGGGAATTTTGTGGATTTTAGAAATAATCGGAAATACTGGAAAATTGATAATGGATCGAGCAGATGTGGTTTGCAGATGCATTATTCGAGAAGCAAATGCAGTTTTGAAGTGTTGGTGAAATGGTTGACAATCATTGGTTTTAATGGAGTAGATTTAAAAATTGTTTAGAAAATGACATTAATTATGTTTTGAAGGTTTGCATTATTAAAAGTCCAGTTATTAATCTAAGAACCTCCATTAAACCAATTGATCAATAAATAACTTTTTATTTTATTTACACATTTTATGTGTTGAAGTGTCGAAACCATAATCCCTTCTGCCTAAAATACATTGTCCTGCATGGCTATCATTCATTTAAGGACCTGAATTCGTTCCACATTTTAATCCTCTACAATTTGCAGCCAAAACAAATTGAATAATCTGAATTTCCCAAATATTTCTCCCGCCCACACTAAAATACGAAACTGCATTTGCACATAAAGGACAAGCAGGACCTGACAGGACGAGGGCATTTTAATACTGATCATTCAAGGCTTATGCCACCCCATCCTAATAACTTCTGTTAAATTAGGCATGAACTAAGCACTTCACAATCCAGTAGCAGTTTCACAAAATGCAAGAAAATGCAACTGTTGCGGCCTCATTTGATGATTTTTCGTATTTCTACACAAAATGCACTAAATGCAGATTTGTGCAATTGTACGATTGTAGAAAAATCAAAAATTCTCGTTAATTGTCCTGGCTAATGCTCCAGCCGTGAGCTGTGAGAATGCCATACACAATTATGAAAAAGAAACTGCAATTTCCAAACAGCTGAATCTGTTACGCGACTATTTCTCTCAGGCATTCACATGCTTCAACTGCAAGCTTCAAGTGCTTTGACATGTTTGTAAAATTTCAAGAAGCCGAGCAGCACAAAAATATTGAATTATTGAAATATTTCAATTTATTAAATGTATTAAGTTGAATGCCTTTAATCTTTTGTCGCGCACCGCCTGCCACTTCTGGCATTCCGATAAGTAATCCAGGAGCCAGGCTCGACCACTACTTATCGGCATTTCCTCAGTTTGCGTTGATGAATTATTTGCATTGTTTTTTTGTTGAATGTGCTTCAATGAAAATTAATTTCGGTGGTGCAGGAATTAATTTTTTACTGAAAATTGGGGATTTGGTTGACATTTTTGCAGTGGATTTTTAGAAGTGTGCAGAAAAAAGGGTCATTCTAAATATTACTTTTTTTTTAATTCTACAAATTTTTTATTAAATTGTCCATCAGTTTTATTACGTGTAGAAAATCTAATAAAAATAGCAGCTCTACTTTTCTGCACACATCCAAATTACAAAAATGCGAAAAATTGCATAACATTCAATCAAGGGGTGGAATTAGCCTGAAAAATTAATCCGAGGCATTGCAAATATCTAGCAAATACCGAGTAATGCAAATAAATGGTCACTCTGGGCAAACATCAAAGGCTGTTTTAGCTGAAGGGATTATCACAGGCACCAAGCTAATTTATTAATTTGATAAGTGACGTAACAAAGTCACAAAGTTCAGTCCGTGAGGGGTGGCACATGCTTACAAAAAGGAAAAATTAGATCCACATCCCAGAGAATTTCCTAAAAACAGTGGAAAAACATCAGAAAAACAAGCAAATCTCCTTCCATTGTGTAATCCACAGCTCTAAGTTCAGATATGATTGTTCTCTCAGTTATTTTGTGTTTTTTTGCTAAAGATTTTGTCGTTCGTGATAAAAGCTAAACTCGGCTAATAAATTGCAAAGACAAACACCACCCAGCACCAGCTATTCCCAATTGTTATTCATTTATCAAATTATTGATAGTTTTGCCTGTGTGCCGATAAACACATCAACTTTCTGCCGGGGAATATGCTTTTTGTTCTGGGCTTTGACGAAAATTAATGTTATAACGGAAGAAAAAGTTTTGGTGGATTAGAGAGTATTTGTTACAAAATGAACGAGTTTGTCTGATTGTAACGGTCCGACAAAATTTTTACCGTGTACAATTTATTGGAATCAATTCTAAAAAATGAGAATTAAAACAAATCCAGTCATTCTTGGCGGAACTTTCTCCAGAAAATAATCCTTGAAGACAAAACAAAAGAAAATTCGATAGAAAACTGAGAAAGGTCGTTTGCGTCCATCAGGAATCAATGAGTGAGCGGAAAATAATAAAAAGGTTCAATAATTCGGTTGTCTTGACTCGGATCCACCTCGAGGACGGTCACATGGAATAATAAATAATTAAATTATGTCAATTACGGACCTGCGAGCCATGTTCCAACTGAGACTGTTCAGCAATCAGAAAGCAAGAGCTGACTGTGAACGGTGACCGAATTAAGTTAGCTCCGTTGATTGAATTACAATTAGTCGGAGCCTGGCATGAATTGCTTGTGGAATTGCTTCGGCTTGGGAACTTGATGCGATCAATATATTCTCCCACAAGCTTCGGAAAACTTTCCATATTCCATTTAATTAACATAACCAATCGACAACTACCAGCTCCAGCCACTTTATGTGCTCATAAATATGCATGAGCAATTAAAATCGCAAGCAAATCGAACACATTTTATCAGTTTTATCGCAAAAAGTTTCGGTTTTTATGTGAACTGGCTTCTGTTTTCGATTTGATTTCTAGCTATGGCTTTTTTCTGCAGAGATTTTAGATAAGACAAGGTTCGGCAAGGGCTTTTACATGCATCTCTTTATTATCTCTTATCTGATAGTAATATTAAATTTTCTTTCATTGTTGCGACAATTTACAACAATAAACAATTCTATACCCCTGCTTCTCATGTTTCTTTCTCCTCGCATCTAATATATTTTATTGTCCTCTTGAATGGCTGCCACATTACAATATTAACGGTCAAAACTGTATGGTTGCCTGCCAAAAGGCACTAATTTGTCGCCAAAAGTGTTGTGAGCTCTCGAGTATTTCCCCGGCAGGCCCCATAAAAGTGTCACAAGTACCAAACCAAGCACAATAAACTGCCATAGCAAAATTTTTGCACGACGATTCAGGATTTACGATTATGGCCTCTCTTTAATTGGAAGAAACAGATCTAATTCTTTGTAATTTTACTTTAGTCTCAATATTTGTGATTATTTTTCTAATTCCCTCTATTTTAATTCTTCACAGCAGACTCTGATGCAGGCGAAAATGAGCAGACCACTCAGGATATCCTGACGTGTGGGAGCTGCCAAAAGACCTTTTCCCTGGGTGATATTGTAAAATTCATCCAGCACAAGGTGCTTCAATGTAATAAAGAGAACTATGGCCAGTGCTTCTCGCAAGGTAATGAGTCTTAAAATCTTTTTATAAAGCCAGTGATTTTAACATCAACATTTAATTTAACAGGAGGTTCAGGCGATAGAGATTCAGATGATGGGAGACCTCTAACACTAGCCAACTCGCGGCGTCCATCAATATCAGCTCCAATCTCAAGAAAACCCAGTGGGTCTAGAGTGCACTCCCCGCCACCTTCCAGTCCAAATGAGTTGCTTCAAGATGGATCCACAAGTACGCCAAAAAGATTATCGGAAGGTGAGTTTCTTTTAAAATTTTAATTAAAATGTGGGTGTTTGACCATAAATATTTCAATTAGGCAACGAAAATGCGCCCAAGCGATCCGCCAGCACATCGTCGATGGACAAATTAGGAAACATTAGCAATAAAGACAGGAGTAGCGTGGATATTAAGCAGGAGAATGATGGAAGTCATGAAGAAGACTACACATCTTTGAGCAGTGCTCAGCCACCAATGAAAAAACTGAGGGCAGAATTTGCAGATGCAGAATCTAACACTACCAATAGTGGTGAGTTATCTAGAAGTTATGGATTTATGGGTGCATTGAAAAAATATTTAATGGAATTGTGAGCATCATTTTACTGTGAGCGAAGAATTTACATGTAACCACTTTAACGGCACTAAAAAATAAAGTGCATAATTCTATTTTACCTCACTCCAATCCACTTTAAACGAATCCTTTTAAATATTCAATAGTTTTAATTGGAATGTCCAGCAAAATTATCCTTTTGTCCATCTTCTGCCGAGCATCATTATATTTCACTTGCAGAGATTTTTAAATTGAAAAGCCCTTTTTCAATTTAAATTATTGAAAAGGGTTTTTTAATGCTCTCATTATTTCCATCAACTGTCCAGCAGCAGTTTTTATGTTACACGAAATTACTGGACTAAAGTCTATAGAGCTAGCTTGTCGTACAGCTTCACATATCAATTACATTGGATTAATTATTCATATTCAAATTAGAATGAATTTTTCTGGTTTAGCTTGGAGAGCTGTAAAAAGACAAAAATAGCTCGGAAATATGGAAAATTGTGTCGTTGTTAGGATTTTACTTACACAATGTTGGCTAATGATCCAACATTGGATACTGGAAACTAGAAACAGGATAGTTTAGCTATACACTATCTTCTATGGATAGTTTTCCCAGAATTTCTATTAAAAACTATAAAATGTATTCTTGGAAAAATTGGAGAGACGACCGCTGGCAGCAAAAAAGACAATAAAATGCAAATCGAAAAATTTATAAATTTATATGGCAGCATCTGGCTTCGCCTCATTCATATATTTTTATCTTCATTTGTATTCCAAAACGTTCATCATCGCTTTAAGGCAAGCCAGCAGCAGGACCATGTGCAGATTATGGGCTATCAGCAGCCATTTATTGTCCTTGTCTAAGATTTTCTTCTTCTACTGATACTGTGTTGGCTGAGATCGAGGCTGGGATGAAACTAGAGTGTTTTCCACTTTAAATTGACGAGTGTTATGAGTTGATAGTTCAAACTATAGTTTTTGATAGATATTGATCCAGAAAATAATATATTTCAGTATGATGATGTTGCTTCATTTAAGTGAAGATTTGTTTTAACTGACTTGTACTCCTTCGTGCTATAACATTTATAAACAAAGCTATTTCTCTTAACAACCAAAATTAACCTGAAAGCTCTATAAATACCCTGAAAATATAACCTCACCCCTATAACAGTCAAACGGACAACCCATTTCTCACTACATTTATCGCTCACAAGAAACCAAAGCCAAGAAAAATGTAAAATATGAATCCATAAATTTCCCATTTCCACGCTCAAGGAATGCGGCCAATAAGTACTGTTCGTGCCAGCCACAACCAAGCAGGCCACACGATAGCACCATGGCACGATACACACATTTTGTCGATATTCCGATTTCCATGTTTTTGCGGATCCATGTCAACGATGTAAAATTGTATAGCATGTATCATTTTAATTTGATTACAGCCCAGAAATATCTGAAACACCCGAAAGAAATTTTTTAATGTGTAGTGAAAAATCTTACGCATTTCGGTATTTGAGAGATTTTTCCAGGCGACAGCTGAGGGTGCTAATAGCTCGACAATATGTGATATTGTCTTTTTATTAAAAAATCTATTTTCAAACGATTTTTCACAGAAAGGTCAAAAAGAGTAGAAAAATGTTTAAAATGACACAAATTGGCTGAAATTGTTAAAAAGTTACCGCAAAAAGGATCAGCCAGATTTTTCATAGTCTTGTTGTATTCGAGCGTCCACTCCCCCTAATATAAAATTTGCGATTATTGTTTAAAAAAATTTGAAATTGAGGAAATTGTGATAAATTCGTAGAGATGGTGAAAGCAATTTTTCAACTGTTGTCCTGTTGTATTAATGTGTGGATTTGTGAACCAAAGGATCAACCAAGGTCCCCTTTCACCATAATTGCAATTAGCCTTGCAAAATACCACACATTACTTTTTATTTAATTTTTGGCTGGATATTTTCAGGGGTATGGAATATTATTTATTGAAAATTCCATGAACTCTCGCATATGGTACTAACAGTATTATCCACCCCTGCAACCACCCAACAAAACATTTAAAATTCAAAAACTCTCAATAGTGAATTTTTAGCATAATTAAAATATTCCCGCTTATTTTCGGCTTAAACTTACGCATGAACGAGTGCATTTTGTTTTGGTATCAACAAAAACAGCAGATTTTTAAGGTTATAATGCACCAAAAATTCTAAAAATTTAAAATAACAATGAAAAATCGACAGAATAAAAATAAAACCCTTTTACTGCTCGTCAGTAAATCTATTGAACAGCCAACCTCACAAATGTCTATCACCTCACATATGTTTAATGTGTCCTGTGCGATAATCTGATTTTTTCCCAAAGCCAAACAGTTTTTTTTCCTCGGTTTTGTTCTTATGCTTTTTGTCTGTTTTTTCATAAATTGTAAAACACGAATTTAAATTAAAGGGTCAACTTTTTTCTGTTTCCAGATATTCATTTTATTCGGGATCCATTATCTTGTAGCTCGTGTTCATCGTGCTTATGTTAATTTTATGCATCGCAGTTACTCAGTTACCCAGTTAGACAAAAGGGAAAAGGTGGAGGATTTTTTCCACGAAGTGCTCGGATCATAATTTAACTCTTGAATATTTTAATATGTTTGAGAAAGACTGAAAATACGAAGAGATAGGGGAAAGGAAGTTGAAGAGTCACGCGTCTGGAATAAAAATTTAAATTAATTGGATAATGTCATAATGTGATAATCGACCGAGGACTTTCTCGCGAGCCAAAGATCATAATAACATAACCCAAGCTAACCAAAAACCGGAAAAGGATATCATTACAATTTTTATTGCTGTCTAAGCCTTTAACAATCGCCCTGTTGCCACTTCTAAGCACGTTAAAGAGCTGGGGTTGTCGAGAAAGTGATTGTTGCCGATCTTAAGTGTCCATAAAAATATTGAATGGCATATTTATTCGACCCTTCCGGACTTTCAGGCTTCTTGGCCCAGCATTATTTATTCAGCAATTCACCCCCAACAAGTCCATTCACTGCCATTGTTCCCAAATTGAATGCGAAAGGCTATTTAACCGATTGTATGTGATTTTTTCACATGTTTTTATGTGCATCAAGGAACATATTCAGAGCTGAGAGCGGGAACAATGAAGTGGAAACTCGGAAAAGTATGCAAATAAATAATAATCTTGTATCTTTATATCTCGGACAACTTTTTACTATTACTTGGTGAAAATGCTTCAAAAGGGGTATTAAACAGTCCGTAATCCGATCATTCATGACTTTCTATGGAAAGTGCACTTATCAAAGGTTTAGCTTTGAGAACTTTGAGTTTTTGAACAGTTTCAAGTGGTCTTCATGAAAAGTCTGGATCTTTGATCTGAAGGAAATGTCCAATGCAACCAATTGAGCAACTTTCAAAGGCGATAATAATTCGAATAATTGTTTTGGCGCCGAAAATGCTATGCGGTTTCCTGAATTCGAGAAAATTTGGCAGCTTTGATAACATTATTATTGTTGTGACTATTTTGTGGTTAGGCTGTGAGGAAGGAAATGTGGTCATTTTAATGCGTTTTGATATTTTTTATCGTGCCATTAAGATTGCTATCTGCATACGAATAAAAAAAAAGATTTGCATGTAAATTTTAGTCAAGCGAAATTGGCATTTAAGCGACATTTAAGATAAAATAGTGTCCTGCTGTGTTTGCGGCAAAAAGGATCATGATGACATAAAAAAGTTTGGAAGACATTTTATTACAAAAACTCAAAATTATTGTGAATCTTGGAATACTGCAAGAAAACTCATCAAAAACTAGAAATAAAAAGAAGAATTCCAGTAAAATAACATTTACGTAACAAAAAATATTAAATTTCCAAGTCCACTTTCTTGACAGCTTTCGTTTTCCGTACTTTTCGCCATGTAACTATTTTGTATTTTCCCATTACGGACAAAATGTAGCGATTTCCTTTGTGTGTCCCGCATTCACCGTGTATTCAAATCAAATATTATTTCATTTACATTTGTGTTTCCATTTTTTTGACGGGCGAAAACGGAAAAATCCAACATCCAGTAAAACAATTGTGTAGGTGTACAAGACATGTGACTTGAGCAAAAGGGTATCAATATCTTGCCCTGTCAATCAGCATGAAGGTTATTAAGATTTTTCCGCTCGTACCGTTTGCAAAAATGTGTGCAGTTGACATAATAACGTCATCTTAAGCACTCCAGTCAGGCCACAACTGCGAACAGTTATTAAAAAAGGCTTGAGCGTCTCCGATTTTTTATCGGCAGCAATTCGCTTGCCAACTTTCCTCCATTTCCCGGCAACTTTAGGCCATAAAAGTTACAATAAATTAGGAAACCGTTTGATTGTGAACGAATTGTTCTCCATTTTTTTTGTGTACTTTCTCTGGAGTTTTGAGGAATTTTTAGAGTTTTGTGGTATGCCAGAGCTTTTATTACCACGACATGCTAGCAAGCTACATTGTAGAATGTCTGAACAAACATTGGTCGAGACAGGAAGTGGGAAATCGCTTCCTTCATGCACAAACTGCTGGAACTTTGTAGTTTTATTTCATTTCCATCGTTGTACGAAATTTTAACTGCTTGAACATTTGGGCAAACACACAAATTTGAGCTCGACAAATTGTCCAAAACAGAAAATGTACAGAAAAGTGCTTAACAGATTGTTTTGCTGAAATGATCAAAATAATCTGTTTTATGTGTTTTATGTTTTCAACTAGATGTATGTCAAAATAATTAAAAAGCGAAAAAAAATACTCAACCCTTTTGGAAGAACACAACAAGAGAAACTGGCAAAAAAGCGTAAAAAACGGAAGGGATACTAGCTGGAGAACAATGAGATGCAATATTTAAAATTGTTCCATGTTCACTCGAAAGTCAGCAGACCGTTCTATCAGTTTCTAATCAATTTCATTTCATACAAAAAGTGCTGCTAACGCTCTTTGTTGGACAATTACACAATTATTCTTTTACTCGTTTCCTGAAATACTTGAAGTCAAAGCTCAAACACATTTTTTCAAACAAAAGTTCTCTCTAAATTTCCCGCAATTTGTCTGCAACCAGAAAATTATGCCGGTCAATTAAAAATAACTGTTCACATCTGAATTTTGATCCAATATCAGTCAATTGTCCATCAATCAGGAAAATCTTCGCCCTCGATTAAAATAAAAAATCTATTGAATAAAAAAGTCTCATGAAAAGTTATATCTGTCCCTGTTGATCTGTCAAAAAAATTACTTAAAAAATGTGGGTCAGGATTTTGTGAGGTTATTTGAGCGTTTTTTATCATTTTGGACAAAAACTTATGAATGAAATAAAAAACGCATTCGATCCTTTTTTAGTAGCCCTCGCCCTTATAATCTTCTTTACTCGCATTTAACAGCCAAATCTGCATAATGTTGAATAAAACTGAATAATATTGAATAACAAGACATGAATATATCACGGGGACATGTGCTTCGCCTTTTGTTATAGTTGGTTTGTTTGATAGTTGCAACAGCCAAGATTGAAAGAGGTCGATTGTTCGAAGTTTAAGGATGGGTTTGAAGCAATTACAGACTTGGTGCTGGGCACGTGGCCACCTGAACTCAGTATGAACACCTTAGATGTGTTCTTTATTGAGGTTATGGCCATAAATGGCATGATGGGAAAACACCCAAACTATTACAATAATAATCTGCTTTATGAAAAATCATAAGATTTCGTGAAACTTAAGAATTTTTTTATTTGTTTACCAATTGGCTTTTAAAAGAACTTAAAATAACATCACAGGTACTTTACATGTAATTTGTACATTAAGCAAACCCTGACTTCTGCAGTCCCACGCCAAACTCTCTCTCTTTCAGGCAAACTGCAAGAACTGGGCAACCTTACCGAGCCAACGTCTTCATTACAATTTTAAATTGTTCGAAATCGGAAAAATGCAAAGTAAATTCATCAATTTGTCATTGTCGGCCAACATTATTTCCATTTGATTTCAAATGCTCTGTGTGCCGATTCTTTTGCATTGGCACTGTACTCTGTATAGTGTAGCAGAGAAAAAGTTATATAATTGTACGGCAATCCAAGATTTCATTTAAATCATGCCCCGGTAATTTTATGCAAAGGCAATTTATCGGTTTATTTGTTGGATGACGGATTGAACGGCTTTTTGGAGGCACCCATTTTTGGAGTTGTCTGATTTAGCCTCACTTTTCATGAGAAATTTGAATTTATCGAAAATAAAAGCCCGCGCTTTTTCGGGCTCTACCCATTTTCATGTGCTTGGTAGAGTATCTTGAGGTTAGATATTTATTAAAATACTTTCAAGTGGTACCTGGCAACCCACTTTAGCACTTTAGCATAAATTTCCTCGTTGTCACAATTACAATGTTTGCAACCAAAAAAGTAATGTTTCTTAATGTCTTTTTGTCTTATTTCGATGCAACAATATTGTTTACGGTTGGTATTCTTCAATTTGCATACAATTCCTTTGAATTCGCGAATAAAAAGATTTTCGAGGAAAAAGTCATTAAAATCATTAATGTCATTAACATGGAGCTCATTTCCACATCAAAACATTTCATTCAAGAAAATTGCTGGAGACAAACGCTTTTTCTATCAATTTTTTGTGATGAATTTTCGAGTAATTTTTTCGTTTATTGATTTTGATTGATGGACAAGTTGATTCGATATTTAAATCACAACAGTCTTTTCTGGTTTCTACATTCAAACTTTGCTACCATCAGCTTTTTAGATTTTTTTGGAAAACATTGAACTTTAGATGTTTATGATTTAGGAAGTTTTGTTGTCCATGTTTTTTGTTTTTTTTTTTTTAAACATTTTTTATTAGTTTTCAAAGGCAAACTTGCATCAAGATTAATAAAATCCTTCAAACAAATTTCCTATGCGAAAACTTGGTTTGTTATACAATTTTCTCTTTTTTGGTTATACATTTTTATCTTAATAACTTAAAATTAAAAATAATAAGTCTAACTTTCTTTTGTAAACACACAAAAATCTACGTCTTGGTAATATTTATAGTTTCATAGGTTCGCACACCGTATATTGAGATCGACGCAGAAAACACAATTAATATTTTTTTGAGAGTTTTTAACAACAACTTAATATTTTTCAGAAAATTTTACAAACATGCGTTCTGAAAACATAATGTTAGAAGAAATCAGATTCATAAAAAGAGAGAAAATAACTCACCAACCCAGTTCTGTACCCACTGAAAAGTGACAAGGACTTACAAGCCTCGTCAACTTCTGTAAACATAGTTTACCACTTAGCCTCAACCTTAATCGTGGGTGACAGAGGGCCAGCGAAAAAAATTTGCATCTCTTTTTTGTGCAAAAATTGTTTTATTGAAAATAGTTGAGAATAAGTAATTTAAATGTTCTGATTAAACTTGGCATAAGAATTACTCTTTCAAAAAGTTACATGTATTTATCTTACAGGATATTTTTCAGATATATGTTTTTTTTTTTTAAATTTTGATAAAATTTTAATTTTTTGATGTCGTTTGGCAGATTATTGAAAAGTTCTAATCCTCTGTAAAATATGCTTTTTGTAATAGCCATCGTAAATTTGGGAGTTCTGAGATTGAAGGCATTTCGAGTAGTTCTGTTTGAAATTACAAATTGATTTGAAATTTTAATATTTTCTACATTTTAAAAGACCATTTGTTACTTTGAATACAAATAATATTGCTTCATATATTTAGTATTAAATATTAATAAAATAATGCAATCAAATTTAATCAAAATAAATTAAATACATTTTCAAGGGGATTGAATTTGGATGAAATTATAGACAAATTTACTTATAGAAACTGTTTACAATAAATCTGTATAGTTTCAAATAAATTAAAAACAAGAGATTTGTGTATTCCAGTGCATTTCAACGACTCCCACATAAATATCTCTCAACAACAAGCTAAAATCCCGTTACAGATGATTTGTTCAAACACTCGAGCTGATCAATTATCCAAAATTAATCAAACTCCCAATACACTTTAAACTAGACACTCTCCATTCCTCCAGTCCATTCCCAACCCATTATCCAAATCACAATAATTACTCCAAATGACAAACAAACCAGCCACGCAGTCAACAATCAGCCCAAAAAGCGAAATTATTGATAAATCTAGCAAAACACACACTCGCCGCGATAATTAATTTTTTGGCTGAAAATACGCTCTTTTTTTAATTAAAAGTTATGAATTTGTTTGATATATTGTTTGGTCTGGATGGCGTATGGAAATCAAATAAATATAACGTTCCGTGGACATTGTTCTGCTGCTCGTCATTCAACACATGGTTTCAGTTTGTTCATAATGCCCATTGATTCATGTGGCTTTGAATGTTTTCAAACTCAAAACAGTCAACATAACAAAAAAGTTAAAACATATTTCCATGTAAAAAACAATTTTTAATTAGATTTTTCGGTTGATTTTTGTCTTTTGACCAACGTGGAGCGCCAATAGAATCCCTGACTGTGCATGCATTTTTGTGTTTCTGCGTTTTTTGTGGTCTGCTGTGTGCACACAAAAAGCAACGAAAAAAAAAAAATGGTTTTTAAATAAAATTCCAATGCAAAAACCCATCACACACAGCCAAGGCAAGGAATGATGAACGTTGCGGGACAAAAAAGTCATTTTTAGATTTTTTGCGTCCATTGTCTCTAAAGTCTCTAAACCAAACGCGATTATGTTCTGGTTGCAGTTCACAGTCGACAAAAAAATGGTGCTCACTTTTTTGCATTGGCTTGTTGAAAAATGGCCAAATAAACATTTTCTGTTCTTCTGTTCCCGAATTTTAAATTAATTTCTACTTTTTATCTCTTTCAGAACCGAGCAACTATGTGTGCTCAACTTGCAAGACCAAATATGGTTCAGCATGGCGATTAGTGCAGCATGTTCAACATTCGCACGGCGTCAGAATATACGTGGAATCATCCAATAGCAGTTTGCACCAGCAACAACACCAAACAAAATCAGCCTCGTCATCGTCGTCCAATAACAACTTGAGTGGCAGCTCTACGTGCTCTTCTAGCTCATCGAATGTGAGTGGCCAGAGTAGTCAATCGTCATTGCAACATCGAGAATCCCAAAACCTGCCACCACCCAGTATGAGACATCATCCATTGCTTCCTCCACCAGATATGCATGCCAATCCGTTTGGTATGCTGAGAATGCCAATGCCACCACTTCAACAAGGTCAATTAGTTCCTCACGGTCCATTGTTTTCTCGACCACATCACGACTTTCGCATGGAACAATTGGTCTCTGAACAATTTCGACACCACGGGCTCAATTTGGCTGCCGCAGCAATTGCAGCAAATGCAGCAAACCTCAACAATCAGCTCAACAATCAACACAATCAAGCGTTTGGCGGAAATGTTCAAAGTTTAGAAAGGGAACGACCTCCATCATCGAACAAGATGCCAACTCTTCCTCCATCCACTCAAAATCAACTTATGGAACCCCACTTGGATTTTTACTCGCAGCGGTTGCGTCAACTAGCAGGCACAACCAGCCCGGGCGGCGCTGGCCAAGGAGCCGGATCGAATTCCCCAAGTCCTAGAAAACCACACTCGCCCTCATTTGCTAGCCCCTCACCATCTCAACTGCCGCCAACGCCGCTTACCAATAGCTCAAGGCCGCAGAGTATGACACCTCCAGAAAAAACTGGCAGTGATTTACCAGCTGAAAGTGGCTCGATCACTGTTACTCCTAGATCAGCTTCCACTCCACCAAAATCGATAAATCAAGATGCTATTCATAGCTGCAATTTTTGTGGCAAGAAATTCCGTTTCCAAAGTAATTTGATCATTCATAAACGTACTCACACTGGTGATGGTGAATACAAGTGTACACAATGCGATTTCCTTTGTTTGCAAGCCTCAAAGCTAAGAAGACACATGAGATTACATAACACACCTGAAGATCGTACTAGTAACTCAGGATCAGTTGAAACTGAAAATGAGGATTCTCCGGATGATTTAGATGAAGAAGAGGCTGAAGCAGAAGAGATGGACGATGATGACGAAGATAATGATAATGATAACGAAGAAGAGGCTGAAGATTTGTCAATCAGCAACGCTCAACAACAGCACATAATAAACATTAACAACAATATTCAACGCAAAAAAGACATGATGGATCCACGTCACTCAAACGCAGCTTCCTTAGTGGGCGAGTTAATGGACAAATTTGGTCTCTCAAACATTGCTCAGTATTCTGAAGCTTACAAACAGGCTCTGCAAGAGTCTGGAAATGCTTTGAAACTACATCTTACAAGCAAAGATCGCGATAATAACAACACTGCCCTCTCGATTCCGGGCTTAGCCGAGAAACTTAACGGTTTCCCGTCAGCGATGCGTTTGAAAGAAGAATTAGCAAAAAATATGCTACAACATCATCAAAATTCGCAGATGCCCCAAGTTCCTTTGTTCAATCCATTCGAAAATCCGTTTGATGCATCCAAAAGAATGAAATTGGATGGCGCAGACAGCTGGTGGAATCTGTCGAATTTTCATCAGCGCAATGAGTCGCTGCTGGAGAATCTGAAGTCCAAATTGCCACAGGGCCTCGCTTCCCAGCACTCACCCAGCCACTCATTGCAACAGGCTCTGAAGAAGGAGTCAAAGCGCAACGATACTTGCGAGTACTGTGGCAAGGTGTTCAAGAACTGCTCCAATCTGACTGTACACAGAAGAAGTCACACGGGTGAGAAACCTTATAAATGTGAGCTGTGTTCTTATGCGTGCGCGCAAAGCTCAAAGTTAACGAGACACATGAAAACTCATGGTCGGCTTGGAAAAGACGTTTATCGTTGCCGATTCTGTGAAATGCCCTTCAGCGTTCCATCCACTCTCGAAAAACATATGAGGAAATGTGTGGTGAATCAAGGAAAGCCTCCAGCAGCCTCCTCAATGCAACAACACAACATGTTGATGCCTCCAAATCTTGGAGGACAAATGCCTCTCGGCCTCCATTCCATGGGATCTCCAAATCATCCATCAATGTTGGGTATGAATTGCAACAGCAATGGAAGTCATCACAACATGACCCCTAACGGTCTTAATCGTAGCATGGACCGCAGTATGGATGAAAATTCCAACAATTCACACCAGTCTCAGTCGATAAAAGAGGAGTCGCCCGCATGACTCTTTGCCCCCTGGGCCTTTCCACATGACTTGCAACCAAACCGACTAATGTCACGCATTTTCTAACTAAGTGAAAACAGGAAGTCAATGAAACAGCATAGAAATCACGTATGGTCAACGACTAATTGAAATTATTATCAATGTAACAGTTTAACTGCTGGAAATCAAACAAAATGAATTTAAAGATCCGGAAATTGTTCTTTAAATCCATTTTTAAGTTTAGATTTTATTAAAAAACTGTTGAAACCGCTGAAAATCCTTTAAAATTATGAAATGTCATAAAAATTAGCAAATTATCGTGACATTTTCTAATTTTCTACACGATTTTCTTCACACCATGTAAAATATGATAAAAATATGAGGCATTTTGAAAAGTAAAAACCAAAGTAGATTTTTGATCGCAAAAATTTTTGTAATGTTCTAAATGTAAAAATGAAATAAAAATTGTAAAATTTGATGAAAATGTATTATTTTTATTGTTTTATAAAATTAATTGAATTAGTTAAAATTTTCCTGAGAAATTTGTTTTTGTTTCGCATCTTGACGTACTTTCTGTTGAATTAAGTGAATTAATTATTTGTTACGTTTCTCTGTTTAATTTGTAATACTTTGATTTCTTTCGAGACTGATTTATTGAAACATTTCATCAAAAATCCA